>CM073463.1:53100868-54353368 GCA_037074535.1 Gleditsia sinensis | reverse complement strand
AAAAGAGTCTTAACTTTCTCTGTATGTAAAGACTGTCATATCACTATTCAAGAGAAAACTTTTTCTATAGACCTCGTTTGTCTACCTTTAAAAGGTATTGATGTCATTCTAGGGTTAGACTGGATATCTAGAAATCGGGTCTTGCTAAGTTGTTGCAACAAGACCGTTAAATTTCTACCTCCTACTTCAGAAGAGGAGATGCAGTTATTGATGCTTAATGCCAATTAAGTCAATAGGGAGTTGAAGAATGGAGTACTTGGATACATTCTCTTGTATTTATCAAACCTAGAAGTCGAACCAAAGTTTGATGAAATCCTAATAGCTAATGAGTTTTCTGAAGTATTTCTATAAGATATTCCAAGCTTACCTCCCAAGAGAAAGATAGAGTTCTCTATTGATCTCCTACTTGGGACATGGCCTATCTCTATTGCACCTTATAAAATGGCCTGAAAGGAACTATAAGAACTCAAGAAATAGTTGAAGAAACTGTTAGACATGCAATTCATTAGTCCAAATGTATCACCTTGGGGAGCTCCTGTATTGTTTTTTAAGAAGAAAGATAAGAGTTTGAGACTATGCATAGATTAAAGACAGTTGAATAAGGTGATTATCAAAAATAAGTATCATCTCACTAGGATAGATGATTTATTAGATCAACTGAATGAAGCCTCCATCTTTTCTAAAATTGACTTGAGATCAAGATACCATCATATTACGATTAAAGAGGAGGATGTACCAAAAAAAGCTTTCAGGACTAGGTATGGGCACTATGAGTTTCTCGTAATGCCCTTCAGGTTGATAAATGCACCTACAATTTTCATGAACTACATGAATCGCATTTTTCAACCCTACCTACATCAATTTGTGATCGTGTTCATTGATGACATCTTGATATACTCTAAGAGTGAGAAAGAACATAAACAACATCTCTGAATCGTGCTACAAGTGTTGAAAGAGAAAAAGTTGCATACCAAATTAGAGAAGTATGGATTTTGGTTGACAGAGTGAATTTTCATAGACATGTCATCTCTAATAGAGGGGTAATTGTAGACCCTAGCATGACGAAAGCAGTGATTCAGTGGGAAAGATCAAAGTTAGTTATAGAAGTTATAAGTTTCTTGGGTTTGGTAGGATACTACAGAAGGTTTATACAAAATTTCTCTCATATAACCTTGCCATTGACTAAATTGACCAGGAAGGGAAGTCCTTTCAAATGGACTGATAAATGTGAAGCTAGTTTCCAGGAGCTTAAGACAAGATTGACCATTCCTCCTATTTTAATTATTTCAGACCCTACAAGACATTTTGAAGTATATAGTGACTCTTCAAAGAAAGCGCTAGGGTGTGTGCTGATGCAAGACAAGAGAGTTGTTGCTTACGCCTTTAGGTAACTGAGACCCCACAAAGGAAACTATCCAACCCATGATCTTGAATTAGCGGTGGTGGTGTTTGCCTTAAAGATTTGGCGACACTATTTATACGGAGCCACATTTGAAGTATATTGTGATCATAAGAGTCCTAAGTACCTTTTTGATCAAAATGAGTTAAATATGAGGCAATGAAGATGGGTAGAATTCCTCAATGACTACAAGTTTGAGATAAAGTATTATCCAAGAAAGGTGAATGTTGTAACTGATGCCTTAAGTCAAAAATCTCTACACATAGGTTGGATTATGGTGTATAAGATGCAAATGCTAGAAGAGTTTCAAAATTTGAAGCTGGACACTACTTTTACCTCAAAGAAGCTAATCATCAATGGGTTGAGTATAGAGTGTGACCTTAGAACCCAGATTAAAGAGGTTCAAGTTCACAACCAATACTTACGGGATCCTAATGATCAAGATGATTTTTCTATCTCGGAAGATGGAGTAATCATGTATCAAGGAAGGGTCTGTGTTTTTTAAGAACAAGATTTGAGGACTAAGATCCTACAAGAAGTGCATCAGAGTAAATACATAGGCCATCCTGAATCTACTAAAATGTACCAGGATTTAAAGATGATGTATTGGTGGCCAGAGATGAAAAAGGACATTGCTGAGTTTGTGGTAAAATGTCTAACTTGTCAAAAGGTGAAGGTAGAGCATCAAAAGCCAGCAGGATTTCTACAACCTCTTGAGATCCCTAAATGGAAATTGGACAGTATTTCGATGGATTTTTTGGTGGGCTTACCTAAGACTTCAGTTGAACATGACTATATCTGGGTAGTAGTTGACAGATTAACCAAATCTATTCACTTTTTGTCCATAAAAATTAACTTGTCACTGGATAAATTGGCCCAATTGTACGTCCAAAAAATAGTTAGACTACATGGAATTCTCTTAAATATCATTTCTGATAGAGATCCAAGGTTCACGTCGAGGTTTTGAAAGGCATTGTAGGAAGCCTTTGGAACCCAGTTGCGGTTTAGTATTGCCTACCATTCTTAGTTTGACAGGCAGACAAAACAGACCATTCAAATCCTAGAAGATATATTAAGGGTGTAACATCCTTAATTTCGTTTCTTTTATTGATAAAGGTACATAAAAAATTTAATTAAGGAAATAAAATTTATTAGACAATATTTTAGATATCTAAGGAAATATAGTCCTTAGAAATTCTTCACCTTATGTATATGCATAGAAAATGTTTCTAACATTAAGAGAACAAATAAAGAAGGAAAATCTAATAGGAAAGAAATTAGAAATAACATACTAAAGAGATGCAAAATTCTTGGATAAGGAAGATAAATTTTTAGAAACAAGTAAAGGTCTTAAAATTTCAAGAACATTGAATTAGGGTAATTTTTCCTAATTCAAGAACTATAATTACTAAGTTTAAAATCTTTACCCATACATTGGGCTTTTACCTATGGACACTTCATATAGAGTTTTTCCACTTCACATAAGTTTCTAACAAGCCCATTGGATAACTTAAACAAGAAATAAAACATAGACTTGGACTAGGATATAGTAATTGCACCAATAGCCCAAAAATTATGAAAATGTGACCAAGCCCACCAAGAAAGGAAGAATTTTATCCAAAGCAAAGAAAATGGGTAGGACATGCCCATAATGGGTAGGAATAAGCCCAAATCCAAGAGGAAAAATAAAATAAAATAAATTAGATGATGATATAATAATAAGAATAAAGATTAGGTTACATGGCATTAAGACAAAAATTTAGCAAGTGGTGTGATTCTACATTCATCATTTAGGCAAGTGGCATGATAATACAAGGCTTTAGGACAAAAACATCTATATCCTACACTCATAATTTTAGCAAGTGGTATGATAATACATGGTATTAGGACAAAACATTCATAGCCCACACAAATAATATGAACCAAATAATGGAGATTCAAGGGCTAGAAATTTGTCACCTAAAAAGGCAAACCTATCATACTTGTTTAAGACAAAAGAAAATGGAAATGAATTCCTAAATCAAAGGGACCTTGTCCCTTATCTTAAGAACATATCATCATAATTTTCAAAATACAAATCTCCTTTTCTTATGCATATCTTGACTAAGGAAGAGGAAGACAAGAACATAAGTTGTTTGTTTTCCAAAAATTCAAAAAAGTGTATCTTAATTGTGATAAGGTAGACCCATGATCATGAAAAGTGAATTATTTGATGGTCTATATAAGAAAACCCACCCTTACAACATTAGAATTTCGTCCAAGTGAGGGAGAAGAAAAATAGAAGCAAGGTAGAGTGAGGAAAGGAGAGGAAGAAAGGAAGAAAGAGGAAGGAGAAGTCTAGGGGACTAAGTGCTCCAGGTAAGTTTAACAATATTTCTTTTTGAAGAAAACTTTTGAAACTTATAATATTTATATGGGATTTTGATCTTAGAGCTTTTATGATTGGTCATGATGTTGCTATATCATGTTACATATTGATCTTGCATGTGATGTATGTTTGAATACTTAGGTTGGTGTAGATAGTTCTGCATGGTTATGGCTATGGGTGGCAGAATTTTAAGCTTCGGTATTTTAATTTCTGGGAACAATCTATAAGGAATTAAAATAAATGGTTAACATAAGAATTAAATATATATGTGTCATGGATATTTATGCACTGGAATCATTCAATTTGGAGTCCATATAAGGGAGATATGAGCCGATTAGTAGACAAAGGTCAGAAAATGGGTCATCAGGGAAAAATATGTTAGGATAGCTTCGGTATTTTAATTTTTGGGAACAATCTATAAGGAATTAAAATAAATGGTTAACATAAGAATTAAAGAAATTTGTGTCATGGATATTTAGGCACTGGAATCATTTAATTTGGAGTCTATATAAGGGAGATATGAGCTGATTAGTAGACAAAGGTCAGAAAATGGGTCATCAGGGAAAAATAGGTTATGATAGCTTTGGTATTTTAATTTCTGGGAAGTATCTGTAAGGAATTAAAATAGCGCGCCAACATAACAATTATAGATATATGGCTCATGGAATTTTACCAACTGGAATAACTCAATGTGGAGTTCATATGAGGTAGATATGATCCGATTAGTAAGCAGAGGTCAGAAAATGTTTATTCAGGGAAGAGTACGTTATTAAAGCTTTAGTTTTTGAATTTCTGGGAATATTCTGTAGGGAATTAAAATAGCGTGCCAACATAACAATTATAGATATATGCTCATGGAATTTTACCAACTGGAATAACTCAATTTGGAGTTCAAATTTGAGAGATATGGTCTAATTAGTCAGTAAAAGTCAGAACCTACACAAGAAGAAATAATACTAAATTTAAAGGAGTTATAACACCACAATATCGTACTATTTTGTTGATATGATTAACATAATAGTTTTAGATAATTGTCTTAGCTTTTCATAGACACTAAGATCATCTTAATTGGAGTTAAAATGAGAGAGTTATGCTCTGATTTGTAAGCAAAGGCTGTGTTAAAAGTTAGTAAAACCTATTTTCAATATTTTTTCTACCCTTGATGAATTTTTAAGGTAATAGTATAAATCAATTTGAGGAAAAATGCTCTATAAAATTTGTAAGAACATGTGTTGGAAATGATATAAGTAGAAATAAAATGACTAAATGCCTAGACATAAAGAAAATGAAAAGATGAAAATAGTATTCAAGAAAGAAGAGGAATTTTATAAATGAAAATAATAAATGCCTAGTGTATGCTCTAGCTATTGCCATTGCATGAACTTACTACCATTTTAAGTGTGTAATTTTTAACATAGAATTTACCCTAGTACTCATATAAATTTCCAAGAAGTTTTGAAAGTGCCGGTTTTATTTGAAAAAAATCTTAGTATGCTCCGTGGTTGCAGTATTTCCACATCAGAAAAGAATTATTCTAGTTACTGAAAAAAAATTATGATTTGTGAAAAGTGCATGTCTAAGGAAAGCTCTGGCAAGGAAAGACTTGGTACTTAAGCGTGTCCATTAGTGACCCACCTCTCTTTTTTGGAAACTTTCTTGGTGCGCTGTTTACATACTACAATTACTATCCAGTTATCGAGGTATTAGTGTGGAATTTTGACATGGAAATATTTTATAAAGTGAAAATTAGAAAATGATTATATTCATGGCATAATTTCAGTTTACCAATGAATTTTGAGAATGATTATGTTTTGATACATTATGATATGAGAATATAATGAACATACTTGTTATTGGAATCATATTTTCGGCTATTAATATGAAATGAAAAGAAATGAGCACGGTCACATGGCAATCCGTGTGGTGCACCAGTAGGGGACGCTCTACCAACGGTTATGATTATATTCATGAGAAAAGAAAGAGAAAGTGTGCCATGTCGGACGGAGCGAGATAAGCCCGTACCGAAAAGTAGAGAATACTCACCCTGACTGGGGTAGCTTGAAATAAGAATAAGTTGATAGCCATCATATGAAATTCAAAAAAAATAGTTATTCGTGCCATACATGTCATAACTGTATAATTTTCATGTGCATGATAAAGTGCATTCATGTGACCTAAAGATATTTTCTGTAGTTTATACAGCTGAACATGACGTGATGAACTATATTGATAATGAATTATTGTTGAACATACTGGGATTTAATTCTCAGTATATTTTCATATCATGTTCAGAAAATTAGCTATGCAGTTGTTTTCAATGAGACTTATTATTGCCGTACGTATGATCGAGGTGCCCTATCTTGGGCAAATACCTATTATTGCGGATATATCAGTTGTTGAAGTGACTGAGATTCCGGCGGAGGTGCCACCACCCGAACCAGTGGCCCCGGAAATAGTCTATGTGGAAGATTAGGGCTTATATGTACATGTATGTCTTGTACAAATGTTTGTATTAATGATGTGAGTGTAAACTTAGTATTGTATAATTAAATAAATGTTATTGTGAGTTAAGTTGAGGTAATAACTTCATGATGTTAAATAAATAAATAAAAATTTGTTACATAAATGGAGCTATTACAAAGGGTCTGCGTGATAGAGCAAGGTAAAGGAGGGGATAAGTACGTACCTTTAGTGGAGTTTACTTATAATAATAGTTATCACTCCAGTATTAAGTTGGCCCTCTACGAATCTTTATACGCTAAGAAGTGCCGATCTCCACTATGTTGGTTTGAGGTAGGAGAAATGAACTTGATGGGTCTTGATCTAGTTCAACAAACTACTGAACAAATCAAGATGATACGAGACAAAATACTTACGGCTCAAAGTCGGCAAAAGAGTTATTATGATAAAAGACATAGACCTCTGGAGTTTGAGGAATAAGACAATGTATTTCTAAAATTTTTCCCAACTACTGGAGTTGGTAGGTATCTCAAAACCAAAAAGATAAATCCGCAATTTTTGAGACCCTACCAAATTTTAAAGAAAGTAGAGACGTCAGCTTATCAAGTTGCCCTTCCACCTAATTTGTCCAACCTGCATAATGTTTTCCATGTATCATAGCTCTGAAAGTATCTTCCAGATTCATCACATGTAATACAAGATGAACCAATCCAAATAAAGGAGAACATGACATACCAGCTAGTGCCGGCATCCATATTGAACACCGACGTAAAGCAATTGAGGAATAAAACCATTCCCTTCGTTAAAGTGTCATGGGAAGGTTTGACTCCAGAAGAAGCAACTTGGGAGCTGGAAGAAGTCATGAAAAAGAAATATCCACAATTGTTCTTAATAGGTAATTTCTAAAATTTTGAGGACAAACTTTTTTTTAGGGGGAAAGAAATGTAATATCCTTAATTATGTTTCATTTATTAATAAAGGTACATAAATATTTAATGTAACATCCGTAATTTCGTTTCTTTAATTAATAAAAGTACATAAATAAATAATTAAAGAAACAAAATTTATTAGACAATTTTTAGATATCTAAGAAATATAATTCTTAGAAATTCTTCACCTTATGTGTATGTTTAGAAAATGTTTCTAACATTAAGGGAATAGGTAAAGAGAAAAAATCTAATAAGAAAAATTAGAAATAACATACTAAAGAGAGACAAAATTCTTGGGTAAAGAAGATAAATTTTTGTGAAGTAAGTAAAGGTCTTTAAATTTCAAGAAGATTGGATTATGATACTTTTCCCTAATTCAAGAGTTAGAGTTACTAAGTTTAACATCTCCACCCATAAATTGGGCTTTCACCTAAGGACACTTCATATAGAGTTTTTTCCACTTCACATGATAATTTCTAGCAAGTCAATAAGATAGCCTAAGAAAGAAATAAAACAAGACTTTGACTAGAATATAGAAGTTGGACCGATAGCCCAAAAATCATAAAAATGTGATCAAGCCTTTCATGAAAGGTAGAATTTTAGCCAAAGTAAAGGAAATGGGTAAGAATGAGCCCAAATCCAAGAAGGAAAAATAAGAATCATGTGAGAAAATAGTAGTGTAATAATAATCAAGATTAGGTCACATGGAATTAAGACAAAACATCTATATCCTACATTCATAATTTCAACAAGTAGCTAATAATACATGGCTTTAGGCCAAAACATTTATATCCTATATTCATAATTTCAACAAGTGGGTAATAATACATAGTATTATGACAAAACATCCTTGTCCTACACAAATAATTTCAGCCAAGCAAGGGAGATTCAAGGGCTAAAAATTTGTCACTTAAAAAGACAAACCTATCATACTTGTTTAAGACAAAAGAAAAAGAAAATGAATCCCTAAATCAAAGGGACCTTGTCCCTTATCTTAAGAATACTTTAACATGGTTTTCAAAATACAAATCTCCTTTTTCTATGCATATCTTGACTAAGGGAGAGGAAGACAAGAACATGAGTTATTTTTCCCCATAAAACAACTAAGTGCATCCTAATTATGATAAGGTAGACCATGGTTATGAATGGTGAACCATATGATAGTTTATTTAAGCAGTACCCACCCTTATAACATTAGAACTTCGTCCAAGTGAAGGATAGGAAAAACATAAGCAAGGTATATTGAGGAAAGGAGAGAAAAAGAGGAGAAGAGAGGAAGAAAGAGGAAGGAGAACTCTAGAAGACTAAGTACTCAAGGTAAGCTAGCTTTATCTCTACTTGAATCTATCTTTCTTCTTCATTCTTGGGGTTCAAAAACTCACCCTCTTTCTCTTATTTAAGTTGCTAGAAAAGTTAAGGGAAGAGAGGAATCTTGCTACTTTCTTCAAGAGAAAACAAGAAAAAGAATTCACTAAGTAAGCTAGGGAGATCTTTAGGTAGGTTTAACAATAATTTTTTTTTAGAAAAGCTTTGAAATTAGAAACATTTATATGGGATCTTGATCTTTGAACTTTGATGAAATTTACTATATTTGTTACCTGGATGATTGGCCATGGATGTTGCTATATCATATTACATGTTGATCTTACAAGTGATGTATGTTTGAATACTTAGGTTGGTGTGAAAAGTTCTGCATAGATATGGCTATGGGTGACAAAATTTTAAAATTTTTATGCTGCTATTTTGTATATTTAAATATGGTAAAAAATTGATGAAATATGATTAGATGTAAATTAAGAAAAAAAATGGAATAGGACATAATAAAATGATGAACTAAAACTTTAGAAAAGGTTTGGTCAGGAAACTAGATTTCGTAGTAATCAGGGAAGCTTTTGTTTTTCAAATTTTGGGAAGAATCGGTTAGTAATTAAAAGAAATATTTTATATGATATATATATATATATATATATAAGTCTAATGAATTTTAACCACTGATATCACTCCATTTGGAGTCCACATGAGATAGTTATGGTCAGATTAGTAAGTAGTGGTTAGAAAATGGTTAATTAGGGAAGAATCTGTTAGGAAAGATTTTGTGGTTG
This sequence comes from Gleditsia sinensis, assembly GCA_037074535.1. Taxonomy (NCBI): domain Eukaryota; kingdom Viridiplantae; phylum Streptophyta; class Magnoliopsida; order Fabales; family Fabaceae; genus Gleditsia; species Gleditsia sinensis. Next base: position 54,344,110 of record CM073463.1, on the reverse strand, counting down.
AATTTTTAGGAAACTTATGTAGGGAATTAAAATAAATGGTTAACATAAAAATATAGATATATGTCCCACAGAAATTTAGCCACTGGAATCACTCTATTTGGAGTTTATATGAAGGAGATATGGATAGATTAGTAAGTAAAGGTCAAAACCTATCCGAGAAGAAATAACGTTTTAATTGAGGGAGTAATATCACCAATACTCCTTATGATTTCACTAAAATGTTCAACATAATAGTTTTAAATAATTGTTTTATCTTTAAATGGACACCAAGTTCACCTAATTCGAAGTTAAAATAAGGGAGCTATGCTCTGATTAGTGAGAGAAGGTCAGGCAAGACAAAAACATGCATCAAGGAATAACACAATATAGAGCATAACCATGTTCTAAGGCATAGCCAGGCCGTGTTCTATGCTGGAAAGGGAATTTTAAAGCCAAAAGCATGGATGTTTTACAAGAAATGGCCAAGCCGTGTTATAGAATACGTTTAGGCTGTGTTGGAAGTTGGTAAAGCTTATTTTCAACATTTTTCTACCCTAAATGAATCTCATTAACTATAGGATATTAATAGAAAACAAATTGAAGAAGAATGCTGTATTAAATTTGTGAGAACATGTGTTGAAAATGATATAAGTAGGAGGAAAGTGACTAAAGGCCAAGCATAAAGAAAATGAAGAGGTAAAAATAATATTTAAAAAAGAAGAATCTTATAAATGAAAATAATAAATGACTAATGTATGCCATAGCTATTGCCATTGCATGAACTCCTTACCATCTTAAGTGTGTAATTTTGATATGAAAATATTTTATAAAGTAATATTGCAAACGATTATGTTCATGTCATGATTACTAATAATTTTTTATAATGATTATATTTTGATAAAAAAAAATATGGCATGTGAGTATAATAAACATACCTGTTATTGAAATCATATTTTGGCTATTAATGAGAAAAGAAAAGGAAAGAAAAGAAATAAGTTTGGTCACATAGTGGTCCGTGTGGTGCACCAGTAGGGTTATGTTAATGAGAGAAAAAAAGTGTGCCATGTCGGACGAAACAAAAAAAGCCCGTACCGGAGAGTAGAAAGTACTCACCCTGACCGAGGTAGCTTGATATAAAAATAAGTTGATAATCATCATATAGTAATCTAAAAATAGTTATTCATGCCATACATGTCATTATTGTATGATTTTTATGTTCATAGATAAATTACATTCATGTGACCTAAGATATTTGCTGTATTTTATACAAATGAACATGACATAATGATCTATATTGATAATAACTGTGATTTATTGGTGAACCTACTAAAATTTAATTCTCACTATATTTTCATATCATGTTTAAAAAACTAGTTTTATAGATTTTTCTTTGATATTGACTCTTAGTGTACGTTGGATCGAATTACTCTATATTGGGCAGATCCCAAAAATTAATAAGGTGTTTGTGGTCGAATTAGCTAAGATTCCGGTGAAGGTGCAACGACCTGCACCTGTATCCCCAAAACTGATTAATATGGATGAATAAGATGTAGACATATATTTGTTTGATTTGTGTACGGATATTGTTAATTAATAATGTGTAAACCTGAATTATGCTTAGTTAAATTAATTGAATGTTATTATGAGTTAAATAAAGGTAATGATTTCATGGGACTTCAAAAATTTATATATATATATATATATATATGTGTGTGTGTGTGTGTGTGTGTGTGTGTGTGTGTGTGTGTGTGTAAAAAATGGAGTTGTTACACCCGTATCTCCGAAACTAATCAATTTGGATGAATAAAATGTAGACTTATATGTGTTTGATTTTTGTACATATGTTTTAATTAATAATGTGTACGTGAACCCAAAATTGTATAAGTATTAATAGTATTTCAGAAACTTTAACTATGTTTGGTTAATTTAATTAAATGTTATTATGAGTTAAATAGTTAGAAGTAAGAAGGTAATGATTTCATGAAATTTTAAAAATATACATATATGTATATATGTTAAAAAAATGGAGTTATTATACAATACCCTAAATATCAAACAAAAATGCCTAAATCCTATTAAATGTTTCCAAATATCTCTCATTGTTATCTCAAAATTCCTAATTCGTATTTTCCCAACTAAGCCAAATAATCCCCAATTTCTTGCATCACCCCAAATTCTATCTAATTCTCCAATTCCTCCAAAAATTTCTCGATTCAATTCCATCTAAAAAATTTTGATCCATCACTTTCTAGCCGAGCCCTACTCTCCAAATTCTTAAAAAATAATTCAATTTAACTTTCTCAATTTTTTCAAATTTCTTCCAATTCCATCTCAAAATTTCTAACCCCTTTCTTTTCAATCAAGTTCCACACTCCAAATTCTTGTTTAACATGTTCAATTTAACATTCATAATTTTATTTTATAAAATAAAATCTCTTCCTTTATATATTGATTTTATTACACAACACTATTATATATTTTTAAGATATACACAAATCTTTTTTAAAATTAAAATATATGCTATAACTTAACTCAATTTTTTTATTTATCAAAATATCTTCATTTATATCAAATATATATATATATATATATATATATATATATATATATATATATATATACTTTTTGTTAGTTAATTTTATAAAAATAATTATTAAAATATTATAAAAAATTAAATTAATTCTAAATAAACTCAAAATCATATTAAAAATTAGTAATGAGTAAATTTAATAATATTGAAAATCATGCATGCATTTTAGTGTTCTTTTAATTAGTGTGTTTTTTTATACATATTTGATATAAATGAGGGCATTTTGGTCAAAAAAATAAGGTATGGATTAAATTGTAACAACAACAACAACAATAACTAAGTCTTTTCTCACTAGGTGGGGTCGACTACATAGATCAAACGACGCTACAGTGGCCTATCATAAATAAGATCAATAGACAAGTTATTAACTATTAAATCATTCTTAATAGTTTCACTTATTGTTTTCTTAGGCCTCCCTCTACCTCTAACTATCGGACTATTCTCCATTTAATCTACTCTTCTCACTAAGGCTTCTGCTGGTCATCTCCACACATGACTAAGCCACCTTAAGCGAGATTCTACCATCTTCTCCACAATAAGTGCTACCCCAACCTTCTCTCTAATGTACTCATTTCTAATCATATTTCTTCTAGTGTGTCCACATGTCCAGTGCAACATTCTCGTCTCTCCAACGTTGAGTTTATCTTCATGTTATCTTTTGACTGTCCAACATTTAGTACCATACAATATAACAGGTCTTATAGTCGTACGGTAAAATTTTTCTTTAACTTTGAGTGGCACTTTTTTATCACAAATGACATTCGAAACTTTCCTTCATTTCATCTATCTAGCTTGAATCCTATAGTTTACGTCCTCCTTTACTTCGTCGTCATTTTGTATAATAGACCCAAGATATTTAAAACTTGTAACTTGTTTTAGTATATAGTCACTAAGTTTTATATCTAACTTCGTATTTGTTCGTCTTTCACTAAAAATACATTCCATATATTCTGTTTTATTTCTACTTATACGAAAACTATGTATTTCCAAAACTTGTCTCCATGACTCTAACTTCATATTTATTTTCTCTTTCTATTCACCGACTAAGACTATATCATCTGCAAAAATCATACATTGAGGCCCCAAATCTTGTATATGTTCAATAACTATGTCCAAAATCAAGTTAAAAAGATACAGACTCAGAGAAGACCCTTGATGTAGTCCAATAATTGTGAGAAAATCCTTTGTGTCCCCATTTTGTGTTCTCACGCAAGTTTTGATTCTGTCGTATATGTCTTTGATTGCTCGAATATATGCAATACGTACTCCTTTCTTCTCTAAAACCTTCCATAAAATCTCTCTTAGCACTCTGTCATATATCTTTTCCAAATCAATAAAAATCATATACAAATCTTTCTTTCTTCTTTAATACCTTTCCATCAATCTCCGTAGTAAATAAATTGCTTCCATAGTTGACCTTCCTGGCATAAAACCAAATTAGTTCTCTGTAATTTGAGTCTCTTGTATTAATCTTTTACTCTAATTTTTTTTAAATATCTTTCAACTTTATCTCAAAATCTAACTAAGCCCAATGCTTTTCCAAGTTTTTGCATAATCATTCAATCTAACAATTCCAATTCTTATTGAAAACATTAGAGCCTCTCTCTCCCCTCCCCCCACCCCCCCCCCCCCCCAAAAAAACCTAGCTGCCGAACTTTTTGGACTTATGGCTGCTGCCCTTTATGGAAGCAATTTTCTTCTTTCAAGGTAGACATCTTCTTCCTCTAAAGAATTAAGTCATTTTATTTCTTTATGAAATTTTTTCACTCTTTTGTGTAAGAGTTTCGAGTATCACAATCTACCAGTAGATTTACAACAGTGACATTGATAATTTAGAAAGAAGAAAGCTATTTTTGACCCATAATTCTTACAAATTTGAAATGAGTATTGTCTCACATGTCTTTAAGTGTTATTCTCTCTTTTTTTTTTATAACACCAGTGAAATTTGTTATAAATTTTTGGTTTCAATATAGTTTTGGTCCCCTATTACAGTGTTTGTGTCAATTCAATGTCCCTATTTTGAATACTATGAATTTGGTTCCTCTCTTATTACCAAATGTATAAAAATAATTCATCGTTTAAGTCTATTTTTTTTTTCATTAAATGCTGTTGTGGCTGCCATGTGCTTCACTAAAAGACACCTAGAACCTACTTTGACACTCCAACAATTCAATCAAACTATTAATCCACCGCGGCAGCTGACACAAACACAGAAATTAAAAGAGAAAAATCCACGTGGGCTGTTGACAAATAAAAGAAATAAAAAATTTCAAGCAAAACTTTCAAAAGAATGAAAAAAAAAAACCCCCAATTACCCAACCCCTCCTTCCCCTTTATGAACTTGACCAAATCGCGAAGCCAAGAGGAAGGGGATGACTGGAGCTTCTCACAACGACAGCCAAGAAAGAGGGAGGATGATGTTGATGGCCACTTGTTATATTTCGTCAATAAATTCCATAAGCTCATTAATCTCCTGCCTCAAAGATGTAATTTCTACTGATTTGAAGCAATTTGATCCTCAACTTCCCATCTCCCTAACTTGTTCCTATAGCAGTCTACAACAGTTGAGTGTTTCGCCTTTAATCTCTCTTGCAAATCTCTCTCCTTAGCAACAAATTCCACCACCTGAAAGCAATTGAATAAATTATAGACATTATAAATCGAGAGCAAAAGAATACACAACAGAAGGCATCGCTAATTAATATAACATTGGGTAACATTTGAGACGATTGTGGAGAGGATTGCAAAGATGACACGCATAACTTCACTCGTCCTTTTCCTCTTTGCTTCGCTTTGACTGTGAGTATGCAAAATGCCTTGATCGCAATTTTGTCTAGTTCACAGATGGGGAGTTGGGTAATTAGATATTTTTATTTTTCTGAAAGTTCTGCTTGAAATTTATTGTCAACAATCTAGGTGATTTTTTTTTTCGTGTCAGTTGCCGTAAAGAATTAATAGTGTGACTAAGTTGATAAATGTTAAATTGAAGGCCAAACATCTTTTAGTGAAGTCTATTTAATAAAAAAATAGACAGTTAACTTAATAAAAAAAATTATTTTAACGTATTTAATAGTGACAGAGATACGAAATTTATTATATTCAAAATTCCTGGACTAAATTAACACAAACATTATAATTGAGAGACTAAAAATGTATTTAAACCTAAATTTGTTTTCTAATATTGTTTATATATAAAGTGACTTTTAAGATTTGTTGCCCCTTGAACTTTATTTTTTGTTTTCACTACGTTTCTCAAAAGTGCAAACTAGTTATCAAGTTAGATTTCTTCTAGTGCCGAGCTTTTTGTCACGAAATAGGAGTATGTGACTAGCATGAGAATCGAGAATAATCCCAACATCAAACAAAAATCCACTTCATGCATCTTAAGCTAATATTTAAAAACATTTGGTTTATATCAAACCATTTCTTGTTCCTCGTACAAAAAAAATCAAAGTCAACTGATTTATCACAGACCATTCCAAATATTCCATCCAAATATGAAGACCTTTACCATTATTTTTGAGAAAAATTGGCTCTCCATAGTATATATATGTGCATATGTGTCATATTCATATAACCAAAATAACACAAATATTATAACAGATACGCACGTAGAAATGGAGATCTTCTTTGTGAATTATGGACGAACTCTAGATTTCAACATTTTACTGAAAAGATAAAATAAGACAAAAATGGAGTCCTAGATTCAAGTGTGAAGCTCACCCAAGAGTAACATCTTTTGAACTAAGTTGCTGATGATGGATCGGACTTTAAACTTTTATCTAAAAAATTTATAATTGAATAGAATGAGTTTTTCAATTCAGTAAGTAGATAATATATTACAGTAAAATGAGACAAGCTGTAGGCTTGAGTTTTTTTTGTAAAAAATAAAAAATAAAAAATTTCAACTAATGCATGTATCTATCTCAACTTGTAAGAATTAATTTAATTGGCATTTTTATTCACATTCATCATGACAAATTTTTCTATATCGTATTAAATAAATAACAATACCTAAATTGTAAAATCACAGTTGAATTCATCAAGAGTAGTTTAAATCCATATTTTGTTCGTCATTTTTGCTTGGAAACTTTTATAATATGACATAAAAATATGTAGCTTTTAATATTTTATGCATGTTAGTTATTCAAAATTGTATAGATCATCTTAGTTAAATAATCAATAAATATGTATAGAACTAAACTATAAATTCGTCAAAGAGATTATGAAGATTAATTTAACAAATGTTTTTTTTTCACTTTTTATAAATGGAGTCCCTCGTAATATTTAAGAAAAGTATTAATTATATTAGTTAAGAAATTCTACAATTTCAAGTTTCTATAGTACTTAATTCATAACTATAAACAATTATCTCATTAATAATTTACTTCATTAATAAACAAGATAGACCATATAAATTAATTTAGCAAAATTAAAGAAGAGAAATTATTACAAGCATTATACTATTTTTTGAGAAACGATCCAAATAGAACTTAAATATGCAAATAAAAAGCATTCTACATATTATAACAAACTGCCAATTCAAAGGCAATTCAATAGGTTTCAAGTTTTAATACTTTGCAACTCCTTAACATTTTGTATTCATTAAATTTCAATATTAAAGCAGAATATAACCAAGAGAATTTCATAATAGAACCAATCAAATCACAAGCAAACAATTTAGGAGGACAAATAACCAATCAAACCAGAAGCACACAGCTTGAGAGAATATTATAAACATTGTGCTTGATGGAATGTTGGCATTCCACTACAACATTTCTATAAGCCAATTTATAAGTGTTGGCTAACACATTGAGTAGTATCATTTCCACTAGTTAAGGTTCATAGTGCGCTAAAACTAATATCTACTACTGATAGCTAATATTGTCTAATAAAACTTCCTTCTATCAAACAAACTTAATAATTAATAATTTATTATTTATAAAAAAAATTAAAATTTTCATGCACAATCAATCCTTTTAAACAGTTGTCAAGCATATCAATCTGAATTGGATAGCTCAACTAGCCTCTATCCATGGTCTATATCACAATATACAAATCAAATTGCTCAACGAGCTCCAATTCATAATTCATTTCATAGTATGTTCATCGGATGGCTCAACGAGTCCCAATCCTTATATACATCAATCATTTCTATGTTACTATCAATTCAATCAAGCATGGAACTTATTCATATCCATATATATGAAATTTTTCATTTTCATTCATATAAATTATTTCAGTTATGATTTCTTTATCATTTGATCAAATATCAATCAATCTTTCATCAACCAATAAAATTATAACCTCTCAATTTTTATAAACAGCACCAAAACACAAGTATATAATTATGTAGCTCTATGCAGGATAATTTATATTCAATATCAATATCAGAAAATAATCCATGATACCATATTCAATATTCCAACTTAATACCAGAAAGAAAAACTTCAATTTCCATCTATAATGCAACCATTTCCAAATTTAATTGCCATAATTCTATCCACATTGTTCCCATTTCTAATTAGGACTCTTTTTCCATACCTAAGGCTCTAATTTATTGAAATAATTAAACTAATATAAAATGTGAATTTAAGTGAAATAACTTACAGTTTAATTCAAAAAATTTAGTGGTTAATTTAAATAATTATAATAATTAATATTTTTATTTTAATTAACATATGATATAATATGTATTTATATTTTAGGAGTCCAAAAGCTATAAAATGAGTCATAGTAGGTATTATCTATTCATAGTACTACCATTCTTTGAGTTATCATTCACTTTAAGACACTTTTGAAGTTAAATTGACTCAAAATGTCTTGAAATTTAGGTTTAGGAGGTCTAAAATCTAGAAAATAGTTTTGAAACACAAAAATAGAACTCCAAAAATTTAGTCAATGTTTTGGTCAAAAGTCAACGATCAATGACGTTATCAAGTCAAATGGGTTAGTCAAAGGGTATTCAAGTCAACTTGAGTCAAAAGAGGCTAGGGGGGATGAGACACACATGGTTGTGCATGGGCCTTACTTGCCAAGGGCTTTGTGCGCATGTGGTGCGTGCAACATCCTCCAGTGTCATCTCATCTTGAAATTTGGTCCCTTAGAGTTTCAGCACCATCTAAGTCAATTGATTGAGTTAGTTCTTGATTTGAACCCTCTAGGTATGACTTTTAGGACTAGGAGGGGATGAGACACGCATGGTTGTTGTAACATCCCTAATTTCGTTTCTTTTATTAATAAATGTACATAAATAATTAATTAAAGAAATAAAATTTATTAGACAATTTTTAGATATCTAAAGAAATATAAACCTGAGAAATTCTTCACCTTATATATATACATAGAAAATGTTTATAACATTAAGGGAATAAGTAAAGAAAGAAAACTTAATAGGAAAAATTAGAAATAACATACTAAAGAGAGGCGAAATTTTTGGGTAAGATAAATTTTTGAGAAATAAGTAAAGGTCTTAAAATTTCAAGAAGATTGGATTAGGGTAATTTTTTCTAATTCAAGAGTTAGAGTTCTTAAGTTTAACATCTCCAACCATACATTGAGCTTTCACCTATGGACACTTCATATATAGTTTTTCTATTTCACATGAGTTTTTAGCAAGCCAATTGAATAGCCCAAGTAAGAAATAAAATATAGACTTGAATTAGGATATAGAAGTTGGACTGATAGTTCAAGAATTATGAAAATGTGATCAAACCCTCCATGAAAGATAGAATTTCAGCCAAAGCAAAGGAAATAGGTAAGAATGAGCCCAAATCCAAGAGGAAAAAATAAGAACCATGTGAAAAATAGTGTAATAATATTAAGATTAGGTCACATGGCATTAGGAAAAAATATCTATATCCTACATTCATAATTTCAACAAGTAGGTAATAATACATGGCATTAGGACCAAACATCTATATCTTACATTCATAATTTCAACAAGTAGGTAATAATACATAGCATTATGACAAAATATCCTTATCCTACATAAATAATTTCAGCCAAGCAAGGGAGACTCAAGGGCTGAAAATTTGTCACCTAAAATGACAAACCTATCATACTTAAGTGAGACAAAAGAAAAAGGAAATGAATCCTTAAATCAAAGGGACCTTGTCCCTTGTCTTAAGAACATTTTATCATGATTTTAAAAATACAAATCTCCTTTTGCTATGCATATCTTGACTAAGGGAGAGGAAGACAAGAACATGAGTTGTCTTTCCCCAAAAAACAACCAAGTGTATCCTAATTGTGATAAGGTAAACCTATGATTATAAAATATGAACCACTTGATAGTTTATTTAAGAAAAACCTACTCTTATAATATTATAATTTCATCTAAGTGAGGGAGAGGAAAAATATAAGCAAGATAGAGTAAGGAAAGGAGAGAAAGAGATGAAAAGAGAAGAAAGAGAAGTCTAGAGGATTAAGTACTCAAGCTACTAGAAAAGTTAAGAGAATGGAGGAATCTTGCTACTTCCTTCAAGAGAGAACAAGAAAAGGAATTCACTAAGTGAGTTAAGGAGATCTTTAGGTAGGTTTAACAATATCTCTTTTTGAAGAAAAGTTTTGAAATTTGTAATATTTATATGGGATTTTAATCTTAGAACTTTGATGAAATTTATAATATTTTCTACTTTAATGATTGGCCATGGATGTTGATATATCATGTTACATGTTGATCTTGCATGTGAAAGATGTTTTGAATGCTTCGGTTAGTATGGAAAGTTCTGCATAGATATGGCTATGGGTGGCAAAAATTTAGGGCTTTTATGTTGTTATGCATATTTGAATATGGTAAAAATAAAATATGGTTAGGTTGGTAAATTAAGTATGGCCTTAAACACTTAGGGAAAAATTATGAGAAATTTCTGTTGAGAAACACCCTTAGTAATGCATGATTTGATTCTGTTTTTCTTTTGAAGTGGATGATGGAATATGTTAAATTAAGTAAGAAATATAATTAAATGTTGAGATGAGTAATTATATGATTAGGTGAAAATTTGGAAGAAAAATGGAACATGAATTAATAAAATGATGAACTATAACTTTAGGAAAGGCTAGGCTAAGAAAACTAGATTTCGGAGTAATTAGGGAATCTTTTATTTTTGAAATTATGGGAAGAATCGATTAGGAATTAAAAGAAATGGTTAACATGAAAAATGTAGATATATGTCTCATAGATTTTTAGCCACTCGAATCACCCAATTTAAAGTTCAAATGAGGGAGATATGTTTCGATTAGTAAGCAGTGGTCAGAAAATGGTTAACTAGGGAAGAATCTGTTAGGTAAGCTTATGTGTTTGAATTTTTGGAAAAAATATATAGGGAACTAAAATAAATAGTTAACATGAAATATATATATCATGAAATATATATATATATATATATATATATATATATATATATATATATATATATATATATATATATATATATATGTCTCAAGAACTTTTAGCCATTGAAATCAATAAATTTGGAATCCATATTAAGAAGATATGGTTAGATTAGTAAGCAGTGGTCAGAAGCTAGCTAACCAGAGAAGAATCTGTTAAGTATGCTTATGTGTTTAAATTTTTGGGCAAAATTTATATGAAATTAAAGGAAATTGTTAACATAATAAATATAGATATATGTCTCATGGATCTATAAACTCTAAAATAACTTAATTTAGAGTTATTATGAGGAAGATATGACTGATTAATGAGTAGATGTCATAATCATTCTAAAATCCAGGGGGTAAATGTAAGTTTTTTTTATTTTGATTTTCTAAGAATAATTCGTAAGGAATCTAAAGAAATGATATACATAAAAGTTGTATATTAGTGGTTTAAATTTTTATAGGTTTTAGAATCACCTCAATTGGAGTTCATACAAGGGAGATATGGTTGAATAGGTGATGAAAGGTCACAGAAAATGGTCAGACCGTGTTATGGGTTGCTTTAGCATGGATAGGCTGTGATTAGGACTATTTTTGAGTATGTTTGAAGTAGTTTTCAAGCATGGCTGTGTTCTGAAACATGGAAAGGCCGTGTTGAGAGCTGCTAAAGCTTATTTTTAACATTTTTCTACCCTAAATGAACCTCTTTAACTAAAGGGTAATAATAGAAACCAAATTGGAGAATAATGCCCTATTAAATTTGTGAGAACATGTGCTGGAAATGATATAAGAAGGAGGAAAGTAACTAGAGGCCAAGTATAAAAAAAATGAAAAGATAAAAATAATGTTTAAAAAAGAAGAAGAATCTTATGAATGAAAATAATAAATAACTAGTGTATGCCCTAGCCATTGTCATTGCATGAACTCCTTACCATCTTAATTGTGTAATTTTGACATGAAAATATTTTATAAAGAGATATTCAAAAATGGTTATGATCATGACGTGATTGCATTTTACCAATAATTTTTTGTAATGATTATACTTTGATGATAAATTATGGCATGTGAGTATAATGAACATACTTGTTATTGTAATCATATTTTTGGCTATTAATGTGAGAAGAAAAGGAACAAACACGGTCACATGGCAATCCATATAGTGCACCAATAGGGGACGCCCTACTCATGGCTATGATTATGTTAAGGACAAAAGAAAGAGAAAGTGTGCCATGTCGGACGGAGCGAGAAAAGCCTATACCGAAGAGTAGAAAGTACTCACTCTGACCGAAGTAGCTTGATATAAAAATACGTTGATAATCATCATATGATATTCTGAAAATAGTTATTCATATCATACATGTCATTACTGTACGATTTTTATGTGCATAGATAAAGTGCATTCATGTGACCTAAGATATTTGCTATAGCTTATATAGATGAATATGACGTGACGAACATTATTAATGATGATTATGATTTATTATTGAACCTACTGAGATTTAATTCTTACTATATTTCCATATCATTTTCAGAAAACTAGTTATGCAAATTTTTTTATAGCTTTGACTTTTAGTGTACGTTGGATCGAGTTACTGTACGTTAGATAGATTTCAGAAATTAATAAGGTGTTTATGATCAAGTTGGCTAAAATCCTGGTGAAGGTGTAACGACCTGCACTCGTATCTCCAGAATTGGTCAACATGGATAAATAAGATATAGATATTTATGTGTTTGATTTTTGTATGTACGTTTTGATTAATAATGTGTATGTGAAATCAAAATTGTATCAGTGTTAATAGTAGAACTTAAACCTTGAATTATGCTTGATTAAATTAATCGAATGTTATTATGAGTTAAGTAATTAGAAGTAAAGAAGTAATGACTTTATGAGACTTTACAAATATATATATATATATATATATATATATATATATATATATATATATATATATATATATATATATATATATAAAATTGGAGTTGTTACAGTTGTGTACTACTCTCCATTGTGTTTTGTCAATTTTTCAGCTTAGTTGGCTGGTAAGAATTGTCCAAATCGATATATCTTCTCATTCCAACTCCAACAATGTTGAAGATGGAGTTCAAAAGTGTGCGATCCAAACATCCTCTGTTTTAACCACTTTGGGTCATTAGTGTTCAATCTCACTCTCACAATGAAGATTCTTTAGTATTTAAGGGTTTTGGGATGATTATAACACAATTATCATTCTAGATCTTCATTTTGACTTTAGATGTGAAAAATCTCTAAAGAGAGAAAGGAGAGCTTTCTAGAGAGAGAAACAAATAAGAAATGGGAGAATTAATTGCCAAAATAGAGGAAAATGGCTTCTAGGACCCTATATATAGAAGACAAAAACTTGGGACGCAAGCATCAAGAGTGGGGAGAAAGAAAAGGGCAATTTCATAATTTCTAATTTTGTATCATGGTCCTCACAATTTTCAAGATTTACAAGGTCTTTCTTGAAAAATTTGAATTTTACACTTTGGGCCCTAATCCTCCTATTGGCTCTTAACAAATTTTAATTCTCGTTATCCTCTCCTAATGTTTAATTAAAGCCTTCTAGAGTAATTTTAAGGTTATTAAATTAAGTATTAAACTTTTAGGATTATTACAGCTAGTGTAATCTCCAGCCTTTATGCTAATTTATCTAATATGCAGTATTTTGATGGAAAACAAATTCCAAATTCTTGCCCTATCTAAAATTCTTGGCTCAAAATTTTTTTGATATAAAATTTAGAGAAATTAAAAAAATAGTTGGAGTTTAGGAATTTTCTTTTGATATATTTAATGGAATTAAAACACAGTAGTATTGTGCACCCTCAAGATGGCATATTCTAACTTTTGAATCACATAATAATAAAATATATTTTATTCTAGAAAATAAATTATTCAAATAAATTTAGTTTAAGACAAATCACATGCACATATGTCTCAATTTGAAATCTAATTAATAATCCATTCTATTAGTAATGAATAAGCTTTTTATGGTCTGATTTTATCCCAATGACAGTGGAAGAAAAACATGTAATTTTATAAAGAGCTCTTCTATTTGAGAGTTTGAGTCTCAAATTTAAATATATTTTGAGATTTATAGTTTGATATTTTTAATCTATAGATTATGTTAAAATGAATTACATGATAAAAAAAATCAAACTTATATTTACAATAAAGCTTTTTATAATATAACCCCAGAAAATTTGAAGGCCATATTTTGTAAGTAACAGTTGGGATCCAAACATGACAAAACGAAAGAGATCAAATTTCAAAATTAGGAAAGTTGGAAAAAAGCAAGCCAGCATCCAGTAATGATGCCACCACAGTCCAACAGTAAGAGTATGTCACGTTCCAATTTAATGGAACGCGATTGACACGAATAATAGATAATTTTACCCTTATTTTATTGCATACATACTTCAAGTATATCACATAATAGGAGTAAAACATACGTTCACAAGTTTTTAGTATAACCAAATATACATGTCAAGTCTACACTTATCAATATTACAACAGAAGTAGGGATCATGTCTGTGGCATTCACAACATACTCTAAATTACAAATACATAATGTTTTAAACATGGTGAGCCTTGGAAGCAACGTAGGCTCACCCAGAGAATATGTCACATAATTGATCACTTAGCTGCAGAGCCAAACTCTGTATTCTTATTTGAAAAAAAATGTAAATATCGTATAGTGAGTTTGACAACTTAGTGAGAAGATAATACCTCCTATGACCTCTTAGGTCAATATATGGATGTACTCAAATTTTTAAATTTGTCACATAAAAAATACAGTTAAGACGTACATTCATATAGGATCCGCATTTCAAATATTCTCAAAACAATGGATATTTCGATATCCAAAACCATATACTGTATTGTATGATCATTAAACAAATATTGTTATGCATTGAAATATTTCACATGAAAACATTAGGAGGATCTCATATCAGAATCACCATATCAGAGTTCAAGCCCTTCTGTACTTTGGTGGTGTAGGATTTGCCTATACTTAGTATCCCAGCTAAAGTTTGTCCTACCACCATTCAAGAGGACACACGAAGGGACTCTGATATAGGCAATTTTTCAAGCACACAACAAGCGGGGATAAATCACATATCATATAGTTGGCATCTCGCCCCATTACAAGAAAATATGTATTCAGTGGCCACTTTAGTCGCCACTGAAAGCACAAAAGTTGTCACTGAAAAGAATCAGTGACGAATTTTAGTCGTCGCCCACTCATTGCGATAAACTCCGTTGCAGAAAGTTTCCGTGATGACTTATTCAAGTCGCCACAAAAAACCCCTTTTAGTGGTGACTTAAGTCGTCACTAAAGATAGCCAAAACGACACTGAAATTGGTAGGTTGTCACTGAATGATCCCTTTTCAATGACGATTATCTTAGACGTCACGAAAAATGGTGATCAGTGATGACCTATAGAGTCGTCATTGAAGGTAGTCGTCACTGAAGGTATTTTCAGTGGCAACTTTTTCCCGTCGCCACTAAAGCCTGTTTAGTTATAGATTATATTTCGAGGGCATTTTCACGCATTTTTAGTGGCAACTTTCGTTGGTCGCCATTGAATAGGGATTTAGTGATGATTGAGGTTGTCACTAAATCTCATCAGATTGGTTTTTAGTGACGACCTTTGGTCGCTACTAAATCTTCTGTTCCAATTTTTTTTTATCTTTTTATTAACCATTTAAATAAAACATTGCTTTATAATTAAAATTTAGAATAGACAAAATTAATAAAATTCTATATATATTACCATAATTTTGAACATATACATGATAGTTGAGTCATATACCATGTCTGTTAATAGAAAATGTTATACATAATACAATGTCAACAAAATACCAAAACAATTAACTTAGTGGTTCTGTTGGAGTTGGAATTGCATTATTTGTAGAACTTGGTGCAGCACTACCCATAAGTTCTAGTGGAATTTATCCCTATTCATATCACAATAATAAAATAATATATAAC
This sequence comes from Gleditsia sinensis, assembly GCA_037074535.1. Taxonomy (NCBI): domain Eukaryota; kingdom Viridiplantae; phylum Streptophyta; class Magnoliopsida; order Fabales; family Fabaceae; genus Gleditsia; species Gleditsia sinensis. The sequence continues at coordinate 54,328,150 of CM073463.1, read as the reverse complement.
TTGATAAGTCTAACATAAAAAAATACATGTAGCATGAAGAAAATCCTAAAAATATTAAATATTACCAAATTTAACAAATTAAAATTAATATGAATAAACAATGATGTTTCTTTAGAAGAATCACCACATTCTTTTTTTTCTTTGGGAAAGCATTATGAAATATATCTAAATCAAAGCTCAGTGTCTATTAAACATGACTAAATATAGATGAGGAATCAAAACTTAGTCCTCCAAACAAGAATAAATCAAAACGTCACTCTACCTAGAAATGCATTTTGCTCTTTTTGTTTCCATGAAAGTAGTCAAATACACCCAACCAATACAAAAACACAAACAAACAAGCAGTAGGACATGAAATTTGGGGCATTATATTCATATTTGTGGTTAAATAGAAGAAAAGACCAACCGTAGGACATGAAAGCAGATATTCAGTTTATGAATAAGTAAACAAAAACAAGCTGAAGATGATATTTTGATTCTAATTTATGAATAAGTAAACAAAAACAAAAATTGCCACCAAGTCTGAAGACCTCATCATGTTGTGACTTAATCAAGCAAGAACCATAAGCAAATACCCCTCAACAATATGATAGTTATATGAAGCAAACAAATTAGAAAGATCAAACTTTTAAGATGTCTCAATATAATATAAGTATTACAACTAGCATCTTATGTACCCTTCATGAGGTCCTAGAGGGTTTTTTTATCCTTTACATAAATTCCTAGTGCACATTTCCTTAATCATTTGTTTCAACTTAATATACCAACTAGCAACTGAAATTTCACCAAGCCAATGTCACTTATGTGAAGCTATTTTCCAGAAAACAACCATATTTTCCCCATCTCCATAGAGTAACAATGAAGGTACCACATAGAATATTAATTTTAAAAATCTTAGGTTGCAACATGCCACCATAACATTTAGTCTTTCGACCGTATAACTTCCTGAGACTTTGTATCTGACCATATAACTTCTCCTTCTTTAGTGTTTCAAGTATGATGCAACTCTCATATCTGGTCAATTGGAGCCTTTTCTCTAGTTTCAAGATTTCTCTATGATTAAACATAATTGCCACCCAATGATGTAAAAATCATACATATAAGGTTATATACGAGAATAAGTTATTCCAAAGTCTCACCGTTGATTCCTTAACTTTTGTAAACGAACAAGAACCGCACGTATGTTTTGTTGTCTACTTGGCCCTGTTCTGTACATTTGTTGAACTTTTGCCCTGCATTTAATTCTATCGTTAGTTGTGTTACAAATTTCATATTATATCACTCTTTAAATATAATATTACATAATACTTTAAAATCATTTGAGCCAAAAAAATTGACCAAGTGATTTCATTCGTCATCATTGACTGTGGAAGGTGGATGTGCTAGTCTCTCCTCATCGGTATTGTACTTAGAGTATAAGCTGTGCAAACGACTCCTCCAATTTTTGTATAATCTTTGTGTAGTGACATTGATGAATGCATCAAATTGCCATTGCATACTTTCACCGACTTCAAATTTTTTCTACAACAATAAAATCAAAGGTGTTAAATTATAAAAGTGTATATGGATATGAGTATGATAAACCATTATGCTAGTTGTTACCTTCAATTGCAACAAGATTTGCTCTTCACATTGTTCCTAGATTTTGGTCTAGTCCCTCTCTTTCAAAGGACAAGTTCCCCATACGATGTGCCTAATGTAATTGACGAGATCCCTTGATCCTTCTCCCACGAATCGAAGGATATCGTCAAGGATCACAATTTGGATATTTTGTCTCTGAGTCTATACTAATACATTTGAATGATCCCCTTAGATTTCGAATTATGTTGCAAGAAGCTATGAACCACAAATAAATAAGATATTAGGCACATAATAGTAACTTAACTAATTCTGTGTAAAGCATTTTATTTACATACCTTCACTACTAATTGGATGTCGAGAAGTTGGTGTGATTAGATGTGCATCAATCTCTCCATGGTGGGACTATATACACGACAGTGGGTTTTTGTCGAGACAACTACCCTGTGTGACACGTCGACACCCACGACCACTTCGTCCACCTCTTCCTCTTCCTTCCATGCTCAGATATCAACTTGCTGCAAATGAATAGATCATGTTGTCAGTTCAACCCCCTAAACAAAAAAGCAAAGAATTGAATACCAAACAATGTGGAATTCAATACCAAAAAAATGTGGAAAGAATTCAAATAGAAAGCAAAGAATTATATGTATATATAGCAACAATGCTCTAACACTTTGAGTCTTCAAATAAAAAGTTTCCTTCATCAACTTCTACATTCATGGTCTGATACTCTTCGTCATCATTGATGAAATCAACTTCCCTTATATTTCTTTCCTCACTTTGGTGACTAACACTTTGATGTTGAACATCCTCCCTCAATAATACCACTGCAATGTCATTCTGGTCATCATTGTGAATGAACACATTATGTTTAACCTCATTCTGTTGGTAAGTGTAACATCCCTAATTTTGTTTCTTTTATTGATAAAGGTACATAAATATTTAATTAAGGAAATAAAATTTATTAGACAATTTTTAGATCTCTAAAGAAATATAATCCTTAGAAATTCTTCACCTTACGTGTATGCATAGAAATGTTCTAACATTAATGGAATAGGTAAAGAGAGAAAACCTAAGAGGAAAAATTAGAAATAAATATACTAAAGAAAGGTGAAATTCTTGACAAAAGAAGAGGAAGACAAGAACATAGTTGTTTGTTTTCTAAAAATTCAACCAAGTGCATCCTAATTGTGATAAGGTAGACCCATGATTATGAAAGGTGAATTATTTGATAGTCTATATAAGCAAAACCCACCCTTATAACATTAGAATTTTCGTCCAAGTGAGGGAGAGGAAAAATAGAAGCAAGGTAGAGTGAGGAAAGGAGAGGAAGAAAGAAAGAAAGAGGAAGGAGAAGTTTAGAGGACTAAGTGCTCAAGGTAAGTTTAACAATATTTCTTTTTGAAGAAAAGATTTGAAACTTGTAATATGTATATGAGATTTTGATCTTAGAATTTTGATGATTGGTCATGGATGTTGCTATATCATGTTACATATTATGTATGTTTGAATACTTAGGCTGGTGTAGATAGTTCTGCATAGGTATGGCTATGGGTGGCAAAATTTTAATCTTTTGTTTTTAAACTTCTAGGAAGAATCGGTAAGGAATTAAAACAAATGGTTAACAAGAAAAATGTAGATCTATGTATCACGGATGTTTAGCCACTGAAATCACTCAATTTGGAGTTTATATGAGGTAGATATGGGCCGCTTAGTAAGAAGTGGTCAGAAAATGGTTAATACGGGAAGAATATGTTAGGATAGCTTCTGTGTTTTAATTTCTGTGAACATTTTGTAGGGAATTAAAATAAATGGTTAACATAAGAATTATAGATATATGTGTCACGAATATTTACCCACTAGAATCACTCAATTTGGAGTCCATATGAGGCAGATATGACCTGATTAGTGTGCAGCCGTCAGAAATTGGTTAATTAGGGAAGAATATTTTAGGATAGCTTCTGTGTTTTAATTTCTGAGAACATTCTGTAGGGAATTAAAATAAATAATTAATATAAAAATTATTTCTATATGCATCACAGATTTTTAACCACTAGAATCACTTAATTTGGAATTCTTATGAGTGAGATATGGACAAATTAGTAGGTAGAGGTCATAACCTACTCGAGAAGAAATAACCTGTACTTTGACGGAGTAATATCACCTTGATTTCGTAAACTTTCACTAAACTATTCAACATAATAGTTTTAGATAATTGTTTTATCTTTAAATTGACACAAAGATCACCTACATCGGAGTTAAATTGAGGGAGTTATTCTCTGATTAGTAAGAAAAGGTCATATAGGATGAAAACCTGCATCAAGAAAATAAAGAAATCAAATTAATATTTAAAAAAGAAGAAGAATCTTATAAATGAAAATAATAAATGACTAGTATATACCATAGCCATTGCTATTGTATGAACTTCTTACCATCTTAAGTGTGAAATTTTGACATGGAAATATTTTATAAAGTGATATTTGAAATGGTTATGTTCATGGCATGATTACTAATGATTTTTGGTAATAATTATATTTTGATGAACATACTTGTTATTGAAAGCATATTTTTGGCTATTTTTGTGAAAAGAAAAGAAACGAACACGGTCACATGGAAATTCATGTGGTGCACCAGTAGGGGACGCCCTACCAACGGTTATGATTATACTAATGGGAAAATAAAGAGAAAGTGTGCCATGGGATGGAGCGAGAAAAGTCCGTACCGGAGAGTAGAAAATACTCACTTTGATCGGAGTAGTTTGATATGAGAATAAATTGATAGTCATCATATGATATTATGAAAATAGTTAATCCTGTTATACATGTCATTACTGTACGATTCTCATGTGCATAGATATAGTGCATTCATGTGACCAAAGATATTTGTTGTAGTTTATATAGATGAACATGACATGATGAGCTATATTGATGATGATTTATTATTGAACTTACTGGGATTTAATTCTCACTATATTTCCATACCATATTCAGAAAATTAGTTATGCAGATTTTTCTATGGCTCTGGCTTTTAGTGCATGTTGGATCGAGTTTCTTTTTGTTGGGCAGATCTCAGAATCAAATAAAATGTTTGTGGTCGAGTTGGCTCAGATCCCGGTGAAGGTGTAACCACCCGCACCTGTATCTCTAGAATTGGTCAACCATAATAAATAAGATGTAGATATTTATGTGTTTGATATGTTGTATGTACGTTTTGATTAATGACATGTATCTTAACTATATTGTATAATAATAATAAAAAAGTTGTTACATAATTTGTATCAGAGCAGGTCGATCCTAGTTGGCCAGTGGGTGGATGGTTATCTAAATCGATCTTATAGTGTCTTGAGTATGTTGTGGTTGTGCTGTGTAAGGGATCAGTGATTTCATATAGATAAGAAATTACTAGTGTTTCCTATCTACATGCCAAGGTGGTGTTATGACTGCTGTTAAATGTTTTTGAACTAACTATTGGGTTTGATCACCTCAATAGCAGAATAACTTTGTTTTTGCCACAGTAGGAAATGGCACCACCAAGGAGGAATTCAGCAAACAATGCAATGCGGAGGAAACCCTACACAACCTAGCCATGGCAATTCGAGACCAAGTCATGACCACTAACCAAATTTTACTATACCGCCAGAATGCTAATAACTCGAATGGTGAGAATGGTGCTAACAACCGGATGGCTGGAAATGATAACGACATATCCGAGTTCCTGAGGACTAGGCCACCTTGTTTTCAAAGCAGCTTTGACCAAATTGTAGCTGAAAGATGGATAAGGGAGTTAGAGAAAATCTTCGAAGTGATAGGCTGTACTGAGGAGCAACAAGTAATCTTCGCTGCATATATGCTAAAAGATGAAGCAAAATACTAGTGGCGTGGAGTTAGAGAACTTTTAGCTCACTAGGGAAGGCATATCACTTGGCAGGTGTTCAAAGACACCTTTTTGGAAAAGTACCTTCCAAGTACTGTGCAGGCGGAGAAGGAGATTGAATTTCTCCAACTCAGGCAAGGTAGCATGGCCGTAGACCAGTACATCGCGAGATTTGAGAAGTTGTCTAAGTTCTCCTCTTATCTACGATTTAACCCAGGTGAAGCATGGAAGGCTGTTAAGTTCGAAACAAGACTGAACTTGGAGATAAAGAATGCTGTTATAGCTATGGAGAATAGGGAGTTTGTACCTCTGATAAATAAATGCAGACTCTTAGAGAAGAGTTTGAGGGCAGTGGAGGATGAGAAACAAAGACGGAACTTTTGGAAAAGGAAGAACGGGCCACAAAATTTTGGCAAAAATGTCAGAGGAAAAAGGCAGCGTACTGGCAAGAGGCCAATGACTGTGAGTCCTCGACCCTTCCAACAAGACCTCACCTCAGTCAAGTGCACTAAGTGCGGACACGTGCATGGTAACCGGCCATGCTACATGGGACTAGATGTTTGTTTTAAATGCGAACAGAAGGGCCATTTTGCAAGGAGCTTCCCACAAAATGTGGGGAACCAGCAAGAACAGAGGCCTCAGGTGAAAGGAAGGGTTTTCACCCTAAGCAGCCAAGAGGCAGCTCAATCTTCTGAAATGATTCAAGGTACATACTATATCTATGAATTTTCTCTTATGGTCTTATTTGACTCTGGTGCTAGTCATTCATTTATATCGGAAGAATGTATTAGGAAGTTTTAGTTTCCTATTTCTGAAACTCCCTATGAGCTATCTGTAGTAATCCCCACAGGGGAAAAGGTATATTAACTTCCTTTGTATGTAAGGATTGTCAAGTCACCATCTAGTAGAAAACTTTTTCTGTAGACCTCGTCTGTTTACCTTTAAGAGGTATTGAGGTTATTCTAGGATTAGACTGGATGTCTAGAAATTGGGTCTTGCTGAATTGTTGTAACAAGACCGTTGAATTTTTACCTCCTACTTAAAAAAGGAGGTACATTTATTGATGCTTAATGCCAATCAAGTTAATAGGGAGTTGAAGAATAGAGTACTTGGATACATTCTCTTGTATTTTTCAAACCTAGAAGTCGAATCGAAGCTTGATGAAATCCCAATAGCCAATGAGTTTCCTGAAGTATTTCCATCAGATATTTCAGGCTTACCTCCCAAGAGAGAGATAGAATTCTCTATTGATCTCTTACTTAGGACAGGTCCTATCTCTATTGCACCTTATAGAATGGCCACGAAGGAACTACAAGAACTTAAGAAACAGTTGGAGGAACTGTTAAACAAGCAATTCGTTAGACCAAGTGTATCACCTTGGGGAGCTCCTGTATTGTTTGTTAAGAAGAAAGACAGAAGCCTTAGACTATACATAGACTATAGACAGCTAAATAAGGTGACTATCAAAAACAAGTATCCTCTCCCTAGGATAGATGACTTATTGGATCAACTAAAGGGAACCTCTATCTTTTCTAAGATTGACTTGAAGTCGAGATATCATCAGATTAAGATCAATGAGGAGGATGTACCAAAAACTGCCTTTAGGACTAGGTATGGGCACTATGAGTTTCTCGTAATGCCTTTCTAGTTGACAAATGTAACTACAATTTTCATGGATTACATGAATCGCATTTTTCGACCCTACCTAGATCAATTTGTGGTAGTGTTCATTGATGACATCTTGATATATTCTAAGAGTGAGAAAGAACATAAACAATATCTCTGAATCGTGCTGCAAGTGCTGAAAGAGAAAAAGTTGTATGCCAAATTAGAGAAGTGTGAATTTTGGCTGTCAGAGGTAAAGTTTCTCGAACATATCATCTCTAATAGAGGGGTAGCCATAAATCCTAGCAAGACGGAAGCAGTGATTTAATGGGAGAGACCAAAGACGGTTACGGAAGTCACAAGTTTCCTAGGTTTGATAGGATACTACAGGAGGTTTATACAAAACTTTTCCAGTATAGCCTTGCCATTGACTAAATTGACCAGGAAGGGAAGTCCTTTCAAATGGACTGATTAATGTGAAGCTAGTTTCAAGGAGCTTAAGACAAGACTGATCACTCCTCCTATTTTAATTATTCCAGACCCTACAGGACATTTTGAAGTGTATAGCGACGCTTTAAAGAAAGGGCTACGGTGTGTGCTGATGCAAGATAAGAGAGTATTTTTTTAGGCCTCTAGGCAACTGAGACCCCACGAAGGAAACTATCCCGCCCATGATCTTGAATTGGCGGCAGTGGTGTTTGCCTTAATAATTTGGCGACACTATTTGTACGGGGCAACTTTTGAAGTATATTGTGATCATAAGAGTCTTAAATACCTCTTTGATCAGAAAGATTTAAACATGAGGCAACGAAGATGGGTAGAATTCCTCAATGACTACAAGTTTGAGATAAAGTATCATCTAAGAAAGGCGAATGTTGTAGCAGATGCCTTGAGTCGAAAATCTCTGCACATGGGTCAGATGATGGTGTATGAGATGTAGATGCTAGAGGAGTTTCAAAATTTGAAGCTAGCCACTACTCTTACTCTAAAGAAGCTAATCATCCATGGGTTAAGTATAGAGTGTGACCTTAGAGCCCAGGAAGCGCATCAGAGTAAAACTCAGTCCATCCTGGATCCACTAAAATGTACCAAGATTTAAAGATGATGTATTGGTGGCCAGGGATGAAAAAAGGACATTACTGAGTTTGTGGCGAAATGTCTAATTTGTCAGAAGTTGAAGGTAGAGCATCAAAAGCCAGCTGGATTTTTACAATCTCTTGAGATCCCTAAATGGAAATGGGATAGTATTTCAATGGACTTTGTCATAAACTTACCTGTTACTTCAGTTGGACATGACTCTATCTGGGTAATAGTTGACAGATTAACCAAATCTGCTCAATTTTGGCCCAGTTGTACGTCCAGAAAATAGTTAGACTACATGGGATTCCGTTAAATGTCGTTTCAGATAGAGATTCGAGGTTTACGTCAAGGTTTTGGAAGGCGTTGCAAGAAGCTTTTGGAACCCAGTTGCAGTTCAGTACTGCCTACCATCCTTAGACTGATGGGCAAACAGAACAAATCATTCAAACCCTAGAAGATATGTTGAGGGCCTATGTGATAGAGTAAGGTAAAGGATGGGATAAATACTTACCTTTAGTGGAGTTTGCTTATAATAATAGCTATCACGCTAGTATTAAGATGGCCCCTGTAATAACCGTAAAATTTAACGAAAATTCCAATTAAAGAAAATTTAGAATAAAAGAGAGAATTTTGAAAATGGAGATAAGAACTGGTAAAAATAAGTCTATTTATTACATGGATTAAAGAATTACGAAAGAAAATATGAAAATTTATGTTTTGGTGCGTACATTTTATTTTTAAATGATAGTATTTTGCTATAAGTAAATATATTTTTATTTATGTAGAAATGATTATGATTTGTTAAAAGTAAGTGGACTTTTAAGTAAAAGAAGTATTGTGTTGCTTAAAATAATTATACCGACTTCTAAAGAATTTTTATTGTAATTTTAGAAATATTATTTCTTTTAATATGAATAAAGCTATTCATTTCGAAATTTATTTTATAACGATTTTTATCAAGAAAAATTATGATTTAAGAGTTTAACTAAAGATTTAGGAGAATGGAAATTTTTAGAAATTTTTGGAATATTTTATGATGAAAAACAGAATTTATATGAATTTTTATAAAAGAAAATCCTATTATTAATTATTTAATAATTATTATTATATTAAAAAAAACAGAATGATAAAATGAAACCGAGGGCGACGAAGTATCAGAAAGAAAATAAAACGGGAAAGATGCATAGTAGTGAATAGTGAGTGAATAGTAACATCCAATTTTATCTTTCGATTTGGAGTGTTTATGGGCTTTCGATCTCAAAACTGAAAGTGTTATTGGATTCAGGACAAAGAGTACTTCAGTTTTGACCGATCAGTTTTTCAAATCAACTGTTGAATCGCTGTAGATCTGAAGTAGAAAATCTCGGTAAAAGGTAAGTTCTGAAAAACCTTACTTAGAGACTTCTAATTAGAAATCTGACTCCGTAGATGGATTCAGAAACTAGATAAATATTAGGATATGAATTCGTTTTGTTGATTCGGTAAAAAAATTTGTGACGGTGAATAGTATTTCTGGCGTAAATAGTATTTTCCAGCAGTGAATAGTGACTAAACTCCCGAAGTCATTTTTCAAGTTTTTGGACCTTCTGGACTCGATTTTGGAGTTTGTTTTACCGAATTCAGACCAGAAACGAGGATTTTAGGGCTATCCAATCTGGAGCCCTTACTTGTGAGTAGATAATTCTTCCTTTGGCTTGTTTTTACTCTTCTTGAACTTCACATGGATAAATGGGTATGATTACCTATTATTTATATTTTCATATGTTCTTGAAATGATTATGAATATCTGAAATGGTTGAGAAATGATATCTAATTCAAGAAGAGTATGATTTTTTGAAATAGATTTTGAAATGCTATGAATACGTTATTTCTAAATGCATTTCTCACTATATGACAATGGAAATAAGTTATGCATATGTTGTTGATTTATACAGTGATATTTTTTGCCTCGAATATAAGCATGTGTATATGATTCCCCTGATTGAGAAGTTTTGATAGAGAAAATATACTGAGACTGAAAGTCTGTTTTATATTGAGAATTTTATACTAGATTATATGGCATACGTGCATATGGTATTTTTCTGTGGAGGAATCCTATTGGAAATACTGTTTGCTAACAGCAGATGATGTTAGCCCTGGTGTGCACCTTGATTGCCTCAGCTAGCAGGGGAGGTGGTGCTAGCCTCGTGTGAGGGCCAACACACGGGAGATTATATGTGAAGGAGAGCGGAATGCCTCCTATATATGGGCGAGATGCCAGTTATATGAGATGTTATTTGCCTTTCCTTACTGTGTGCTTGGGAAAAGACCCACATAGAGTCCCTTCGCGTGTCCTCTTGAATGGTAGTAGAGCAAACCTCAGCAAGAGGCTGAGTTTAGGCAAATCCTATACCACCAAGGTACGGAAGGGGATTAGACTCTGATGTGGTGGTTTTGATATGGGATCCTCCGAATATTTTATGAGAAATGTTTTGATGCATAGCATAATTTGATTAATGATTTTACAGTATTGAATATGATTTTGAACTTGACATGAGCATTGTGTATACAGTACCGCATACGGTTTGAAAGACCTGATTATGATTTTTGAACAGAGAATATTTGAAAATGCGGGTCCCATGTGGATGTACTTCTGAAATGTAATTTTTGATAACATAAATTTTATTATATGAGTATATCCATATGTTGACCTAAGAGGTCATAGGAGGTATTATCTGCTCACTGAGTTGTAAAACTCACTACACGATGTGGATCTATTTTTCAGATAAAGACATAGAGTTTGGTCCAACAACCACGTGATCGACTAGAGGTCGTACTCCAGTGGTGAGCCTACATTGTTTCTAGGCTCTCAATGTTTTATATTTGTAAAATATTTGTACTCTAGAGTTGCTCTAAACGTCACAGGCAGGATCCTTGCTTCTACTGTTACTCTAGTGTTTATAGATGTAAACTGTATATTGTATATGTGTATGGGAACTTATATGTATTGGTTTATATGATAAAGAATGGCATTATGTACATTTATGGAAAATATATGTGTATGGTATATGGATTTCACGTGCCCTAAGATTAGGGACGTGACAGCCCCCTATGAAGCTTTATACGGTAAAAAGTGCCGATCTCCACTATGTTGGTTTGAGGTAGGATAAAAGAACTTGTTGGGTCCTGATCTAGTTCAACAAACCACTAAACAAATCAGGATTATAGGAGACAAAATGCTCACAGCTCAGAGTCAGCAAAAGAGTTACTATGATAAGAGACATAGACCTTTGGAATTTGAAGAAAGGGACCATGTATTTCTAAAAAATTTCTCGACCACTAGAGTTGGTAGGTCTCTCAAGACCAAAAAGCTAAATACGTGATTTTTGGAACCCTACCAAATTCTGAAGAAAGTAGGGACGTCAGCATATCAAGTTGCTCTCCCACTTAATTGGTCTAACTTGCATAATGTTTTCCATGTATCACAGCTTCGGAAGTATCTTCCAGACTCCTCACATGTGATACGAGATGAACCAATCTAAATAAAGGAGAACATGACATACCAGCTAGTACCAGCATCTATATTGGACACTGACATGAAGCAATTGCAGAACAAAACTATTCCCCTAGTTAAGGTGTTATGGGAAGGTTTGACTCCAAAAGAAGCAACTTGGGAGTTAGAAGAAGTCATGAGGAAGAAATATCCGAAATTATTCTTAGGTAATTTTTGAAATTTTGAGGACAAAATTTGTTTTAGGGGGAGAGAAATGTAAAATCCCTAATTTCGTTTCATGTATTCAAAGTAACATCCCTAATTTCGTTTCTTTTATTGATAAAGGTACATAAATATTTAATTAAGGAAATAAAATTTATTAGACAATTGGTGCGTACTATCGTAGGTACACCCAAAATGATACCTTACCTCAAAACTAACCTGTAGTAGTGGGAGTAAGGGTCGATTCCACAGAGACTGGAATTACCTTATGTGATTGAGAAAGGGGGGATTGTTAATTGCAAATAAAACCAAATGAACAATAATGAAAGCAATTAAGAGAGAGTGATTAATGATAAATAAGTTGGTTTCGGTTGATGTCCACCATCAAGGGATTGCATTGATCATTGACAACATAATCAATCTGTAATTGAATATCTATCATTGGGTTTTTAATGTTGTTCCTCCTTAAGTCTAGTAAATTAATGACAATCACATCAATGAAACCCTAATTAACAAGCAATTCTTTAGCACATTGGTAAAGCATAACTTATTAACCGCATGAAGAACTAGAGAAACTGACAAAGCTAAACAAATATAAACACATCGGTTATATCTAATTTAGTTAATTATTCATCATAGGTTCAATGATTTATAATCCAAAATCCTCAAACCTATTTGTCTCATGAATCACAGAATTGAAGACTTTGTTCAAAACATAATTCAGCGGTAGATTAAGACAGATAATATACTAGTAGGCCTCCTAGCAATCATATGAATAATCATTGAGAAGAAGAATAGATAAATAATCAATACTCAATTCAAATTGAAATAATAAAATCAAATCCACATCTCACAATGTATGAAGATCCCTTGAGGTTTCAATCTACCTCAACCAACTAAAAAGAACTAGCCACGCAGGGCCATAAGAAAATCAAAAGAAGAATTAGAGAATGTAACTAAGAACTTGGATGAAGGATTGAATTCATTCTCTGCTTGCTTTCCTCCCTTTTTACAGATTAACTCCTCCTAATCGGAGTAGGAGTGTTTCTAGGTCAAATTCCGGCCCATCGGGCTTTAATTGGAGTCAAGAAACCCTAAAAATCGCAAATTCAGCGAACTGGTGCGGCGGCGAGCGCCGCGGCGCACTACACAGGTGCCGCAGTGCCTAGGCTAGCTCTGGCATACTCTGGATTCTGATGTTTGGGCATCGCGGCATTGGGTAGTGGGCACCATGGCGCCCGGTGCTTCTGGGCAACAAATGCCGCAGCGCGTTAGGGAGCACCGTGGTCCTCCATACCTGCAATGATACAGCGCCACAGCGCCTAGAAAACTCCAGAATTTTCCAATGTGCCAAACATAAAAGTTCTATCTCTATGTCTCTTCTATCCAAAGCCACTGGAATCATCTTAATTGGATCTAAATTGAAGGCGATATGACAAAATTTGTGATAAAAGGTCAGAATTCATCCTACTGCACTATGATTCTGATTTGTGAGCTCTATAACGCTATGAAATCTCCCGAATCTGACCAAGTGTTCAACATAAAAGTTGTAGATGATTGTGTTATATTTTCACAGCCACTTGAAGCACTTTGTTTGGAGTTCATAAGAGGGAGATATGCTCAAAATAGTACTTAAAGGTCTGGACTCACTGCAATGTTGAATTTTTCCATGAATTTCTTATCTTTTTCTTCTCTTTTCTTCTTCCTTTGTTCCTACAATACAAAACACAAAACTAAGCTAATTCCTAATTATATTTTACTTAAATCAAACAAAAAGTAAGTTTAAAGGTATTAATATCATGCTTAATTAAGATCACATCAAATACCCTCACACTCAACATTTTGCTTGTCCTCAAGCAAAATAATCCCTAAAGACAAAAAACAACAATCAATAATGTAGTGAGTGTTAGACTTACCAAACATTTCCCTCATAACATAAAAATATACTCTAGAAAAATTTTGGAAGGTCATAATCATGCACAAGATTAACACAAATGCAATCTATTATTTTATCCTTTTGAATCCCTAGTGTGTGTGTGTTTTTGGGTCAATAAATTTTCTTTTACGCGGATGAATTTATATATCCCAAAATTTTGATTGTAGATCTCTAATTAGTTTAGGATTTCCATATGTTTATTCTCCATGCCACTCTCCACTAATGTAGGCCAAAACTACCTCTAGGATCAATAGGACTTTATTTAGCTTGTAATGTGGCTAGGGTATAAGGTAGGATAAAGGATACCAATTTAGGTTCAATCACTTAGCACCACATGATTAAATCTGATCTCTTGAGCTTTTCTAAATTTGGGGTGATTTCTCCCCCCCCACACTCATTTTCTTGTTTTAATTGAATTTAATCTATCCTTTTTCCTCAATTCTCTATTTTTTTTTCATAACATTCAGATTTTTCTTATATTTCCTTTGCATAATTCTTTTTTTTTCTTCATAATTCTTTTCTTTTCCTTACTCCACGCTTCCACCCTTTTTTTTAAATAAAGCTCTACAAAACAAATATTCAAAAAAAAAATCATGGAGTGAGTGAATAGGATCAAAATTGATCCACGGTCCTGCAAAACAGAAGGTGCAAAAGTAGTATCAGAATTTGATAATTCCTTATAAGCAACCTTACCTTTTGTGGCCCTTCTGAAAAATCATTAAGTGCAGCCAGTTTTTCCTTTGTTTCTTCATCTAAGTCTATCTCACCATCATCTGTTGCTATAGATTTGTTCACACTTTCCTCCACTTTATCCTTTTCATCTAATTCAAACACATCATATGCCAACGAATCAAGTACATCAATGGAATAAACAAGAGTATCATCACCTGGGTGTTTTATGGCTTCATACATATTGAATTTTATTACTTCACCATCAAATTTCATAGTGAGTGTACCATTGTGAACATCTATCTTGGTTTTGGAGGTTTTCAAGAATGGTCTCCCTAATAATATTGGAGAAGTAAAATTCCCATTGTCCATGTCAAGCACATAAAAATCTGCAGGGAACATCAAATCATCTACCTGCACCAAGACATCCTCAATTATTCCCTTAGGATATGCAGTGGACCTGTCTGCTAGTTAAATTATCAAATTTACAGATTTCAATGGTCCCAAATTCAAATATGTATATACAGAATATGGCATAACATTGATGGAAGCTCCTAAATCTAACATATCCTTTTTAATGCGAGTTCCCCCAATTTTGCATGGAATAGTAAACATACTTGGATCCTTGTATTTAGTAGGGAGTTTTGTCTGTATCATAGCAGATACATTCTGACTCATATGAATCTTTTCAAAATCCTTTAATTTTTGCCCTTCTTTTTTAGTACATAGTTCTTTCAAGAACTTTGCATATCTTGGCACCTGTTTAATGGTATCTAGAAGGGGGAGATTAAGTTCACATTTTCTAAAGATATCATACAATTCAGAAGTTTTCTCATTTTTCCTATTCTCTTTAAGAGCTTCTGGAAAAGGAGGCATTACTTTATAATTTGGAGTACATAGAGACTTACCTGTAGATGCTTCTTTCCCCTTATTTAATTTCTCTTGCTTTTTAGGAAAAGAAATAGATGTTGGACCTTCAATTCCCTTACCATTCATTGAAATAATTGCACTGACATTTTCTCTAGGATTTACCACAGTTTGAGAAGGTAGCTTACCTGATTCTTTAGCATCTAACCGATTGATTGTGGTTGCTATTTGGCCTATCTGAGTTGTCAAGTTCTGAATGCTAGCTCTTGTCTCTTGCTGAAATTGTTGAAAGCTATGTGCAAGAGACTTGACAACATCTTCCAAGGAATTACTTACCTGGTGATCCTGAGATGCATTTTGTCTAGGATAATAAGCTTGCTAATTTTGCTGAAAATTTTGTCCTGTAGGCCTATTTTGTGCATTCCCATATTTGAAATTGGGATGATCCTTCCATCCAGGATTGTATGTATTAGCATAAGGATCATACCTCTTTGGTTGGTCAGGAAAACCTCCTACAGCATTCGCTTGTTCTGTGAATTCCTCTTGAAGTGTAGGGCACATATCAGTGGTTGCTGAACATATTCCACAGACTTTAACTTGCTGTAGTGTACCTGTATCCATTTGGCGCACAAGAGAGGTAAGTTTAGATATTTGATTCTGAAGAGAAGTAGTACTTACCTCATGGGCATGTCTAATAGGAGTATCATGCCTAATGCCAAATTGTTGAGAATTGACAGCCATATTTGATATCAGGATTCTAGCTGCTTCAGGAGTCTTATCTACTAGTGCTCCTCCATTAGCTGCATCTATCATGCTCTTATCTCCCTGCAAAAAACCTTCATAGAAATATTGGATTAGTAGCTGCTCACTAATCTGATGATGTGGGCAGCTTGCACAAAGTTTTTTAAACCTCTCCCAATATTCATAAAGTGTCTCTCCATGCAATTGCCTAATGCAGCATATTTCTTTCCTAATAGTAGCGGCTCTAGATGCAGGAAAATAACATTCTAAAAACATTCTCTTCATCTCATTCCAAGTAGTGATAGTACCAGAGGGCAAATAATACAACAAATCTTTGGCTGAATCTCTTAATGAAAAAGGACAATCCCTGAGTTTTATTTGTTCTTCAATTACCTCAGAGGGCTTTATGCTAGTACATACCACATGGAATTCCTTCAAGTGTTTATGCGAGTCTTCTCCTGCAAGTCCATGAAAATTAGGTAAGAGATGAATTAATCCAGATTTCAACTCAAAATTAACATTGTCATCAAGATTAGGAAAAGTAATGCATAAAGGTTGCTAATACAAATCTGGAGCTACAAGCTCCTTCAGAGTGGGGTGCCTCACCATGGTTACTTCCTCCTTTTCTTGATCAATGTTCTCTTGAAGTTCTCTTCTGTGCCTGTATACAAATTTTCCACTATCTGGATTGAACTCTAAATTTTGAGAATCAGAAGAACGAGTCACAGGCATAAATCAAAATAAAATCACAAAAAGTAATAGACGCAGTCCCCGGAAACGGTGCCAAAATTTGGTGTGTACTGTCGTAGGTACACCCAAATTGACACTTTACCTCAAAACTAATCTGTAGTAGTGGGAGTAAGGGTTGATCCCACAGAGACTGGAATTACCTTATGTGATTGAGAAAGGGGGATTGTTAATTACAAATAAAACCAAATGAACAATAATGAAAGCAATTAAGAGAGAGTGATTAATGATAAAGACGTTGGTTTCAGTTGATGTCCACCATCAAGGGATTGCATTGATCATTGACAACATAATCAAGTCGTAATTGAATATCTATCATTGGGTTTTTAACCCTGTTCCTCCTTAAGTCTAGTAAATTAATGACAATCACATCAATTAAACCCTAATTAACAAGCAATTCTTTAGCACATCAGTAAAGCATAACTTATTAACTACATAAAGAACTAGAGAAACTGACAGAGTTAAATAAATATAAACACATCGGTTATATTTAATTTAGTTAATTATTCATCATAGGTTCAATGATTTATAATCCAAAATCCTCAAACCTATTTGCCTCATGAATCACAGAATTGAAGACTTTGTTCAAAACATAATTCAACGGTAGATTAAGACAGATAATATACTAGTAGGCCCCCTAGCAATCATATGAATAATCATTGAGAAGAAGAATAGATAAATAATCAATACTCAATTCAAATTGAAATAATAAAATCAAATCCACATCTCACAATGTATGAAGATCCCTTGAGGTTTCAATCTACCTCAACCAACTAAAAAGAACTAGCCACGCAGGGCCATAAGAAAAACAAAAGAAGAATTGAAGAATGTAACTAAGAACTTAGATTAACGATTGAATTCATTCTCTGCTTGCTTTTCTCCCTTTTTATAGATTAACTCCTCCTAATCGGAGTAGGAGTGTTTCTAGGTCAAATCTCGGCCCATCGGGCTTCAATTGGAGTCAAGAAACCCTAAAAATCGTGAATTCAGCGAATTGGTGCGGCGGCGATCGCCGTAGCACTTCAAAAAGCTTCTGATGGGACACCACAGTGCCTAGGCTAGCTCTGGCACACTCTAGATTTTGACGCTCAGGTGCTGCGGCGTCCGGTGCATCTGGGCAACAAATGTCGCGGCGTGATAGGGAGCGCCGCAGCCCTCCGAACCTGCCATGATGCAGCGCTGCGGTGCTCTCTTGCGAGCGCCGCAGCACCTAGAAAACTCCAAAATTTTCTAAATTGCCAAACATGAAATTGTACCTCTGTGTCTCTTCTTTCCATAGCTGCTGGAATCATCTTAATCAGATCTAAATTGATGGCGATATGACAAAATTAGTGATCAAATGTCAGAATTCATCCTGCTGCACTGTGATTTTGAATTGCGAGCTCTGTAACGCTATGAAATCTCCTGAATCTGACCAAGTGTTCAACATAAAATTTATATATGATTGTGTTATCTTTTCACAGCCACTTGAATCACTTTGTTTGGAGTTAATAAGAGGGAGATATACTCAAAACAGTTCTTAAAGGTCTGGACTCACTACAATGTAGCATTTTTCCATGAATTTCTTATCTTTTTCTTCTCTTTTCTTCTTCCTTTGTTCCTACAACACAAAACACAAAACTAAGCTAATTCCTAATTATATTTTACTTAAATCAAACAAAAAGTAAGTTTAAAGGTATTAATATCATGCTTAATTGTTTTAGATATCTAAGGAAATATAATCCTTAGAAATTCTTCACCTTACATGTATGCATAGAAATGTTCTAACATTAGTGGAATAGGTAAAGAGATAAAACCTAAGAGGAAAAATTAGAAATAAATATACTAAAGAAAGGTGAAATTCTTTGGTAAGGAAGATAAATTTTTGTGAAGTAAGTGAAGGTATTAAAATTTCAAGAAGATTAGATTAGGGTAATTTTTCCTAATTTAAGAATTAAGGTTACTAAGTTTAGTATTGTAACAACTCCATTTAAGTACCAAATTTTTTTTAAAAAAAAATACCACGAAGTTATTACGTCGTTACAACTTAACTCAATATAACATTTATTTAATTTATACAATACAGAGTTCACATACATGTCATTAATCAAAACATACGTACAACATATCAAACACATAAAAATTTACATCTTATTTATTCTGGTTGACCAATTTCGGAGATACAGGTGCGGATGGTTGCACCTTCACCGGGATCTAAGTCAACCCGACTACAAATATTTTATTTGCTTCTAGGATCTGCCCAACATAAAGTACTCGATCCAACGTGCACTAAAAGCCAGAGTTATAGAAAAATCTGCATAACTAATTTTCTGAACATGATATGGAAATATAGTGAGAATTAAATCCCAGTAAGTTCAACAATAAATCATCATCAATATAGCTCATCATGTCATGTTCAGCTGTATAAACTACAGAAAATATCATTAGTCACATGAATGCATTATATCTATGCACATAAGAATTATACAGTAATGATATGTATGACAGGATTAACTATTTTTAGAATATCATATGATGGCCATCAACTTATTCCCATTTCAAGCTACCCCCGTCAGGGTGAGTATCCTCTACTCTCTGGTACGGGCTTTTCTCGCTCCGTCCGACATGACACACTTTCTCTTTCTTTTCTCATAATTATAATCATAACCGTTGGTAAGGCGTCCCCTACTGGTGCACCACACGGATTGCCATGTGACCGTGCTCATTTCTTTTCTTTTTACAATGATAGCCAAAAAATATGCTTTCAATAACAAGTATGTTCATCAAAGTATAATTATTACCATAAATCATTGGTAATAATGCCATGAACATAACCATTTCAAATATCACTTTATAAAATATTTCCATGTCAAAATTTTACACTTAAGATGGTAAGAAGTTCATACAATAGCAATGGCTATGGCATATACTAGTCATTTATAAGATTCGTCTTCTTTTTTAAATATTAATTTTATTTCTTTATTTTCTTGATCCAGGTTTTCATCATATCTAACATTCTCTTACTAATCAGAGTATAACTCCCTCAATTGAACTCCGATGTAGGTGATCTTGTTGTCAATTTCAAGATAAAACAGTTATCTAAAACTATTATGATGAACAATGTAGCAAAATATTAAGAAATCAATGTGATATTACTCCCTAAATATACATGTTATTTCTTCTCGGATAGGTTCTGACCTCTACCTACTAATCGGACCATATCTACCTCATATGGACTCCAACTTGAGTGATTCCAGTAGCTAAAAATCCGTGACACACATATATATAATTCTTATGTTAACCATTTATTTTAATTCCATACAGATAATTCCCAGAAAGTAAAATACAGAAACTATCCTAACATATTCTTCCCTGATGAACCATTTTCTGACCTTTGACTACTAATCAGCTCATATCTTTCTCCTATAGACTCCAAATTGAATTATTCTAGTGGATAAAAATCTGTGACACACATAGCTATAATTCTTATGTTAACCATTTATTTTAATTCCGTACAGATAATTCCCAGAAATTAAAATACAGAAGCTATCCTAACATATTCTTCCCTGATAAACCATTTTCTGACCTTTGACTACTAATCAACTCATATCTTCCTCATATGGACTCCAAATTGAATGATTACAGTGGCTAAAAATCTGTGACACACATAGCTATAATTCTTATGTTAACCATTTATTTTAATTCCATACTGATAATTCCCAGAAATTAAAGTACCGAAGCTATCCTAACATATTCTTCCCTGATGAACCATTTTCTGACCTTTGCTTACTAATCGGACCATATCGACCTCATATGGACTCCAAATTGAATGATTCTAGTGGCTAAAAATCCATGACACATATATCTTTAATTCTTATGTTAACCATGTATTTTAATTCCCTACAGATAATTCTCAGAAATTAAAACACAGAAGCTAAAATTTTTGCCACCCATAGCCATACCTATGCAGAACTTTCTATACCAGTCTAAGTATGCAAACATACATCACATGCAAGATCAATATGTAACATGATATAGCAACATCCATGACCAATCATCAAAGTTCTAAGATCAAAATCTCATATAAATATTATAAGTTTCAAAAGTTTTCTTTAAAAAGAAATATTGTTAAACTTACCTGGAGCACTTAGTCCCCTAGACTTCTCCTTCCTCTTTCTTCCTTTCTTCCTCTCCTTTCCTCACTCTACCTTACTTCTATTTTTTCTCTCCCTCACTTGGACGAAATTATAATGTTGTAAGGGTGGGTTTTCTTATATAGACCACCAAATAATTCACCTTTCATGATCATGGGTCTACCTTATCACAATTAGATTACACTTGGTTGAATTTTTGGAAAACAAACAACTTATGTTCTTGTCTTCCTCTTCCTTAGTCAAGATATGCATAGGAAAAGGAGATTTGTATTTTGAAAATTATGATAATATGTTCTTAAGATATGGGACAAGGTCCCTTTGATTTAGGGATTCATTTCCATTTTCTTTTATCTTAAACAAGTATGATAGGTTTGCCTTTTTAGGTGGCAAATTTCTAGCCCTTGAATCTCCATTATTTGGTTGATATTATTTGTGTGGGATAGAAATATTTTGTCCTAATGCCATGTATTATCATACCACTTGCTAAAATTATGAGTGTAGGATATAGATGTTTTTGTCCTAAAGCCTTGTATTATCATGCCACTTGCCAAAATGATGAATGTAGAATCACATCACTTGCTAAATTTTTGTCTTAATGCCATGTAACATAATCTTTATTATTATTACATTATTATATCATCACCTAATTTATTTTATTTTATTTTTCCTCTTGGATTTGGGCTTATTCCTACCCATTTTCTTTGCTTTGGATAAAATTCTACCTTTCTTGGAGGGTTAGGTCACATTTTCATAATTTTTGGGCTATTGGTCCAATTACTATATCCTAGTCCAAGTCTATATTTTATTTCTTGCTTAGGTTATCCAATGGGCTTACTAGAAACTTATGTGAAGTGGAAAAACTCTATATGAAGTGTCCATAGGTAAAAGCCCAATGTATGGGTAAAGATTTTAAACTTAGTAACTCTAGTTCTTGAATTAGGAAAAATTACCCTAATCCAATGTTCTTGAAATTTTATGACATTTACTTGTTTCTAAATATTTATCTTCCTTATCCAAGAATTTTGCATCTCTTTAGTATGTTATTTCTAATTGTTTTTCCTATTAGGTTTTCCCTCTTTATTTGTTCTCTTAATGTTAGAAACATTTTCTATGCATATACATAAGGTGAAGAATTTCTAAGGATTATATTTCCTTAGATATCTAAAATATTGTCTAATAAATTTTATTTCCTTAATTAAATATTTATGTACTTTTATCAATAAAAGAAATGAAATTAGGGATGTTATAAGTATCTCCAACCATAAATTGGGCTTTCACCTATGGACACTTCATATAGAGTTTTTCTACTTCACATAAATTTTTAGCAAGCCAATAGGATAGCTCAAGGAAGAAATAAAACATACACTTAGATTAGGATATAGAAATTGGACCGGTAGCCCAAAAATCATAAAAATGTGACTAAGCCCATTATGAAAGGTAAAATTTTAACCAAAGTAAAGAAAATGGGCAAGAATGAGCCCAATCCCAAGAGGAAAAATAAAAATAAAATAAAATAAAGTGATGAAATAATGGTGTAATCAAGATTAGGTGACATGGCATTAAGACAAAAATTTAGCAAGTGGTGTGATATCCTACATTCATAATTTTAGCAAGTAGTATGATAATATATGGCATTAGGACAAAACATTTGTATCCTACACTCATAATTTTAGCAAGTGGGTAATAATACATAGCATTATGACAAAATATCCTTATCCTACACAAATAATTTTAGCTAAGCAAGGAAGATTCAAGGGTTGGAAATTTGTCACCTAAAAAGGCAAACCTATCATAATTGATTAAGACAAAAGAAAAAGTAAATGAATCCCTAAATCAAAGGGACCTTATCCCTTATCTTAAGAACATATTATCATAATTTTCAAAATACAAATCTCCTTTTCCTATGCATATCTTGACTAAAGAAGAGGAAGACAAGAACATGAGTTGTTTGTTTTCTAAAAATTCAACCAAGTGCATCCTAATTGTGATAAGGTAGACCCATGATTATGAAAGGTGAATTATTTGATAGTCTATATAAGAAAAACCCGCCCTTATAACATTATAATTTTCGTCCAAGTGAGGGAGAGGAAAAATAGAAGCAAGGTAGAGTGAGGAAAGGAGAGGAAGAAAGAAAGAAAGAGGAAGGAGAAGTCTAGAGGACTAAGTGCTCAAAGTAAGTTTAACAATTTTTTTTTTTGAAGAAAAGATTTGAAACTTGTAATATGTATATGAGATTTTGATCTTAGAACTTTGATGATTGGTCATGGATGTTGCTATATCATGTTACATATTATGTATGTTTGAATACTTAGGCTAGTGTAGATAGTTCTGCATAGGTATGGCTATGGGTGGCAAAATTTTAATCTTCTGTTTTCAAAATTCTGGGAAGAATCAGTAAGGAATTAAAACAAATGGTTAACATAAAAAATGTAGATCTATGTCTCACGAATTTTTAGCCACTAAAATCAATCAATTTTGAGTCCATATGAGGTAGATATAGTTCGATTAGTAAGCAGTGATCAGAAAATGGTTAATCAAGGAAGAATATGTTAAGATAACTTTTATGTTTTAATTTTTGGGAACATTCTGTAGGGAATTAAAATATATGGTTAATATAAGAATTATAGATATATGTGTCACGGATATTTAGCCACTAGAATCACTCAATTTGGAATCTGTATGAGGCAGATATGCTCTTATTAATATGTAGTGGTCAGAAATTGGTTAATCAGGGAATAATATTTTAGGATAGCTTATATTTTTTAATTTATGAGAACATTCTGTAGGGAATGAAAATAAATGATTAACATAAAAATTATTTCTATATGTGTCATGGATTTTTAGCCATTGGAATCACTTAATTTGAAATTCGTATGAGGGAGATATGGATAGATTAGTAGGTAGAGGTCAGAATCTACCCGAGAAGAAATAACCTGTACTTTGACGGAGTAATATCACCTTGATTTCGTAAAATTTCTCTAAACTATTCAACATAATAGTTTTAGATAATTGTTTTATCTTTAAATGGACACCAAGATCACCTATATCGGAATTAAATTGAGGGAGTTATGCTCTGATTAGTAAGAGAAGGTCAGATAGGATGAAAACCTGCATCAAGAAAATAAAGAAATAAAATTAATATTTAAAAAAGAAGAAGAATCTTATAAATGAAAATAATAAATGACTATTTTATGCCATAGTCATTGCCATTGTATGAACTTCTTACCATTTTATGTGTGAAATTTTGACATAAAAATATTTTATAAAGTGATATTTGAAATTGTTATGTTCATGGTATGATTACCAATGATTTTTGATAATAATTATATTTTGATGAACATACTTGTTATTGAAAGCATATTTTTGGCTATTATTGTGAAAAGAAAAGAAATGAGCACGGTCACATGGAAATCCGTATAGTGCACTAGTAGGGGACGCCCTACCAATGGTTATGATTATGCTAATGAGAAAAGAAAGAGAAAGTGTGCCATAACGGACGGAGCGAGAAAAGCCCGTACCGGAGAGTAGAAAATACTCACCTTGACCGAGGTAGCTTGATATGAGAATAAATTGATAGTCATCATATGATATTCTGAAAATAGTTAATCCTGTTATACATGTCATTACTGTACGATTCTCATGTGCATAGATATAGTGCATTCATGTGACCAAAGATATTTGCTGTAGTTTATATAGATGAACATGACGTGATGAGCTATATTGATGATGATTTATTGTTGAACTTACTGGGATTTAATTCTCATTATATTTCCATATCATGTTCAGAAAATTAGTTATGCAGATTTTTCTATGGCTCTGACTTTTAGTGCACGTTGGATCGAGTTTCTTTATGTTGGGCAGATCCTAGAATCAAATAAAATGTTTGTGGCCGAGTTGGCTTAGATCCTGGTGAAGGTGCAACCACCCGCACCTGTATCTCTAAAATTGATCAACCATAATAAATAAGATGTAGATATTTATGTATTTTATATGTTGTACGTACGTTTTGATTAATGACTTGTATGTGAACTCTATTATTGTATAATAATAATAAAAAAAGTTGTTACAGTAAGCATCTTCAGTAGACAATGATTCACGTACATCATCTTCACAAAGCATGTTAAAAAGATCATGAGGATTTGTTTTTACAACAACAAGTCAATGTCGATCGATAATATCATTCAAATAGAATACTTGTTCTGCTTGAGATGCCATTACAAATAGCTCGTTCGTATTCAACGAAGAATGAGAATTCACGTTTGTATATCCATATCTATCGACTTTATATTCTGTTTCTAAATGAGCAACATCCCACCAATGACACTTAAAGAGGTGTATTTTCCTATTTGGGAACGTAAGAAAGCTCATAAATATCCTCGAGAATGCCATAATATTCCTTCTCAGGATCTGAATCATCCCCCTCACAAGGACTCTGTTATTTTGGGTTTTCCTTTGAGATTCACAGTCTCTAGTATGAAATCTAAACCTATTTACCAAAATTTTTGTATACATATATACTACTCTTTGAGGACCAATGGCTAAACTAAGTAGCTCATCATCTCCTTGCCAATGTGAATCTGGCTTCGTAACCTATCAAAAATTAACAATATTGAAAATTTATGACATGACATATAATATAATGCATTAGTTGACCTAATTCAAGACACTTACTAGGCGATTAAACCATTTAGGAAACTCTTTAATGTGCATTGAATCAACATCAAATGCTTGTTTTTGAAGCTCCTTTTTGTGATTTCTACAAATTGTGTTGTGTCATGTATTAGAATTTGGTTTACCAATAATTTAATTGCTAGCAAAGTATAATATACATACTCTATGAACGACCAAACTTTTTCACCATTTTGTAGCACGTATAGACAAGTTTGATCAAATTCTTTGTTAGATAGCAAAATTGCTTTGGCGGCAGCTCTTAAATGTCTACTTTGGCCAAATATTGAACTCTGACAAGCTTTCGTATTTTTATCATCATTCTTTATAGCTCTATTAAATTTTGTTGGGATATTGCTCAAATATCTTGAGCAGAATACCAAACTTTCGTAAACTAAATAACCTTCAGCAATTGAGCCTTCAGGACGAGCTTTATTGCGAACATATGATTTCAATGTGTGTAGATACCTATAAATGCAATTCAAAATTAATTGGGTGTTTAATAGTAAACACAGCTCAATAAATTAGCATAGGTTTAGTAATGTTACCACTCGATTGGATACATCCAACGGTATTGGACAGGCCTCGCAATCTTTACCTCCCTTGCTAGGTGGACAGGTAGGTCGACCATGACATCAAAAAATGCTGGAGGAAACACAGTTTCCAATTTGCATAAAGTAATGGCAATTTTCTTTTCAATTGAATCTAAGTCTTTCATGGATAAGCATTTGGAGCACAAAATCTTGAAAAATTATGCCAACTCCACTATAGGATCACTCACCTCCTTAGGCAACAACCCACGAATTGCAACTGGAAATGACTCCTGCAATAAAATGTGACGGTCGTGACACTTTAGTCCATAAATCTTCTTTTCTGCCACATTAACACACCTTGAAATGTTTGAAGAGAATGCATCAGGAACTTTTAACTGAGCCAAAAAGTTGCAGACTTTCAACTTTTCTTGTGGTGATAACACGTAACATGTTACTGGCAGCAAAATATTATTCCTGTCTTCAACAGGGTGTAAACTTGGCCTAATTTTCATGTCCACCAAATCGTAGCGACTCTTGATTGTGTCCTTTGTCTTCCCAGCCGTATCCATCACCGTGGACATAATGTTGTCTGACACATTTCTCTCAATATACATTACATCAAGATTATGTCACAGCAAAAGTGTTTTCTAATAAGGTAATTGAAAGAAGATACTTTTCTTCTTCCAATTATAGGCAACACTTGATTGGTCACACATTCGCTTTTGGCCCTTTCCAAACGTCACATTAGGCAGCAATTCTAATTGTTCATGCACTTTTTGACCAGTTAAATAGGTAGGTCCCATATTATTTTCCACTTTACCATTAAATCCTCTCCTATTTCGACGCCAAAGATGATCAGCTGGCAAGAAGTGACGATGGCCTATGTAACATAATTTACTTTTTAACGATACAGAGTAGGTATCTTTGTGGCAACAAGGACATGCCAATTTTCCTTTTGTTGACCAACTTGCAAGATTGCCACATGCAGGAAAATCATTTATTGTCCACATGATCGCAGCTCGCATATTGAAGTTGGACTGTGAGTGAGCATCATATGTATCCACTCCTATCTCTCACAATTCTTTGAGTTCCTCAATCATTGGTTTCAAATATATATTTATATCATCTCCCGGAGACTTAGGGCTTAGGATAAGAAGTGCCATCATGAAGTACGGTTGTTTCATGCATTTCCAAGGGGGCAAGTTATATGGTACAAGAACAATTGGCCAAATACTATGGTTGGCACTCATGTTTCCATATGGTTGGAACCCATCACTTGCTAACCCCATCCTAACATTTCTAGGATCCACTGAGAAATTAGGATGTTGATCATCGAAATACTTCCAAGCAATGGAGTCAAATGGGTGCCTTAATACACCATCATCAACATGTTCCTCTCTGTGCCATCTCATGTCTTTGGCAGTGTGTCTTGCCATGTATAGTCTTTGCAACCTAGGTTTTATCAGAAAATATCGCAACACTTTGTGTGCTTCTTTCTTGCCTTTCGCCCTATTTGATTTCTATCTAAACAACTTGCACTTGGGACATGATTGTGCAGTAGCATATTCTTTCCTGTATAAAATGTAATCATTCTTACATGCATCTATTTTTGTGTAGTCTAACCCTAGGTCTTGGACAACCTTCTTGGCCTTATAGTAGGAATTAGGTACTTGGGCACCATCTGGCAATACTTCTTTAAATAAGTCTAACAACATGTCCACAAACTTATCACTCTAATGATTAAGGTACTTCAAATTAAGTAACCTAACGATGAACGACAGCTTTGACACCTTATCACAATTTAGATATAGACTTGTTTTGGCATATTTCAATAATTGATAAAAAAAAAATTGTATGCAAATTTGGCTCTTCATTGTTTTCTACATGAGTATACATCTCCTCTGTGCTCGCAACTCCAAATGCATCATGTATCATTCCAGTTATATCATCCTCCTCAACAAAGTCTTCTAAATGATCATTCCCTTCATTAAGGGAATATGAAGTTGTCCCTATAACTTCTCCATGAAGATCCCAAACCTCGTAAGATTTCCAAAAGCCATTCTTCAACATATCATATACCGTACTTCATGTCTAACCTTGAACACTACGTTTCTACATTTTTTGCACGGGCACCGAATTCTGCTACCTACCCTTGGTTGACTGTATGCCCATTGAAGAAAATCATCCACCCCTTTTATGTACCTTCGATCAGCCCTATATTTTATACAATTTTGGTAAGAGTCAAAGTGAGCAATTGAAAAAGAAAAATAAACAAGGTATTTAGACAAAATAAAGTGTATACATAGTGCTTGATTGAAATTGGATCGTGTTGGCAAGTGTGCTAGATATGTACTCACTATATCAATGGTCTTGCATGCATAGATGATCCAACAAAGGAATGAATTCAAACCATAGGCCTAGAACTTAAGACAAAGTTCCAATAGAATAGTATAGCTATCATTTATGAATTATGATATTGAAACCAAAGAGACCACATCTCAAAATTTTCCCAAGTAATATCCCCATCAGTATCTTGTTTAATCAATTTAGAGGTATCAAATAATTCCCCCATATGTTTTAGTTTCAACACATTTGCATGATTAAGAATTAGAATTAAACACTTTTTATTCCAGATATGTTATTTTCTTATGAATGGACTTGGTCAAATAAGTTGGAGTTGATTAAATAAAAGGAATTTAATAGTGAATAAGTATTATATCAAGCCATGTAATGCTAGATTATCCCTCTTTCTTGTGACATATCTGTGGCAAACTAAAGTCCTTCTAAGTTTTATAATTGCACAGAGATTTATGTACCGCAACCCCAGCCCAATTCAGCAAGTTCTGTAATTGCAGTCTGTTGAGTTCTGGAACGAAAGCTTATATAAAATAAATCTTTAATTGTAGTCATAAATTTCCTGAACTCATTCTTTATGTCTGAGCTTATTTTCTCATTCAGTAACTACTGTCATACTCTTTTCTACCACATGTTCTTGATTTGTTGGTGTTATTCAAATCATAGTGTGTCTGACATAAATGTTTTCACAGAACACAACTATATTCATGAATTTCTTATTTTTTCGTAAATTTTTACATACCACATAGTGATATCTAATTGAGAATCTTTCTGTAGTAATAAAGACTATGACAAATCATATATAATTTCTACTTTGCATATACCAAGGCAGAGGCTTTGTTTAAAGCTCTAAAGCAAACTGTCAAACTCTATTATTGACTAGGAAGGTATAGAGAAATGATGGAAGCCTATATATAGGAAGATGTTAACTTATATTAAGTTAGAAATGACTTATATATAAATGCAAAGATTATGGTTTAAAACAAATCTAAAACTCTGTAACCCTTTTTTTTGTATTGGTGAATTTGGACAAATCAGTAAGGTAGCACGTTCATTTTGTGTGCAAGTTAATATTTAATTGAATATAGAAGCATGTCTGTTTTCCAATTGGTTTCTTCTAACATTTAATTATTGAACTATTTATTAGGCCCTTTTAGATTTTCAAAGATCTTCACAAATCCTATCAAAGAGAAGATGGTATAGGTGACCACATGCATGAAATAAACATAAACTTTTGGTGGTTTATACAATAGAGATTCAAATTTACACAGAGATTAATAACGCAGCACCCCAGATAAAAACAAGCAGTAAAAATAGAGTAAGAATGTAGTTGTTCCAACCCACTTTGATATGTTCTAACTTTCCAAATGTTTATGCATCTCAGATTACTATATCTTTGTTTGTTTGTCAGACATAAACCAAATCTAAAGAGTTTGCACATATAAATAGAGTTTGTTGAATTATGTTAGGGTCGCAGTGGCTTTCCACCTATATAATAATATGATGCATACAGTAATTATTTAAAAATTGTTCATAAATATTGCTTAAATTATTTTTTTCAAATATAGGACATATTTCATTTTCATCAATTATAAATACGAGCAAATGCTGAGTCATTTATATGACAAATACAATAAAATGAGGAATAAATTCTGTAATTAATTATGTGTGCATATACATGTGTTCAGGAGGAATTCATTAATTTTATAGATGGTCACTTGTCCCTCATCATTATCACTACCTGTATGTGCAATGCTTAAAAGCTG
This sequence comes from Gleditsia sinensis, assembly GCA_037074535.1. Lineage (NCBI taxonomy): Eukaryota > Viridiplantae > Streptophyta > Magnoliopsida > Fabales > Fabaceae > Gleditsia > Gleditsia sinensis. The sequence goes on along the minus strand of CM073463.1, from coordinate 54,297,902 downwards.
AAGTATGGACATTAGAAACAATGCTAATGCTAACACTTGTACAATACTTAAACCACTTCAACAAAATCAGAAGAAAAAAAATTAAATTAAATAGAGGTAAATGAATTTCACTTTGTGGTTATTTGATCCTTAAATAAATAAATAAAAATTGCTACTTAAGTCAATATATATAGTTCTTCTAAAAAAAATCTGCAATTTGTCACAACGACAAACAATGAAACCTAGAAATTAATAATGGCTAACGAAAATACAGATCTACCAGGTCTTCCTAATCATTCCTTCAAAATATTAGGTCAGTGAGGGAAGATACTCAAACATACTAAATTGGCTAGTGAATAGCATCCTTGTAATTTGCATGGAACTGTTTGTGAAACTATCTTTTGACACAATCAATTCTATTCAACTTAAGTGTCAGTGCCCTAACTCTAGAAATGTGACTCTAACTCTAGAAATGATGTAACTACAATTCTTGACCCTACTCTCAAAATAAACATGAAACTCCTACAATTGATGTCCTTTTTGTCCTTGTTGCCAATACGAAAGGGACTTGAAAGGGTACTAAACATCCTTTATATCCTATCTCTCGTTTTGTTTCATTTGAAAAGTTCTCACCCACTGACAAATTTTTTTTTGGCTGAATAATATTTCCATTCCTAGTACTTTATCCAAGGAAAAATATAATAAAATGGAGAGAGGCCATAAAGTTTAAATGGAAGCTCTAAAGAAAAATAAAACTTGGAAACTGGTGGAGTTACCTAAGGGGAAGAGTCCAGTTGGATGCAAACAGTTTTCAAAGTAAAATATAGAGCTAATGATTTCTTGAAAGGTATAAAGCTACATTAGTTGCTAAGAGCTACACTAAAACTTATGGAGTGGATGCCATCATTGTAACCGAAATTAATCAAAAAGAAATAGAAGCTCTGGCTGGGGAGTTTGAAATAAAAGAGCTGGGGAGACTAAAATACTTCCTAGGTATTGAAGTGGCACACTCAAGGCATGGCATTTTTATTTCTCAACGTAAGTATGTATTAACTTTAAAACATAAATAAGTATCAACAAAACAAGTAGTAAAAACAGGACAATAGACTAGGGCAACACTTGTGGAAATCAGAAATTAAAAAAACAAAAATTTAAATTACAAATATAATCTATACCTCTAATCTTGTGGGTCCAAAGTTTTGCAAAATCACAGATAATCTCCAAACCCAACTTTAGATTTAGCTGCTCCAGCAATAACAAAATCAATTCCAATTAGGCATTCAAAATAGAACAAAACCTAGTTGTAAGATACAAAAAAGAAGGCAGATAAAAGTCACGAAGTGTATTTTAAACCATTGATATCTAACCTTTGAAAAAATGAGATTGATTCACCAAGTGCAAATGGTTCATAGACAAATCCAGGACTTGACATGCATACTTTAAGTGTTCCCTGCATTAATGATATGCCATCAAATTATTTAACTTTTATGCAAATTAAAAGATCAAACACAGCTATCGTAGGTCAAATTCATCTATTCTATTCATTATTCATTAAGATACTATAATGAAAAAGTGATGTAGATAAAAAGAGAAGAATACATCTTATACTACGACACATGCTCTGGAATTCTTTCAATTGCAGCACTTAAGGTATACAATTCATGAGTATGCATATCTTTCAGTTCCAGGTAATATGAAACACCATTCAAAGTTAGCCAATTTCGAACAAAGAGCAAAACCCCTAAATTGAACCCATAATCCCCAAATTGAATCAAAACATACAGAAATTCGAAGAAGAATTATATGGGAAAGTGACATTACCTCAAACACTTCACGGTGGGTTCTCCGATGGTAGATGTACGTAGCTTGAGCTTCTACGATGGTGGAAATGAAACAAATGATTTCGTGGTAGGGTTCTCTCGCCAAGCACAACGAGTAGAGATCGAGGGTCTGAAAGTAGTTTCTTAGGGAGCTCCGAGAGAGAAAGAAGGAAGCAGGAAGCAATTTTGCAAGTAAGGTCCAAGAGATAGAGAATGGGGGAGGGAACCAGTTTTTTGAGTTAGAGGGAGTGAGTTGTCTGATTATGAGGGAGTTTTCTAAGTGAAAGCCTTGATAGCGCGGGAGTGGGAAGAAAAGCCCAACAATTTTTTACTTTGGGATTCAATGACGACCATTCAAGTTACTACTGAATCACCAACTTATGCATTAGTGATGACCATTGAAGGTCGTCACTGAAGGATGGACTTTCAGTGACAACTCCTCCAGGTCGCCACTAAAAGTCGCCATTAAATCTACATTTTCTTGTAGTGCCCAGATAAGAGGCATCTCGCTCTTCATCACATATCATATCTCGTGTGTTGGCCGTCACACGAAACTAGCACCACCCCTCCTAGCTGAGGTATCAAGGTGCTCCAAGACTAATTTCGCCTGCTGTTAGCAAACAATGTTTTCAAAATGATTCCTCCACAAAAATCATATTTACACATATGCCATAGTGTTCGAAACAGAAGTTTCAGTATAAATTCAAAATTTTCAGTCTTAGTACAATTCCTCTATCAGAAATTTTCCAATCAGGGTAATCACATATATATGCCTGTTTCCAAGGAAATCTTATAGCATTACATATCAATGCCACATACACAATATATTTCATTTACTATATAATGAGAAATACAATTTAAAATCACATATTCAATTAGTTCAAATATCCATTTTGAAAACCATACTCTTCTTGAACTCTATACTAGATTGTAACAATTTAGATAATTTAATCCATTTCAAAGACATATGAAAGTATAAATAACTTGTAAACATAATCAATTATTCATTTCAAATTCAAGGAAAGCATAGGGTAAATCATAAAAAGAATTATCTGTTCACAAAGTTAGGGTTTCAAGTTAGACAACCCCAAAATCCACATTTTTAGTCTAAAATTGGCCAAATAGACCCTAAAAATGAGTCCGGAGGGTTCAAAAACATGGGAAATGGCTCCAAAATTGCAAATTTTAGCCTCCAAGAGCTTGGTTAGCACTGGTCAACTATTGGGTACTATTTACAATTGGAAAATAATATTCATCACCGGAAATCACTATTTATACCAGCTAAATTTACTATTCATAACGTACAAAAAGTTGTCAGATGGCCGATAAAACTTTTATCCCAAGTTTTTTCTAACCCCTGAATCTATCTATGGTGTTAGATTTTCAATTTGAAGTCTATAAATAAGAGTTTCAGAGTTTACCTTTTTTTAAAATTTTATACTTTCGATTTGTGGCAATTCTATGGATGATTTGAAAAATTATTCAGCCAATATTATAGTACTCTTCGTCCTAAATTTAATGGTACCTTTAGTTTTCAAATAAGATACCAGTAGGCACTCCAGATCTAGAGAGAAAAATAAAAGAGAGAAAGTACTATTCATCATTATTTATATACGAAAGTTTCTGATTCTTCATCTCAATTGCGTCTTCCCCCTCCCCCTTTTTCTTTCTTCTCTTTTTTTTACTTATTATTATTTAATAATTAAATATTTAAAATTTATTCTTTGATTATATACATATAAATATTATTTTTCATTCTAAAATATTCTAAAAATTTATATCTTTGCAAAACTTTAGTTTCAATATCAAATCATGACTTTTCTTGATAAAATTTTAATAAAAAAAATCACAATATAAAATATCTTAATGTATATTAAAAGAAATAAATTTATAAAAAATAAAACAAAAATTATTTAAAGCCAAATATAATTATTTTAAGAAAAATAAAAATCATTATAATTAAAAGCGTATCTAATTTTAGCAAAACATAATTATTTACAATAAAAATATATTTGTTTATAGCAAAATATTATTATTTAAAAATTACGGGATACTACATTTTCCCCCCTTAAGAAATTCGGTCCTTGAATTTTACCTCCATAGTTACAATAAACTAACCTCTTGATTCAAAAAGATGTGGATATTTGAAGCGCATGTCATCATCTCTTTCCTAAGTAGTCTCCTCAGAAGAGTGATTTTACCATATCACTTTCACTGTAGATATTTTTTTTAACGCAATTTCTTTACTTGTTTATCCACTATCACTACTGGTTGTTCTTCATAAGTTAAGTCTTCCCGTAACTAAATCTGTGGGCACTGTATAACATGTGTAGGATCTGGTAAGTACTTTGGTAGTATAGACACATGAAAGAATGGATGGACATTATCTAATTTAGGTGGCAAAGCCAAACGATAAGCTACTGAATCGATCCTATCAAAAATTTCAAATGGTCCTATGTACCGTGGACTTAGGTCCCCTTTCTTCCTAAATCTAACTACTCCTTTCATAGGAGATATCTTCAATAAGACATGTTCACCTATGAAAAATTTCAATTGTCGACGTCTATTATCAACATCAACTTTCTGTCTACTTTGGGCTGTTAATAACCTTTCCTTAATTAAATTTACCTTGACAAGTGCATCTTGTACCAAATCAGACCCTAAAATCTTAGCTTCGCCTATCTCAAACCATCCGATAGGAGAACAACAACGTCTTCCATATAATGCCTCAAAAAGGACCATTTGTATACTGGCTTGGTAGCTATTGTTATAAGAAAATTCAGCTAGGGGCAAGAATCTTTGCCAGCTATCTTGAAAATCTAGCACACATGCTCAAAGCATGTCTTCCAATATTTAGATAGTTCGCTCAGACTGTCCATCTATTTGAGGAAGGAAAGCAGTATTGAGATTTAACTTTGTGCCCAAAGCTTCTTGGAAGGCTCTCCAAAAACGAGCTGTGAACTGTGGTCCTCGATCAGAAATAATTAATATTGGCACTCTATAAAGTCTCACTATTTCATTCAAATACAAATTTACATACTAAGCTACATTGTATGTGGTTTTCACTAGTAAAAAATTTGCTAATTTAGTCAACCTATCAATGATCACCCATATGAAATCAAACCCTTTTGGTGTCCGTGGTAGTCTTGTAACAAAATCCATAGTTATTCTTTCCCATTTCCATTAAGGTATCTCTATCCATTGATGTAATCCTACGGGCCTTTGATGTTCTACTTTTATCTGCTAGCAAGTTAAGCATCGAGAGACATAATCAACTATATCTTTCTTCATACCATCCCACCAGTAAATTCCTTTTAGATCTGTATACATTTTAGTAAACCCAAAATGAATGGTATATATAGATCTATGGGCTTCCTCTAAAATCTCTTTCTTAAGTTCTTCTTTATTAAGTACACACAATTGCTTGCCCAATCTCAAGATTCCTTCAGAGTCTACAGTAAATTCAACATCACTGTCATTTTTCACCTCTTCAATTTTCTTACATAAATAGGCATCCTCTTCTTGTACCTTTTTCACTTGCTCAATCAAAGACGATTGAAACTGTATATGGGCCAATAGTATCCCAAACTCCTTTACTTCCAATACTACCCCATGACTCTCTAACTTATGCATTTCTTTAACCAACATCCTCCTTACCATTATGATATGAGCCAAATTACTCATAGACTTCCTACTTAATGTATCAGCCACTATATTGGCCTTACCTAGATGATATAGTATTGTGCAGCCATAATCTTTAAGTAATTCCATCCATCGTCCTTGTCTCAAATTAAGATCTTTTTGTTGAAAAATGTATTTGAGGCTTTTATGATCTGTATAGATTTCGCATGTTTCACTGTACAAATAATGCCTCCAAATTTTGAAAGCAAAAACTACTGCTGCCATTTCCAAGTCATGAGTTAGAAAGTCCTCATTCCTTATCCTCAATTGATGATATCTAGATCTCAGATCAATTTTCAAAAAACATTAGGCACCCTGTAACTGGTCAAATAAATCATCTATACGGGATAATGGATACTTATTATGTACTGTCACTTTATTCAACTGTTTGTAATCAATATACAACCGTAACGATCCATCTTTTTTTTTCACAAATGGGATTAGAGCACCTCAAGGAGAAGTGATAGGACGAATAAATCCCTTGACTAACAAGTCTTGTAACTGATTTTTCAATTCTTTAAGTTCGATCGGTGCCATTCTATATGGAGGTATAAACACTGGTTGGATTCCCTGAAGTAAAACAATACTAAACTCAATTTCTCGTTTTGGGGGTAACCCTAGCAATTCCTCAAAAAATACATCAGAAAATTCTCTAACCACCGGAACCTGCTCTACATTGGTATACTTTATATCAACATCTGTGACCACTGCTACATACCCTTATCATCCTTTTTGTAATATCTTATGAGCTGTTAAAGTAGAGATTAAATTATTAGGTACCTTACTACGATCTCCTTGTATCAAGAAGAAAGATTCTCTAAGAATATTAAACTTAATCACCTTAAGGTGACAGTCTAAAATGGCATGGCATGATGACAACCAATCCATTCTCAGTATCACGTCAAAGTATACCATATCTAGAACTATCAAATCTACAAGAGTCTCCTTATCTTCTATCGAAATCTTACATGATTTGTATACATCATTTATCAATAATAATTCTCCCATTGGAGTAGCAACCATAAAAGAATAATGTAAACTAGTAGGATCTCTACCCAATTTCTTATCAAAGCAGGGTGATATATAAGAATGAGTAGAACCAGGATTGAACAATACATATGCTCTATGGGAACATACTAATAATGTACCTGTCATAACTGCATTTGAGGCATGAGCATCTTGTCGTGTCAGGACAAAAACTCGAGCTTGTTCTCAACCTCGACTTCCTAATCATCTACCAGTACCACCACTACTTATTTGAATTGAAGCTGCTCTATTTGATCGTGTTAGTACAGATGTAAGGGGTGAAGCTAGTTGTACTGATACTTGACTCAAATTTCGTAATTGTGGATAATTCTTCATCAAATGACCTACTTGTCCACACTTAAAACATACACTAGTTTCTCTGCGACACTGTCCAATATGAGGCCTGCTACAAATGGGACATAATGGAATCAATCTTGAATCATGTTGACTAGTGGGTCTCATATCTTTTTAAATCATTTTTTTCTTATTGGTATTGACTGATGTCTGGTTAGAGCTACTAGATCTTGTTTGAGTTAAATGCTATGGATTTTGAAATCTTGGTCCTCTAACATTAAGATTATAACTAGTCTGGATATTACTATCTTGATCTCTTTTTCTACTTTTTAGACCTTCTATGTCTGCTGGCTCTTGTGTTTCCATCATTCTTGCACAATCCACAACCGCTGAATAAGTTGAAAAATGGTTCATCTGGGGACCCACCGATTTAAACAATGGACGTATCAGCCCTAAAACAAATCTCTTAATTCTATCTTTTTCATTAGAAACCAGATATGATGCATATCTAGACAATTGGATAAAACAGATGTTATATTCAGAAACTGTCATGTTCAGTGTCTATCTTAATTCTTCAAATTCTCTAGGCCTCCTGTCCCTTTCACTCATTGGCAAGAAACGATTCATAAATGATTCCTTAAATTCATCCCACTCCATTGGTGGTAAGGTAACTGTTCTTCCTTGTATCAGAGTCTCAAACCAAACTTGGGCCATATCTGATAGTTGAAAAGATACTAATTCAACAAATCTTCTAGTGGAACACCCCAAAGCTTTGAGAACTCATTCCACACCATCAATGAATATCTGTGGGTCTTCCTCAATATCTGACCCAGAAAAAGTCAAGGGCTTCAACTTTAGGAATTGCGGTAATGTCACCTCAATCCCTGTATACTTGTCCTCTTGTTCAACTGGTCTTTCCAGTTCTTGCGCTTCAAGAGCATTTCCTGATGGCTGGTCATCCCCTTCTACCCTGTTCTACTATAAATCCAGCCAATATCTCTAAACTCTATTGTATGCCAGCAATCATATCAGATGTTCTATCATAGGGCTCCTTAAGGGGTTATACTCTCTCCTCAAGGACTCTATCAAATACATGGACCTGTTCATCATATCTTGAGATTCTCGTACCCTGTGCACGCCCTCTGCCTCTGTCTCTTTCTCTAGGTCAGCCTCTACCACAGCCTCTTTGTACTGGAATTGTAGATTGTGTAGACTCTTCTGTAGAGGGTGCATGATCTACAACTTCTTTAGCAACCGCTCTAGTTCTTGGCGGCATCATAAGTTATAGAAAACAAAATACATTTAAAAAAAAATACCATAATATTCAGTTGGCTTTATACTAGGAACTTTAACAAACTTGGAATGGAAAGAAAATTGAAACCCTATAAAATCCCTCAATAACACCTGAAGTATAAATATGTCTAGCTTATATCCATACTAAAGGTCCTACTAAAGAATCATTTGCTTTGATAGCTATAGGGAAACCTAATACTCTGATACCAACTTGTCATGTCCTAATTTAATGGAACGCGATTGACACGAATAACAAATAACTTTACCCTTATTTTATTGCATACATGCTTCAAGTATATCACATAATAGGAGTAAAAAATATGTTCATAAGTTTCCAGTATAGCCAAATATACATGCCAAGTCTACACTTATCAATATTACAGCAGAAGTAGGAATCTTGCCTGTGGCGTTCAGAGCATACTCTAGATTACAAATACATAATGTTTTAAACATTGTGAGTCTTGGAAGCAACGTAGGCTCACCCAGAGAATATGTCACTTAGTTGATGACATAGCTGCAGGGGTAAACTCTGTATCCTTATTTGAAAAAAATGTAAACATCGTGTAGTGAGTTTGACAACTCAGTGAACAGATAATACCTCCTATGACCTCTTAGGTCAACATATGGATGTACTTAAATTTTAAAATTTGTCACATAAAAAATACAATTCGGAAGTATATTCATATGGGAACCGCATTTCAAATATTCTCAAAATAAAGAATATTTCTATATGATCATTAAACAAATGTTGTTATGCATCAAAATATTTCACATGAAAACATTAGGAGGATTCTATATCAGAACCACCATATCAGAGTTCTAGCCCTTCCGTACTTTGGTGGCGTAGGATTTGCCTATACTTAGCATCCCAGTTAAGATTTGTCCTACCACCATTCAAGAGGACACGCGAAGGGACTCTAATATGGGTAATTTTTCAAGCACACAACAAGGGAGGGCAACTCACATATCATATAGTCAGCATCTTGCCTAGATAGAAGGCATCTCGCTCTTTTTCACATATCATATCTTATGTGTTGGCCGTCACACGAGGCTAGCACCACCCCTGCTAGTTGAGGTATTAAGGTGCACCAAGGCTAACATCGCTTGCTGTTAGCAAATAGTGTTTCCAAAGGGATTCCTCCACAAAAATCATATTTACACTATGCCATATCGTTCAAAACAGAAATTTCAATATAAATTCAAAATTTTTAATCTCAGTACAATTCCTCTGTAACATCCCTAATTTTGTTTCTTTTATTAATAAAGGTACATAAGCATTTAATTAAGGAAATAAAATTTATTAGACAATTTTTAGATATCTACAAAATATAATCCTTAGAAATTATTTACCTTATGTATATGCATAGAAAATGTTTCTAAGATTGAGAGAATAGGTAAAGAGAGAAAACTTAATAGGAAAAATTAGAAACAACATACTAAAGAGAGGCAAAATTCTTGGGTAAAGAAGATAAATTTTTGTGAAGTAAGTAAAGGTCTTAAAATTTTAAGAAGATTAGATAAAGGTAATTTTTTCTAATTCAAGAGTTAGAGTTACTAAGCTTAACATCTCCACCCATAAATTAGGCTTTCACCTATAGACACTTCATATAGAGTTTTTCCACTTCACATGAATTTCTAGCAAGCCAATAGGATAGCCCAAGCAAGAAATAAAACATAGACTTAGATTAAGATATAGAAGTTGGACCGATAGGCCAAAAATCATGAAAATGTGACCAAGCCCTTCATGAAAGGTGAACCACTTGATAGTCTATTTAAGCAAAACCCACATTTATAACATTAAAATTTTGTCCAAGTGAGGGAGAGAAAAAATAGAAGCAAGGTAAAGTGAGGAAATGAGAGAAAGAGAGGAGAAGAAAGGAAGGAAGAAGAAGGAGAAGTCTAGAGAACTAAATACTCAAGGTAAGTTAGTTTAATCTCCACTTGAATCTATCTTTTCTCTTTCTTAAACTCACCCTCTTTCTCTTATTTAAGTTGCTAGAAAAACTAAGGAAATGGAAGAATCTTGCTACTTCCTTCAAGAGGAAACAAGAAAAAGAATTCACTAAGTGAGCTAGGGAGATCTTTAGGTATGTTTAACAATATTTTTTTTAGAAAAGCTTTGAAATTAGAAACATTTATATGAGACTTTGATACTAGAACTTTAATAAAATTTATTATATTTGTTACTTGACTGATTCGTCATAGATGTTTTTATATCATGTTACATGTTGATCTTGCAAGTGATGTATGTTTGAATACTTAGATTGGTGTGGAAAGTTTTGCATATGTATGGTTATGGGTGGTAAAAATTTTAAGATTTTTATACTGCTATTTAGTATATTTCAGTGTGGTGAAAAATTGATGAAATATGATTAGAAGTAAATTAAGACGAAAATGGAAGAGGACATAATTAAATAATGAACTAAAACCTTAGAATAGGTTTGGTTAGGAAACTAGATTTTGGAGTAACCAAGGAAGCTTCTGTTTTTTAAATTCTGGGAAGAATCGGTTAGGAATTAAAGGCAATGATTAACATAAAAAATATAGATATATGTCTCACAAATTTTTAGCCACTGGAATCACTCCATTTGGAGTCCATATGAAGTAGATATGGCCAGATTAGTAAGCAATGGTCAGATAATGGTTAACCAAGGAAGAATCTGTTAGGAAAGTTTCTGTGTTTGAATTTCTGAAAATATTATTTAGGGAATTAAAATATCTAGTTAACATAAAAAATATAGATATATGTCTCACAGAAATTTAACTACTGAAATCACTCAATTTGGAGTTCATATAAGGGAGATATGGTCAGATTAGTAAGTAGACGTTAGAACCTACCCGAGAAGAAATAATGTTTAACGTGAGGGAGTAATATCACCAGGAATACTTAAGATTTTGCTAAATTGTTCAATATACTAGTTTTAGATAATTGTTTTAGCTTTAAATGGACACCAAAATCACTTAATTCGGAGTTAAAATGAGTGAGTTATACTCTGATTAGTGAGAGAAGGTCAAGCAGGACAAAAACCTACATCAGAGAATAACACAACATAGAGCATTGTCGTGTTCCAAGGCATGGCTAGGCCGTGTTCGGTGTTGGAAATAGCATTTTGAAGACTAAAGCATGGCTGTTTTACAGGAAATGGCAAACCCGTGTTATAGAATACGTTTAGGCCGTGTTGGAAGCTGGTAAAACTTATTTTCAATATTTTTCTACCCTAAATGAACCTCATTAACTATAGAATAATAATAGAAATCAAATTGAAGAAGAATGCCGTATTAAATTTGTGGGAACATATGATGGAAATAATATAAGTAGGAGGAAAGTGACTAGAGGCCAAGCATACAGAAAATGAAGAGGTAAAAATAATATTTTAAAAAGAAGAAGAATCTTATAAATAAAAATAATAAATTACTAGTGTATGCCATAGTCATTGCCATTGCATGAACTCCTTATCATCTTAAGTGTGTAATTTTGACATGTAAATATTTTTAAGTGATTATGTTCATGTCATGATTGTATTTTTTATAATGATTATGCTTTGATGATAAATTATGGCATATGAACATAATGAACATACTTGTTATTGAAATCATATTTTTGGCTATTAATGTAAAAATAAAAGAAAAGAAAAGAGACGAACACGGTCACATGGCGGTCTGTGTAGTCCACTAGTAAGGAAATCCCTACCAACGGTTATGGTTATGTTAATGAGAAAAGAAAGAGAAACTGTGATATGTCAGACGGAGCGAGAAAAGCCCGTACCAGAGAGTAGAAAGTACTCACCCTGACCGGGGTAGCTTGATATCAAAATAAGTCGATAGCCATCATATGCTAATCTGAAAATAGTTATTCATGCCATAAATGTCATTACTGTATAATTTTCATGTGCATAGATAAAGTACATTCATGTGACCTAAGATATTTGCTGTAGCTTATACAGATGAACATGACATGATGATAATTGTTATTTATTGTTGAACCTACTGGGATTTAATTCTCACTATATTTCCATATCATATTCAAAAAACTAGTCTTGCAGATTTTTCTTTGGTTTTGGCTCTTAGTGTACGTTGGATTGAGTTACTCTATGTTGGGCAGATTTTAGAAATTAATAAAGTGTTTGTAGTCGAGTTGGCTAAAATTCCGGTGAAGGTACAACCACCCGCACCTGTATCCCTGGAACTAGTCAATATGGATGAATAAGATGTAGACATATATATGTGTTTTATTTGTGTACGGATGTTGTTAATTAATGATGTGTAATCTTTAATTATGTTTGGTTAAATTAATTAAATGTTATTATGAGTTAAATAAAGGTAATGATTTCGTGGGACTTTAAAAAAAAATTTATATATACATATATATGTAAAAAAAAATGGAGTTGTTATATCCTCTGTCAGAAACTTTCCAATCAGGGTAATCACATATACATACCCATTTTCAAGGCAATCTTATAGCATTATATATCAATGCCATATGCACAATATATTTATTTTACCATATAATGAGAAATATAATTTTAAATCACATATTCAATGAGTTTAAATATCTATTTTCAAAACCATACTCTTCTTGAATTATATATAAGAGTGTAACAATTCAGATAATTTAATCAATTTCAAAGACATAAAAATATAAATAACTTGTAAATATAATCAATTATCCATTTAAAGTTCAAGAAGAGTATAGGGTAAATCATAGAAATTAACTTATACTCAATTGTATATATTGTTGCTTTAAGAATATGCATCATATAGTTTTATTTAAAAAAAAAATACAATTAAGCTACTTGTTTTTTTTCCTTGTTATGGATGTACCAAGCGATAACTGTCATGCCTTTAATGTTAGGGCACGTGAAACACGTATACCATGAATATATATTTTTAATAAATATGAATATTCTAATCCTTTATCAAGCAAACAGGTACATATAGGTTCTCCCATACATATACCATATACAGACCAAGTCCATAAACATCAGAGTAACAGCAGAAATAGAGATTCTGCTTATGGCGTTCAGAGCATACTCTAAAGTATAAGTACAATATAAATCAAAATCTATGAGCTATGTAAACAAAGTAGACTCACCTAGAGATCATGTCGTCTATCTGGTCAACTATCTAAAGGAGAATGATCAAACTCTATATCCTTATTTAAAAAACATATAAATATCGTGTAGTGAGTTTGATAACTCAATGAGCAGATAATACTTCCTATGACCTCTTAGGTCAACATATGGATGTACTCATATTTTAAAATTTGTTACAAAAAAATACAGTTTAGAAATACATTCATATGAGACCCGCATTTCAAATACTTTCAGTTCATATCATATTCAAATATTCAAAATCATATGCAATACGGTATGATCATTATGCAAATATTATAATGCATCAAAACCTTTCACATGTTATTATTAGTTAATAATTGTATAATGGAATTTTATTTTATATATATTCATATAAATACAATTTTTTATCGTAAAACATCTTAAATTTTTTTAAATATTTACATTCTCATAAAACTTTTGTTGAACTCTTAAATTATGATTTTTCTTAATAAAAATCTTAATAAAACAAATCACAAAATAAATATCTTTATACATAATAAAAGAAATAATATTTTTAAAAATAAAATAAAAAATTATTAGAGGCCAATATAATTATTTTAAGCAAAACAATAATTATTTTAATTAAAAGTATACTTGCTTTTAGCAGAACATAATCAATTTTTTTTAAAAAATAAAAATATATTTTTTTATAGCAAAATATTATCATTTAAAAAATAAAAATTACGGGATATTACAATAACACTATCAATTAAATTAAAATTATTTGATAATCAATAGATTACTCTAAAAGGAATACTATAAAAATTGGTACCTCAGTGGGTATACTGATTGGTCTTTCTCCTCCAAAGAGAATAAAGAGTTATATGTTCGCTTACGTGTTATCAATATTACTTTTTTAAAATTGAAGTGTACTTGAATTCAATCCCTATCTATTATCAATTTCCTCTACTCCTCATTTATCATGTACCTCTTAAATGAAAAAGAAAAAGAAATTATCTTAGTCACTTTTATGAGTTTGCATAGAATGAAAATTCCACCATGTCAAAAAAAATATTCAAAAGTCTATTTAGAGTGGGAGAAAATGATGGAGTTAGTATTTGATTGTCACAACTATTCAAAGTGTAAAATATAAAGTTGGTTGACATTAAATTTACTGACTATGATATTATTTGATGAGATCAATTGATTTTAAGCAAGAGACGAAATTGTGAAAGGCCCATTGAAATGTAAGAGGATATGAAAGCAATTATGAAGAGACGATTTATTTCAAGTCACTACTAAAGAGACTTATTTAAGAAGTTGCAAAGATTTACTCAAGGGTATAAAAATGTTGAAGACTATTATGAGGATCAAGTCAGGTTAGAAAATATAGTGATATAAAAAAGAAAGAGAACTTGAATCAAAAGAAAAAGAAATGAAGAGTGAAAAGGAAAAACAAATTTTGGCTAGTGAAGAAAAAAGAAGAAGAGAGTGATATAAAAAAAGTAAGTGATATTTTGAAAGAAAGATAGGTTGAGCCAAGAGGAAGAGAAATAAAGAATGAAAAAAAAAAAAGAAAAAGAAATTTTGGCTAGTGGAGAAAGAAAAGAGATAAAACAAATGAAATTTTATACAAAGAGAGTGAGATAAAAAAAATATTTGTTTTCAAATATGTCAATAATTGTACTAATAAATTAACTCTTGGGTGTCTGTTGTTGTAGTTTCTTTTTTGCAAGACTTTGATGATGTATTCTTAGAAGAGATACTAAGCATTTGAAGGGTTAACATAAGCTAAACAAGTGGCATATCAAGTGGCTAGAATTCATTGAAATGTTTTCTTATGTGATTAAGTACAAGTAAAGTAATAAAAACATGGTCAATGCATTATTTCAAAAGTACATTCCATTTTCTACCTTCAATACAAAGTTTAAACCTTCAATACAAAGTTTTTAAACTATTTTGGAAAAAATTTGTAGAGTAAGTTAAGGATTAAATTTTTATTTTCTACTACTTTTGACTCATAAATTGATGGTCAAATTGAAGTAGTTAATAAAACTCTATTTACTTTGTTGCGTGCTATAATACAAAAGAATATAAAAATATGGGAATAATATTTGATGCATGTCAAGTTTACATATAATAGGTTTGTGCATTATGTAACTAAATTTTCACCTTTTGAAATTGTATATGGTTTTAATGCATTAACTCATGTATGGCTGAGTGTGTTAATTTAAATAGAAAGCATATTTTGTTAAGCAAATCCATTAGAAGGCTTGATAAAAACATTGAGAAAAAAAGTTAAATAATATGCCAACCAAGCTAATAAAGAGCACAAAAAAAGTTGTATTTAAGCTTAGGAATTGAGTTTTGTTGCATATGAAGAAGGAAATATTTACAGCTCAAAGATTTTCAAAAATACTTCAAAGAGGGGATGGTTTGTTTCAAGTGATTGAAATTGACGATATCTACAAGTTAGATCATCCAGATAAGTATAATATTGGTGCAAGTTTTAATGTATCTAATTTGTCTCCTTTTGATATAGGTAATGATTTGAGAGCTAATCATTTTCAAGAGAAGAAAAATGACGATGGTATGACTAATAAATGGAAATAGAATGTTGACCAGTTTCAAATTTTAGTTGGATCTATTATCGAATTAGAAGATTTAAAGAAGCATTTAATAACTCAATTTAGGAAGTCAAACTGAAGATGAGCCAAAATTGGTCTATGTCATAAAAGCCAATTTGGATAAGGATCAATACCCAGAGGAAAGTCAAGAGAGTTAAATTATTTTAATTTCTTTATTTGACTAATAGAGTTTCTTATTTTTAGTTTTCTTATTTGACTAAGAAAGTTAGTTTTCTTATTTGAGTACGTGAGTTTCCTATTTTTAATTTCTTTATTTATTTAAAAAATTGACTAATAAATAAGCATGTATGCTCTTGAACAAATAAAATTTTAGTAAATGAATTATATTTTTAAAAGAGTGTTTTCTCTTTGATTATTCAAATAACTGTTATGAACTTATCAACATTTTTTATAGCATTCAAGTAAAATTTATCTCTCACAATTTTCATCTCTATTATTGAGTCTGACATTTACAATATTTTTTTATATATTTAATTTTTATTTTTTTTATAGGTAATGAGTCAATGTTCCTTTTATTTTTCTTATTATAAATTTAAATATGATATTTCGATTGAATTCCTTATTAATTCTAAATCTCATTATTCTTGGTGAGTTGTTTGATTAATTAAATATTTAAATTCTTACAAGTTGAACATAAGATCAATTTTGATAATTTATTATTTTATAATATGATAATATATATAATTCTAAAAAAATTAGTATTATATTTAATTTCAATTTTAATAGAATAATTATTTTTGTATTAACAAATTCTCCTAAAACTAGTTTTATAATAGAACAATTACCTTCCACAATTCAATAATTATATTTTTTGGTGAAAAGTAATAATTATATTTTTAATTATTGTTGTTCTATTATAAAATACAATGATTATAATTATAAATTCAAGATTTTTTTTGGGACAAGGCTTATAAATTCTAGAATTAAAAGAACATAAAACACAAGGGGCCGCCGAGACTACGATGGCTGTTCGCTTCCAAAATATGATGATGCTTGATTGAGTTACTAGATTATAATTCACTCTGAATCAATACAATTCAAGTTAAACAATAGGAAAGTAAACATAAATTCTAAGGAGTTATTTTATATTGACTTACATGAAGTAAGCCTCGAGACAGATTAGAGTTTTGGTGAAAAAGTAAATGCATTTTGAAAATTTAGTTGTAAGGTAAACAATATGAAGTAGCTATAAATTTTTAGAAGCTGGGGTTCATCGAAAGTTGTATCCCACTCTCCTAAAATACACACCAAAATTTAAAGAATAAAGAGTAAGTAAATAATATTTGATGAAAAAAAAATTAATATTTTAATTTTTTTTGAAATATAATTAATAAATTAATAACCCTTTATAAATGTTAAAAATGTATTTTTTTAAATGTTTTCATCAACAATTAATCACTTAAATATTATTTTTTATAAAATACACGAGGAGCCAAATTGAGGATAATAAAATTTCGAGTAAATTACATTAATATTTTTTGAAAATTTTAAAATATATTTTACATCCCTTTTAATTTCAATTTATATGAATTTTTTTATTTATAAAACTGTTAATGGAATTTATGTTATATATATTTTTAAAAAATTTATAAATGATATCATTTAATACAATACAATTTATCAAAAAATTAAATTAATTTTATAAAAATTTAAAATAAGTGAAATTAGTATAATTTTTTTTAAAATTTTAAAATATAAATATAAGTTATATAAGTTTCACAAAAACAAATTGTCTGTCTTTGAAATTAGACAAGACTTTCATACAAAAACGTTGAATATAATTTATTATAATAATTTTAAGTAATAATTTACAATACAATTTATCAAAAAATTAAATTAATTTTATAAAAATTTAAAATAAGTGAAATTAGTATAATTATTTTTAAAATTTTAAAATATAAATATAAGTTATATAAGTTTCACAAAAAAAATTGTCTGTCTTTGAAATTAGACAAGACTTTCATACAAAAACGTTGAATATAATTTATTATAATAATTTTAAGTAATAATTTTATTAATTTTTTAATAGTCAAACTGATTAAATTAAAGCATAAATAAATTAAAATATACGTAAACAAATTCCAACACCAAATCACTGCTTAAAGAAGAAAATGGAAACTGAGCTATGTAAAAACCTGAAAGTAGTGGCGTTGTGGATCTGGATTACGTATGGCTCCCAATATTTTGGTGATATATGGCGAAAAAAAATATCACAAACGTAGAAACCTAAAAGAAGGAAATCAATGTTAATGGAAATTCCATTACGTGTTAGGAATTCATAGGCACCCGCTCCGCCTCTTCTCTCTCTCTTTCATTCTGAAAAATAATAAAAATGCAAATCTCTCTTCTCTCTCATATGTAATTTATAAATTCTCACATCATTCGCATATTTGATCTCTCCTCTTTCTCTCTCTTACGGCGTCTTCAACAATTTTCTCATTCGTTCTTCCCCAAGTTTCACATTTTCTCCATTGAAAAGAAGTTAGGGTTTCCCTTCATCACACTTTGTCTTTAGACAGAACAGCTTCGGAGGTACGTCTTCCTCGACAGTCCCCTTTGCCCTAGTTTCGCCACTTATTTGGAAATTGTCTCATTCCAACGTTGATGATCCAATTAGATTTTAATTCAGCGCTTTATCTTGATATCGTTGCTTTTTTTTTTTTTGCTATCTAAATTTTGGTTTTGTTTGTTGATTTTGACTCGAGCAATTTATCAGGTGGTGGTGGTATGTGTGCGACTTTGAATTTTAATTTAATTACCCCGACCCTCTTGTTTTTCCTCCACTTTTCTATGAGTTCGACACTCAGATTGTGGTTCCCCTTTTTTTTTTTTCTTTTTTCTTTTCCTTTTTGGTTTTCGAGAGATTGAAATGGCGGTTTAGCTATCCGTTCTTTTTTTCTTTTTGATTTTCGGCTTGGAAATGGAGGTTTAAGGTGGATTGATAGGGGGGTATAAGTTGGGTTTCAAGGGTACTGGTGAGGGTAGAAATTGGGTGACGATGACAGATTTTCAACCGCTACAACAGAAGCCTGAACCTACTGATGCCCACGCTGAGTTTGAGCGTGGACTGGAGGAATTTATGCGGGGGCACTTGGATGATTGCATGTCATTTGCTTCGTGTAGCTCCGTCCGCACTCCAGATGAAGAGGATGATGAGGGTGAACAGCTAGTTAGGAGGAGAAGAAGGTCTGATCTTGAAGGGGATGATTTAGGTGAGTCATCAGCTGCAAGCCGGTGCCACTCGCGGATTTTGAGCAGATGGGCTGCTCACCAGGCACAAGAGATGATAACTACGATTGAGAGGAGGAATAGGGAGTCTGAGTTAATGGCACTTGCAGGACTACACACAGTCTCAATGTTGGATTCATCTTTCTTGAGGGGATCACAGCCTCCAACTTCTGGCCAGGAGGGGTCTGTAGAGAGGCCCAGCACTCAGGCATCTGCCATTCTGCAGATGTGGCGTGAATTGGAGGATGAACACCTACTGAATCGGGCACGTGAAAGGATGAGAGAAAGGTTACAGCAACAAACGGGTACTGAGTCTAATACCAATGTGTCAAGTACCATGTCAGATAGTCGAGGCAGTGAGAATCAGGGGAGTTTGGGGGATGCAAGTGAAAGTGATAATGATTATGGGACTTGGTCACATGATCAGATTCAATCACAGCATGAAAATGGGGATCATAATGGGTCTAGCAGGGAGCAATCTCCTGATCTTGGTGAAGTTGAGAGGGAGAGAGTTAGACAGATTGTTCGAGGATGGATGGAAAGTGGCATTAGTGATCATTCATCTAATGCAAGTCAGAGAAACAATAATCGCAGAGCAGAATGGCTTGGTGAAACAGAGCGTGAAAGGGTTAGAATTGTCAGGGAGTGGGTGCAAATGACAAGTCAGCAGAGAGGTTCACGTGGAAATCGGAGGGATAGTCAAGTCACTGAAAGTTCTGTTCAAGTTGATCGAGTACATGATGGATTGGTAGCTGATCATGATGAAGGCCAGCCAGATCATGTTCGTCGGGACATGTTAAGGTTGCGTGGAAGACAAGCTCTGGTTGATTTGCTTGTGAGGATAGAAAGGGAAAGACAAAGAGAACTGCAGGGTTTGTTGGAGCACCGTGCTGTTTCTGATTTTGCTCATCGCAACCGCATTCAGGTCAGTTGGATGCTTTGTCTTGCAATTAATGGTTCACGTCATTGTAGTGCTTGCACTTAGTTGACATAGTGGAACCAGGTCATATAAGAACTCAACAATATAGTTTGAACCTCTTGCAGTATGTATTTATGTTCGGATGAAAAATTTAGGGAACTGTTCTAAAATAACCAGTGTCATTTTCTTAATACTAAATGTTCTGCTTATGTTTGCTTCTGGTCTTCTGGTATATCTGGTTTGGTTATTTACCTTTCTTCTCTTTGACATGGTTAAAGACTGTTATTGGTTCCAGTATTTACATAGTATGCTGAAAATTATGATATAATATGTACTGGTTCTCCTTGCCTCTATGTTTTTCTGAAATTGACCTTATATAAAACAACCATTTAACTCTGTATTGGGTTGAAACTTACTATGCCTAGCTTCTTAAGAATCTTGGAATTGTGAAATATTACCTGGATCTTTACAGATCATCTGCCTGGAGTGGCTGATTTTTTATGGCACTGGGAAATTTAAACTCCTCCGAATTTCTAGCATAATGCATGGGACTTTCTAGAGCAGATATTTTCATGCTTTTATCTACTCAAATTTTCTTATAGAAAGGATAATTAATTTTAAAAGAAAAAAAAAGATCAGAAGTTTATAGTCTGTTTCCAGTTCTCAATTTATTTGTTGATAATTGACAGGGTTATATCCTTGCTGATGATCAGAAATATGTGGGTATCTTTTTATGAACGAAATGGGTAGTTGGACTTCTTACGATTATGAGTATATCAAATGGAATTTAATACAGATTTACTTTCATTGTTACAGGAAAAAAAGTTAATTTTATATCATCAATCTGATTTTTTCAGTTGATTAGTTATCATTAATTAAACTCTCTAGAAACTTATTAAACCATGTGATTGTAAGTGAATGATATGTATAGCACCTTTCTTTTTGACCTTTTTTCATTAAGTATATATTCTCAGGCTTTTAGTTCTGCTTGTTTCAACTTTACTGATACATGAATACCTTTTCACTTTCAGTCATTACTCAGAGGTAGATTCCTTCGAAATGAAAGAACTATAGAAGATGAGAGGCCTCCTTCTATAGCTGCAAATGAATTACTCCAGTTAAGACAACGACACACAGTCTCTGGTTTAAGGTGTGCAATTCAAGACCTACTTCTGAAGATGTTCTTTCCTTTCCTTCCCTTTTTAGAACTAGGATTGTAATTTTTCTTTCTTTTCCTTTTTAGAATCTATACTATAACATGGCATAACTGAGATTTGGTCTATATTGTTTTTGGCCAAATTAGGTTTGGTCTATAATCTATTTGGTATCTCCAAGATACAGATTTTATCTTAGAAAATAGGAAGTTTGCTCTAAGAATAAGAGGTTTTATTGTTTGAGTTTGATTGTACTGCTTCTAATTTACATCAAGTGTCAGCTGAATAACATTTTCATTGATGCTTTTTCACCCTTTCAGAACAAAGGTACACAGGTTAAAATGTAGCTAGGGGTAAATAACACGTATACTTAAACAACACTATTACTTTACGTTTTCTATTGACCCTAATCCTTTATGCCTTTACTTATATGCAGTAGCACTTGGGTTTATTCTTCCTCAAAATGTGTGACGTCTGCATATTTATGTTTTACTGCTTTCATGACACAAGATTGTTTGTCCGCCTAGTTTTTTTTTTAAAATTAAAGTTCTAATTTTTTGTGTCACTCTGAATATAACTTAAAGTTTCTTTTAAAGATTTTTTAATAGAGCTTCGATATATATCTATAGTAAATGTATTCATTGCTTATTCATCGGTTCAAATGGAATAATCTAAATATTATTGTTGATGCACAAGTTGTGCTTGTTATGAATCCTAGTTGATGCTTGTGTTTTGACAATTCTATGGTTTATTCAGAGAAGGGTTTCGCTCAAGATTAGAAAATATTGTTCGTGGTCAAGCAAGCAGCAATTCTGATGCCACATCCAATAGTAACATCAGTGAAACTAGAAGTGATCTGAACCAAGCAAACAATTTAATAGGTGCCCAACATGAAAATTATGAACAAGGGCAGATTAGGAGCCTGGAAACTGGTGTGCAGCAGTTGGCTGATCAAACAGGAACTTTTGAAAGTAGCACTAGTGAGAGTATAAGTTGGCAAGAAAGTAGTAATCAAGGGGGCAACTGGCAGGAACAAATTGCTGAAGATGGTCATGGAAATTGGCAACAGAGAGCTTATGGTCCATTCAATCAGTTGAGAGATGGAAGAGCAGTTGGTGATTGGCCACAGGATACTCCTAGAAATGTAGAAGGAGAAGATACTCATCCACGAGAAGGTGAGAGAATTTGGCGCTTGGATAATTCAAGGGAAACTGTTGGTAATTGGTCTGAAGAACCTTCTGGTCCTCCAAGGAATCGCCGTGGTGTTCCTTTTAGAAGACTCAATAGATTTCATCCACCTGATGATGATAATGTGTATAGCATGGAGCTTAGAGAACTTTTGAGCAGGTAATTCTTCACTTTTGGTTTTTTTGTCTCACAGAAGGCTTTATGTGGTGAGAGTTGTGCAGAGCTCAGTCTGAGGTTTAATTAATTGGCTTTCATGTCTTCAAGGCACCAAGGTTTATTATTGATGGATCTTACATTTGCAGGAGGAGTGTTTCTAATCTTCTTCGCAGTGGGTTCCGCGAAAGTCTGGACCAACTAATACAGTCATATGTGGAAAGGCAAGGTCGTGCACCAATTGACTGGGATTTGCACAGAAACTTGCCAACTCCTGCCTCACCTGATCGGGACCCTGAACAACGGGGGGATGAACGCAATGGGGTTCAACATGATGCCATTAATAGGCCTTCACTAGTGTTGCCATCTCCACCGGTACCTCCACCGCAACCACTTTGGCACCAGGACTTGCATCAGACTGGATGGTCTCGCCATAGCATTCATCGTTCTGAAATTGTGAGTATCTTCTACATACCTTGCATATGTTTTTTCCATGATTCTTGTGACATTATAAAATCACAGTTCCTTTAACACAATTGGTATTCTCTCATGGAGTTCTAGGTAGAAAATGTTTTTTCCTCATTATTCAGAAATCATCAGTAGTTTCTAGCAAGGTATTAATTGAAGCTTGAAAGCTGTTATGTCTGTTTGGGTTTAGGATATAAATCTAGGCCCTTCTGTTATACTTTTGTGTGTTGATCAAAGTATTATGAATTTATTTCATGAGGTATCCAAGAGCTTTGAGTTGCATTCGGTAATTTCAAGTAAAAATAAGAAACCCTAAATAGTTTTAAAGCCATTAATGCTGTGTATAATTTGAGATCTTTATTCTCATTTCAGTCTTAGTATGCCTTTCTGATGGAAGGTCTATCCTTTTGCCTTTCTTTTTCTTTCTTTTCATGTTATTCCATATACACGGGTCTTTTTTCTCATTGTCTGTACCTGTAAAGGCCATCACACTACATGTATTAAGCATGGCTGATACTGATACCCATTGGATTTGGGATAGGAATGGGAGATAATCAATGATTTGAGATCAGATATGGCAAGACTTCAGCAAGGCATGAATCACATGCAGAGGATGTTGGAGGCTTGCATGGATATGCAGCTGGAGTTACAGCGCTCTGTCAGACAGGAAGTCTCTGCAGCACTGAATCGGTCAGCTGGTGAAAATGGTGTGTAATTTTTTTTTCCCCTCCCATAATGCTATTATCTGCCACAGGTCTTGTGTTTTGGAGGAAGGGATCTATTTTCACAATAGTTAATACAGCTGTATTGGTTGCATTGCTTTAACTGTTAATTTGTATTTATTATTCTTGATATCAAGTCATTGATGGGATATATTTACCTTGTAGGATTGGGTGCTGAGACATCAGAGGATGGTTCTAAATGGGGCCATGTGAAAAAAGGAACTTGCTGTGTTTGTTGTGATAGCCATATTGATTCACTCTTGTACAGGTAAACTATACATTACACATTCGTAATTGAAGTGCATGAACCAAAATACTAGCCTGCATTTTATATCTGGGGAAATAGCTTTGTGTGCATATGGCAATGCATGCTTGTAACTTGTAATTTACTCCTCTATAATGACTCTTCGGAACAATGGTTTGATATCTTCTTTTCCTTGCCTTCCCCAAATTGAAAATTTATTGCAGATGTGGGCACATGTGCACTTGTTCAAAATGTGCCAATGAGTTAGTTCGTGGTGGAGGAAAGTGCCCTTTATGCCGAGCACCTATTGTGGAGGTGATCCGAGCATATTCCATTATGTAGAAAGGAAGATAAAAGGGCAGGGAAAGAAGGGGGAAAAAAAAAACTAATAAGGAATGGTAAGATCTGAGGGAATAAATCCTAGTTCTGAAGTCCCGAGGTTCTTATCTGTAGAGTGTTCAGTAGTTGTCCTTGTTTTTCATATTATATATTGAACAACACGAATTGTAGAATTGGATTAACAAATGGCGCTGTTGATTCATCATTCTTGCGTAAATAAATAGTGGGCCTGATTATTCTTTTTAATTTTTTTTTTCCCTTTAAGATAGGTCTAATGTCTTGTATTCATTTTTAAATTATGTTGTCTATTCTCTTCTATTCAGAAATTCTGATGCATCCGTGAAAGAATTAATTTGCTTTTGTTTTGAATTTTGTAAGTGTTTTTGGGACTAAAAATTAACTTCTAGAGGAGCTAAATAGGTGGATTTGGATTTTCTATAAAGTGCATACTAGACTATAAAGTATAAATGGATAACTGCTCATGGAAAAAATTAATAGTTCAGAATAGGAACAATGTGATAACTATTCATGCATGTCTACTTTAGATTTGTAAAAATTAATTTCTTTCACTTCTTTTAATCAATGGTTAATAACGGATTTTAAAATTTTATTTTTCAAAAGCTGAAATTTTTGTTTTCTTAAAATAAATTTGTCTAACAGAAAGGACGTTTAAACTTGTAAGAGAACAAATTCAAACGGATTTTAGCATCTTAGTATAAAATGGAGATTCAAGAATTTGTTTAATTTTTTTTTAAATTATATTTAAAAATTATTTTATAAAATTAAAATAAAAAAAATTCGTTTGATAAATTGTTTAAAAAATATGTGTTTTTTTTTTATTTTTTGTTATTTTAAAATTAAAAGTAAAAAATAAAAATATTTTTTTGTTTTTATTTTTTTGTTTTAAAAACTAGTTTTTAGAATTTATTTTTTAAACAATAATAAAAAAAAGTTATTAAATGAATTTTTTTATTTTAAAAATAATTAAAAATAAAAAAATAATTTTTAAAAATAGAAAACAAACAGACTCTTAATTTTTTTTATTTATTTTGGGAGAAAGTACATTTTTCCATCTTAAAGTATAATTACAATTGCAATTTGCACCTTTTTTTTTTTAATTTGAACAATATTCTTCCTGTCTTTTTACAAGATTACAAATTGCCCCCAACCGTTAATATTACCGTTAACTTTAACTTTTTAAATTCTCATATTCCGAAAATATCCTCCTTGTCTTTTTACGACCACATGCAACCTCCAGCGAAAGTGTACCAAATGTAAACACATCGGAACTTGTGGTGGCCCTGCCTGTTCTGGACAACTCTAGGGCCAAGTAGTCTAAGGTACCCCCACTCTCGTGGTGCTTGGGTTAGCCCCATGTTCGTACAATCTTGCAAGACCAAAATCGCCTAGTCTTCCATTGAGTTCATAGTCCAAAAGCACATTGCTTGCCTTCACGTCCCTGTGAATCACCACTTGTTCATACCCTTCGTGTAGATACAGAAGAGCTGAAGCAACGCCCTTTATGATCTTGAACCTCTGTTCCCAGCTTAGGATGGTTTCTGGCTCGTCAAACAGGTACTTGTCTAAGCTCCCATTGGCCATGAAATCGTACACAAAGAGGAGGTCATCTCGCTGGCGACACCAACCCAGAAGTTGAACCAGTTCCGGTGGCAGAGACGGCCAATGCTGGCGATTTTCGACACGAATTCCCTTAGACCCTGTTTTGATTCATGCGAAACTCGCTTTACAGCAACCTGGGTTTTCGAATTTGGCAATGTTCCTCGGTAATGGCTCTGGC
Organism: Gleditsia sinensis; assembly: GCA_037074535.1. Classification (NCBI taxonomy): domain Eukaryota; kingdom Viridiplantae; phylum Streptophyta; class Magnoliopsida; order Fabales; family Fabaceae; genus Gleditsia; species Gleditsia sinensis. The sequence continues at coordinate 54,271,894 of CM073463.1, read as the reverse complement.
TTCGACGTGGTGGCTTGGTCGCAGTGCGTCTGGCTTCGACGACCAATGCAATGGTTCCAACTTCGACGACCAACAATGGGTTCAACAATTCAACGACCAACATGCGAATTCCTTCACAGCATTGTTTGGGTCGCTCTGCGTTTGGCAAAGACGATGTTGCTTCTCTCCCTCCCGTAGAGCCTTAGCGCATTTACAAGAAAAAATAAATTAGTGAGAAGAGTAATTAAATTTTTATGGGATAAATAATTAAAAAGGTTATTTTTGGAATATGATAATTTAAAAAGTTAAAGTTAATAGTAACATTAATGGTTGGGGGCAATTTGTAATCTTGTAAAAGGACAGGGAGGATATTGTTTAAATTTAAAAAAAAGGGTGCAAATTGCAATTGTAATGATACTTCAGGGTGGCAAAATACACTTTTCCCTTTATTTTGCAATTGTTATGCTAGAAATCCAATAAAACTTGTTCAGCCTCATAATTTGTAGATTCCTGAAGACCAGTTTGTTAAGTACCCAAAACAAGCATGATCAGACAGAAACCAACTTCAGTCATGATAAAACTATTTAATTCGACGTATTCTTTGGACAAATTAATTCAGGGAATATATTTTCAGTTCTTTAAACGAGAACCTTATTAGATCAAAATGTTTATTTCGACAATAAAATAAGAAAGTTCTGTCTGGCCAAATGAAATTTATGGGTTCTCTTTGGTATTGGGATTACACGGAGTTGCGTTATTTCCTCCAACCCTTAAAATTACTAGAACCATTTTGAGTTTGTGTAGCTCTACAAACTAGACATATCGGGGGTACTTTGTTGCTTTTTCTCTTTATAACTTCCCTTCATTCATGTGCAGGAAGAAAAGAAATTAGAAGAGGAACAAGGAAGATATAAACTCATATTTCTAAGGTAGATGGATGGATTCATGACTATATGTGCCAAATATTACTTAACTCCAAAGTTTAAATTATTAAGTCAATGTTGATGAAAACTTTAAATATAATTTTAAAAATATTGTCACATGAAAGTTCTTGAAGGGTAGATAAAATACAATTTAAAGATCCAATATTTGACTATTTGATCATAGAAGTTCTAATTTTATATTAAAAATCACTTTAATTTAATAGTTAAAAATTTTAAATTAATGTCATAAACTAATTTTATTAAGGTTAAATAAGCACATTTGGCCTATATAGTTTCACTTTATTTTCAGTTTGGTCCTTTCTTGTTTTTTTGGTTGGTAAATTACTCCTTATCTTTTTTAGTCGATTCCCATCAAGTCCTCGTTGTCATTTCTGGCATAACACCATTTGGGTCATGCTAACTTGGCTAACGGTTTGCCTATGCGTTAGCTGCTAGAACTTGTGTGGCTTTTTTGTTTTTAAATCCCACATAAGCATTATGTGACATAGGCATGCATTCCAACCCATCCCTTCGGTGTTCATCACGAAGGCAACATTGGTGTTTTATGAAATTTCCCTAATTTGGACCCTAGGATTTACAATCTTGCAACTTGGTCTTGCTCTGGAAGGAAGTTGCACAATGCTTGATCAAGGATAGGGGTTGATCACACAAGAAAATGCATTTTTAGTAGTGACTAACAAAATCGTCACTAAAAATTTCTTTTAATGACAATTTTTTTTAAGTTGTTACTCAAAGTCATTCTTTTAATGGTGATTATGAAAATTTGTCACTGAAAGTGATTTTTTTAGTGATAACCTTATTAGAATCGCCACCAAAAGTGAAAATTAAAAATATTAAATAAAAAAATTGATCAATCTTTTAATAGCGACCTTGTATGGTCGCCATTGAAAATTGTTTTTTCATTTATAAAAAGAAATGCACATGGGTTTTACTTTTCCTTTCCTTCCTCTAGTGCCATTCACTCTAAAAAAAGAGATTCAATCCACCAAATGGGCTGCGAAAAGTCTTGATAGAGAAGGCTAGATTTTGTTACAGAGAAACTCAAAGAAGGGGAAAGGACGAATGACCTCTGCGTTTTCCTTGTTTGGCCAGACTGTGAAGCTTGGTTTGGTGGCTTGAATTAAGAGAATGAATTTTGCATTCTCTAGGCTTTATTGGACAATGATGTGTGAGATGGTGAAGATTCGTTCATTTGTGCGTTTTTTTCCAGATGGGTGTTGAGTGTTAGGTCGCAGTATTGTAGGAGATGGAATTTTTGGTTGCTTGAAGGTTAGTTTATGCATACTTGTTAAGAACCGTGGGAACAATATCTTGTTTCCTATCTTCTAACTTAGTAATCGTTGGGATTAAATGAGAAGCAATGCATCAGAACATGCTTGGGAGGAATAGAATATCTACTCTATACTCTAGTAGATATTTGTGACTTTTGAGAACTCTGTCTGGTGTTCATGTTGTTTTTTAGTCTCTCTGGCTTATCGAACTATAGTTAATTTAATGAATATAAAATTCAAGGCTATTTTAAGTGTCTTTATCTGTTGTTTTGCTGTTCTCAAAATTGGCAGTTGTGTATTGGTTGATTTATTATTTTCTTTGGTCGTAGTGTTTTTATTATGCTGTCAGGGGGATAGATGGTGTTTTCTTGAGGCTCGTTACATTCGTCTAGCTAGTGTTTATATTTTTTTCCAAGTGAATAAGAGATGTAATAATTTTGTAGGATTTAGATCTCTAGAGTTCAAGGCGTGTTTTAGAATGTATAGTTGTTACAAATTTCAATAAAAAAAAATGCAACAAAATTTTAAAGTCTGCAAGTAATTAAAATTCCTGAAGAAAAGAAAAATAAATCTTTGAGAGATTGAGAAAGATTATTTAAATTACAGGTACCATGTTAAGAAGTGCTTGTATCTCTGCTTGGTGAAGAAGTACTTGATTAATTCTCCATCTTTTGATAAGGTTGAATGGTCTACACTACAAAATGAAGCTCAAAAACCTATACTAAATGTTTATCCAGGTATTTTTTTCATCCTATCATTCTAATGTTACTGGCTTTTCTTATAAGACAAGATAGAATTGACTGATAAAGAGAGCAGTGGTTCTTTGCTATTTGCTAATTCGTACATGCAATTATTGTGCTAAGAAAGAAAATTTCATTGCAGCTGAAAAGCTTGATGAAGTTCCTTGTTTTTTTTGTAAGAATAATTCCATCAGCAATGTCTTTATTTAGCATATTGAAGTTGAACCTGAATTGTAATAACATTCATACTCCAAATCAAGGTCTGTGCCTTTAGTGCTAACATTCTGTTGTTCTTTTGAACTTGTTGCCTATTCTTTTGATTAAATTATTGATCTTTAATTGTTAAAGAAGTAGGGAAACTTTTTTTTAGCTGCCCTCTATATTCTTTCCTACTCTACACAGTGAGTTTGTAGACATAGTTTCAATGTGACAATTTTTATTTATAGTTATCATATTTTTGATGATAAAAGTAGCATGGATATTTCTGGGTTGAGCCAGATAAGTTTCCATTGTTGGTAGGCAGATTTGGGATTATGGGTTTGAGAGCCAATGAACATATATTTTTACAAGAGATAGATGCTTATTATGGGTATTTCTTTTACAGCCAGAGTTATAGAGCTGGGAGCTCTACTTTCCTTATGAAGGGTAGAGTAATATTGAAAGAGAGGTTCATATTACCACTGCTCCTTTTTTTCTTTGTATTTAAATTATTTTTTTAATGTTTAAGTGTATACTTCTTTCTTGAAAACCTATTTTGAATACCATTTGCATTCATGTTTTATTTATTTATTTGGTGATATTTTTGCTTTAGTTCATTGAAAAGGTGAAAAATTTGACATAAATAAGATATATTGTGATAATGCAATGTCAAACTCTTTTTTCTGTTGAAAATTGCAATGTTTAGCTCTTGAACATCAATGGCAAGTAGCTACAATTAATGTTAAACTCTATGGATCTTCTTGTCACATGTAGGTGGTAGTAAAGCTCCATGCGACATTTTGTCCCTTTCTCATGTGAAGGATGGAGAGTGATGTTAAGCTTATGTGCTAGCAAAAAGGAGATTATTATATAATGCGGACTAGACATTGAAGAAGGTGATTCATTTACAAAGCACTAAGAAAGATGCGTTGTATTTATTGTGTTAGAATTAATTAGTTTTATTTGTAACTAATTATTTTTATATATTTTAAAATGTAATTAGATACATTGAATATTTGTGTGGGAACTAATTGTACCCGAATATAAGTTTAAGTATTGAAATTATTTTTATTATAACTTTAGCAAGAAAATTAATTCATCACTTACATTTTTTATTTTTTAATTATTATGTTTATAGTTAAATATATAAATATTATTAATAAAGAAATTAATAAAAAAATATATATTAGAGCGACTATAGAAAGGCACCACCAAAAATATAGTTTTAGTAAAAAATTAATTATTTTTAGTGGCAACTTTTATATTTTTTAGTGACAACAAAGATCACCACTAAAAGTTAACTTTTGGTGACACTCCAAAAGTCACCATTGAAGACTTTCAGTTATGCTAGTATAGGAAGCAACTAAAGTCACCACTAAAAGTTTTCAGTGGTGACTAAAGTCCCCACTAAAAGTTAATTTTCTTATTGCTTCAACAAGTTGGCCGATGGTATCCCAAGCATCATACACTAGCTCCATTGGGAGAAGAGGAAGGATTTTTTAGGATTACGGGGAAAAATTTCTTACCTTCACTTCATGGACTACTGAGAATCTTAGAAGATTCCTTTGTTGCCCAAATTATAAAGTGTCTATTTTTGGTTTGTGTTATGAAGTTTATGAAATTTACCCACTCACTCCATTGTTAATGTAGGAAGCTTGGAGTGGTAGATTCTTTCAATGGCTAGATCAACCAATGCTTAGGCAAACTATGGAGTTGGTAAGAGCGCACTAGAGGGATTTTGCAAGCTATAAGAAAAGGCTTCAAATTTTGAGGTCCACAATGGTCATTTCTTAGATTCTGACACTAATTGTGATTTGGTTTTTAATGGCACTTCAGTGGGGCCTCCTTAGGTTGTTGGAGTTTAAGGGGTGGTGTAATAAAGTTTATGTTATTTGGGTTGTAGTTTAGGTGGTCTATATTGTCAACGACATTGGTTAGCTTGGTATTTAAGATGTGATTTATTTGGTTTCATGTACTTCTATATATGGTATATATATGTTGCAATATGTCCGTACAACTTTGTTAAAATGAATGAAGTAGCTTGAGTCCATGTTATAATAACTACTATGCAAGCAATCATATCGACTAGCAATATAATGGATAAGCACCAGGTTATCTCTCATAGAGAATTTCTTAAAACTAATTAATTATTATACTATAATTTTCTTTATTTTATTCAAGAAAATTACAATCTTGAGTTAGATAAAAGCAAACAAAACAAATAGCGGAAGAAGTAAAGGAGCAAAAATATTTAATAGTTAAAACCTAGGCATTCAACTTCACTCAATTAATTTATTTAACCATCTCTCTTTGCCATTACTATGATTGACATCATGAATTATTAACCAAAGCACTATTATGTTTATAAACCCCTACTAAGAATAGATAAACTCATTTATTTCCAAGATAAACCTACACAAGCAGTGAGTAATTGAAGAATAAGTTTGATAGCATGCATAAGCTCATAAAACTTTGAGTAAGGTGTGAAGGTATCTCATGGTCTCACACATGAATTAAATCGGTCGCATCAAGACTAATAGAGATTAAACAAACGTTTTATAACCCAATAGACAAACAACCAATTATCTTATTAAAGTATAATCAATTATCTCTTAAACATCTAATTGGTGATCAGGCAACAAGAAGCATTAAAAACATAATTATAGAAATAATTCAAAAGATGTCATTCAATAGTAAGGAAAATAGTTTAGAATTAAACTACACAATTGAGATAAATTGAACACTTAGGCTAAAATACTACTTCATGGAAAGTAAAGTAAACATCAAAATAATACAAGGGAAAGACATGAATTGTAATATCCCTTAGTTTTAAATAAACAAGTTTTGTCTTAAAAGTTTATGTTTTATCTTAAATACCTATGTTTTATCTAATTGGATTTATGTTTTTGTTTTTAAAAATTATGTCTTGTTTTATACAATTGTGTTTTTCTATTTAAAGACTGTATTTTTATTTCTAAATGTGCCTTAATTTTTTTTGTGGGTTATCTTATTGATTTCAACAAAAACATGTAAAAAAGTTCGAAGTTTTATTTCAAAAACTCTCTAGCCTGGTCATCGTTGCGATGCAGGCTTAATACCATTGCGATGACATGCTTATGAGCAATAGTTCCAGAGTCGAAAAGTGTTGGCGTTGCAATGCTATTGGGTCAGTGTTGCGATGACAAAAATAGAGCATGCGAGGATTGGCTTCCAAGAAGCTCAACGTTCCAACAGCACATCACCAATGTCGTGACAGCAGGTGAAATGGCAAAAAATACACCTTATTTTATTTAACTCATCCTCTCAGCATTCCCCCCCTCATTTCTCCCCTCTCTTTTTCTTCCTCCTGTAGCTTTATCTCTCTCCAAGGGCATACCCTTTCTCTAAGATTCCCACTAAGCTAGACCTCCATTTCAGCTACCGAGCACACCGTTGGAACTAGCACGAAGAGAAGAACAACTTGGACCATTTGGTTTCCCCAAAGCTCGTTAAAAAAGTCACTTGATAAAATATGGTAAGCTTCGAAAAAGAATGCATAGGAGCTTATAATTGAAATAATTGAAAAAATAAAACTATAGATAGTTTTAGAAATAGTAAAAATGTCACGCCTTTAATTTTAAGGGCACGTAAAACACATATTTTATGGACATATCTTTACTATAATAGGTATAATATAACCGTTCATTATAGAAATGGATACAGATAGGTTCTCTCATGTGTTCGGATGAAATCAAATAACCAATTCAAACCTTCTTGACATCTAAACAACCCATTACCTTTGTGTTAGGATGAAATCTTCATATTTTCAACTAATTATTTTTCTTTGTACCTAAAAGGGTTATCTTTTTCATTGTTCATCAAAACGAGTTTAAAACCTAAATTGGTAGTCCACACTTAAGAGGCACCATCTAGGACATACGTATCGATGTTTAAACATTGCATATCTAAGAATAAGAGTAAGAAGAAAGAAGAGAATGACACCCTATATAATTCCATAGCAACATCGTGAGTATAAATATATCCGCGGTTACATATCCATACTTAAAGTCCTACTACAAAATCTTTACTCTGATAATGATAGGGAAACCTATTGCTCTGATACTAACTTGTCATGCCCCTACTTTTAAGGGCACGTGAAACACATACTTTACTATAATAGGTATAATACAAGCGTTCATTAGAGAAACAGATACAGATAGATTCTCTCATGTAAACACAATATATAGACCAAGTTTATAAATATTAGAGTAACAACAGAAGCAAGAATTCTACCTATGATATTCAGAGCATACTCTAAAATACAAGTACAATATAAATCAAAATCTATGAGCCCTAGAAACAAAATAGGCTCACCAGAGAATATGTCGCCTAGCTAACTACATATTTGAAGGAAAATGACCAAACTCTGTATTCTTATATGAAAAATGTAGAAATATTGTGTAGTGAGTTTGACAACTCAATGAACAGATAATATCTCCTATGACCTCTTAGGTCAGCATATGGATATATTCATATTTTAAAATTTATCACATAGAAAATATAGTTTGGAAGTACATTCATATGGGACCTGCATTTCAAATATTCTCAGTTCAGATCACATTCAGATATCTAAAACTATATGCAATACGGTATAATCATTAATCAAATATTGTTATGCATCAAAATATTTCTCATGAAAACATTAGGAGGATCCCATATCAGAATCACTGTATCAGAGTTCAAGCCTTTTCTTACTTTGGTGGTGTAGAATTTGCCTAAACTCAGCATTTTAGCTAAGGTTTGCCCTACCACCATTCAAGAGGACACGTGAAGGGAATCTAATATAGGCATTTCCCAATCACACAGCAAGGGAGGGCAAATCACATATCATATAGTCAGCATCTCACCCAGATAGGAGGTATCCTGCTCTCGTCATCTCGCTCTCCTTCACATATCATATCCCGTGTGTTGGCCGTCATACCAGGATAGTACCACCGCTACTAGTTGAGGTGTCAAGGTGCACCAGCGCTAACATCACCTGCTGCTAGCAAACATTGTTTCCAATAGGATTCCTTTACAGAAATTATATTTTCACATATGCTATATCGTTCAAAACAGAGATTTCAATATAATACAAAATTTTCAGTTTCAATATAATTCCTCTGTCAGAAACTTACCAATCAAGGTTATCACATATACATGCCCTTTTACAAGGCAATCTTATAGCTTTACATATCAATGCCACGTGCATAATATATTTTCTTTACCATATGATGAGAAATACGTTTAGAATCACATATTCAATGAGTTTAAAAATCTATTTTCAAAACCATACTCTTCTTGAACTATATAACAGATAATAAACAAATAAGGTAATTTCATACATTTTAGAGACATATAAAAGTATAAATAACCTAGGGTAGGTCATAGAAAGAATTATTTACTCACAGGGTAAGGCTTCAGGTTGGACAGCCCTAAATTATACTTTTTCAATTCAAATTTGACCAAACAGACCTCAAAATTGAGTCTTGAGGGTAAAAAAACCTAGAAAATGACTCCAAGAGTTTGGTCAATGCTGGTGAACTTATGAGTACTATTCACGATCGAAAATACTATTCACATAGGCCAGACTCACTATTTATGTCGATCAGAATTACTGTTCATACATACAGAAATCACTATTCACATCGGTCGGAATTACTGTTCATGATACCAAAAGTTGTCAGATGTAACATCCCTAATTTTGTTTCTTTTATTAATAAATAAATATAAATATTTAATTAAGAAAATAAAATTTATTAGACAATTTTTAGATATTTAAGGAAATATAATCCTTAGAAATTTTTCACCTTATGTGTATGCATAGAAAATGTTTATAACATTGAGGGAACAAATAAAGAGAGAAAATCTAATAGGAAAAATTAGAAACAACGTACTAAAGAGAGGCAAAATTTTTTGGTAAGGAAGATAAATTTTTGTGAAATAAGTAAAGGTCTTAAAATCTTAAAAAAATAGATTGGAGTAATTTTTCCTAATTCAAGAGTTAGAAATTTCTAAGTTTAACATCTCTACCCATAAATTGGGTTTTCACCTATGGACATTTCATATAGAGTTTTTTTCACTTCACATACGTTTCTAACAAGCCCATTGAATAGCCCAAGCAAAAAATAAAATATAGAATTGGACTAGGATATAGAAGTTGGACCAATAGCCCAAAAATTATGAAAATGTGACCAAGCCCTCCATGAAAGGTAGAATTTTAGCCAAAGTAAAGGAAATGGGTAAGAATGAGCCCAAATCCAAGAAGAAAAAAATAAATAAAAATCATGTGAGGAAATAGTAGTGTAATAATAATCAAAATTAGGTCACATGGTATTAGGACAAAACATCTATATCCTACATTCATAATTTCAATAAGTAGGTAATAATACATGGCATTAGGATAAAATATCTATATCTTACATTCATAATTTCAACAAGTGGATAATAATACATAGCATCATGTGTAACGCCTGAATTTTTTTTTTAGGCACAAGAGACCAAAATTAAATGTAACTAGGCAATATATTTATTTATACATACATTCAAGAGTCATACACATAAGAGTTTAGCAGCTTATATATATACAACTATATGTAACCTGAGGTACTGAGCATACATTCCAAAAGGCGGAGTATCGTGGGGTTACATGAAAACAATGGGTTAACCCATTTACATAACCAAAGTTCAGCTATACATAATAAGCTATCCTATGGCCCATCCCTGGCCGTCACCCTTGGGGTATTGCTGGTGAAGGAGGTGGACCAGGAGCAGGGACCTCTATCATGCTAATCACCATCAGGTTCACAATAACTGTGAACTGTCCCAAGTAAGGGACGTCGACTGTCTGTAACTCCAAGAGTAATGTCAGCACCACGAAGGCCATCTTTACTGATCTGAACATAGCACCAAAACAAAGTGAGATATGAAATCCCAGTAAGATCAACATCCCAAACATATAAGTATATGAAAACTCATATGCTATGTCCAGCTGTATAAACTACAGAAAACATTTTCTCTTTTATGCAATAGAGATACAATAAAATACATGCCAGCCTTGTGTAGGTTATGCATCAATATCACGCATGCTAACAAAATATGTATTTGTAAAATACCTGTGCCATTGTCCATGGTCCATACCACACTTAGTGGCTCATCATCAGTCACCGTGGCTCATAGGTCGATAATCTCTCTCAATTGCAATCCTCAATGTGGCGTGAGCCTTACACCTCCAGCTACTCACCCACCCTTTGAGGGCCATTGGTCGGAGGGTCCTTCCTGTACTGACCACTCTAGGCTATAGGGCATCCTCTATCCCAGTACCGTATCTAAGCCAAGAACCTTCAGTCGCCTTACCTCGTAAGGTGCCATGCTCCCTGGTCACCTTAATGGGTATGGGTCATTTTGGACTTGTCAGTATTCTTAATATAGTAAGGGAGACACCTGTTTCTAGGCCACCCTGCTTCAGAGAGGATCATTCTGACTTGTTAGTCACCTCAATACAGTAAGGGAGACACCTGTTTACAGGCCACCCTACTTCAGAGAGGGTCCTCCTGACATCACTTAAGTCTTTTATGTCTCTTCAGCCACTTAACATAACAAGAGTGTGCACATTAATAAATATCCAGCACATAAATCAACTCATTCTTAAACATGCTACAATAACTCATCATGGATGAACAGGCATGTATTAATAACTTTTCATAATATACATACACTAATAGCTCACTTGCATACATACAAGTAGTCTATAGTATACAACTATAGTATTCATGCATCATTTCTCATGCTTTACATACATGATTTACCAATCATACATGATGAAATAATTATAGCACATGTAAGTGTAACATTCATGCATCATAAAACCTTTACTAACACCCTAAAAGTATTGGTAATTAAATAAGATATAGATAGGAAATAGAAAACAAAGAAAAAGAGAAGCACAACCTGAAGCACGGCCGTGCCTCAGGGCTGTGTTCCCTTCCGTGTTCCCTCTTCTTCTGGCTGTGTTGCACATAGGCCAGCCTCAAGCACGGCCTGGCCGTGTCTCCTAGCACAGCCATGTTTTGAGCCTTATTCCACAATTTTGCAAGGCTTCAGGATTCTAGCACAGAGCACGGCCTGGCCGTGTCTCCAAGCACGACCGTGCTCTGGGTACAAACTCCACTAAAAATTCTTTCTTGCTTTTAAATCCACCAAAATCAACCAACAATTCAAAAATCAATGTTTTGAGCATGAAAAGTACCATTTTCCCCAAGCAACCCATTAACCAAAACATGAATCAAAACTCAAAATCAACTACACAAAGTTTTCCCCAAATCATTAACACATAGATAAACATGAATAGTAACCAGGAATGTCATAACTACTCAATTAAAAGGTCTATCTACCTTTTCACATCTTTAAATACTCACAACATCCAGCCACAAAGACATCCATCCATTGAACATAAAAGAGAATGTTGATCTTATCTTCTTTCTTCCACAAGCTTGTTTTTCTTTATCTTGTTCTACCACTTTCTCTCTCTAGAAAGCATCACCAACCAATAGATTTTCCCCATCCATTAGTTCCCATAGAAGGTTTGGAGGAATAAACAAGACATTAAAGGTTGGAATCTTACCCTTTCTCCTTGCTTTTCCCACTTCTCTCTAGTTTTCTTCTTTCTCTCTTCCTCCTTCTCTCTCTCTCTCTCTCTCCCTGGCGTGAAAAAATCTGGTGCTTCGTCTTGCTTGGGCTGGCGGCCAAGTCACCAAGTCTAAGGGAGATATATTAAAAAATGGAAGCTTCTCCAATAGCCACCTATCCCCTTAATCTTTACCCTCACTTTGCCTAAAAATTTCTACCATACCACTCCATTACATTGTGACAAAGGGGGTTAGCTAAGGCTTTGTTTGGTTTAGAGAAAACTCACCAAGTGTTAATCCCTTCATAAGCCTTACTTCAATGGGTTTTTGTGCAACTTTCTTCATGGCTCCACATTTCTATTGTTGTTGTCTATTTGTGGCCCTGTAGTCAAGGAAATCACTATCTCTTCCTTAATAATTCTTTCCAAAAATGAGAAAATCCTTATTAAAAATTCATAGCTATTTCCGTATAACTCCCTCATTTAACTCTTTTAAACCTTTTCCTACTATTCCATTTCATGAATATTATCAACAGAATTTCGGGTGTTACATCATGAAAAAACATTATTATCGTATACAAATAATTTCAGCTAAGTAAGGGAGATCCAAGGGCTGAAAATTTGTCACTTAGAAAAACAAACCTATCATACTTGATTAAGACAAAAGAAAAAGGAACTGAATCCTTAAATCAAAGGGACCTTGTCCCTTATCTTAAGAACATATTATCATAATTTTCAAAATACAAATCTCTTTTTGCTATGCATATCTTGACTAAGGAAGAAGAAGACAAGAATATGAGTTGGTTTTTCCCAAAAAACAACCAAGTGCATCCTAATTGTGATAAGGTAGACCTATGATCATGAAAGGTGAACCACTTGATAGTTTATTTAAGCAAAACCCACTCTTATAACATTATAATTTCATCCAAGTGAGGAAAAGGAAAAATAGAAGCAAGGTAGAGTGAGAAAAGGAGAGAAAGAGAGGTGAAGAAAGGAAGGAAGAAGAAGGAGAAGTCTAGAGGACTAAGTACTCAAGGTAAGTTAGCTTAATCTCCACTTGAATCCATATTTTCTCTTCATCCTTGGGGTTCAAAAACTCACCCTTCTTCTTTTATATAAGCTACTAGAAAAGCTAAGGGAAGGGAGGAATCTTGCTACTTCCTTCAAGAGGAAACAAGAAAGAGAATTCACTAAGTGAGCTAGGGAGATCTTTAGGTAGGTTTAACAATATCTCATTTTGAAGAAAAGCTTTAAAATTTGTAACATTTATATGAGATTTTGATCTTAGAATTTTGATGAAATTTACAATATTTGCTACTTTGATGATTGGTCATGAATGTTGCTATATCATGTTACATGATATTTTTCATATGATGGATGTTTTGGACATTATGGTTAGTGTAGAAAGTTTTGCATAAGTATGGCTATGGGTGGTAAAACTTTATGATTTTTATACTACTATTTTGTATATTTGAATGTGGTGAAAAATTGATCGAATATGATTAGATGCAAAGAAAATGGAAGAGAATGTAATATAATGGTGAACTAAAACTTTAGGAAATGATTGGTTAAGAAACTGGATTTCGGGTTAACTAGGGAAGCTTCTATTTTTAAAATTTTGGGAAGAATCAGTTAGGAATTAAAAGAAATAGTTAACATAAAAAATGTAGATCTATGTCTCACGGAGTTTTAGCCATTGTAATCACTTAATTTAGAGTCCAGATGAGGGAGATATTGCCCAATATATAAGAAGTGGTCAGAAAATGGTTAACTAAGGACGAATCTGTCAGGTATGCTTATGTGTTTGAATTTCTGGGATAAATCTGAAGGGAATTAAAAGAATTACTTAACATATAAATATAGATATATGTCATACAAATTTTTAGCCACTGGGCTCATTCAAATTGGAATCAATATGAGGGAGATATGTTTCGATTAGTAAGAAAATGTCAAAAACTAGCTAACCAAGTAAGAATATGTTAAGTATACTTCTATGTTTGAATTTCTGAGAAAAATATGTAGGGTATTAAAGGAAATTGTTAACATAATAAGTATATATATATATATATATATATATATATATATATATATATATATATATATATATATATATATATATATATATGTATGTATGTATGTATGTATGTATGTATGTATGTATCGTAGATCTATAGGCTCTGAAATCACTTAATTTAGAGTCCATATGAGAGAGATATGGCTGCTTAATGAGTAAAGGTTAGAATCAGTCTAGAATCCAGGTTTGTAAATGTAAGTATTTTATTTTTTGCTTTTTTGGGAGTAATTAGTAAGGAATCAGAAGAACTGATAAACATGAAAGTTGTATATAAATGTTTTGTAGGCTTTGGAATCACTTCAATTGGAGTTTGTATGAGGGAGATATGATCCACTTAGTAAGTAGAGATTTGAACCTACCCGACAAGAAATAACATTGAATTTGAGGGAGCAATAACACCACTATTACTTAAGATTTCACTAAAATGTTCAACATAAGGGTTTTAGAGGATTTTCTTATTTTTCAATTGACATCAAGATCACCTCAATCAGATTTAAAATGAGGATGTTATGCTCTGTTTAGTGAAGAGAGGATAATATTTAACAAATAAGAAGAATCTTATAAATAAAAATAATAAATGACTAGTGTATGCCATAGCCATTGCCATTGCATAAACTCCTTACCATCTTAAGTATGTAATTTTGACATAAAAATATTTTATAAAGTGATATTTGAAATGATTATGTTTATGGCATAATTACCAATGATTTTTGGTAATAATTATATTTTGATGAAAAATTATGGCATGTGAGTATAATGAACATACTTGTTATTGAAATCATATTTTTGGCTATTAATGTGAAAAGAAAAGAAAAGAAAAGAAATGAGCACTGTCACATGGCGGTCCGTGTGGTGCACCAGTAAAGGACGCCCTACCAACAGCTATGATTATGTTAATGAGAAAAGAAAGTGTGTCATGTCGGATGGAGTAAGAAAAGCCCGTACCAGAGAGTAGAAAGTACTCACCTTGACCAGGGTAGCTTGGTAAAAAAATAAGTTGATAGCTATCGTATGATATTCTGAAAATAGTTATTCATGCCATACATGTCATATTTTTGGCTATTAATGTGAAAAGAAAAGAAAAGAAATGAGCACTGTCACATGGCGGTCCATGTGGTGCACCAGTAAGTTTTTGACTACCTTCCCTCTCCCTCTTCCTTCCTCTTGCCTCTTAAGTTTTTGACTACCTTCCCTCTCTCATTTCTTCTGCTGGCATGAGGAAAGGCTAGGTGTTTTTATGCTGTACCATTTTTGAAATGCAAGGATGTGGCTGCCATGGTTGCAGGGATTCCTTGGGTTCTGCAAGGCAAGGGAGTAGGTTTCCTGCTGCTTCTCCACGTAAGTGCATGCAGGTGTATCTATATTATAATATGCTCAGTGGGAGGTGGGTGCTTAACACGTAAAAGAGACATATGCTGCCACATAACCTACATGCATGAGTGTTTCTGCTTGTCTCATGGAGGGTGGCATGATTCTGCTGCTTTATGGAGCAGATGGGGGCGTGTTTCTGCTGCAGTTGGTGGGTGTGATTCTACTGGCTTTATGGAGCAAGGATGGGCGTGAATATGTTGTCTTGTGGGGGCGTGTTTTCTGCTTGGTTTAGGGAGCAAGAATGGTGTGAATATGCTATCTTGTGAGGGCGTGTTTTCTGCTTGGTTTAGGGAGTAAGAATGGCGTGAATATGCTGTCTTATGGGGGCATTTTTTTTTCTGCTTTCTTTCTTCTCACTGCATACGTGCTTTAACCAACAAATTTGCTGGTGTTTGTTTCAAATCCTCACGTGCATGCATGTATAGATATATATATTATGATATGCATGGTGTAAATGAGAGGAAATATACCTATACGTAATGCTTCTGCTTTTGCATATGTAAATATATATTATAATATGCATGGTGGAGTTAAGGATATATATATATATATATATATATATATATATATCTATATATATATTGCATCACATAATGCTTCTTCCTTCCTTATTATGTTGCTAATTCTAAATTAGTAGCATCCTAAGGAATATATTTGTATCATATTCCTCTCATTTTTGCTCCAAAATTTTTATTTATATTACTTCTAACCATAAAATGGTACCACATATTTTATAAAGACTTTATTGTCAACAACTACACATTTTAATTCTTGTTCATATATGTCTTAATTTATTACTAATCCTAGGTTAGTAATGTCTAAAAAAAATGTATTTGTGTCCTCTCTCCATCCATTATTATCCTAAAAATTTTATTTATATGATTCAATATTAACTATGTCACCTATTTTATACTTACCTTATTGTCACATAACTAAGCATCTTAATTTACTTGCCATATGTATTTTCTACTCATCCTTAACTTTATCTAACTTTATTAGAGGCTTAGGATGTTACAAATGCCACATGCACAATATATTTTCTTTACCATATAATGAGAAATACATTTAGAATCACATATTCAATGAGTTCAAAAATCCATTTTCAAAACCATACTCTTCTTGAACTATATGACAGATGATAAACAAATAAGGTAATTTAATCCATTTCAGAGACATATAAAAGTATAAATAACTTATAAATAGAACCAATTATACATTTAAAGTTCAAGAAGAGCATATGGTAAGTCATAGAAAGAATTATTTACTCACAGGGTAAGGCTCTAGGTTGGACAACCCTAAAATGCACTTTTCGAATACAAATTAGATCTAACAGACCTCAAAATCGAGTCTAGAGGATCCAAAAACCTAAAAAATAAGTACAGGAGCTTGATCAATGCTGGTCAATTGATGCGTACTATTCACGATCGAAAATACTGTTCACATTGTCTAAAATGACTATTTATGCCAGTCGAAATTATTGTTAACTCCTATCGGAATTACTATGCACGTTGGTCAAAGTTACTGTTCATGACACTAAAAGTGGCTAGATAACTATAAAACTTTATTTCCTATTGTTTATCAATCTCTTGAATCCATCTACAGTGTTAGATTTTCAATTTAAGTACTCTAAATAGGAGTTTCAGAACTTATTTTTTTATAAAGATTTTCTACTTCTGATCTACGACGATTTTGTGGTTGATTTGAAAAGTTGTTTGGCCAAAGTCGTAGTACTCTCCTTCCTGAATCGAATGGTACCCTTAGTTTTTAGATCAAAGGCTCGAAAGTTCTCTAGGTGTAGAGAGAGAAAATGAAGGAAAGAGAAAATACTATTCACTATTCATTACCGGTTACATAATTCAATTTTTTCCTTCTTTTTTTTATAATTATAATGGAGGGACCAATTAGAAATTTTCTAATTGTTAGAGGAAGTCCTTGCAAATTTTATTATTTATATTTTGGCCCCTAAACTTTTAGAAAACTACTATTTAACTCCAAAAATATTAATAAATTTTCATTTTCATCTTTTACTTATTTATTTATTTTAATAATCCATAGATAAATGAAAATTACTAAATCTTAGGGTTGTTACAAAAAACACTAGGAACTGAACTTTTGTGGTCATAGGAATAGTTTTTGCTGACATAAATAGTAACTTCGCCTATGTGAACAGTACCACTGTTGTGGAAATAGTAATTGGCTCTTTGAGATTATTTTATAGGTGTTTAGACATCCTAAGTTCAATTTTGAAGTTTGTTTCTTTCGTTTTGGTTTCGGAAGTTGCTATAAGCATTATTTAATCTCAAACCTATAGCCTTGTGAATAGATAAGATATATTGTAGCTTATTTTTTAGTCTCATTTTCAATTTCTAAATTATGTTTCATATGTTTTATGTTTTTCTATGTATAAGATATGTTTATGGTTTGATATCTATTTTATATTCGGACTATAGCATAAATCTTTGATGCTTTTATAGTAGAGCTTTTAGGATGCAGGACAAAAACCAATTGTAGGTTGTGCTTTGAAATTTGTGGAGTAGTTATTTAAACGATTTGGATTGTAATGCTATATGGAATTTGGGTTATGTTGTGAACATTGATTATTGACATTCATTTAAAAAAAAATGATACAATTGAGATATTGGTTTCTAATATGGAATGTGTGTGTGTGTGTGTGTGTCTATATATATATTGGCATGGTTTTGAATTATTTGGTTGAGATAAGTATTTGATATACATTTGAATTTATGAAGTTTTGCTAAGAAAGAAAACATGGTATTTGTTAGCAAAAAAAATGGTGACTTCTAATTACTGAATTTTTGGCACAGGAGGTGGCCCATGGAAAAAAGTTTAGAAAGTTATGTTAAGAGTTTAATATGAGTCTATTTGATTAAAGGATAAGTTTTATTTAAAATTTTCAAAATTTACTCCAAGACAAATGCTAGCCCTATGTGATGGCCAACACATGCGGATACCTTGGCCTAGGAGATGCATGATGCCTCTTATTTATAGGTATAACGCCAGTTGATTTACGGGCGGAATGTCCGATCGATTTTGTGATTTTCCCTTATGAACTATGTGTTCAATTGATTTAGTGATTACCCTAACAGACTATGTGTCCAATTGATTCAGTGACTTACCCTATGGACTATGTGTCTGATTCATTTATGGTTTTGAATTAGAATCCTCCCAAGTAATATGGTTTTAAAAATTGATTTATTTACTTTATTTATTGCATGCTATCATTTTGTTTATTTATGAGTCTATTTGTTTATTTACTTTATTTCAATTATTTTATTTGCTTTATATATTATATTTTAAACCATTTTCATAGCGGTGAAATGTTCTAGTACATCTTCTATACTCTCATGAATTTATTCCTTTTTGTGAAGGCTTTGGCAACTATACTGGATAAGTTTGTTTTGTGTGTTTAATAGTATATGTGGATTTTGATTTCATGATTATGTTATATGATATGTTTGAAATTTTAATTTTAATACAAAAAGGATGCTTTGAAGTTTGATCAAATATATGGTAATGAATGGACATGAATTTTGGATAAAATTTGAATATGTTGTTTGATAGTAACAACCATTGGCTTTGTATTTTTAGTTAATCATATTTGCATTGTTCATTTGGGGGCATAAGCGATTGAATATAGAATTATGGTTATCGTTAACTTTAAATATTTTAAAGCAAATTCTATATGTTTTTAACTATGGCAATCTTATAATTTTATTTACGAACTCTTGTTTATAGAATAAAATGTCTTCAACATTTATTTTTATTTATAGAATAAAACCTCTTAAACCTTTCTAAAATTAGCTCTATACTTTATTAACTTTCTATGTAGTTATATTTTTCCAATCCTCAAGTTTCACATTGTATTTAAACTTTGGTAAATCCTTAGTGCAATGAAATTCTAGTGTCTTCATTATAAATGTAAATGTTGAGACTAGTGGTTACTAGTAAATGAATATCGTTTATCAAATTTCGAGCCTCTGAATGAACTAGGTTTTGGTAGTTGTTATTGGAACTTTTACATGTTCTTTTTTAAAGTTGTAAACTTTTTTTTTTCTAGACTTCTTTTTCTTAATCTAAAACTTTGAATTAAACCACGGTTTTTACCAATTGCTTTTCAAATTAAAATGTTGATTTTATTTTATTTATTCTACTTTATCTTCTTTCCTATTAACAACCTCTCTTAAGCTTATTAAATGTTTTTCCAGAATTATGATTTCTTTCTCCCTTACTGAAAAGCTTTGTATTTAGGTTCATCAAACATTTAAATTATAATCTAATAATATTTATGGTTTTTAAATCATGGGTTTTTTAGGGCAAACATTTAGTATGGCATAAATGTAACATCCCGATTTTATTAAATAGAAAATAATTTTTAATGGTGAATGGAAGGAAAGAGAATGAAATGGAACATTGAAGAAACCCTAGAAAATTATAAAGTAACTAAATGGCAAAAATGAAATCTAGAAGGAGAGAAATTGTAATTTCCTAATTCCTTAAGGCTAGAATCGAACATGAGGAATTTAGTTAGAGATATGCTTTGGGTGTGATCCCAAAACCCATTGGCATCTTCTTAAAAGATGAATTAAACCATTTGGAGAATTTGAGGAAGCTAAACAAGGCCTTAGTCTAGGAAGCTAAATCCGGCGACATGCGGCACCTTGTGACGGTAAGATGACTAAACAAGTCGTATGGCTTTAAGACGGTATTGAATAGGGGATGCCTTATTAGCCTTGAGTGAGCTGAGGGGGAGTATGGCTACTCCAATTAGGTGACAGTGGTATAAGAGTAGCAGGAGGGTGAATGTCTCATATTACCCTGTTACTGAAACATAGACAGATGACAGATGAACAGCCACCATGCGTGATGTTCTGTATACTGCAATTGTGATTATTAGATGTGTGCATAATATGTTAAATCATACTATTTATAAATATTTTACTTTTATCATGGCATAAATGTAACATCCCGATTTTATTAAATAGAAAATAATTTTTAATGGTGAATGGAAGGAAAGAGAATGAAATGGAACATTGAAGAAACCCTAGAAAATTATAAAGTAACTAAATGGCAAAAATGAAATCTAGAAGGAGAGAAATTGTAATTTCCTAATTCCTTAAGGCTAGAATCGAACATGAGGAATTTAGTTAGAGATATGCTTTGGGTGTGATCCCAAAACCCATTGGCATATTCTTAAAAGATGAATTAAACCATTTGGAGAATTTGAGGAAGCTAAACAAGGCCTTAGTCTAGGAAGCTAAATCCGGCAACATGCGGCACCTTGTGACGGTAAGATAACTAAACAAGTCGTATGGCTTTAAGACGGTATTGAATAGGGGATGCCTTATTAGCCTTGAGTGAGATGAGGGGGAGTATGGCTACTCCAATTAGGTGACAGTGGTATAAGAGTAGCAGGAGGGTGAATGTCTCATATTACCCTGTTACTGAAACATAGACAGATGACAGATGAACAGCCACCATGCGTGATGTTCTGTATACTGCAATTGTGATTATTAGATGTGTGCATAATATGTTAAATCATGCTATTTATAAATATTATACTTTTATCATGGCATAAATGTAACATCCCGATTTTATTAAATAGAAAATAATTTTTAATGGTGAATGGAAGGAAAGAGAATGAAATGGAACATTGAAGAAACCCTAGAAAATTATAAAGTAACTAAATGGCAAAAATGAAATCTAGAAGGAGAGAAATTGTAATTTCCTAATTCCTTAAGGCTAGAATCGAACATGAGGAATTTAGTTAGAGATATGCTTTGGGTGTGATCCCAAAACCCATTGGCATATTCTTAAAAGATGAATTAAACCATTTGGAGAATTTGAGGAAGCTAAACAAGGCCTTAGTCTAGGAAGCTAAATCCGGCGACATGCGGCACCTTGTGACGGTAAGATGACTAAACAAGTCGTATGGCTTTAAGACGGTATTGAATAGGGGATGCCTTATTAGCCTTGAGTGAGCTGAGGGGGAGTATGGTTACTCCAATTAGGTGACAGTGGTATAAGAGTAGCAGGAGGGTGAATGTCTCATATTACCCTGTTACTGAAACATAGACAGATGACAGATGAACAGCCACCATGCGTGATATTCTGTATACTGCAATTGTGATTATTAGATGTGTGCATAATATGTTAAATCATACTATTTATAAATATTATACTTTTATCATGGCATAAATGTAACATCCCGATTTTATTAAATAGAAAATAATTTTTAATGGTGAATGGAAGGAAAGAGAATGAAATGGAACATTGAAGAAACCCTAGAAAATTATAAAGTAACTAAATGGCAAAAATGAAATCTAGAAGGAGAGAAATTGTAATTTCCTAATTCCTTAAGGCTAGAATCGAACATGAGGAATTTAGTTAGAGATATGCTTTGGGTGTGATCCTAAAACCCATTGGCATCTTCTTAAAAGATGAATTAAACCATTTGGAGAATTTGAGGAAGCTAAACAAGGCCTTAGTCTAGGAAGCTAAATCCGGCGACATGCGGCACCTTGTGACGGTAAGATGACTAAACAAGTCTTATGGCTTTAAGACGGTATTGAATAGGGGATGCCTTATTAGCCTTGAGTGAGCTGAGGGGGAGTATGGCTACTCCAATTAGGTGATAATGGTATAAGAGTAGCAGGAGGGTGAATGTCTCATATTACCCTGTTACTGAAACATAGACAGATGACAGATGAACAGCCACCATGCGTGATGTTCTGTATACTGCAATTGTGATTATTAGATGTGTGCATAATATGTTAAATCATACTATTTATAAATATTATACTTTTATCATGGCATAAATGTAACATCCCGATTTTATTAAATAGAAAATAATTTTTAATGGTGAATGGAAGGAAAGAGAATGAAATGGAACATTGAAGAAACCCTAGAAAATTATAAAGTAACTAAATGGCAAAAATGAAATCTAGAAGGAGAGAAATTGTAATTTCTTAATTCCTTAAGGCTAGAATCGAACATGAGGAATTTAGTTAGAGATATGCTTTGGGTGTGATCCCAAAACCCATTGGCATCTTCTTAAAAGATGAATTAAACCATTTGGAGATTTTGAGGAAGCTAAACAAGGCCTTAGTCTAGGAAGCTAAATCCGGCGACATGCGGCACCTTGTGACGGTAAGATGACTAAACAAGTTGTATGGCTTTAAGACGGTATTGAATAGGGGATGCCTTATTAGCCTTGAGTGAGCTGAGGGGGAGTATGGCTACTCCAATTAGGTGACAGTGGTATAAGAGTAGCAGGAGGGTGAATGTCTCATATTACCCTGTTACTGAAACATAGACCGATGATAGATGAACAGCCACCATGCGTGATGTTCTGTATACTGCAATTGTGATTATTAGATGTGTGGATAATATGTTAAATCATACTATTTATAAATATTATACTTTTATCATGAAAGATTGATAATTTTTTAGCATGCTATAATTATGACAATTGATGATCTGTACATATCGTGTTTTTGTCATGCCATTTATGGGTGATGTATATATATATATATATATATATATATATATATATATACATGTTATTAATGATAATTTTTTTCTATAGCTTATACAGCTGGACATAACACTGTGATCTTTCTTACTGATTACATGATGCATTTAATTTTAAACCTATTAGAAACTTCTGCTCTCATTATTGCTGGTGTTATCTTCAGAAGAAAGCAAATGGTATGCTAGCTGTTTTCGTGCACTTGATCATAGAGATCCAGTGGATGATGATGTCTCATATAGATCCCAATTCTAGCACCACCTCCCCCACCCTTTGTACTGCAGGGGTAGTGTGCTGTATGGGGTTTAATGTTATATTAATGTAATTATGTGAATTGATGTTACTTTTGTATAAATGTTAACCATTGATGTGGCTTTTGGTATGATGGAAATGAAAAATATGTTGTTTTATAAAAAAAGGGCTCTTACAAGTTGGTATTAGAGCATGTTGATCCTAGGTGATCGTGGGGGTGGATGATTACCTATATCTATCTAAGGATGTCTTGAATAAGCATGCAACTATGTTGTGTAAGGTAGCACATAGTGTTAGTTGTAACAACCTTTTTTTTTCCTTTATTATTATACAATATTGAGTTCACATACATGTCATTAATTAAAACATACGTATAACATATCAAACAGATAGATATTTACATCTTGTTTATTTTGGTTGACCAATTCCGGAGATACAGGTGCGGGTGGTTGCACCTTCACCGGGATTTGAGCCAACTCGACCACAAACATCTTATTTGATTCTGAAATCTTCCCAACATAAAGTAACTCGATCCAATGTGCACTAAAAGCCAGAGCCTTAGAAACAAAAGCTGCATAAATAATTTTCTGAACATGATATGGAAATATAGTGAGAATTAAATCCCAGTAAGTTCAACAATAAATTATCATCAGTAAAACTCATCACGTCATGTTCAGCTGTATAAACTACAGAAAATATCTTTGGTCACATGAATGCATTATATCTATGCACATAAGAATCATACTGTAATGATATGTATGACAGGATTAACTATTTTCAAAATATCATATGATAGCCATCAACTTTTTCTCATTTCAAGCTACCTCGGTCAGGGTGAGTATTTTATACTCTCCGGTACGGGCTTTTCTCGCTCCGTCCGACATGGCCCACTTTCCCTTTCTTTTCTCATTATCATGATCATAACCGTTGGTAGGGCGTCCCCTACTGGTGCACCACACGGATTGCCATGTGACCGTGCTTATTTCTTTTCTTTTCACAATGATAGCCAAAAATATGCTTTTAATAACAAGTATGTTCATCAAAATATAAGTATTACCATAAATCATTGGTAATCATGCCATGAACATAACCATTTCAAATATCACTTTATAAAATATTTCCATGTCAAAATTTCATACTTAAGATGGTAAGAAGTTCATACAATGGCAATGGCTATGGCTATACTAGTCATTTATTAAGATTCATCTTCTTTTTTAAATACTAATTTTATTTCTTTATTTTCTTGATGCAGGTTTTCATCCTATCTAACCTTCTCTTACTAATCAGAGCATAACTCCCTCAATTTAACTCTGATGTAGGTGATCTTGGTGTCCATTTCAAGATAAAACAATTATCTAAAACTATTATGTTGAACATTGTAGCGAAAAATTAAGAAACGAAGGTGATATTACTCCCTCAAAGTATAGGATAGTTCCTCTCGGATAGGTTCTGACCTTTACTGTCTAATTAGACCATATCTCCCAAATTGGAACTCCAAATTGCGTTATTCTAGTTGGTAAAAATCCATGAGCCATATATCTATAATTGTTATGTTGGCACGCTATTTTAATTCCCTATAGAATATTCTCAGAAATTCAAAAACTAAAGCATTAATAACATACTCTTCCCTAAATAAACATTTTCTGACCTCTGCTTACTAATTGGATCATATCTACCTCATATGAACTCCAAATTGCATAATTCCAGTGGGTATATTTCCATGAGACATAGATATATAACTTTCATGTTAACCATTTATTTTAATTCCGTACAGATAATTCCCAGAAATTAAAATACAAAAGCTGTCCTAACATAATCTTCCCTGATGAACCATTTTCTGACGTTGGCTTACTAATCGGACCATATCTACCACATGTGGACTCCAAATTGAATGATTCCAGTGGTTAACACTCCATGACATACATATCTTTAATTCTTATGTTAACCATTTATTTTAATTCCCTACCAATAATTTCCAGAAATTAAATTACCGAAGCTATCCTAACATATTCTTCCCTGATGATTCATTTTCTGACCTTTGACTACTAATCAGACCATAGCTACCTCATATGGACTCCAAATGGAATGATTCCAGTGGGTGAACATCCGTGACACATATATCTTTAATTCTTATGTTAACCATTTATTTTAATTCCTTATAAATTGTTCCCAGAAATTAAAATACCGAAGCATAAAATTCTGTCAACCATAGCCATACCCATGCAGAACTATCTACACCAACCTAAGTATTCAAACATACATCACATGCAAGATCAATATGAAACATGATATAGCAACATCCATGACCAATCATCAAAGTTCTAAGATCAAAATCTCATATAATTATTATGAGTTTCAAAGGTTTTCTTCAAAAAGAAATATTGTTAAACTTACCTGGAGCACTTAGTCCCCTAGACTTCTCCTTCCTCTTTCTTCCTTTCTTCCTCTCCTTTCCTCACACTAACTTGCTTCTATTTTTGCTCTCCCTCACTTGGACGAAATTCTAATGTTGTAAGGGTGGGTTTTCTTATATAGACCACCAAATAATTCACCTTTCATGATCATGGGTCTACCTTATCACAATTAGGATACACTTTGTTGAATTTTTGGAAAACAAACAACTTATGTTCTTGTCTTCCTCTTCCTTAGTCAAGATATGCATAGAAAAAGGAGATTTGTATTTTGAAAATTATGATGATATGTTCTTAAGATATGGGGCAAGATCCCTTTGATTTAGGGATTC
Organism: Gleditsia sinensis; assembly: GCA_037074535.1. Taxonomy (NCBI): domain Eukaryota; kingdom Viridiplantae; phylum Streptophyta; class Magnoliopsida; order Fabales; family Fabaceae; genus Gleditsia; species Gleditsia sinensis. Next base: position 54,246,129 of record CM073463.1, on the reverse strand, counting down.
ATTTCCTTTTTCTTTTGTCTTAATCAAGTATGATAGATTTGCCTTTTTAAGTGGCAAATTTCTAGCCCTTGAATTTTCCTTACTTAACTAAAATTATTTGTGTAGGATAATGATGTTTTGTCATAATGCTATGTATTATTACCCACTTGCTAAAGTTATGAATGTAGGATATAGATGTTTTTGTCCTAAAGGCTTGTATTATCATGCCACTTGCCAAAATGATGAATGTAGAATCACACCACTTGCCAAATTTTTGTCTTAATGCCATGTCACTTAATCTTGATTACACTAATATTTCATCACTTTAATTTTATTTTTATTTTTATTTTTCCTCTTGGGTTTGGGCTCATTCTTGCCCATTTTCCTTACTTTGGTTAAAATTCTTCCTTTCATAATGGGCTTGGTCACATTTTCATGATTTTTGGGCTACCGGTCCAATTTCTATATCCTAGTCCAAGTCTATGTTTTATTTCTTCCTTGGCCTATCCTATTGGCTTGCTAAAAATTCATGTGAAGTAGAAAAACTCTATATGAAGTGTCTATAGGTTAAAGCCCAATTACGGGTGGAGATACTAAACTCAGTAACTTTTGCTCTTAAATTAAGAAAAATTACCCTAATCCGATCTTCTTGAAATTTTAAGACCTTTACTTACTACACAAAAATTTATCTTTCTTTACCTAAGAATTTCACCTTTCTTTAACATGTTTATTTCTAATATTTCCTCTTAGGTTTTCTTTCTTTACCTATTCCATTAATATTAGAACATTTCTATGCATATATGTAAGGTGAAGAATTTCTAAGGAAAATATCTAAAAATTACGGGATGTTACATTAGTAAGAAAATTACTAGTGTTTCCTATCTGCATACTTGAGTGGTGTAATAACACTATAAAATCTTTAATCCACTATTGAGCCTGATCACCTTAATAGTGATTGATTTCTTTTAATTGATACAGTGGATAATGGCACCAACAATAAGAAATCCAACGAGTAGTGCAGAAGCTACCTTACGTGACCTTACTATAGCTATTCGAGACCAGATGTCTGCCACGAATCAAATCTTATGGCATATGCAGAACAATAATAACAATGAAGGTGAGGTTGGAGGAAACCACAGGAATGTGGGTAATGGAAATGGTTGGGTAGAATTAATGAGGACTTGACCTCCTTTGTTTGTGGGCGAATATGACCCCATAGTAGCTGAAAGGTGGTTGACGAAGCTAGAAAAGGTTTTTGAAGTTTTAAACTGCCCTAATGAGCAGAAGGTTACTTTTGTTGTATACATGCTGAAGGAGGAGGCTAAATACTAGTAGAGAGGAGCCAGGGAGTTGATAAATCATCAGGGTAGATAGATTACATGGTAGGTGTTCTGAGATACTTTTATGGATAAGTTTTTACCTAGCAGTGTGAGGGCCAAAAAGGAAATTGAATTCCTTTAACTTAACCAAGGCAACCGAACTATTAAGTAATATATTGCTAAATTTGAAAAGTATTTTAAGTTTTCAACTTATTTGAGGTACAATCCGGATGAAGCCTAGAAAGTAGTAAAATTTGAAGCAAGCATGAACCTAGAGATTAGTAGTGCTGTGGTATTAGAAATTCAAAAATTTGTCCCCTTGATCAACAAATGTTAATTACTGGAAAAGAGCCTGAAAACTGGATAGGAAGAAAGGGAGAGGCAGACTCTATGTAAGAGAAAGATGGAGACTCTGACCTATGACATGAACTTTAAAGGGAATGATGTTATAGAAGGTTAAAAGCTTGTAGTAATAGAACCTAGATCTTATCCGTTAGATGTTGCGTCAGATAGATGTGGAAAGTGTGGATGGCCACATGGAAGTAGACTGTGTTTTGCTAGTCTAGCCATTTGTTATCGCTGTGGACAGAAGGGACATCTAGCATGGCATTGCCTACCCAGAAATTAAATAAGACTTGATCAACGACAACAGAGGAAAGGGTGAGCTTTTACGCTTAGCAGTGCTGAAGTAAAATAAGCCTTAATTAAATACAAGGTACGTGATATTTCAATGATTTCCCCCTAATTTTAGTATTTTCTTCAAGCGCTAGCTATTTATTTATAGCAATTAAATGTGTGAAAAAGTTACAATATTCTATCTCTAATTTTCATTGAATGAGCTAGCTGTGATGACACACATAGAAGAAAAGTAATTACCTTTTTGGTAAGTTTAAATTGTCCCATTATGGAGTATGAAAGGTTGTTTGTAGTGGATTTGGTGTGTTTATCCCTGGACTGTATGGATATTAATTGGGCATTGATTGGGGAAAGGCTAAAGTCGATAGAAGAGCTATTCCAATAAAAGAAGGAAGCTGCTACGATTTCATGAAGGGGAGAATGTGATCCTAAAAATCTCTCTGACTATGGACTTTGGGCAGATGATGGAGGAAAAGAAGATACATGGGAAAGAGAAGATATCATGAGAAAGAAGTATCCTCAACTCTTTGAGAACAAGTAAGCTTTAAATTTTAAGGACAAAATTCCTTTTTAAGGGGGATAATTGTAATAACCGTAAAATTTAACGAAAATTCCAATTAAAGAAAATTGAGAATAAAAGAGAGAATTTTGACAATAGAGATAAGAACCGTAAAAAATATGAATATTTATTACATGGATTAAAGAATTACAAAAGAAATATGAGAATTTATGTTTTGGCGCGCTATTAGCAAAAATATTTTTATTTATGTAGAAATAATTATAATTTGTTAAAAGTAAGTGGACTTTTAAGTAAAAGAAGTATTGTGTTGCTTAAAATAATTATACCGGCTTCTATTGAATTTTTATGGTATTTTTAGAAATATTCTTTCTTTTAATATGAATAAAGATATTTGTTTTGAAATTTGTTTTATTATGATTTTTATCAAGAAAAATCATGATTTAAGAGTTTAACTAAAGGTTTATGAGAAAGGAAATTTTTAGAAATTTTTGGGATATTTTATGATAAAAAACGGAATTTATATGAATTTTTATAAAAGAAAATCTTATTATTAATTATTTAATAACTATTATTATATTTAAAAAAAAAAGAAGAAGAAGGAAGTTGATAAAACGAAAGCCGGGGAGGAGTATTAGTTGAACGAAAAAAAAAACAAACGGAAAGATGTATAGTAATGAATAGTGAGTGAATAGTGATCTCAAAATTGATCTTTCGATTTGGAGCGCTTAAGGGCTTCCGATAGTAAAATGAAAGTGTTATTGGATTCAGGACGAAAAGTACTTCAGTTTTGACCGATCAGTTTTTCAAATCAACCGTTGAATCGCCGTAGATCTGAAGTAGAAAATCTCGGTAAAAGGTAAGTTCTGAAAAACCTTACTTAGAGACTTCTAATTAGAAATCTGACTCTGTAGATGGATTCAGAAACTAGATAAACATTAGGATATGAATTCATTTTGTTGATTCGGTAAAAAATTTGTGATGGTGAATAGTGTTTTCCGGCGGTGAATAGTGGTGGTGAATAGTATTTTTCGGCATGAATAGTGCTTCCGGCGGTGAATAGTATCGAGCTCATTTAAGGTTTTCGGACCCTCTGGACACGTTTTTGAAGTTTATTTGGTCAAATTCAGACTAGAAACGAGGATTTTAGGGCTGTCCAATCTGGAGCCCTTACTTGTGAGTAGATGATTCTTCCTATGACTTGACTATACTCTTCTTAATACTTGAATATGTATATGATTATGTTTATGAGATATACACACTGTGATATGTTTCTGAAATGCATTAAAACGATTTGATATGCTTACATTTTGAAATACAGTTCAAGAAGAGTATAGTTTTGAAAATGGATTTATGAACTCATGGTGTATATGATTTCACATGTATTTCTCATTAAATGATAAAGTGAATATTTATACACGTGACATTGATTTATAGAGATATATGATTGCCTAGAAAAGGGCATATATATGTGATAAACCCTGAATGGGTAATTTATAACAGATGAATTTTGAAATACATTGAACATGTGATTTTTACATGTATTTCGCATTACATGTCAAAGAAAGTATGTTATACATGTGACATTGATTTTACAGTGATATGTTTGCCTTGGATATGGGCATGTATACATGTTTCCCCTGAATGGGAAGTTTTGACATATGAGTATTTTGAGACTGAAAGTCTGTATTATATTGAGAATTTATACTGGATTATATGGCATATGTGCATATGGTATTTTCTGTGGAGGAATCCTATTGGAAACACTGTCTGCTAACAGCAGGTGATGTTAGTCTTGGTGCGCACCTTGATTGCCTTAGCTAGCAGGGGAGGTGGTGCTAGCCTCGTGTGAGGGCCAACACACGGGAGATTATATGTGAAGGAGAGCAGAATGCCTCCTATATATGGGCGAGATGCCAGTTATATGAGATGTTATTTTGCCTTCCCTTGCTGTGTGCTTGGGAAAGACCCATACAGAGTCCCTTCGCGTGTCCTCTTGAATGGTAGTAGGGCAAAGTTCAGCGGGATGCTGAGTTTAGGCAAATCCTATACCACCAAAGTACGGAAGGGGTCAAACTCTGGTATGGTGGTTCTGATATGGGATCCTCCGAATATTTTATGAGAAATGTTTTGATGCATAGCATAATTTGATTAATGATTTTACAGTATTGAATATGATTTTGAACTTGACATGAGCATTGTGTATACAGTACCGCTTATGGTTTAAAAGACCTGATTATGATTTTTGAATAGAGAATATTTGAAAATGCGGGTCCCATGTGGATGTACTTCTGAAATGTAATTTTTGATAACATAAATTTTATTATATGAGTACATCCATATGTTGACCTAAGAGGTCATAGGAGGTATTATCTGCTCACTGAGTTGTAAAACTCACTACACGATGTGGATCTATTTTTCAGATAAAGACATAGAGTTTGGTCCAACAGCCACGTGATCGACTAGAGGTCGTACTTCAGTGGTGAGCCTACATTGTTTCTAGGCTCTCAATGTTTTATATTTGTAAAATATTTGTACTCTAGAGTTGCTCTAAACGTCACAGGCAGGATCCTTGCTTCTACTGTTACTCTGGTGTTTATAGACGTAAACTGTATATTGTATATGTGTATGGGAACTTATATGTATTGATTTATATGATTAAGAATGACATTATGTACATTTATGGAAAATATATGTGTATAGTATATGGATTTCACGTGCCCTAAAATTAGGGTCGTGACAATAATTGTAACATACCCGATTTTATTAAATATAAAATAAATTTTAATGGTGAAGGGAAGGAAAGAGAATGAAATGGAACATTGAAGAAACTCTAGAAAATTATAAAGTAACTAAATGGAAAAAAAGAAATTTAAAAGGAGAGAAATTGTAATTTCCTAATTCCTTAAGGCTAGAACCGAACACAAGGAATTGAGCTAGATATATGTTTTGGGTGTGATCCCGAAACCCATTAGCATCTTCTTAAAAGAGGAATTAAACCATTTAGAGAATTTGAGGAAGCCAAACAAGGCCTTAGTCAAGGGGTTAGTCACAATCTGATGGAGTGGAAAACTTGTAATTTTGGCTTGGTTGGAGGTCATAATTGGCATAAAAAGTTGGCTTCTAGAAGGCCTTATTTTTTTTTAATATTTTCCTAAATACTTATTGAAGAAGTCAATGAAGGGAGGGGGAGAGAAGAAACCTATGGCCAAGAGGAAGAAAGTGCAAAGAATAAGAGGAGAAGGAAGGAAGAGAGAGAAATAAGAAAGAGAAAGACTAAGAGAAGAGATCCAAGGTGATTTTCTCTATGGATAAGCCCCTAAATCTTCTCTCATCTTCATTCTAAACCTCTTAGATGGATTTTTTTATGGTGAAAATGCAGGGATTTGGTAGAAAAGAGAAGAGACAAAGGTTGATTAGAGAAGAAGAAGGAGAAGACCAAAAGTTGTGATAAGAGTAGGTTTAACATTAATGTGTCATTGAAATTCTATGTCTTTTGAAAGATCTAATGTGTCTCAAATCTCATATTTTGATTATGCATGATACATATTTATGATTATTCATGTAGAGTGAAAGTTTGAATGCATATGTAATACATGTTTTGTGCTGAAACTTGGCTTTGAATGGATGGAATTTGATGCTCTGAGTGGATGGTTTAGGGGAAGTCATAATTTGTGCTAAATTAAAAGATATGTTCAACATGAAAGTTGTCACCCTATGTCTTACTATTCAAACCCCTCTAGAATAACTTAAATTGAACTTTATATGAGAGAGTTATGGTCCAATGAGTGAAGGAAGGTCAGATCTAACACGTAGAATCACAATGCTGAATTTGGGACACTTTTAGGCTTAATTTTAGTTGTAATTTGTCAAAGTATTAAACATAAAGTTATAGTTTATTGTCTGAGCTTTCCATAGAAACCATAATTGCCTCAATAGAAGTTAAAATAAGGGAGTTATGGCATGATTAGTGATGGAAGGTTAGGCTGGCCGAAAACTTGCATCACAAAGTACGACTGTGTTTCATGGCACGGAAAGGCCGTGTTTCAGGTTGTTTGAGAGGTTGTAGCATGTTTGAGATAACCTCAAGTACGACCATGTTCCAGGGTAAGGCTAAGCCATGTTTGGAGATATTTTTACCCTGTTTTATCTATAAATGGCATTAAATGAAACCCATTAACTATATGATAATTAGAGAAACTATATTGAAGAATAATGCCTTGTAATCTTTGTGATACAATGCTAGTTTTCACTATTTCTTGTAATCACAAGCATGACATACATTGTGTATTAATATATTTTTGTTAAATAATGAAGATGATGTGATGCCTATGTTAGTAGATCAATGCATGATGATTAGATGATATGACGTATGCATTGTTACATGATGGTAAGTGTAGTAATACATATTTGTTAAATGATGATGTGACGATGATAATAAGTATAATGAAGATGATGTACTTGACTAATGCATAACCTTATCATGGCGGTGATGATGATTAGAGAGTATGATGCATACATTATGGTATCAATGCATGATGATTAGATATATGATGTATACATTGTTACATAATAATAAATGTATCAATACATAATTGTTAAATGATGTGATGACGATGGCAAGCATTATGATAGTGATGAATATGGTTAATGAGATGTATACTTAATATGTTGATGAGATGTATATTTGATATGTTGATAAGATGCATGCTTGATATATTGATGAGATGCATGCTTGAGATGTTGATGAGATGCATACTTGATATGTTGATGAGATGTATGCTTAAGATGTTGATGAGATGCATGCTTGAGATGTTGATGAGATGCATACTCAGTATGTTGATCAGATAGAATCACATATTGTATTGATGATAAAGAGGATGATCTTATGCATGTGGCTAAATGTGAGAAATAGATGAAAACTTGCAGTACACAATGGCACAAGGTGACCCGACAACATACAGGATGACTTTTGTGGTCACAAGGTGACTCGGCAACATGCGGTACCTTGTGGTAGTAAGGTGACTAGACTGGTCGTATGGCTTTGATATGGTACCGAATAGAGGATGCCTTATTAGTCTTGAGTGAGCCGAGGGGGAGTTTGGCCATTCCGACTGGGTGACAATGATATATGAATAGAAAGAGGGTGAATGGCTGATATTACCCTAGTACTAAAACATAGACGAATGATGGATGAACAGCAATTGTGCATGATGTTCTGTATACTGCAATTGTGATTATCAGATGTGTGCATAATATGCTAAATCATACCATTTATGAATATTATGCTTTTATCATGAAATATTGATAGTGTTTTAGCATGCTATAATTATGACAATTGAGCATTTGTACATATCGTGCTTTTATCATGCCATCTATGGTTGATGTATATATAGATACACACACACACACACACATTATCAATGATAAATTTTTTTTGGAGCTTATACAGCTGGACATAACACTGTGATATTTCTTACTGATTATATGATGCATTTAATTTTAAACCTATTGGAAACTTCTGTTCTCATTATTGTTGTTATGCTCAAATTTAAGCAAATTGTATACTAGCTTTTTATGTGCACTTGATCATAGAGATCCAGTGGATGACGATACCTCATGCAGATCTCGATTCCAACACTACCTCTTCCACCCTTTATACTCTAAGGGTGGTGTGTTGTATGAGGTTTAATGTTAGATTAATGTAATTATGTGAATCTATTTTATTTTTGTATAAATGTTAACCACTAACGTGGCTTTTGGTATGATGGAAATGAAAAATGTGTTGTTTTATATATATAAAAAGGGGCTCTTACAGTAAAGGCAAATCCAACTTAAGTAAGAATTTTTTAATGATATTTCAATAAGAATTACTTTTGGGAGTTTATTACAAGGATTTTAAAGAAGGTTGTGAAATAAAACAAATTATATGTTTTCTAAGAGAAATATTTATTAAATTGTACCAATTAGAATATTGACAAGTTTATAATTGCTATGGTATTTTGATAATGGGAAGGTTGTACCCTATGGCCCTAATTTGAATAACTAAAATTCGTATGTTAGGAAAGAAATTATTTTGAGATTTTGACTATGATGTTAATTCTTATGCCCATTTTAAAAATGGTTTCTAGTATATTGATTTCTTTTAAAATTGGATTTGATTTGATTTATGGTTTGATTATGAAGACTCGTGCATGTCACTTGTCCTATTCCCTCTTAGCATCATCTACTTACTAGTTGTTTTGTAGCTCCATTTTTAAAGTGCTCTTCTAAGAGTGCCAAATCTACTAAGTGAAGTCTAAAATTTCCTTTTAAAGCAATAAACCATGAGTTGAACAAAATAGGAAGTTAGTGTATTTGCATAAGTTGAGCCATGGCTCTAGGCTACAGCTTGCTGGGGCAAATTTGACCTAATGCCAATTCTACCCATAAACTCAAATTTTAACTTGCATAACTTCCTTCTTGGATGGAAGTAAAGGGTGTATAATATATTGTTGGAAATTTCTTTTTCAATCCCTTTAATTTGACACAGGGTTTGCCTCATTTCCAGGTCAACTTTATTTTGAAAAGTCCAAAATACTCCGTTGCTATCAATTATCAACCTTAATGTGATTTTCTTTAGACTCCACTTCTTTGTTTTCCTATCTTTAAGCCTCCAATCGAGTATTATCTACATAAATACATCATAATGAGTTATCAAGTCATCGTATAACAATTTATTAACAATTTCTATAAAAGTATCCTTATTTACACTAAAGGGACAAGCAAAACCTTACTAAAACATAAGTAAAAGTAACAATAAATGATAAGTTAACACACCCCCAAACTTGAACCATTGTTTGGCCTAAAGCGACGAAGAATGAGACTAATTAAGAAATTCTCAATGCTCAATTGAAACAAAATATTAAACATTTAAAATAAAGGCTAAAGACAATAGAATATTGGATTTAGAATAAAGTTAACATGCACATGGAATGTTATAACCTTTTCTTATGCAATTCCATTTACGACCTCACTATGTTGTAACCTTTAATTTGACACCAAGTTTTCCTCATTCCTAAGTCATCTTTATTTCGAAAAGTCCAAAATACTCCATTGCTATCAATTATTGACCTCAATATGATTTTCTTTAGACTTCACTTCTTTGTTTTCCCATCTGTAAGCCTCTAATTGAGCATTATCTACATAAATACACCATAATGATTTATCAAGTCATTGTATAACAGTTTATTAACAATTTCTATAAAAGTATCCTTATTTACACTCAAGGGACAAGCAAAACCTTACTAAAACATAGGTGAAAGTAACAGCAAATGAGAAGTTATCACAACCCCAAATTTGAACCATTGTTTGTCCAAGAGTGAAGAAGAATAAGACTAATTAAGAAAAGCTCAATGCTCAATTGAAACAAAATATTAAACATTTAAAATAAAGGCTAAAGAGAATAGAATATTGAATTTAGAATAAAGCCAACATGCACATGGAATGCTGTAACCTTTTCCTATGCAATTGCATTTTCCAACCTCAACCAATTCTAGTAAAAAGAAGATATAATAAGCAAAAATTGAATTCAATAGCTAAAACTATTCTCAAATGGCACTTTGTGTGTGTGTAAATTATTTATGAAAACATCATATATAACGAAAATAATAATTAAAAGTATGCACTACAATAGTAATGAGTCCCATAAGTTTTCTTTTCATGAATCTCACCACTAATGTTGACCATATTTTAAATAAAGATCAATAGGTCTTTTAAGCTTGTATGTGAATCTAAGGTGAAGGTATGATAAGGGTGTGTTTAGGCTTATATTCTCCTTTAGGCACTTTCTTCACGTCTTATTATAGGAGCCAAACTTTCTCTCTTAATTCTTTTTTCAACTATTTTTTTCTTTTTATTTTTGAATTTCTTCTTTCTCATATTTCTTTTCTTTTCTTTCATTGTAGCTTTTTCTTTCTTTTTGAAATTCATACATTAAAGCTCAAGTTCCTTTGCCTAATAGGGAAAGGGTATAACATTGGTTTTTCCATTTAGGCTAGGTTTTACTTGGCAATTTCAACAAGAAAATAGATAAATTTTCATTTAATCTAAAAAACAAGGAACTAGAGATAATATTATGCATTAAGATTAGCCTAGAAATACTCAAACTATCTAAGATAAAATAGATGTATGCTAAAGTGATCTAAGACGTTGCCTTGAGGGTGTATCAAGATAAATTATAATATTTTAACAAACAAGCATACTCATAATGACTCCCTAAATTACATATAACATCATTAAAAGAGTAAGTGCTAAAAAAATTTAAAATGCCATCCTATAATAGCATAAACTAGAGAACTTCACATTGCTAAAAATTTATTCAATTTACTAAGCAATTAATCAAAGAAAAACACAACTAATTTTCATCAGGGATGGTTATATAAACAAAATCAAGCACAACAAATTTTAGTCCAGTAAAACTCATGGGAAACAAATTTTGTTTTGAACAAAGATCTCCATTAAAAAATAGCTCATTGGTGTGTATTGTCACGGGTACACCAAATATAATACCTTACCTCTTAACTAACTTGTAGTAGTGGGAGTAAGGGTCAATCCCACAGAGACTGGTATTACCTTTTGTGATTCTAATAAGGGGGTTTGATTAATGAAAGCAAAATAAAGTAAAAGAGAATGAAAGTAATTAAAAAGAGAGTGATTAATAATAAAGGAGCTAATTTCGGTTGATATCCACCATTAAGGAATTGCATTGATAATTGACAATATAATCAATCTTTAATTGAATATCTATCATCATGATTCTATCCTTGTTCCTTCTTAAGTTTAGTAATTGATGACAATTGCCTCAATTAACCCTAATTAACAAGAAATCCTTTAGCACGTTAGTAAAATATAATTTATTAATCGTATGAAGAATTAGAAAAACTGATAGAGCTAAACAAATATAGACAAATCGGCTATATATAATTTAGTCAATTATTCACCATAGGCTTAGTAATTTATAATCCAGAATCATTGATCTTACTTGGATTTAACTAATAAAATCAAATCTAAATCTAACAATGCATGAATATTCCTTGAGGTTTCAATCTTCCTCCCCCAGCAAAAAGTAAATTAGCCACGTAGGGCCATAAGAAAATCTAGAGAAGAATTGAAGAAGATGATTGAGAATTTGATGCCTTTGATGCTTGCTTTCCCCCTTTTTAAATATTAACTCCTCCTAAATGAAGTAGAATTGTTTCTAGATTTGTTCCCAGCTCATCAGGCTTCATTTGGAGCTAAAAAGAACTAAAAATCGTGACTTCAACATTCTGGTACTACGACAGGTAGAGCGATGCGTTGCTTAGGGCCTGCGACGGCGCTTCAAAATTTTTAAATAGGGCTTGGTGGTGCGTTGGACCTAGCATCGTGATGCTTCAGTTGTCAGGACTAGGGTGCCATTGTGCTTCATAAAATGGAGATCTTTAGTGCTGCGACGCTCCAGAAATCGTGACATAATGCCGTGATGCTCTCTTGTGAGCACCATAGCTACTAGAAGCTTTTGGATTTTTTTTTGAAGTACCGAACATGAAAGTTTTAGCTCTGTGTCTCTTAATTCCTTAGCTAATAGAATCACCTCAATCGGAGTTCAAATGAGAGATATATGCCTCCATTAGTGATGAAGGGTCGAAAATAAGCATTTTTCCATAATTTCTTATCTTTTTCTCCTCTTTTCTTTGTCTTTTGATCCTACAACACAAAACATAAAACTAAACTAATTCTTAATCATATTTTACTTAAACCAAACAAAAATTAAGTTTAAAGTTATTAAAATATGCTTAATTATAAACACATTACTTATATATGAATAAAACAAAAGATATTCATGAGTCTTTTTAGAATAGATTATCACATAAAGCCATAGTGAGTTTCTAGAAGAACTCTAACAAAAAAAAATATGCTAAACAACAACAAAACTATGGCTTAGAAACTAGTTGGGAAGTAAAGAGATTTATCAAAATTAAAAGCCACAAATACAAACTAGCATGTGTAATCAAAGGAAAACACAACACCAATAAACATTGTCCTCAATGTTTAAGAACTGTAACAAAAGTTGTAGCATAGAATCAAGGGTCAAAATACTCACTTCATCATCATAATGAATTAGGACTAGGAAAAATTATACTCCTTGATGTTGGCCCTTGTGCCTAGGTTAGGACCAACAATAGAAGAAGCCATCATAAAAGGCTTTGCAAGGAGATATAAGGAGGAAGCTCTCTGAATATGGTATTGCACTTGATATTTTATGAACCAAGCTAACTCTTTTTTTAGCTTCTTTAACTTATAGTGCAATTGTAACACTTAAGATAACAATGTGGGTTGGGTCAAGGTTACACTATGGATAATAGTGGGCTGGCCCATACTTTGGTATTACGGGACTAAAACCTTTATGACTCTATGCTTAAACTTCTAATCAAGAGTTGGAAGCAATTCGAAAGTCTCTTCTCCATCATCCTAAACTAATCTAGTAGATTGACATAGCTTGATGATCAAAGATGGAAATGAAATGCTATTTGTATTGTTATTAGTAGTGTACAATGGTGCGTATTGTCGCAGGTACACCCAAATTGATACCTTACCTTAAAACTAACCTGTAGTAGTAGGAGTAAGGGTCGATCCCACAGAGACTGGTGTTACCTTATGTGATTAGAAAAAAGGGGGGATTGATAATCGCAAATTAAGTAAAGTAAACAATAATGAAAATAATTAAAAGAATAATTAATGAGAAAGGCGTTGGTTTCCGTTGATATCCACCGTCAAGGGATTGCATTGATCATTGACAACATAATCAATCTGTAATTGAATATCTATCATTCGGTTTCTAACCCTGTTTCTCCTTAAGTCTAGTAAATTAATGACAATCGCACAAATTAAACCCTAATTAACAAGCAATCCTTTAGCATATCGGTAAAGCATAACTTATTAACTACATGAAGAACTAGAGAAACAGACAGAGCTAAATAAATATAAACACATCGGTTATATCTAATTTAGTTAATTATTCATCATAGGTTCAGTGATTTATAATCCAAAATCCTCAAACCTATTTGCCTCATGAATCATAGAATTGAAGACTTTGTTCAAAACATAATTCAGCGGTAGATTAAGACAGATAATATACTAGTAGGCCTCCTAGCAATCATATGAATAATCATTGAGAAGAAGAATAGATAAATAATCAATACTCAATTCAAATTGAAATAATAAAATCAAATCCACATCTCACAATGCATGAAGATCCCTTGAGGTTTCAATCTATCTCAACCAACTAAAAAGAACTAGCCACGCAGGACCATAAGAAAATCTAAAGAAGAATTGAAGAATGTAACTAAGAATTTGGATGAATGATTGAATAAATTCTCTGCTTGCTTTCCTCCCTTTTTATAGATTAACTCCTCTTAATCGAGGTAGGAGTGTATCTAGGACAAATCCCAGCCCATAGGGCTTCAATTGGAGTCAAAAAGACCTAAAATTCGCAAATTTGGAAAACTAATGCGGCGGCAAGCGCTGTGGCGCCGAGAAAACTCCAGAATTTTTCAAAGTTCTATGTCTCTTCTTTCTGTAGCCGCTGGAATCACCTTAATCTGATCTAAATTGAAGGAGATATGATAAAATTAGTGACCAAAGGTCAGAATTCATCCTACTACAATGTGATTTTGATTTGTGAGCTTTGTAACACTATGAAATCTCCTGAATTTGACCAAGTGTTCAACATAAAAGTTATATATGATTGTGTTATCTTTTCACAGCCACTTGAATCACTTTGATTAGAGTTCATAAGAGGGAGATATGCTTAAATCAGTTCTGAAATGTCTGGAATCGCTGCAATGTAGCATTTTTCTATGAATTTCTTATCTTTTTCTTATCTTTTCTTCTTCCTTTGTTCCTACAACACAAAACTAAGCTAATTCCTAATTATATTTTACTTAAATCAAACAAAAAGTAAGTTTAAAGGTATTAATATCATGCTTAATTAAGATCACATCATACAACATGGCATTGTAGATTACTTGTCCTATATCAACATTGTGGCCTTGCATTATACAATAAAGAAGTCTCCATCATAATTAACGCTGCTCATATATGAAGTAGGTAGAAACTTGGAGGCCACAAAATAAAACCACACTTTTGCCTCCCTATGTGTCCACTTTGTGGAAAATTCCAATTAGTTGCTGTCGAAGGTGTTCTACTTGGCTTCAGGCTTACTTAATTGAGAGAAAAATTTCTTCTTTATAAACCTTGTCTGCTAAACACTTGAAGAAATCATCCCTTCCTATTTTCAAGGTTCTATGATAAGCATTAATAATTTAAGGATTGAAAGGGATATGATGGTTTCTCTCAAGAATCACATGACCTATTGCATGCACCATATTTGCATAAAATTCCCGAACAAGAGATAGCACACTAGGATTCAAATGTTCAAATATTTTTCCTATTAATGCCTTTCAATTTGTGCTAACCACTTTTGATGCAACTCAAATAGCAAGATAAAACCTCTATCAGGCATAATTACTTTCTTTTTAACAGCAACATAATAAGTTACTTTGACTCATGGAGACACAAATATTTCGGCATAAAAAAGAATACCAGTATCCAAAAAAACACCTTATCTAGCTCTTTTGGGAGCCATTAGCACTAATCACAATTAAGTCAAAAGATTCACACAATTTAACAAATTACTTACAACTCTTACCTTTCATTAGCTATCCCTCCAAACTTGAATGAAACCTAAGAATAATTGTAACTCACAAGAAACACCCAAAGCAAATTGTTAATACAAGATAAAGCAATTTACGAAAATAACATTCAATTCCTGAGTTCGTAGTTCATACCATTAATGCGGTGCCACCAAAATTAGTGATAGAAAGCAAGAGGTAGGAGAAACAATATATCAATCCAAATTCTTAAGCTTTGACTACACTAAAAGCAAAACTCATAATGGATCAAAGATTAAATTGCATACTTCACTTACTAACTTCAAGAGGACACAAAACCTTTGATCTTATCTAATTTAATAAAACTTTTGCATAAAAAGGATTAGAGGAGGCTTGAGTTGAATCTCAAGAAAGGGTTTAGGGGATTATAATGTGTTTAGGGTTGGGAGAAGTTAAGAGCATCAAAATATGCAACTTTGGGTAATCTTTTTGCATAAGGAAAGGTGCAGAAAGCTGTCAAGAACTTGTAGAGCCATGTATCATAGAGGGCTTGCAGTAGAGTCATGGCTTAGGGTCATTATTCATTGAAAGACTACAGAAAGGCTATGGCTCATGGTTGTGGCTTACTGAGAATGAACATCCTATGTGCCTTTTTCAGAATTTATTTTACTCCTTTGATTGTTTAGGTACCTACACACATGAAAATAGCTAAAATCTCTTATTTCCAATATTAAATGCAAAAAAAAAACTTAACTAAAACAAAACAACGAAATCAAGACACAAAAATTTGTGAGATAAATAGAACCCTTGGGTTATCTCCAAAGAAGCTCTTTATTTAAATAGTGGATTGACTATTATAACAACTCCTCTTATAGTAAAATTTATGTATATGTATGTATGTATGTGTATATAAGTGATTTGCCTATCTTAGGGTTATTACTTTTCTTTAGATTACATTTGATTACTCATCATAATATTGTACAAATAAAGAAATGTAGTAGATAGAACATATACAAAGTACATAAAGGATACCATATTTCCATTATTATTATATTAGTCTTTACAACAAGGGTTTTTTACTCTACAAGGTGATCACTGGTACTACCTGTTGTACAAAAAGCAAGAGGGTAGCTGATCACTGTTCAAAAAGCTAGACAGTTAATTACTACATCAATATCATTATATAGCACTACATAAATATCTAGTCCCCAGCATGCTACCCCTCTGGATCAAAGGGTGGAGGAGGTGGCACATGTGCAGGCACCTCCAGTAGGTTCACTACAAACACATTTATGATAATAGAGATGGGCCCTAGATATGGAACCTCCACCCATTGCACCTCTAGTATCAACAATAAGAAAATGAAAGGCATTTTATCTGTTCTTATTTGAACATAACATGAAACAATAACGAGAATTAGAGTTTCCAGTAGGTTCAATGATAATCTCACACAATATTCATAAGCATAACATGTTATGTGCAGTTGTTTATGCTATAGAATGTAAATAAATAGTCATGTAAGCAGAATGCATAACTAATGTATGTATTGTAGAAAAGTAAAGGCAAGCGTAATTCATGTGTAATAAATATCCTTAAGCAAATAATTCTATTTATGGCGGTTGTTTACCTTTTACTATTCAGTCTCTATAATAGAGTAATGTGAGCTATGTCCCCACGCTACTCACATTTTACTATTACTAGGTCAATATGAGCAATTCCTCCTGTTGCTCACCCTTGAATGAACCTAGCTCCATTTAGGCATATCTAAATTCTCATATTATATTTTTTTCTTTATATTTGTGAATAAGGTGTCCTTTATCTGGTACTGACACGGAAACTATGTTAGCACCACCATTTTTCTCATATATTTCCCATTTCCTTTATCACATAAACAACCATATAAAAAAGTATTATTTTTCTTAGTCGCTATACATTTAATCATATTCTTACTTTATCACTAATATATAGCAAATTTCAATGTATTCATTTTCATAATCTCTTACTTGCATCTACCACATATATTAGTATAAAGTATAGGGCATTAAAGCACACATTATTCATGCCAATTACACATATCAGGTACATTGAATAGAGGAAAATTCTTGCATTAGAATGGCGGCCAAACATTCTTAGAAATTCCACTTTTATAGTTTTCTCTTTTATTTTTGATTTATGTAAATTTTAATATAATTATTTTAGTTTAATATATTTTAAGATTTCATTTAACACTATTTATTCCTTCTTATACTTCAAACACGACCTCCATTCTCCCTAAATTATTCTTTTTCCTATTCTTACCTAACTTACATTGAGTTTTTACTTAATTAGATCAACTTAGGTTTCCTTTCAAGATGGTAACTATAATTAACCTTAAAATTCTAGCTTTATGTTACAAGAGTTTTCATACTTTTCCTTACCTCTAATTCCTAATCTTTTAGTCATTTGTTTTTATATCTTCCTTCCATATTATCTCTTAGTTCTTATTGATCCCTTCATCCCTTTTATTTCCTTACCTTTTTCACCCTCTCATCTTACCAAAGCTTAAAGTTACTATTAATTTGGTATTGATTACTATTCATTTGGTCATTTTTCTTAATTTAACTTTCGGCCAAACATAATTCAAGACTTCGTAGAGTTAAGTTCTTTCTTTTTCGCATATCATTAGGTGTTGTTGATGACATATCTCTTGATTTCATATTCGTTTACATCCATTTCTCATGCTATAGTTTACCTAATTACATAGTAAATTATGTTAGTAATTTCACACATCTTCATCCCTTTTTCCTCGACCACCTCTGCTTTTCCCCTCCTAGCCTTGCTTTCCTACATAGTAATCTTGCTCATGGTAGCATTTCTTATCCTTATTTCCTTCCCTAGTTACGTTATTAATAATTCCTAATATTATGCTGTCAAGTTATTGATTCTATCTATTCCTTATTAATTAGGAATTTATACTAGTTTTATAACTAACCTCATATTTCTTTCCTTAATGTCGGCCTATGGAGCGAATTTATCCCCTAAACCAATTTTTCCTCATTTAGTTCTTTCATTAGACATTACTTAATATTACAGAAGTATTCCTAAATCCTCATGGAATATTAGTCTTGGCGAGCCATTTTATGTCACCAAAATAGAAATTTATCATATTCTAATGGTTCCTACATGCCAAACTTACATCTTCATTTTTTCATATTTTTATTTTCATAAGCCATGGGATTAATTAAGCTGAGGCATTAAATTTGGAGAATAAAACAACATATAAGTCTAGCCAATCCATGTAGAATTTTCATCCATTCAAGTCCTTTCCAACATAGTGTACATGTGCACCAAAAGAATTTCCATGACTATCAACATTCATACAACCATTTGACAACTCATAGCACAAGAATTTCAAGATGCATACTGGTTAAAAATTTGTAGGAAAACAAAATTTTTCACCCAAGGATTGTTGTTAAACCTTCCAAAATTAGCTTGGCTCTAGGTTGATTAATTTATTTTTCTACTTCTCCTATGATGTGGTGTCACTTTCCTCATTCACTTGGATTAAGTTTCTGCACTTCTCTATGAAAGAAATGAAGAGATTAAGAAGTGAAAAATGGATGAAAAGATGATTTAGGAGGATTAGGAGAACTGCTCACCTTAGTTCCCTTTTTCTTCCTTCTTCTTTCTTTCTTTCTTTCATCTTTAGCGTCTTCAGCCACTTCTTTCTCTCCCTTCTCTTTTTTTTTTCTTATTCTTCTTCCTTCCTTGGCCAAGACTTACCCTTCGTATGTACATTACACCACCTTTTCCCTAAAAAATATTTTAACTCATTTCTTGGAAAACAATTTGTCTACTTGTTCCCACTTTGCCCTTAGTAACTCATCCCATTTCCAACCTTGTCTCTCCTCTTTCTTAGGGCATGTTTGAATGTCCTAAATTCTACAAAAGCTTCATTTATATGTTTAGGGGTTACTAATTTATTTTAAGTTGCCGTTAAGGTTTTTTTTATGTCTTAACTTCTCACTCAAAATTTTGCCCCTGATAAATTGTAAAATTCCTATTTGACCCTATATATTTTTTTCTAAATGTGAAATTCTTTTATTTGTTCTCTTAAGAATATGCTTCCAAGGGTAATTATAACATCCCTAATTTCATTTCATGTATTAATAAAAGTACAAAAGTATTCAAAGTAACATCTCTAATTTCTTTTCTTTTATTAATAAAGGTACATAAATATTTAATTAAGAAAATAAAATTTATTAGACAATTTTTAAATATCTAAGGAAATATAATCCTTAGGAAGTGGAAGACAAGAACATAAGTTGTTTGCTTTCCAAAAATTCAACCAAGTGTATCCTAATTGTGATAAGGTAGACCCATAATCATGAAAGATGAATTATTTGATGGTCTATTTAAGCAAAACCCACCCCTATAACATTTTAATTTTGTCCAAGTGAGGAAGAGAGAGAAGTAGAAGCAAGGTAGAGAGAGGAAATGAGAGAAAAAGAGGAGAAGAAAGGAAGGAAGAAGAAGGAGAAGTCTAGAGGGTTAAGTACTCAAGGTAAGTTAACTTAATCTCCACTTGAATCCATTTTTCTTCTTCATCCTTGAGGTTCAAAAACTCACCCTCCTTCTCTTATTTAAGCTGCTAGAAAAGCTAAGGGAAGGGAGGAAATTTTGATACTTCTTTCAAGGGGAAACAAGAAAACAAATTCACTAAGTGAGCTTGGGAAATTCTTAGGTAGGTTTAACAATATTTCTTTTTGAAGAAAAGTTTTGAAATTTGTAAAATTTATATAGGATTTTGATCTTAAGAACTTTGATGATTGGTCATGGATGTTGCTTTATCATGTTACATATTATTCTTGCATGTGATGTATGTTTGAATACTTAGGCTGACGTAGATAGTTTTGCATAGGTATGGCTATGGGTGGCAAAATTTTAAGCTTTTATTTTTGAATTTATGGGAACATTCTGTAGGGAATTAAAATATATTGTTAACATAAAAATTATATATATATATGTCTCATGGACTTTTAGCCACTAGAATCACTCAATTTGGAGTCCATATGAGGTAGATATGGTCTGATTAGTAAGCAGTGTTCAGAAAATGGTTAATCAGGAAAGAACATGTTAGGCAAGCTTCTATTTTTGAATTTCTAGAAACATTCTGTAGGGAATTAAAATAACTTGTTAACATAAGGATTATAGATATATGTGTCACAGAATTTTAGCCACTGGAATCACTCCATTTGAAGTCCATATGAGGTAGATATGGTCTGATTAGTAAGTAGTGTTCAGAAAAAAGATAATCAGGAAAGAACATGTTAGCATAGCTTCTATGTTTTAATTGCTGGGAACATCTTGTAGGGAATTCAAATAAATGGTTAACATAAGAATTATAGATATATGTGTCACGAAATTTTATCCACTGGAATCAGTCCATTTGGAGTCCATATGAGGTAGATATGGTCTGATTAGTAAATAGTGTTCAGAAAATGGATAATCAGGAAAGAACATGTTAGGATAGCTTCTGTGTTTTAATTGCTGGGAACATCCTGTAGGGAATTCAAATAAATGGTTGACATAAGAATTATAGATATATGTGTAACAGAATTGTAGCCATTGGAATTACGCAATTTGGAGTTCATAATAGGTAGATATGGTCTGATTAGTAAGCATTGGTCAGAAAATGGTTAATCAGGGACGAATATGTTAGGATAGTTTATGTGTTTTAATTTCTGGGAACATTATGTAGGGAATTAAAATAAATGGTTAACATAAGAATTATAGAGATATGTGTCACGGATTTTTAGCCACTGGAATCACTTAATTTAGAATTTTTATGAGAAAGATATGGACAGATTAGTAGGTAGAGGTCATAAACTACCCGAGAAGAAATAACTTGTAATTTGAGGGACTAGTATCACCTTGATTTCTTAATATTTCGCTAAACTGTTCAACATAATAGTTTTAGATAATTGTGTTATCGTTAAATTGACACCAAGATCACCTACATTGGAGTTAATATGAGGGAGTTATTTTCTAATTAGTAAGAGAAGGTTAGATAGGATGAAAAACTGCA
Organism: Gleditsia sinensis; assembly: GCA_037074535.1. NCBI lineage: Eukaryota > Viridiplantae > Streptophyta > Magnoliopsida > Fabales > Fabaceae > Gleditsia > Gleditsia sinensis. The sequence goes on along the minus strand of CM073463.1, from coordinate 54,224,919 downwards.
TCAAGAAAAGAAAGAAATAAAATTAATATTTAAAAAAGAAGAAGAATTTTGTAAATAATAAATAATAAATGACTAATATATACCATAGCCATTGCCATTGTATGAATTTCTTACCATCTTAAGAGTGAAATTTTGACATGGAAATATTTTATAAAGTGATATTTGAAATGGTTATATTCATTGCATGATTATCAATGATTTTTTTTAGTAATAGTTATACACTTGTTATTGAAAGCATATTTTTGGCTATCAATGTGAAAAGAAAAGAAATGAGCACGGTCACATGGCAATCCGTGTGGTGCACCAGTAGTGATGTGAACCCCTAATATGAACCTCACCAAGAGTAGTGAGACCCGGAATCAATATGGGATCCGCTTAGAAGGATCGTATTCTAATCAAATTTATAACAAAAATAAATTAAAACAAAATGACCTTGACCCGTTATCTATAAAGAGATAAGAACCAAAGGTATAGAAATATTGCAGACGCCACACTCAAGAAAGAGGAAGAAGATTGTGCATGTGGAAGAGTCACAAAACACTGCTAATGTACGTAGGAAGGGGAGAGTTCAATCAAGGGAGAGTGTTGAAGATGAAGAGTATTATAGAGATTATCATTTATATTATTGAGAGTGTTTTCTCTTTGGTTCTTTAAAGAAATTTTCTGAACTTATCAAGATTTATCTTGTGGCGTTCAAGCAAGACTTATCACTCACAATCTTCTTCCTATTTCTTGAGTGTGGCGTCTGCGATATTTCTTATACCTTTGGTTCTTATCTCTTTATAGATAATAGGGTCAAGGTCATTTTATTTTAATTTATTTTTGTTATAAATCTGATTAGAATACGATCCTTCTAAGCAGATCCCATATTGATTCCGGGTCTCACTACTCTTGGTGAGGTTCATATCAGGGGTTCACATCATTTGGTATCAGAGCTAAGTTCTAAATCAGGTTTGATCTATCCTATTTGTTTTCTTACTATCTCATATTTTTTTTTCTCTGTTCTTCGTTCTTCTTATCTTCTAATTTTCATTTTATTTCTAGTGTTCTTAGTTCAAGTGCATATTCTGAAAAAAAGAAGAGAAATTCGAAAAAAATAATATAGAACCACTTGTTGTTGAAATTCAAGTTCCAACTAGATTTTGCATTCTGATCTTAAAAAAAAAACAAAGTGATCTAGTTATTCGAATTGCATCAATTTTTTTCTCTTGCTTTGATATTTGGTTTTCTTATTTTGGTTATTTTTGCTATCTTAATTGTTTCTTTTTCTCTAGCCATTTATTTCTTTCTATTCTAGTTGCTTCGTGGTGTGATTTTTCTTATTCAACTTCTTATCTTGTCTTTAATTTCATTTTTTTTCTAAAGTTCTATTGCTTTGTTACCTTTGTTTCTTAAAATTCTGTTCTTTTTCTTCTTCCTTAACTCTTTGTACTCTATTAGTTGAGTTTGGATTGTTGCAAGAAAATTTTTGTGTGAGTTTGTTTGAGTTCAATAAAGAATTGAAAGATGGAACTAAGAGAGGAAAAAGGTAAGAGGGTGTGAGCTTATAAGAGGGTAAAAGCCAAAATTTGAGTAAACACGAGTGTGAGTGCCATTAATCTTGAGAGAAACACGTAAGCTAGTGTTGTGAGAATTTGTTTTACTCTAACATTGTTTTTCAGGAAAATCATGTTCCACAACAAGGACAAAACTACTTCCGAAGGTGTGTCGGGAATGGTGGATCCAAAGTTGATGATGGAAGCTTTAGTAAGTGAGATGAGAAGAGTTTTGAGAGTGGAGGTGGAGCAAATTCATGAACGGTTAGATCGAGTAGAGAATGCACATGTAGAAGAGTCACAAAACACTGCTAATATACGTAGGAAGGGGAGAGTTCAATCAAGGGAGAGTGTTATAGAGATTATCATTTATATTATTGAGAGTGTTTTCTCTTTGGTTCTTTAAAGAACTTTTCTGAACTTATCAAGATTTATCTTGTGCCATTCAAGCAAGACTTATCACTCAGAATCTTCTTCCTCTTTCTTGAGTGTGGCGTCTGCGATATTTCTTATACCTTTGGTTCTTATCTCTTTATAGATAACGGGTCAAGGTCATTTTGTTTTAATTTATTTTTGTTATAAATTTGATTAGAATACGATCCTTCTAAGCGGATCCCATATTGATTCCGGGTCTCACTACTCTTGGTAAGGTTCATATCAGGGGTTCACATCAAGTAGGGGACGCCCTACCAATGGTTATGATCATGTTAATAAGAAAAGAAAGAGAAAGTAAGCCATGTTAGACGGAGCGAGAAAAACCCGTACCGGAGAGTAGAAAATACTCTCCCTGACCGGGGTAGCTTGATATGAGAATAAATTGATAGTCATCATATGATATCTTGAAAAATAGTATTTATGCCATACATGTCATAATTGTACAATTTTCTTGTGCATGGATAAAGTGCATTCATGTGACCTAAAGATATTTTCTGTAGTTTATACAGATGGACATGACATGATGAACTATATTGATGGTAAATTATGATTTATTGTTGAACCTACTGGGATTTAATTCTCACTATATTTCCATATCATGTTCAGAAGAATAATTATGTAGATTTTCTCCATAACACTTATTATTTCCGTACGTTGGATCGAGGTGCCCTACCTTGGGCAACTACCAGTTATATCAGATATATCTGTAGTAGATGTGACTGAGATTTCGGTGGAGGTGTCACCACCCGCACCAGTGTCCCCGGAATTAGTTGATGTAGATGATTAGGGCTAATATGTATCTTTGTACAAATGTTTGTAAAATAATAGTGTGTAGTTTGTAAAATAATGGTGTGTATGAAAACTCAGTATTGTATCACTGTGAATAACAATTATGCTTGGTTAAAGTAATTATTATTATGAGTTAAGTGGTTATAATTAAAGCAGTAATAACTTCATGGAATTTTACAAATATAAAAAATTTTTTTGTTACATTTACATAAATGGAGTTGTTACAGTAATAGGGCCTACTTATCGCACTATACCTTATTAAGGTTACTTTAGTTAATTTTCCTCTATTCTTGTTAGCCTCTTAGGTCATTTTTGCACTTAGACATTTTATTAGGAAATTTTCAATATATTTTCTTTTAGCATTTTGGAAAAGCTTTTCTATTTCTCTATTTTAATTATTTTCTTCTATCTTACTACCCTGGTGTCATAGTTATACATTTTTTTAAGTAAATAAAAATTGGGGATGTCATAACTATATCTTGATTTACGTTATGGTTGGGAAAACCTCTTTTATAGTGAAAGGTCCGAACCAATGGGACTTCAAATTCTTAGGGAAGAGTTTAGAACTTGAGTTAAGGAGTAACACTTGTTGCCTAGGTACAAACTCCATTTAGGATGGATCCTCTTGTCATGCCATCTCTTAACTCATTGCTTATAGATGTTGTTGTTCTCATAATAAGCTTTTCTTAGCTAATCAAACTCATTTAATTGAAGAATCTTTTTTCAACTATGGCTTCCAACTCAACATTCTAATTCTTAGTAGCCCAATAAGCCCTATGTTCTAACGTGATTGGAAGATGGAAAGTTTACCATAAATTAGCCTATAAAGAAACATACCTAAAGGTGTCTTAAAGACTATACTACAAGCCTAAAGAGCATAATCAAGTTTGAGTGAGTAATCTTTTCCTAGAGGTGCTAATCGGTCTTTTAAGAATTTTCTTTATTTTTTAGTTAAAAACCTCTAGTTGCCCACTTGATTGTGGGTGTTAAGGGGTGTCAATTTTATAGGTCATACTATATTTACTCAAAAAATTTTCAAAATTTTTGTTGCAAAAGTGTGAACCTCCATCACTAGTGATAACTCTAGGCTTGTCAAACCTTGTAAAAATATTTTTCTCTAAAAATTTTAGCACTACCTTAGCATCATTAGTGGGTGTAGCTATTCCTTCTACCTATTTAGGCACATAGTCTTCAACTACCAAAATATATTTATTTGCATGAGAATTTGGGAAATTTTCCATGAAATCTATGCCCTAAAGATCAAAAAGTCACATTCAATTATATTGTTTAAGGGCATTTCATGTCTCCTAGATAAATTATCACTTCTTTGGCATTTGTCACATGCAACAACATGGGCATGTGCATCTTTAGAAAGAGTAGGCCAAAAGAAACCTAACTAAAGGAATTTTGAAACTACCATACTAGCTCTATAATGATCACCTACTTTTTGGTCATGGAAATGTCTCAAAATATGTTACACCTCTTTTTTTGGGGACACACCTTCTAAGAATTTGATAGGTAGATATCTTGTAGATATATTGTTCATCCTAATAGTGTTGCTTGAGATCGTGAGGAAGTTCTTCTTTTGTTGGTGGTGCGTACTATCGTAGGTACACCTAAATTAATACCTTACCTCTAAATTAACTTGTAGTAGCGAGAGTAAAATTTGGTACGTATTGACACAGGTACACCCAAATTAATACCTTACCTCTCAACTAACCTGTAGTAGTGGGAGTAAGGGTCGATCCTACAAAGACTGATATTACCTTTTTTGAATAAGAAGTGGGGGATTGAATGCTAAAAGTAAATTAATAAATTAAAAAGAGAATGATTGCAAATAATAGAAGAGAGCGATTAAGAATGATAGTGTTGGTTTCAGTTGATATCCACCATCCAGGGATCGCATTGATCATCGACAACATAAACAATCTTAAATTGAATATCTACCATTGGGATTCTCTCCCTGTTCCTCCTTAAGTTTTGTAATTGGTGACAATCACTACAATTAACCCCAATTAACAAGTAATCCTTTAGCACCTCGAAAAGTATAACCTATTAACTACATGAAGAATTAGAGAAATTGGTAGAGTTAAACAAACATAGACACATTGGCTATATTTAACTTAGTCAATCATTCACCATAGGTTTAATAATTTATAATCCAGATTTATTAATCCTATTTGCCTCACGAATCATAATAATGAAAGATTTGTTCAAAATACGATTCAGCAATAGATTGAAACAATGAAATCACTAGTGTGCACCCTAGATATCAATTGAAACAATCTTGCAAATAAGAATGGATGATAATCAATACTCAATTAAAATAGATATAATAAACTCAAATCCACATCTCATAATGCATAAAAAATCCTTGAGGTTTCAATCTTTCTCAATTAACAAAAGTAAACTAGCCACACAGGGCCATAAGAAAACCTAGAGAAGAAGAAGAAGAAACTTAAGAAATTGCTCCTTGAATCCCTTTGATGGATTGGATCCTCCTTTTATGCTTGCTTTTCCTCTTATTTATAGGCTAGGAGAGTCCTAAATGAATTAGGATTGATTTTAGGGTTTTTCATGGGCTTCAGGGCTTAATTTGGAGTTAAAATAACATAAAAATTGTATTTTTTACTTTTTGCAGGGCTACGGATGCCGTGGTAGCCTCTGGCAGCGCTGCGGCGCCTCGTTGCTAAAAGTTTGTAACAACGCGGTGGTGATTTCCGGGCACCACGGCTCTAATAGTTTTTTAGAAACTAGAAAAGTTGTCAACATTAAAGTTGTAACCCTATCTTTTATCTTTCTATAGCCACTGGAATCACCTTAATCGAAGCTAAAATGTGGAAGATATATTTAAATGAGTGACCAAAGGTCAGGATTCATCCACTACATTGCAATTTTGATTTTAAAGCTCTATGACACTTTGAAATATCCCGAATTGGACAAAGTGATCAACATAAAAGTTGTAGATACTTGTCTTATAGTATCATAGCCACTTGAATCACTTCGATTGGAGGTTATATGAGTGAGATATAGTCTAGTTAGTGCTACAAGATCTGGAATCGCTGTAATTCAGCATTTTTTCATGAATTTCTCATCTTTTTCTCTTTTTTTCTTCTTCCTTTCCTCCTACAACACAAAACACAAAACTAAATTTCTATTTATATTCTAATTAAATCAAACAAAAAGTAAGTTTAAAGGTATTAAGATCATGCTTAATTATAAGCACATAAGTTGTTATGTATAATCCTTGGGAATTCCATAACCTACAAAATAATTAACAACGTTAGCATACCAAAGAGAATATAAAGAAGTAACAACAACTAGTTGAAGATGATCCTTTTCTTCGTTATTTTCAAAGTTAGGGACAATCAAATCAAAAGAATCTTGAAATTTGTCATTTGGTGTTTCATTGTCTAATTTATCATGCGACTTTTCTTGGGGACTAGGATATTTAGTTTTCTTACTCAAAACCTCCACATAATAGGCATAGGGAGAGTTAGATGGACTAACTATAAATTCTTCATGTTCTAATCTAAAATTCAAATTCCTTTTTTTCTTTTCAATTAAATTCCTACCACTAGCCAAGAAAGGTCTCCTAAGTAACAAGGAGAGACCTTCATCGTTGTTTGCCTTGTCTATAACTAAAAAGTCAGTAGGAGTAGTGCAATCACAAATTTAAACTTTAACATTACAAAATTATCCTTTCGATTTTCTAGTAGCTCTATCCACTGAAGTTGGTTCCAAATCTCCTAATTCCATACGTAAATATTTATTATCAATAGAGAATGGACAAAGAAACCCCTTGAATCTTGCCTTTTCTTGCATGGTGGAATTTTTCTTGACTTAGCTTATTCTGACTTCTCTTCATCAACTATTATTACATCCATTACTTGCTTTATTGGATTTTTTTAATACTGCTTGTCAAGGCCCCTTGAGAGTGACTACTCATTAATTGGGCCAATTGCCCTATTTGATTTTCCATGGCTTCCATAGTGTTTTCCAACCTTTGAAATCAAATTTGGTTCCAAATCTCCTAATTACAACCACTAAAACACATATAAAATCATTAAATTGACACTACTCCTAATTCACATAAAGCATTATATAAATATTTGTTATCAATAGGGCAATGGACAAAGAAGCCCTTTGGATATTGGCTTTTCTTGCATGGTGGAATTTTGCTTGACTTAATTTTTTAGACTTCTCTTCCTCAACTACCATCACAACCATGACTTGCTCTATTGGAATTTTTTGAATATTGCTTGTCAAGGCCTTTCAAGAGCGACCACTCTTCAATTGGGCCAATTGGCCCTTTTGATTTTCCATGGCTTTCATGGTGTTTTCCAAACTTTGAATTCTTGATTTAGTGTTAACCATATACTTGTCAAGTTTTTCTTCTAAAGAAAACTTCTTTTTAGGTGCAACAAATCTAGGTAGATTGGACGATCTAGTCCTTTAGTTGTTATTCCATGAACAATTGGGGTGGTTTTCCAACTGGGATTGTATGTGTTGGAGTATGAATTATTTTATCTATTAAAATTCTCCAAAGCATTGACAGATTCACTCATGAAGTGATATTTTTTAGAAGCATGACCTTCACTACATAATTCATAATGCATGACAAAATTTGGGGGATATTGATTTCCCATGTGAAATTGCTTTTAAAGAACAGCTATTTGAGCCATGATAGTTATAGCAAAGTCAAAATATAATACTTTGGTTGCATCTTTTTAGCTGGCTATTGGGAGTTGTTTGCTACCGTCTCTTCTAAAAGATCATAGGTTTCTTTAGGATTTTTCCTATAAGTTCACCACCTGTAGTTGCATCAATAATAGTTGTCATAGAACACATCAAACCATTATAGAAAGTTTGAATTTACAACCAATCAAGAATATTATGATGAGGGAATTTTCTTAAAAGATCTTTATACCTCTCCTAGGCTTCATATAAGGATTCAAATTCAAATTGAGTAAAAGAAGTAATATCATTCCATAATTTAGTAGTTTTAGTTGGGGAAAGAATTTTGCTAAATAATTTTGGGTACATTTTGCCAAAGTTTTTATGGAGCTTGAGGAAAGAAAATTAACCCAAATCTTTGCCTTGTCTTTCAAGGAGAAAGGAAAAACACACAATTTAACTGCATCTTCAAAAGCACCATTATATTAAATTTAATCACAAACTTCAATAAAATTTGCCACTTGAGAATTTGGATCCTCATGTGGTAGAACTCTAAATTAAATGACACTTTTGAATCATCTATGTATAAAGTATCTTTTTAAGTTTGTTGGTTGTTTAGTTTGTAAATTTACTAAAAAAAAGGTTTTCAAAGTGCTATATAGGCCTATTAAGTTTAACATACACCTATTGGCTGGAAATTGAGCAAAATTTAAAAACTCTTAACTAACAGACACCTAGAGTTGGCTTTAGATCCCTATGAGCTACTAGATTTTGAAAAATAATGGTCACAAGGATCAATAGGTGCCTGTAGTCAACAGAGGCCTATGTTGTTCGTGAATTTTGGATTATAGAGCAATATGCACATAGAAAAGTTAACAAGTCCCTATAGACATTTTGGAAACCTAGATTTAAGTTTTTTTTCATGATAGTAGGTGCCTATAGGCTGTAATAGACCCCTATTGCTTGAATGAGAAAGAACTTCATAGCCTCACAATGGTAAGATTTTGTTGATTCCTATTGTAAAGGACCCCTAATGACCAAGTTCTTTGTTTTCTTAAAAATGTCAAGTTCCATTGAATGTTGGAAAGTTATAAAAATTGTGTTTAATCTTTATTTCCTATTTGAGCTCTTAAATTTCTCTATTTTTCTAATATAAGGCTAAATTGTAATACATACACTCTGTAAGAGAGGCTTTCTGCCTTATATATTATTTCTTTTGTAAGGAATGAGTCAAGAAAAGGTTCCTTTACATGTTTGGGAGTGGGATTGTGATTAAGGATTATTATACAATTATTGTATGGGGAGAGAACCCGGTTTCCAACTCTAACGAGTTGTATTATTGTAGTGGCTCAAAAGTGCCCCTATTAAACTTGTGAAGAATAGTGGAAATCTCAAGTTATGGCTTGGTAACTTGATGTAGGCTTGGTGATTAAGTTGAAATAAAATAAATTCTAGTGTTTTGTTCCCTCATCCTTTGTTTATCTTTTTGGTTTTTCTAAGCTTCTTCATATTTAAGGATTGCTATATTTGTACTTGTTTTCTTTATCATACCTGGCTTTGTCTATCTTTGTTGCTTTGCAAATTTTCTGGTTGTTTAAAATTAATTTTCTAAGTTTCAAATCTCTTAGAGTTTTCTAGTTTTTTTTCTTTTTGATAAATTTAAATTTTTGGTTTTCTATTCTTGGCTTCATAAATTTTGGTTTATAAGCCTGTCTTTCTTTGAGATAAAATTTTGGTTTTGTTTTCATATTAAAAGCTTTCATTTTGCTTTTCTAAAAGGCTTTGTTTTAAACCTATACAAAAGTTATTAAATTATCCTCTCTTCCAAATTTTAGTATGCAAATTTGAAAACACCCAATTTATCTCCTCTTGAGTGTGAACCATTCCTAAAAATGGTATCAGAGCATGGGCTCTTGGCAAAAGACTTAACTATCTCAAAGTTACATGGAGGGTGTTCCAATAATAAGCCTCTAAGTTTTAATGGTCAAAACTATACCTATTGTAAGCTGAGGATGAAGATTTTTATTAATTCTATTGATGTTAAATTATGAGAAGTTATTAAAAATGGTCCCTTCATTCCTACCCTTGTTGAAGGAGGGCAAAACCCAAAAATGCTTGGATTGTTTTGATAAAATTAATGTTCAATTAAATGCCAAAGCCAAAAATATTATTTCAAGTGCTTTGAGCCAAAGTGTATATTTTCATATGTGCAATGACAATAGTTCCAAAGAAATGTGGGATGCTTTAAATATTTCCCATAAGGAGAAGAATATAAAAATTAAGGACACGATGAAGAAGCATGGCCATCATTACTATGATTAGTATCGCCATGAAGATCAACATATTCCTAATGATCATAAGGCTAAATTGTCTCACCAAGAAGGGGAAGAGGACGACATGGAAGGTAATAAACATTCTATTAAAAGTTTTGAACTAATGTCATGACTTAGATTTCTAAGCACATGATTAGCACAAGAATAAGCATTAACTCACCTTGTAAGCCGAAACCTATGGAACACATTGTCAAGAATCTACCTTCATATATTTTTAAACATTAAATCAATTTTTTTTCTAGAAAACCTTTCCTTTAAAGTTTTAAACATAAAAAAATATAATATGAAACTTGGCCCTTTTCATTCAAACAGAATCTAACACTATAAATTGAAATATTTGAAACATATATGTCATCGAAACTCATTCATTTATAGCTAAAAACATTATTTATCATTTTATTACAAAGCCGTCCATAAAAAACAAACATAACTAATACATATAGGAATCAATGATCTTGCTTATGGTAATATAGAGCTTACTCTAGAATACAAATACATTATAGACAATAAATAACTTGAGCCTATTGGAACAAATTGAGTTCACCAAGGATATCCTACCAATGCAGTGCACAAATCCATTTCTAACTTTATCTAATAAACATGAAAGAAAATAGGAGTGAATCGTATGACTCAATGAGTAGATAGCATATACTATAAGGGAATGTGATAGACAACATGCTTGAACCTTCCACAATCAATCCATTAACAAAATCAAAATATTGGAAATCACTTTAAAATTGAGTGTAAGAGTTTGCTTCATAGTCTACATCTCATAATAACTCATTTACAACCAATGTAAATTTCCATTATTCAAATAAGAGCCATAAGGTCCAAACTTCTCACTATAAAATATCGCAATAGTTATTAAACTTGTCATTATTCTAATTTTTATGAAATTCTAAGAATTTCTTTTTAAAAAAACATTTCATTATTTTTTATTTCATAATTTCGTTAAATCCTTGCAGTAAACTCTTATAGATGGTTGATGAGGGTAGCCATCATAAAACTCTTACTTAACTTAGGATTATATATATGTATGTATAGCAAAAAAATACCTTTATGTCATACTTAAAGTTTGCCTTAAGAAAATCCATGATTTGAAAACCATTAACATTGTTGGTTGATAAATTAAGTGTTGATAAACTTACATATACAGTTTCTCAACAAAAGTAAGTGAATTCAAAATTTGCGGAAAAAAGATTTAATAAGATTAAGAAAAGTTGTTAATAGGAAAGAAGATAAAGTAGAATAAATAAAATAAAACCAACATTTTAGTTTGAAAAGCAACAAGTGAAAACCATGTTTTAAATCAAAGCCTTTGATTAAAAAAACTAAGTTTGGAAAAAGGAAATTTTACAACTTTAAAACAAAACAATTAAAACTCCCAATAAGCACTACCAAAACCTAGATCATACATAGGCTCAAAATTAAATAAACAATATTCATGTACTAGTAACCACCAGCCTCAACATTTATGTTCATAATGAAATTCTTAAATTTCACTGCATTAGGGATTTACCCAAATTTAAATAGAATTTAAAATTTAAGTACTGGCAAAATATAACTACATAGAAAATTAATGTAGTATAGTGTTGGCATTAGAAAGGTTTAAGAAGTTTTATTCTATGAATAAAATGAAAATTTGAAGATATTTTATTCTATAAATAAGAGTTGGTAAATAAAATTACATGATTACCATAGTTTAAAACATATAGATTTTCTTTAAGAATATTTAAATTTAACCATAACCATAATCGTATATTTAATCACTTATGGCCTCAAAATGAACACCACAATTCCGATTAACTGAAAATACAAAGCTAATGTTTGTTGCTGTCAAACAACATATTCAAAACTCATCCAAATCAAGAAATCCATAACTCTTGTCCATTCATTACCATATATTTGATCAACCTCAAAACATTGTTTTTGTATCAAAAAAAAATTTCAAACATATCGTATATAAGAATCATGAAATCAAAATCCATAGATACTATTAGACACACATAAAAAAATTAACCAGTCTAGTTGACAAAGCCTTCACAAAAGGAGTAAATTCATAAGAGTATAGAAAATGTACTAAAACATTTCACTACTATGAAAATGGTTTAAAACAGAATACACAAAGTAAACAAAATAATTGAAATAAAATAAATAAGCCAACTTTTAAAATTATATTACTAGGGAGGATTCTGATTCAAAACTATAAATCAATCAAACACGTAGTCTATAGGGTAGGTCACTGAATCAATTAGACACTCAATCCATCAGGATAAATCATTGAATCAATTGGACATATAGTCTATAAGGTTAAATCACTAAATCAATTGGACACACAGTACATCAGGGTAAATCATTGAATCAATCAGACACATAATCTATTAGGGTAAATAACTGAATCAATTAGACATAGTCTGTAAGAGTAAACCACTGAATTAATCGAACACATAGTCTGTAAGGTTAAATCACCATATTAATCAGACACATAGTCCGTAAGGGTAAATCACCATTTTGTTAGGCAAAATTCTGTAATAATTGGATGCAGAATACAACTCCTTTCAAATCAAATACTTGTGTGTTAGCTAGCACATGAGGTTAGTAATGCCTCTGCTAACTTGGGGTCCAAGGTGCACTAGGGTTAGTATATGCTGGCAGACATCATTTCTGAAACACTTATCTGCAAAAAAATTATTTATGGAAGATAGTTCATATATGAATAAAAAGAATTTCAAAACGTTTTCTTATAACCATTTCTTTCCATCAACATACTCATCAAATACAAAACATATGTTCTAAATATTTCCAATAGGCCACCTTATGAGCTTAATTTCAATAAAATAAAACCATATTAATTCCAAAAGGGCTCCATATTTTCCTTCTTAGACAAAATATATTTCAAATAAACTTTATATTTTCAAAGATAAGATTTTAGAAACTTAGGTAGGTATCCAATGCTTAGCTTAACTGAATAAATTGAAACTACATCAACATATGTACACACAGTTAATATAGAAACCAATATTTGAAAAATACCACATTTTCAAAGAAAATAAAGTCAAAAATCAATATTTACATCATAGGCCAAATTTTATGTAACATGACAATCCTAAACTAATTAAGTTACGACTGTACAAACATAAAGGAACACCTATAAAATATGTTTGTCTTTTATCTTAAAGACTTTACAATGAAATCCTTAGAAATTTACTATCTATCAAATATCCACAATAGTTATCTAGCATATAACATGGAAAATTTGTGAATATGGTCTTAAAACACAAGGAACATATTTTAAGAATTGAAAATGATATTTAAAAACAAGCTATAGTATATCTTATCTACTCACAAGGCTTTAAGTTCTAGATTGGGGAATTATTTTGTCAACTTTAGGAGCTATCTTGACCTAAACAAACTTTAGAATCCCATTTAGAGGTTTCTTAAACCTAAAAAATGCCTTCGAAATGTCATTACTTTCCAATAACAGTGGTACTGCTCACGTTAGAAAAATTAGTTTCCTATTATCATAAAACTTCAATTCTTAGGGTTTTAGATACTTCTAAGATATCTACAGTGTTAGTTTTTTTTTATTAGAGGCTCCTAAGCATGCTTATTCAAAACTTACCTTATTTTTCTCGGTGAATTTTCAACAAATTTTTGGGGAAACCAATCGGTTAAACTTGTTATAGTTGTAGGGAGAAATTTTAGGGATAAGGTGGAAACCCTTAGAGAGAGAAAGAGAGACAAGAAGGAAAGAGACACATGGGAGAAAAGGAAAAAATGAAGAAAAAGGCATGAAGGAAAGATAAATAGATAGTAAGGCATTTCAATAATTTTGTTTACCACTACAGTGTTGGGGTGATTGGGTTTTTTGCAGCTACAACCTAAACTTCTACCATCGCGGTGTTGACCTTCTAACGTGTTTGTAAGATGAAAATCTAAAACATTTTGAGATGTTTTCATTAAACCTTTGAAGTAAACTAGTAAATAAAATAAGGCACATTTTAACCAAAAAATAGTCATTTAATAGAAAAGTAGTATTATATATATTCAAAACATAATTATACAAATCAAGACAAAGTTATTTTAGGCAAAAACATAAACCGATTTAAATAAAAACATAGTCATTTAAGATTAAACATGAACATTTAAAGAAAAACATGACTATTTAAAACCAAGGGATATTATAACTAACCTTAAAATCTCTTGCCTTTTTTGATAGACTATCCTTAAAGAGACACCAAGAAATTAGAGTAAGCAACCTTTATCTAATGGCAAATGAAGAGCATGAATGGGTTTCAAAATGAGAAGTAGAAAATGGTATTTAGACAGTGGATATTCAAAAGATATGACTAGAGATAAATCCAAGTTCATATCTCTCTAATTGAGGAATAAAGGAAGCATTACCTTTGGAGATAACAACAAAGGTAGCATGATTGGAGAAGAAAAAATTGGTAAAAATCTCTCTTTTTTAGTTGTGAATGTTCTATTGGTTAATGGTTTGAAACATAACTTGCTTAGTATTAGTCAATTGTGTGATAAAAATAATAGGGTTATTTTTTGTTTAGACCATTGCATTATATGTAACATCCCCAATTTTATTAAATAGAAAATATTTTTTAATAGTGAAGGGAAGGAAAGAGAATGAAATGGAACATTGAAGAAACCCTAGAAAATTATAAAATAACTAAATGGCAAAAAGGAAATCTAGAAGGAGATAAATTGTAATTTCCTAATTCTTTGGGTCTAAAACCGAACATCAGGAATTGATCTAGAGATATGTTTTGGGTGTGACCCCAAAACCCATTGGCATCTTCTTAAAAAGGGAATTAAACCATTTGGAGAATTTGAGGAAGCCAAAAAACGCCTTAGTCAAGGGGTTAGTCGTAATCTAATGGAGTGGCAAACTTGTAATTTTGGCATGGTTGAGGGATATAGTTGGAAGGGATATTGAGCTTTTAGAAGATATGTTTATTTAATATTTTTCTTGCCGACTTATTAAGGAAGTCGACTAAGGGGAAGGAAGGCAGAAATATACGCAACCAAGAAGAGAAGAAGAAGAAAGAAGAGAAGAGAAAGAGGGAGAAAAGAGAGAAAGGCAACAAGAAGGAAGATTAAGGTAATTTCTATGCATCTAAGCCCTTAAATCTTCTCTCATCTTCATTCTAAACCTCCTAAATGAATTTTGATAGTGGAAATACAGAGATTTGGTAGAAAAAGAGAAGAGACAATGGGTGGTTGGAGAAGAAGAAGGAGAAGACCAAAAGTTGTGATAAGAGTATGTTTAACATTAATGATACATGTATATATATGTGTGTGTGTGTGTGTGTGTGTGTGTGTGTGTGTTGTTATTATTTGAGGTAGTTTGTGCATATATTGGAATGATCATATGAATAGCCATGTAGAGTAAAGGTTTGAATGTATATGTACTACATGAATTGTGTAACAACTCCATTTAAGTATCAATTTTTTTTCAAAATACCATGAAGTTATTACCTCGTTACAACTTAACTCAATATAACATTTATTTAATTTATACAATACAGAGTTCATATACATGTCATTAATCAAAACATATGTACAACATATCAAACACATAAAAATCTACTTCTTATTTATTCTAGTTGACCAATTCCGGAGATACAGGTGCGGGTGGTTGCACCATCAACGGGATCTAAGCCAACTCGACCATAAACATTTTATTTGCTTCTGGGATCTGCCCAACATAAAGTACTTGATCCAACGTGCACTAAAAGCCAGAGCTATAGAAAAATTTGCATAACTAATTTTCTGAACATGATATGGAAATATAGTGAGAATTAAATCCCAGTAAGTTCAACAATAAATCATCATCAATATATCTCATCACATCATGTTCAGCTGTATAAACTACAGAAAATCTCTTTGGTCACATGAATGCATCATATTTATGAACATAAGAATCATACAGTAATGATATGTATGACAGGATTAACTATTTTTAGAATATCATATGATGGCCATCAACTTATTCTCATTTCAAGCTACCCCGGTCAGGGTGAGTATCCTCTACTCTCCGGTACGGGCTTTTCTCGCTCCGTCCGACATGGCAGATTTTCTCTTTCTTTTCTCATAATCATAATCATAATCTTTGGTAGGGCATCCTCTACTGGTGCACCACACGGATTGCCATGTGACCGTGCTCATTTCTTTTCTTTTCACAATGATAGCCAAAAATATGCTTTCAATAACAAGTATGTTCATCAAAATACAACTATTACCATAAATCATTGGTAATCATGCCATGAACATAACCATTTCAAATATGACTTTATAAAATATTTTCATGTCAGAATTTTACACTTAAAATGGTAAGAAGTTCATACAATGGCAATGACTATGGCATATACTAGTCATTTATAAGATTTGTCTTCTTTTTTAAATATTAATTTTATTTCTTTATTTTTTTGATGCAGATTTTCATCATATCTAACCTTATCTTACTAATCAGAGCATAACTCCCTCAATTGAACTCTGATGTAGGTGATCTTGGTGTCAATTTTAAGATAAAACAATTATCTAAAACTATTATGTTGAACATTGTAGCGAAATATTAAGAAATAAAGGTTAAATTACTCCCTAAATGTACTTGTTATTTCTTCTCGGATAGGTTCTGACCTCTACCTACCAATAGGACCATATCTACCTCATATGGACTCCAACTTGAGTGATTCCAGTGATGAAAAATCTGTAACACACATATCTATAATTCTTATGCTAACCATTTATTTTAATTCAATACAGATAATTCATAGAAATTAAAATACAGAAGCTATCCTAACATATTCTTCCCTGCTGAACCATTTTCTGACCTTTGACTACTAATTAGCTCATATCTTCCTCATATGGACTCCAAATTGAATGATTGCAGTGGCTAAAAATCTGTGACACATATAGCTATAATTATTACGTGAACCATTTATTTTAATTCCATACAGATAATTCGTAGAAATTAAAATACAGAAGCTATCCTAACATATTCTTCCCTAATGAACCATTTTCTGACCTTTGCTTACTAATCAGACCATATCTACCTCATATGGACTCCAAATTGAATGCTTCCAGTGGCTACAAATCCGTGACACATATATCTTTAATTCTTATGTTAACCATTTATTTTAATTCCATACAGATAATTCCCATAAATTAAAATACAGAAGCTATCCTAATATATTCTTCCCTGATGAACCATTTTCTGACCTTTGACTACTAATCAGCTCATATCTTCCTCATATGGACTTCAAATTGAATACTTCCAGTGGCTAAAAATCAGTGACACATATAGCTATAATTATTAAGTTAACCATTTATTTTAATTCCATACAGATAATTCCTAGAAATTAAAATACAGAAGCTATCCTAACATATTCTTCCCTGATGAACCATTTTCTAACCTTTGCTTACTAATCAGACCATATCTACCTCATATGGACTCCAAATTGAATGATTCCAGTGGGTAAATATCCGTGACACATATATCTTTAATTCTTATGTTAACCAGTTATTTTAATTTCCTATAGATAATTCCCAGAAATTAAAACACAGAAGCTAAAAAGTTTGCCACGCATAGCCATACCTATGCAGAACTTTCTATACCAGTCTAAGTATTCAAACATACATCACATGCTAGATCAATATGTAACATGATATAGCAACATCATGATCAATCATCAAAGTTCTAAGATCAAAATCTCATATAAATATTATAAGTTTCAAAAGTTTTCTTCAAAAAGAAATATTGTTAAACTTTCCTGGAGCACTTAGTCCCCTAGACTTCTCCTTCCTCTTTCTTCCTTTCTTCCTGTCCTTTCCTCACTCTACCTTGCTTCTATTTTTCCTCTCCCTCACTTGGACGAAATTATGATGATATGTTCTTAAGAAAAGGGACAAGGTCCCTTTGATTTAGGGATTCATTTCCATTTTCTTTTGTCTTAAACTTAGGTAGCAAATTTCTAGCCCTTGAATCTCCATTATTTGGTTGATATTATTTGTGTGGGAGAGGAATGTTTTGTCCTAATGCCATGTAGTATCATACCACTTGCTAAAATTATGAGTGTAGGATATAGATGTTTTTGTCCTAAAGACTTGTATTATCATGCCACTTGCCAAAATTATGAATGTAAAATCACACCACTTGCTAAATTTTTGTCTTAATGCCATGTAACCTAATCTTTATTATTATTACATTATTATATCATCACCTAGTTCTTGAATTAGGAAAAATTACCCTAATCCAATGTTCTTGAAATTTTATGACCTTTACTTGTTTCTAAAAATTTATCTTCCTTATCCAAGAATTTTGCATCTCTTTATTATGTTATTTGTAATTGTTTTTCCTATTAGGTTTTCCCTCTTTATTTGTTCTCTTAATGTTAGAAACATTTTCTATGCATATACATAAGCTGAAGAATTTCTAAGGATTATAGTTCCTTAGATATCTAAAATATTGTCTAATAAATTTTATTTTCTTAATTAAATATTTATGTAAGTATTTTGTCTCGTATCATCCTGATTTGTTCAGTGTTTTGTTGAACTAGATTAGGACCCAACAAGTTCTTTTCTCCTACCTCAAACCAACATAGTGGAGATCGGCACTTCTTACCATATAAAGCTTCGTAGGGGGCCATCTTAATACTGGAGTGATAACTATTATTATAAGCAAACTCTACTAAAGGTAGGTACTTATCCCATCCTTTACCTTGCTCTATCACACAGGCCCTTAACATGTCCTCTAGAGTTTGAATGGTCTGTTCAGTCTGCTTGTCAGTTTGAGGATGGTAGGCAGTACTGAACCGCAACTAAGTACCAAAAGATTCCTGCAACGCTTTCCAAAACCTCGACGTGAACCTCAGATCTCTATCAGAAACAATAGTTAAGGGAATCCCATGCAGTCTAACTATTTCCTGGACGTACAATTGGGCCAATTTCTAGAGTGAAAACTTAATTTTTATGGGCAGAAAGTGAGCAGATTTGGTTAATCTGTCAATTATTACCCAGATAGAGTCATGTCTCACTAAAGTCTTAGGTAAACCCACAACAAAGTCCATCGAGATACTGTCCCATTTCCATTTAGGGATCTCAAGAGGTTGTAGAAATCCCGCTGGCTTTTGATGCTCCACCTTCACCTTTTGACAAATTAGACATTTCGCCACGAACTCTGTAATATCCTTTTTCATCCCTGGCCACCAATACATCATCTTTAAGTCCTGGTACATTTTAGTGCATCTAGAATGGACAGTATATTTACCCTGATGTGCTTCTTGTAGGATTTTATTTCTCAACTCGTTCTTGAGAGACACAAATCCTTCCTTGATACATGATTGCTCCATCTTCCATGACAGAAAAATTTCCTTGATCTTTATGATCCTGTAAGTATTGGTTGTGAACTTGAGCCTCTTTGATCTGGGCTCTAAGGTCACACCCTATACTTAAACCATTAATGGTTAGCTTCTTTGAGGAAAAAGTAGTGTCCAGCTTCAAATTTCGAAACTCCTCTAGCATTTGCATCTCATACAACATGATCTGGCCCATGTGTAGAGATTTTCGACTTAAGGCATAAGCTACAACATTCGCCTTTCCTGGATGATACTTTATCTCAAACTTATAGTCATTGAGAAATTCCAACCATCTTCGTTGCCTCATATTTAACTCCTTTTGATCAAAGAGATATTTAAGACTCTTGTGATCGCAATATACTTCAAAGGTTGCTCCGTATAAGTAATGTCGCCAAATCTTTAAAGCAAACACCACCGCCGCCAATTCAAGATCATAGGTTGGATAGTTTCCTTTGTGGGGTCTTAGTTGTCTAGAGGCATAAGCAACTACTCTCTTGTCTTGCATTAACACACACCTTAGTCCTTTCTTTGAAGCATCACTATACATTCAAAATGTCCTGTGGGGTCTGGAATAATTAAAACTGGAGGAGTGGTCAGTCTTGTCTTAAACTCCTGAAAACTAGCTTCACATTGATCAGTCCATTTGAAAGGACTTCCCTTCCTGGTCAATTTAGTCAATGGCAAGGCTATACGAGAGAAGTTTTGTATAAACCTCCTGTAGTATCCTGCCAAACCCAGGAAACTTCTGACTTCTGTAACTGTCTTTGGTCTCTCCCACTGAATCATTGCTTCCGTCTTGCTAGGATCTACGGCTACCCCTCTATTAGAGATGACATGTCCGAGAAACTTCACCTCTGACAGCCAAAATTCACACTTCTCCAATTTGGCATATAACTTTTTCTCTTTCAACACTTGCAGCACGATTCAGAGATGTTGTTCATTTTCTTTCTCACTCCTAGAGTATATCAAGATGTCATCAATGAACACTACAACAAATTGATATAGGTAGGGTTGAAAAATGCGATTCATGTAATCCATGAAAATTGCAGGTGCATTCATCAACTCGAAGGGCATTATGAGAAACTCATAATGCCCATATCTAGTCCTGAAGGCAATTTTTGGTACTCCTCCTCCTTGATCCTAATCTGATGATATCCTGACCTCAAGTCAATTTTAGAAAAGATGGAGGCTCCCTTCAGTTGATCCAATAAGTCATCTATCCTAGGGAGAGGGTACTTGTTTTTGATAGTCACCTTATTCAGCTGTCTGTAATCTATGCATAGTCTCAAGCTCCCGTCTTTCTTCTTAACAAACAATACAGAAGCTCCCCAAGGTGATACACTCGATCTAATGAATTGCTTGTCTAATAGTTCCTCCAACTGCTTCTTGAGTTCCTCCAACTGTAATAGAGATAGGCCTTGTCCCAGGTAGGAGATCAATAGAGAACTCTATCTCTCTCTTGGGAGGAATATCTGATGGAAATACTTCAGGAAACTCGTTGGCTATTGGGATTTCATCAAGCTTCGATTCGACTTCTAGGTTTGATAAATACAAGAGAATGTATCCAAGTACTTCATTCTTCAACTCCCTATTAACTTGATTGGCATTTAGCATCAATAATTAAACCTCTTCTTTTAGAGTAGGAGGTAGAAATTCAACGGTCTTGTTACAAAAATTCAACAAGACTTGATTTCTAGACATCCAGTCTTACCCTAGAATGACCTCAATACCTCTTAAAGGTAAACAGACGAGGTCTACAGAAAAGGTTTTCTCCTAGATGGTGACTTGACAGTCTTTACATATAGAGGAAGTTAATACCCTTTTCCCTGTAGGGGTTACTACAGATGGCTCATAGGGAGTTTCAGAAATAGGAAACTGAAACTTCCTAATACATTCTTTCGATATAAATGAATGACTAGCACTAGAGTCAAATAATACCATAAGAGCAAATCCATAGATATAGCATGTACCTTGAATCATTTCAGAAGATTGAGCAGCCTCTTGGCCGCTCAGGGTAAAAACCCTTCCTTTCACCTGAGGCCTCTGTTTTGGCTGCTTCCCCATATTCTGTGGGCAGTTTCTCACAAAATGTCCCTGCTGTCCGTAATTGAAGCAGACATCTTGTCCCATCTAGCATGGCCGGTTGCCATACATGTGTCCGCACTTAACGCACTTGACTGGGGCGAGGTCTTGTTGAAAAGGTCTAGGACCCGTAGTCAATGGCCTCTTTCCAGCTCCATATCCACTTCTTCTCATGTTCTTTCCAGGGTTGGGAAAATTTTTCTTCCTCTTCCCTAGGTTTCACCTTTGCTTCTCATCCTCTACTGCCCTTAAACTCTTTTTCAGGAGTCTGCATTTTTTTATCAGAGGTACAAACTCCCTGATCTCCATAGGTATAACAACATTCTTTATCTCCGGGTTTAGTCCCGCTTCAAACTTAACCGCCTTCCATGCTTCATCTGGGTTATATCACAGATAAGAGGAGAACTTAGACAACTCCTCGAACCTTGTGATATACTAGTCCACGGTCATGCTGCCTTGCCTGAGTTGGAGAAATTCGATCTCTTTCTCTGCTCGTACAGTACTTGGAAAGTACTTTTTAAAAAAAATGTCCTTGAACACTTGCAAGGTGATCTGTCTTCCCTGATGAGCTAAAAGTTCTCTAGCTCCACGCCACCTGTATTCTGCTTCATCCTTTAACATATATGCAACAAAAATAACTTGCTGCTCTTCAGTACAGCCCATCACTTCAAAGATTTTCTCTAATTCCCTTATCCACCTTTCGGCTACCGTTGGGTCATAGCCACCTTGGAAACAAGGTGGTCTAGTCCTCAAGAACTCGGATATGCCATTATCTTTTCCAGCAATCCAGTTGTTAGCACCATTCTCACCATTTGGGTTATTAGCATTCTGGAGATATTGTAAAATTTGGTTGGTGGTCATGACTTGGTCTCGAATTACCGTGGCCAGGTTGTGCAGGGTTTCCTCTGCATTGGTTGCTGGATTCCTCCTTGGTGGTGCCATTTCCTACCGTGGCAAAACAAAGTTATGTTGCTATTGAGGTGATCAAGCCCAATAGTTAGTTCAAAAATATTTAATAGCAGTCATAACACCACCTCGGCATATAGATAGGAAACACTAATAATTTCTTACCTATATGAATCACTGATCCCCTACACAGCACAACCACAACATACTCAAGACACTATAAGATCGATTCAGATAACCATCCACCCACTGGCCATCTAGGATTGACCTTCTCTGATACCAATTATGTAACAACTCCATTTAAGTATCAATTTTCTTTTAAAATACCATGAAGTTATTACCTCGTTACAACTTAACTCAATATAACATTTATTTAATTTATACAATACAGAGTTCACATACATGTCATTAATCAAAACATACGTACAACATATTAAACACATAAAAATCTACATCTTATTTATTCTGGTTGACCAATTCTGGAGATACAGGTGCGGGTGGTTGCACCTTCACTGAGATCTAAGCTAACTCGACCGCAAACATTTTATTTGCTTCTCGAATCTGCCCAACATAAAGTACTCGATCCAACGTGCACTAAAAGCCAGAGCTATAGAAAAATCTGCATAACTAATTTTCTGAACATGATATGGAAATATAGTGAGAATTAAATCCCAGTAAGTTCAACAATAAATCATCATCAAAATAGCTCATCACGTCATGTTCAGCTATATAAACTACAGGAAATATCTTTGGTCATATGAATGCATCATATCTATGCACATAAGAATCATACAGTAATGATATGTATGACAGGATTAACTATTTTTAGAATATCATATGATGGCCATCAACTTATTCTCATTTCAAGCTACCCCGGTTAAGGTGAGTATCCTCTACTCTCCGGTACGGGATTTTCTCGCTCCGTCCGACATGTCACACTTCCTCTTTCTTTTCTCATAATCATAATCATAATCATTGGTAGGGCATCCCCTACTGGTGCACCGCACGGATTTCCATGTGACTGTGCTCATTTCTTTTCTTTTCACAATGATAGCCAAAAATATGCTTTCAATAACAAGTATGTTCATCAAAATATAACTATTACCATAAATCATTGGTAATCATGCCATGAACATAACCATTTCAAATATCACTTTATAAAATATTTCCATGTCAGAATTTTACACTTAAGATGGTAAGAAGTTCATACAAAGGCAATGGCTATGGCATATACTAGTCATTTATAAGATTCGTCTTCTTTTTTAAATATTAATTTTATTTCTTTATTTTCTTGATGCAGATTTTCATCATATCTAACATTCTCTTACTAATCAGAGCATAACTCTCTCAATTGAACTCCAATGTAGGTGATCTTGGTGTCAATTTCAAGATAGAACAATTATCTAAAACTATTATGTTGAACATTGTAGCGAAATATTAAGAAATCAAGTTGTTATTACTCCCTAAATGTACAGGTTATTTCTTCTCGGATAGGTTCTGACCTCTACCTACTAATTGGACCATATCTTCTTTATATGGACTCCAACTTGAGTGATTCCAGTGGCTAAAAATCTGTGACACACATATTTATAATTCTTATGTTAATTATTTATTTTACTTCCATACAGATAATTCGCAGAAATTAAAATACAGAAGCTATCCTAACATATTCTTCCCTGATGAACCATTTTCTAACCTTTGACTACTAATCAGCTCATATCTTCCTCCTATGGACTCCAAATTGAATGATTCCAGTGGTTAAAAATCCGTGACACATATAGCTATAATTCTTATGTTAACCGTTTATTTTAATTCCATGCAGATAATTCCCAGAAATTAAAATACAGAAGCTATCCTAACATATTCTTCCCTAATGAACCATTTTCTGACCTTTACTTACAAATCAGACCATATCTACCTCAAATGGACTCCAAATTGAATGATTCCAGTGGTTAAAAATCCGTGACACATGTATCTGTAATTATTATGTTAACCATGTATTTTAATTCCCTACAGATAATTCCTAGAAATTAAAACACAGAAGCTATCCTAACATATTCTTCCCTGATGAACCATTTTCTGACCTTTGCTTACTAATCAGACCATATCTACCTCATATGGACTCCAAATTGAATTATTCCAGTGGGTAAAAATCCATGACACATATATCTTTAATTATTATGTTAACCATTTATTTTAATTCCCTATAGATAATTCCCAGAAATTAAAACATAGAAGCTATCCTAACATATTCTTCCCTGATGAACCATTTTCTGACCTTTGCTTACTAATCAGACCATATCTACCTCATATGGACTCCAAATTGAATTATTTCAGTGGGAAAAATCCGTGACACATATATCTTTAATTCTTATGTTAACCATTTATTTTAATTCCCTATAGATAATTTTCAAAAATTAAAATACAGAAGATAAAAAGTTTGCCACGCATAGCCATACCTATGCAGAACTTTCTATACCAGTCTAAGTATTCAAACATACATCACATGCTAGATCAATATGTAACATGATATAGCAACATCATGATCAATCATCAAAGTTCTAAGATCAAAATCTCATATAAATATTATAAGTTTCAAAAGTTTTCTTCAAAAAGAAATATTGTTAAACTTACCTGGAGCACTTAGTCCCCTAGACTTCTCCTTCCTCTTTCTTCCTTTCTTCCTGTCCTTTCCTCACTCTACCTTGCTTCTATTTTTCCTCTCCCTCACTTGGACGAAATTATAATGTTGTAAGGTTGGGTTTTCTTATATAGACCAGCAAATAATTCACCTTTCATGATCATGGGTCTACCTTATCACAATTAGATTACACTTGGTTGAATTTTTGGAAAACAAACAACTTATGTTCTTGTCTTCCTCTTCCTTAGTCAAGATATGCATAGGAAAAGGAGATTTGTATTTTGAAAATTATGATAATATGTTCTTAAGATATGGGACAAGGTCCCTTTGATTTAGGGATTCATTTCCATTTTCTTTTGTCTTAAACTTAGGTGGCAAGTTTCTAGCCCTTGAATCTCCATTATTTGGTTGATATTATTTGTGTGGGATAGGAATGTTTTGTCCTAATGCCATGTATTATCATACCACTTTCTAAAATTATGAGTGTAGGATATAGATGTTTTTGTCCTAAAGCCTTGTATTATCATGCCACTTGCCAAAATTATGAATGTAAAATCACACCACTTGCTAAATTTTTGTCGTAATGCCATGTAACCTAATCTTTATTATTATTACATTATTATATCGTTACCTAATTTATTTTATTTTATTTTTCCTCTTGGATTTGGGCTTATTCCTACCCATTATGGGCTTATTCCTACCCATTTTCTCTGCTTTGGATAAATTCTACCTTTCTTGGAGGGTTTGGTCACATTTTCATAATTTTTGGGCTATTGGTCCAATTACTATATCCTAGTCCAAGTCTATATTTTATTTCTTGCTTAGGTTTTCCAATGGGCTTACTAGAAACTTATGTGAAGTGGAAAAACTCTATATGAAGTGTCCATAGGTAAAAGCCCAATATATGGGTAAAGATTTGAAACTTCGTAATTCTAGTTCTTGAATTAGGAAAAATTACCCTAATCCAATGTTCTTGAAATTTTATGACCTTTACTTGTTTCTAAAAATTTATCTTCCTTATCCAAGAATTTTGCATCTCTTTAGTATGTTATTTGTAATTGTTTTTCCTATTAGGTTTTCCCTCTTTATTTGTTCTCTTAATGTTAGAAACATTTTCTATGCATATACATAAGGTGAAGAATTTCTAAGGATTATATTTCCTTAGATATCTAAAATATTGTCTAATAAATTTTATTTCCTTAATTAAATATTTTTGTACTTTTATCAATAAAAGAAACGAAATTAGGGTTGTTACAAATTGTGTTGAAATTTGGCTTTGAATGGATAGAATTCGATGCTCTGAATGGATGGTTCGGGTAGTCATAATTGTGCCAAATTAGAAGATATGTTCAACATAAAAGTTGTATCACTATGTATTATCATTCAAAACCCTCTAGAATCACTTTAATTGAACATAATAGGAAATATTTATGCCTTAATGAGTGAACAGAGGTCAGATCTAACAAGCAGAATGAAGATGCTAATTTTGGGACACTTTTCGTCCTAATTCTAGTTGTAATTTATCAAAGTGGTAAACATAAAAGTTGTATATTATTGTCTTATATTTCCATAGACACCAAATCACCGTAATTAGAATTGAAATGAGAGAGTTATGGCTTAATTAGTGAGATAAGGTCAGGCTGATCGAGATTCTGCAACATGAGGTATGACCGTGTTTGGTGGCACGACTAGGCCATGTTATGGATTGTTTGAAAGGTTACAGCATGTTTGAGACAATCTTAAGCACAACTGTGTTCCAGGGCACAGCCAGGTTGTGTTTGGAGCTGTTTATGCCCTACTTTAGCAATAAATGGCATTAAATGAATCCCATTAACTAGATGATAATTAGAGAAACTAAATTAAAGAAGAATTCCTTGTAATCTTTGCTATACAATGCTAGTTTTTATTATTTCTTATAATCACAAGCATGACATACTTTTTGTATTAATATATATTTGTTAAATGATAAAGATGATGATATAATACCTATGCTAATAGATCAATGCATGATGATTAAATGATATGATGTATGCATTGTTACATGATGGTAAGTGTATTAATACATATTTGTTAAATGATGATGTGACGATGATAATAAGTATAATGAAGATGATGTACTTGACTAATGCATAACCTTATCATGGCGATGATGATGATTAGAGAGTATAATGCATACATTATTGTATCAATGCATGATGATTAGATGTATGATATATACATTGTTACATTATGATAAATGTATCAATACATAATTATTAAATAATGTGATGATGATGGCAAGCATGATGATAATGATGAATATGGTTGAGGTAAAATCTCCATTGAGATGAAGATAGAGCATGATACTAGTAATGATGATATGTTGACGAGATGCATGCTTAATATGTTGATGCAATGTATGCTTAATATATTGATGAGTGCATACTTGACATGTTGATGAGATGCATACATGATATATTAACGAGATGTATGCTTAATATGTTGATGAGATGCATGCTTGAGATGTTGATGAGATGCATACTTGGTATGTTGATGAGACAAAATCACATATTGTATTGATGATAAATAGGATGATGTTATGCATGTGGCTAAATATGAGAAATAGAGGGATACTCGTGGCACTCTGTAACATCCCTAATTTTGTTTATTTATTAATAAAGGGACATAAATATTTAATGTAACATCCCTAATTTCGTTTCTTTTATTAATAAAGATACATAAATATTTAATTAAGAAAATAAAATTTGTTAGACAATTTTTAGATATCTAAGGAAATATAATCCTTAGAAATTCTTCACCTTATGTGTATAGATAGAAAATGTTTCTAACATTAAGGGAACAAGTAAAGAGAGAAAACCTAACAGAAAAAAAAATAAGAAATAACATACTAAAGAGAGGCAAAATTCTTTGGTAAGGAAGATAATTTTTTTTTTGAAGTAAGTAAAGGTCTTAAAATTTTAAGAATATTGAATTAGGGTATTTTTTTGCTAATTCAAAAGTTAGAAATTTCTAAGTTTAACATCTTCACCCATAAATTGGGCTTTCACCTTAGGACACTTCATAGAGAGTTTTTCCACTTCATATAAGTTTCTAGCAAGCCCATTGGATAGCCCAAACAAGAAATAAAACATAGACTTGGACTAGGATATAGAAGTTGGACCGATAACCCAAAAATTATGAAAATGTGACCAAGTCCTCAATGAAAGGTAGAATTTTAGCCAAAGAAAAGGAAATGGGTAAGAATGAGCCTAAATCCAAGAAAAAAATAAGAATCATGTGAGGAAATAGTAGTGTAATAATAATCAAGATTAGGTCACATGGAATTAGGACAAAATATCTATATCCAACATTCATAATTTCAACAAGTAGATAATAATACATGGCATTAGGACAAAACATCTATATCCTACATTCATAATATTTACAAGTGTATAATAATACATAGAATTATGACAAAACATCCTTATCCTACATAAATAATTTCAGCCAAATAAGGGAGATTCAAGGGTTGAAAATTTGCCACTTAGAAATCATACTTGATTCAGACAAAAGAAAAAAGAAATGAATCCATAAATCAAAGGGACCTTGTCCCTTGTCTTAAGAACATATTATCATAATTTTCAAAATACAAATCTACTTTTGCTATACATATCTTGACTAAGGAAGAGGAAGACAAGAACATGAGTTGTTTTAGGCCAAAAAACAACCAAGTGTATCCTAATTGTGATAAGGTAAACCCATGATCATGAAAAGTGAACAACTTAAAAGTTTATTTAATCAAAACCCACTCTTATAACATTATAATTTTGTTCAAGTGAGGGAGAAGAAAAATAGAAGCAAGGTAGAGTAAGGAAATGAGAGAAAGAGAGGAGAAGAAAGGAAGGAAGAAGAAGGAGAAGTCTAGAGGACTAAGTACTTAAGGTAAGTTAGCTTATTGTCCAGTTGAATCCATCTTTTCTCTTCATCCTTGGGGTTCAAAAACTCATCCTCCTTCTCTTATTTAAGCTGCTAGAAAAGCTAAGGGAAGGGAGGAATCTTGCTATTTCCTTCAAGAGGAAATAAGAAAGAGAATTCACTAAGTGAGCTAGGGAGATCTTTAGGTAAGTTTAACAATATCTCTTTTCGAAGAAAAGCTTTAAAATTTGTAACATTTATATGGGATTTTGAACATACTTGTTATTTGTAGCATAGTACTTGTTTTTTTGCATATGATGGATGTTTTGAACATACTTGTTATTGAAATCGTATTTTTGGCTATTAATGTAAAAAGAAAAGAAATGAGCATGGTCATATGGCAGTTTGTGTGGTGCACCAATAGGGGACGCCCTACTAATGGCTATAATTATGATGAGATAAGAAAGAGAAAGTGTGCCATGTCAAACGGAGCGAGAAAATTCTGTTTCGGAGAGTAGAAAGTACTCACCCTGACCGAGGTAGCTTGATATGAAAATAAGTTTATAGCCATCATAGGATATTTTGAAAATAGTTATTCATGCCATACATGTCATAACTGACGATTTTCTTGTGCATAGATAAAGTGCATTCATGTGACCTAAAGATAATTGTTGTAGCTTATATAGATGAACATGACGTGACAAGCATTATTGATAATGATTTATTGTTGAACCTACTAGGATGTATTTCTCACTATATTTCCATATCATGTTCGAAACACTAAGTTATGTAGATTTTCTCTTTGACCCGGTTTTAGCGTACGTTGAGTCGAGTTCCCTAAGATCCTGTGAAGGTACAACCACCTGCACCCATATCTCTGGAACTAGTCAATATATATGAATAAAATGTAGACTTATATGTGTTTGATTTTTGTACATATGTTTTGATTAATAATGTATATGTGAACTCATAATTGTATAAGTGTTAATGGTATTTCATAAACCTTATTTATGTTTGGTTAATTTAATTGAATGTTATTATGAGTTAAATAGTTAGAAGTAAGAAGGTAATGACTTCATAGAATTTTAGAAATATACATATATGTATATATGTAAAAAAAACGGAGTTGTTACATAACTGGTATCAGAGCAGGTCGATCCTAAATTGCCAATGGGTGGATTGTTATCTGAATCGATCTTATAGTGTTTTGAGTATGTTGTGGTTATGCTGTGTAAGGGATTAGTGATTTCACATAGGTAAGAATTTACTAGTGTTTCCTATCTATATGCCGAGGTGGTGTTATGACTGCTGTTAAATATTTTTGAAACTAACTATTGGGCTTGATCACCTCAATTGCAGCATAACTTATTTTTTCACCATAGTAAGAAATGGCACCACTAAGGAGGAATCCAACAAACAATGCAGAGGAAATCCTGCACAACCTTGCCATGGCAATTCGAGACCAGGTCATGACCACCAACCAAATTCTACAATACCTTTAGAGTTCTAATAACCTGAATGGTGAGAATGGTGTTAATAATCAGATGGCAGGGAATGATAATGGCATATCTGAGTTCTTAAGGACTAGACCACCTTCTTTTCAATGAGGCTTTGACCCAATTGTAGCTGAAAGGTGGATAAGGGAACTGGAGAAAATCTTTGAAGTGATGGGTTGTACTGAGGAGCAGCAAGTTATCTTCGCTACATATATGCTGAAAGATGAAGCAGAATACTGGTGATGTGGAGTTAAAGAACTTTTAGCTCACCATAGAAGGCAGTTCACCTGGCAGGTGTTCAAAGACACCATTTCAAAAAAATACTTCCAAAGTACTATGCGGGCAGAGATGGAAATTGAATTTCTCCAACTTAGGCAGGGCAGCATGACCGTAGACTAATACATCATGAGGTTCGAGGAGTTGTGTAAGTTTTCTTCTTACGAATGATTTAACTCCGATGAAGCATGTAAGGCTGCTAAATTTGAAATTGGATTGAACCTAGAGATAAGGAATGCTTTTGTAGCTATGGAGATTAGGAAATTTATACCTCTGATAAATAAATGCAGACTCTTGGAGAAGAGCTTGAGGGGCAGTGGAGGATGAGAAATAAAGACGAAACTTCTGTAAAATGATGAACGGGCCATAAAACTCTGGTAGAAATGTCAGAGGAAAAAGATAGGGTACTGACAAGAGGCCAATGACTGCAAGTTCCTGACCCTTCCAACAAAAATTTTCCATAGCCAAGTGTACTAAGTGTAGGCGTATGCATGGTAACCGGCCATACTACATGGGATCAGATGTTTGCTTCAAATGTGGATAGAAAGGTCATTTTGCAAAGAACAACCCACAATATAGAGAAGCATTCGGAACCAAGACCTCAGGAGAAAGGAAGGGTTTTCACCCTGAGCGGCCAAGAGACAGCTCAATCCTCCGAAGGAATTCAAGGTACATGTTATATCTATGGATTTGCTCTTATGGTATTGTGTTGAATCTGGTGCTAGTCATTCATTTATATCGAAAGAATGTATTAGGGAGCTTTAGTATCCTATTTTTAAAATCCCCTATGAACTATCTGTAGTAGCCCCCACAGGGGAAAGGATCTTAACTTCCTCAGTATGTAAAGACTGTCAGGTCACCATTAAGGAGAAAATTTTTTATGTAGACCTCGTCTGTCTACCTTTAAAGGTATTGATGTCATTCTTGGATTAGACTGGATGTCTAGAAATCGGGTCTTGCTGAATTATTGTAACAAGACCATTGAATTTCTACCTCCTACTTCAGAAGAGGAGATGCAGTTATTAATGCTTAATGCCAATCAAGTCAATAGGGAGTTGAAGAATGGAGTACTTGGATACATTCTCTTGTATTTATCAAACCTAGAAGTCGAACCGAACATTGATGGAATCCCAATAGCCAACGAGTTTCTTGAAGTTTTTTCATCAGATATTCCAAGTTTACTTTCCAAGAGAGAGATCGAGTTCTCTATTGATCTCCTACTTGGGACAGGACTTATCTCTATTGTACCTTATAGAATGGCCTCAAAGGAATTACAGGAACTTAAGAAATAGTTGGAGGAATTGTTAGATAAGCAATTCATTAGACTAAGTGTATCTCCTTGGGGAACTCCTGTATTGTTTGTTAAGAATAAAGATGGGAACTTGAGACTATGCATATATTACAGATAGCTAAATATGGTGACTATCAAAAATAAGTATCCTCTCCTTAGGATAGATGATTTATTAGATCAACTGAAGGGAGCCTCCATCTTTTCTAAAATTTACCTGAGATTGGGATACCATTAGATTAGGATCAAAGAGGAGGATGTACCAAAAAATAGCATTCAAGACTAGGTATGGGCACTAGGAGTTTCTCGTAATGCCTTTTGGGTTGACAAATGCACTTGTAATTTTCATGGATTACATGAATAGCATTTTTTGACCCTACCTAGATCAATTTGTGGTAGTATTCATTGATGACTTCTTGATATATTCTAAGAGTGAAAAAGAACATGAACAACATCTCTGAATCGTGCTGCAAGTACTGAAAGAGAAAAAGTTATTTGCCAAATTGAAGAAGTGTGGATTTTGGCTGTCAGAGGTAAAATTTCTCGAACATGTCATTTTCAATAAAGGGGTAGGCGTAGACCCTAGCAAGATGGAAGCAGTGATTTAGTGGGAAAGACCAAAGATGGTTATAGAAGTCAAAAGTTTTTTGGGTTTGGCAGGATACTACAGGAGGGTTATACAAAACATCTATTGTATAGCCTTGCCATTAACTAAATTGATTAGGAAAGGAAGTCCTTTCAAATGGAATAATCAATGTGAAGTTAGTTTCTAGGAGCTTAAGACAAGATTGACCACTCCTCCTGTTTTAATTATTCCAAACCCCACAGGACATTTTGAAGTGTATAGTGATGCTTCAAAGAAAGGGCTAGGGTATGTGCTAATGTAAGACAAGAGAGTAGTTGCTTACGCCTCTAGGCAACTAAGACCCCATGAAGGAAATTATCTAACCCATGATCTTGAATTGGCTGCGGTGGTGTTTGCCTTAAGGATTTGGTGACACTATTTGTATAGTGCAATATTTGAAGTATACTTTGATCATAAGAGTCTTTAGTACCTTTTTTATTAGAAAGAGTTAAATATAACGCAACGAAGATGGGTAGAATTTCTCAATGACTACAAGTTTGAGATAAAGTATCATCTAGGAAAGGCGAATGTTGTAGCTGATGTTTTGAGTCGAAAATCTCTACACATGGGTCAGATGATGGTGTATGAGATGCAGATGCTAGAGGAGTTTCAAAATTTGAAGCTAGCCACTACTTTTACTCCGAAGATGCTAATCATTAATGGTTTGAGTATAGAGTGTGACCTTAAAGCCCAGATCAAAGAGGCTCAAACTCGCGACCAATACTTACATGATCATAAAGATCAAGATAATTTTTCTATCTAGGAAGATAGAGCAATCATGTATCAAGGAAGGATTTGTGTCCCTTAAGAACAAGAGTTGAGGACTAAGATCCTGCAGGAAGCACATCAGAGTAAGTACACAGTCCATCTTGGATCCACTGAAATGTATCAAGACTTAAAGAAGATGTACTGGTGGCCAAGGATGAAAAAAGACATTATTGAGTTTGTGGCAAAATGTTTAATTTGTTAGAAGGTGAAGGTAGAGCATCAAAAGCCAGCAAGATTTTTACAATCTCTTGAGATTCCTATGTGGAAATGGGACAATATTTCGATGGACTTTGTGGTGGGCTTGCCCAAGACTTTAGTTGGACATGACACTATTTGGGTAATCGTTGACAGATTAATCAAATCTACTCACTTTTTGTGTAACATCCCTAATTTCATTTCTTTTATTGATAAAAGTACATAAATATTTAATTAAGGAAATAAAATTTATTAGACAATATTTTAGATATCTTAGGAAATATAATCCTTAGAAATTCTTCACCTTATGTATATGCATAAAAATGTTTCTAACATTACGAGAACATATAAAGAGGGAAAAACCTAATAGGAAAAAAAATTAGAAATAACATACTAAAGAGATGCAAAATTCTTGGATAAGGAAGATAAATTTTTAGAAATAAGTAGAGGTCTTAAAATTTCAAGAAGATTAGATTAGGGTAATTTTTCTTAATTTAAGAGTAAAAGTTACTAAGTTTAGTATTTCCACCCATAAATTGGGCATTTACCTATGGACACTTCATATAGAGTTTTTCCACTTCAAATAAGTTTCTAGCAAGCCCATTGGATAACCTAAGCAAGAAATAAAACATAGACTTGGACTAGGATATAGTAATTGGACCAATAGTCCAAAAATTATGAAAATGTGACTAAGCCCTCCAAGAAAGGTAGAATTTTATCCAAAG
This sequence comes from Gleditsia sinensis, assembly GCA_037074535.1. NCBI lineage: Eukaryota > Viridiplantae > Streptophyta > Magnoliopsida > Fabales > Fabaceae > Gleditsia > Gleditsia sinensis. Next base: position 54,190,883 of record CM073463.1, on the reverse strand, counting down.
CAAAGAAAATGGTTAGGAATAAGCCCAAATCCAAGAGGAAAAATAAAATAAAATAAATTAGGTGATGATATAATAATGTAATAATGATAAACATTAGGTTACATGGCATTAAGACAAAACATTAGCAAGTGGTATGATTCTACATTCATAATTTTGGCAAGTGGCATGATAATACAAGGCTTTAGGACAAAAACATCTATATCCTACACTCATAATTCTAACAAGTGGTATGATAATACATGGCATTAGGACAAAACATTCCTATCCCACACAAATAATATCAACCAAATAATGGAGATTCAAGGGCTAGAAATTTGCCACCTAAAAAGGCAAACCTATCATACTTGTTTAAGACAAAAGAAAATGGAAATGAATCCCTAAATCAAAGGGACCATGACCCTTATCTGAAGAACATATCATCATAATTTTCAAAATAAAAATCTCCTTTTTCTATGCATATCTTGACTAAGGAAGAGGAAGACAAGAACATAAGTTGTTTGTTTTCCAAAAATTCAACAAAGTGTATGCTAATTGTGATAAGGTAAACCCATGATCATGAAAAGTAAATTATTTGGTGGTCTATATAAGAAAACCCAACCTTACAACATTAGAATTTCGTCCAAGTGAGGGAGAGGAAAAATAGAAGCAAGGTAGAGTGAGGAAAGGAGAGGAAGAAAGGAAGAAAGAGGAAGGACAAGTCTAGAAGACTAAGTGCTCCATGTAAGTTTAACCATATTTCTTTTTGAAGAAAACTTTTGAAACTTATAATATTTATATGAGATTTTGATCTTAAACTTTGATGATTGGTCATGATGTTGCTATATCATGTTACATATTGATCTTGCATGTTATGTATGTTTGAATACTTAGGCTGGTATAGAAAGTTTTGCATAGGTATGGATAAGGGTGGCAAAATGTTTAACTTCTCTATTTTAATTTCTGGGAATTATCTGTAGGGAATTAAAATAAATGGTTAACATAAGAATAAAAGATATATGTGTCACGGATTTTAAGCCACATGAATCATTCAATTTGGAGTCCATATGAGCTAGATATAGTCCGATTAGTAGTCAAAGGTCAGAAATTGGTTCATCAGGGAAGAATATGTTAGGATAGCTTCTCTATTTTACTTTCTAGGAATTATCTGTATAGAATTAAAATAAATGGTTAACATAAGAATTATAGCTATGTGTGTCACGGAATTTGAGCCACTGGAATCATTTAATTTGGAGTGCATATGAGAAAGATATGATTTAATTAGTAGTCAAAGGTCAGAAAATGGTTCATTAGGGAAGATTATGTTAGGATAGCTTCTGTATTTTAATTTCTGGGAATTATCAGTATAGTATTAAAATAAATGGTTAACATAAGAATTATAGCTATGCGTGTCAATGATTTTTATCCACTGGAAGCATTCAATTTGGAGTCCATATGAGGAAGATATGAGCTGATTAGTAGTCAAAGGTCAGAAAATGGTTCATCAGGGAAGAATATGTTATGATAGCTTCTGTATATTAATTTATGAGAATTATCTGTATAGAATTAAAATAAATGGTTAACATAAGAATTATAGATATGTGTGTGATGGAGTTGTAGCCACTAGAATCGCTCAAGTTGGAGTCCATATGAGGTAGATATGTTCCAATTTGTAGGTAGAGGTCAGAACCTATCCGAGAAGAAATAACCTGTACATTTAGGGAGTAATATCATGTTGATTTCCTAATATTTCGCTACAATGTTCAGCAAAATAGTTTTAGATAATTGTTTTATCTTGAAATTGACACCAAGATCACCTACATCAAAGTTCAATTGAGGGAGTTATGCTCTGATTAGTAAGAGAAGGTTAGAAATGAAGAAAACCTGTATCAAGAAAATAAAGAAATAAAATTAATATTAAAAAAAGAAAACGAATCTTATAAATGACTAGTATATGCCATAGCCATTGCCATTGTATGAACTTCTTACCATCTTAGGTGTGAAATTCTGACATGAAAATATTTTATAAAGTGATATTTGAAATAGTTATATTCATGGCATGATTACCAATGATTTATGGTAATAGTTATATTTTGATGAACATACTTGTTATTGGAAGCATATTTTTGGCTATCATTGTGAAAAGAAAAGAAATGAGCACGGTCACATGGCAATCCGTGTGGTGCACCAGTAGGGGATGCCCTACCAACGGTTATGATCATGTTAATGAGAAAAGAAAGAGAAAGTGGGCCATGTCGGACGAAGCGAGAAAAGCCCGTACCGGAGAGTATAAAATACTCACCCTGACCGAGGTAGCTTGATATGAGAATAAATTGAGAGTCATCATATGATATTCTGAAAATAGTTAATCCTGTCATACATATCATTACTGTATGATTCTTTTGTGCATAGATATAATGCATTCATGTGACCAAAGATATTTTCTGTAGTTTATACAGCTGAACATGACGTGATAAGCTATTTTGATGATGATTTATTGTTGAACTTACTGGGATTTAATTCTCACTATATTTCCATATCATGTTCAGAAAATTAGTTATGCAGATTTTCTATAGCTTTGGCTTTTAGTTCACGTTGGATCGAGTACTTTATGTTGGGCAGATCCTAGAAGCAAATAAAATGTTTGTGGTCGAGTTGGCTTAGATCCCGGTGAAGGTGCAACCACCTGCACCTGTATCTCCGGAATTGGCCAACCAAAAGAAATAAGATGTAGATTTTTATGTGTTTGATATGTTGTACGTATGTTTTGACTAATGACATGTATGTAAACTCTGTATTGTATAAATTAAATAAATGTTATATTGAGTTAAGTTGTAATGAGGTAATAACTTCATGGTATTTAAAACAAAATTGATACTTAAATGGAGTTGTTACTGAATTGGTATCAGAGCAGGTCGATCCTAGATGGCCAGTGGGTGGATGGTTATCTGAATCGATCTTATAGTGTCTTGAGTATGTTGTGGTTATGCTGTGTAGGGGATCAATGATTCATATAGGTAAGAAATTACTAGTGTTTCCTATCTATATGCCGAGGTGGTGTTATGACTGCCATTAAATATTTTTTAACTAACTATTGGGTTTGATCACCTCAATAGCAGCATAACTTTGTTTTTGCCAAAGTAGGAAATGGCACCACCAAGGAGGAATCCAGTAACCAATGCAGAGGAAACCCTGCACAACCTGGCCAGGGCAATTCGAGACCAAGTCATGACCACCAACCAAATTTTACAATATCTCCAGAATGCTAATAACCCAAATGGTGAGAATGGTGCTAACAACCGGATGGCTGGAAAAGATAATGGCATATCCGAGTTCCTGAGGACTAGACCACCTTGTTTCCAAGGTGGCTATGACCCAACGGTAGCCGAAAGGCGGATAAGAAAATTAGAGAAAATCTTTGAAGTGATGGGCTGTACTGAAGAGCAGCAAGTTATTTTTGCTGCATATATGTTAAAGGATGAAGCAGAATACTGGTGGCGTGGAGCTAGAGAACTTTTAGCTCATCAGGGAAGACAGATCACTTGGCAAGTGTTCAAGGACAATTTTTTTGAAAAGTACTTTCCAAGTACTGTACGGGCAGAGAAAGAGATCGAATTTCTCCAACTCAAGCAAGGCAGCATGACTGTGGGCCAGTATATCGTAAGGTTCGAGGAGCTGTCTAAGTTCTCCTCTTATCTGTGATATAAACTAGATGAAGCATGGAAGGCGGTTAAGTTTGAAGCGGGACTAAAACCGGAGATAAAGAATGCTGTTGTAGCTATGGAGATCTGGGAGTTTGTACCTCTGATAAATAAATGCAGACTCTTGGAAAAGAGTTTAAAGGCAGTGGAGGATGAAAAGCAAAGGGGAAACCTATGGAAAATGAAGAAAAATTTTCCCATCCCTGGAAAGAATGTGAGAAGAAGTGGATATGGAGCTAGTAAGAGGCCATTGACTGCGGGTCCTAGACCTTTTCAACAAGACCTCGCCCCAGTCAAGTGCGCTAAGTGCGGACGCATGTATGGTAACCGGCCATGCTACATGGGACAAGAGGTTGATTCAATTGTGGACAGAAGGGACATTTTGCGAGAAACTGCCCACATAATGTATGGAAGCAGCCAGAACAAAGGCCTCAGGTGAAAGGAAGGGTTTAGACCCTGAGCAGCCAAGTGGCAGCTCAATCTTCTAAAATGATTCAAGGTATATGCCATATATATGGATTTTCTCTTATGGTGTTATTTGACTCTGGTGCTAGTCATTCATTTATATCGGAAGAATGTATTAAGAAGTTTCAGTTTCCTATTTCTGAAACTCCTTATGAGCTATCCGTAGTAACCCCTACAGGGGAACGGGTATTAACTTCATCTGTATGTAAGGACTGTCAAGTCATCATCCAGGAGAAAACTTTTTCTGTAGACCTCATCTATTTACCTTTAAGAGGTATTGAGGTCATTCTAGGGTTAGATTGGATATCTAAAAATCGAGTCTTACTGAATTGTTGTAACAAGACCGTTGAATTTCTACCTTTTACTCCGAAAGAGGAAGTCCAGTTATTGATGCTAAATGCCAATCAAGTTAATAGGGATTTGAAGAATGGAGTACTTGGATACATTCTCTTGTATTCATCAAACTTAGAAGTCGAATCAAAGCTTGATGAAATCCTAATAGCCAACGAGTTTCCTGAAGTGTTTCCATCAGATATTCCAGGCTTACCTCCCAAGAGAGAGATAGAGTTCTCTATTGATCTCCTACCTAGGACAAGGCCTATCTTTATTGCACCATATAGAATGGCCTCGAAGGAACTACAAGAACTCAAGAAACAGTTAGAGGAACTATTAGACAAGCAATTCATTAGACCGAGTGTATCACCTTGGGGAGCTCCTGTATTGTTTGTTAAGAAGAAAGACGGGAGCTTGAGACTATGCATAGATTACAGACAGTTGAATAAGGTGACTATCAAAAACAAGTACCCTCTCCCTAGGATAGATGACTTAATAGATCAATTGAAGGGAGCCTCCATCTTTTCTAAAATTGACTTGAGGTCAGGATATCATCAGATTAGTATCAAGGAGGAGGACGTACCAAAAACTGCCTTCAGGACTAGGTATGGGCACTCTGAGTTTCTCGTAATGCCCTTTGGGTTGACGAATGCACCTGCAATTTTCATGGATTACATGAATCGCATTTTTCGACCCTACCTAGATCAATTTGTTGTAGTGTTCATTGATGACATCTTGATATATTCTAAGAGTGAAAAAGAACATGAACAACATCTCCGAATCGTACTGCAAGTGCTAAAAGAGAAAAAGTTATATGCCAAATTGGAGAAGTGTGAATTTTGGCTGTCAGAGGTGAAGTTTCTCAGACATGTCATCTCTAATAGAGGGGTAACCATATATCCTAGCAAGACGGAAGCAGTGATTAAGTGGGAGAGACCAAAGATGGTTACGGAAATCAGAAGTTTCCTGGGTTTGGCAAGATACTACAGGAGGTTTATACAAAAATTCTCTCGTATAGCCTTGCCATTGACTAAATTGACCAGGAAGGGAAGTCCTTTCAAATGGACTGATCAATGTGAAGCTAGTTTTCAGGAGCTGAAGACAAGACTGACTAGTCCTCTTGTTTTATTTATTCCAGACCCCACAGGACATTTTGAAGTGTATAGTGACGTTTCCAAGAAAGGGCTAGGATGTGTACTGATGCAAGATAAGAGAGTAGTTGCTTACGGCTCTAGGCAACTGAGACCCCACGTAGGAAACTATCCAACCCACGATCTTGAATTAGCGGTAGTAGTGTTTGCCTTAAAGATTTGGCAACACTATTTGTACGGGGCAACCTTTGGAGTATGTTGTGATCATAAGAGTCTTAAATACCTCTTTGATCAGAAGGAGTTAAATATAAGGCAACGAAGATGGGTAGAATTCCTCAATGACTACAAGATCATCCCAGAAAGGCGAATATTGTAGCAGATGCCTTGAGTCAAAAATCTCTGCATATGGGTCAGATGATGGTGTATGAGATGCAGATGCTAGAGGAGTTTCGAAATTTGAAGCTAGCCACTACTCTTACTCCAAAGAATCTAGTCATTAATGGTTTAAGTATAGGGTGTGACCTTAGAGCCCAGATCAAAGAGGCTCAAGCTCACGACCAATACATACAGGATCATGAAGACCAAGGTAATTTTTCTGTCATGGAAGATGGAGCAATCATGTATCAGGGAAGGATTTGTGTCCCTCAAGAACGAGAGTTGAGGACTAAGATCTTGCAGGAAGGGCATCAGAGTAAATACACAGTCCTTCCTGGATGCACTAAAATGTACTAGGATTTAAAAAGGATGTATTGGTGGCCAGCGATGAAAAAGGATATTGCGGAGTTCGTGGCGAAATGTCTAATTTGTCAAAAGGTGAAGGTGGAGCATCAAAAGCCAACGAGATTTCTACAACCTCTTAAGAACCCTAAATGGAAATGGGACAGTATCTCGATGGACTTTGTGTTGGGTTTACCTAAGACTTCAGTGGGACATGACTCTATCTGGGTAATAGTTGACAGATTAAACAAATCTGCTCACTTTCTGCCCATAAAAATTAACTTTTCACTTGATAAATTGGCCCAACTGTATGTCCAAGAAATAGTTAGACTGCATGGGATTCCTTTAAATATTGTTTCTGATAGAGATATGAGGTTCACGTCGAGATTTTGGAAAGTGTTGCAGGAAGCTTTCGATACTCAGTTGCAGTTCAGTACTGCCTACCATCCTCAGACTGACGGGCAGATAGAACGGACCATTAGAACTCTAGAAGACATGTTAAGAGCCTGTGTGATAGAGCAAGGTAAAGGATGGGATAAGTACCTACCTTTAGTAGAGTTTGGTTATAATAATAGTTATCACTCCCGTATTAAGATGGCCCCCTATGAAGCTTTATATGGTAGAAAGTGCCGATCTCCACTATGTTGGTTTGAGGTAGGAGAAAATAACTTGTTGGGTCCTGATCTAGTTCAACAAACCACTGAACAAATCAAGATGATACGAGACAAGATACTTACAGCTCAGAGTCGGCAAAAGAGTTACTATGATAAGAGACATAGACCTTTAGAGTTTGAGGAAGGAGACCATGTATTTCTGAAACTTTTCCCGACTACTGGAGTTGGTAGGTCTCTTAAAACAAGAAAGCTAAGTCTGCGATTTTTGGGACCCTAACAAATTCTGAAGAAAGTAGGGACATCAGCATATCAAGTTGCTCTCTCACCTAATTTGTCCAACCTGCATAATGTTTTCCACGTATCACAGCTGCAGAAGTATCTTCCAGATTCATCAGATATAATACAGGATGAACCAATCCAAAAAAAGGAGAACATGACATACTAGCTAGTACCAGCATCCATATTGGACACTGACGTGAAGCAACTGAAAAATAAAACCATTCCCCTTGTTAAGGTGTTATGGGAAGGTTTGACTCTAGAAGAAGCAACTTGGGAGCAGGAAGAAGTCATGAGGAAGAAATATCCGCAATTGTTCTTATTAGGTAATTTTTGAAATTTTGAGGACAAATTTTCTTTAAGGGGGAGAGAAATGTAACATCCCTAATTTCATTTCTTTTATTGATAAAAGTACATAAATATTTAATTAAGGAAATAAAATTTATTAGACAATATTTTAGATATCTAAGGAAATATAATCCTTAGAAATTCTTCACCTTATATATATGCATAGAAAATGTTTTTAACATTAAGAGAACAGATAAAGAGGGAAAAACCTAATAGGAAAAAAAATTAGAAATAACATACTAAAGAGATGCAAAATTCTTGGATAAGGAAGATAAATTTTTAGAAACAAGTAGATGTCTTAAAATTTCAAGAAGATTGGATTAGGGTAATTTTTCTTAATTTAAGAGTAAAAGTTACTAAGTTTAGTATCTCCACCCATAAATTGGGCATTTACCTATGGACACTTCATATAGAGTTTTTCCACTTCAAATAAGTTTCTAGCAAGCCCATTAGATGACCTAAGCAAGAAATAAAACATAGACTTGGACTAGGATATAGTAATTGGACCAATAGTCCAAAAATTATGAAAATGTGACTAAGCCCTCCAAGAAAGGTAGAATTTTATCCAAAGCAAAGAAAATGGGTAGGAATAAGCCCATAATGGGTAGGAATAAGCCCAAATCCAAGACGAAAAATAAAATAAAATAAAATAAAATAAAATAGGTGATGATATAATAATGTAATAATAATAAAGATTAGGTTACATGGCATTAAGACAAAAATTTAGCAAGTGGTGTGATTCTACATTCATAATTTTGGCAAGTGGCATGATAATACAAGGCTTTAGGAAAAAAACATCTATATCCTACACTCATAATTCTAGCAAGTGGTATGATAATACATGGCATTAGGACAAAACATTCCTATTCCACACAAATAATATCAACCAAATAATGGAGATTCAAGGGCTAGAAATTTGCCACCTAAAAGGGCAAACCTATCATACTTGTTTAAGACAAAAGAAAATGGAAATGAATCCCTAAATCAAAAGGACCTTGTCCCTTTTCTTAAGAACATATCATCATAATTTTCAAAATACAAATCTCCTTTTCCTATGCATATCTTGACTAAGGAAGAGGAAGACAAGAACATAAGTTGTTTGTTTTCCAAAAATTCAACAAAGTGTATGCTAATTGTGATAAGGTAGACCCATGATCATGAAAGGTGAATTATTTGGTGGTCTATATAAGAAAACCCACCATTACAACATTAGAATTTCATCCAAGTGAGGGAGAGGAAAAATAGAAGCAAGGTAGAGTGAGGAAAGGAGAGGAAGAAATGAAGAAAGAGGAAGGACAAGTCTAGAAGACTAAGTGCTCCATGTAAGTTTAACAATATTTCTTTTTGAAGAAAACTTTTGAAACTTATAATATTTATATGAGATTTTGATCTTAAACTTTGATGATTGATCATGATGTTGCTATATCATGTTACATATTGATCTTGCATGTGATGTATGTTTGAATACTTAGGCTGGTATAGAAAGTTCTGGATAGGTATGGCTATTGTTGGCAAAATGTTTAGCTTCTCTATTTTAATTTTTGGGAATTATATATAGGGAATTAAAAAAAATGGTTAACATAAGAATTAAATATATATGTGTCACGGATTTTAAGCCACTGGAATCATTCAAGTTAGAGTCCATATGAGGTAGATATGGTCCGATTAATAGTCAAAGGTCAGAAACTGGTTCATCAGGGAAGAATATGTTAGGATAGCTTCTGTATTTTACTTTCTGGGAATTATCTGTATAGAATTAAAATAAATGGTTAACATACGAATTATAGCTATGTGTGTCACAGATTTTTAGCCACTGGAATCATTCAATTTGGAGTCCATATGAGGAAGATATGTGCTAATTAGTAGTAAAAGGTCAGAAAATGGTTCATCAGGGAAGAATATGTTAGGATAGCTTCTGTATTTTACTTTCTGGGAATTATCTGTATGGAATTAAAATAAATTGCTAACATAAGAATAATATCTATGTGTATCACGGATTTTTAGCCACTGAAATCATTCAATTTGGAGTCCATATGAGGAAGATATGAACTAATTAGTAGTCAAAGGTCAGAAAATGGTTCATCAGGGAAGAATATGTTAGGATAGCTTCTATATTTTAATTTATGGGAATTATCTGTATGGAATAAAAATAAATGGTTAACATAAGAATTATAGCTATGTGTGGCACTGATTTTTAGCCACTGGAATCATTCAATTTGGAGTCCATATGAGGAAGATATGAGCTGATTAGTAGTCAAAGGTCAGAAAATGGTTCATCAGGGAAGAATATGTTAGGATAGCTTCTGTATTTTAATTTCTGGGAATTATCTGTACAAAATTAAAATAAATGGTTAACATAAGAATTATAGATATGTGTGTCACGGAGTTTAATCCCCTGGAATCGCTCAATTTGGAGTCCATATGAGGTAGATATGTTCCAACTAGTAGGTAGAGGTCATCCGAGAAGAAATAACCTATACATTTAGGGAGTAATATCACCTTGATTTCTTAATATTTCGCTACAATGTTCAACATAATAGTTTTAGATAATTGTTCTATCTTGAAATTGACACCAAGATCACCTACATCGGAGTTCAATTGAGGGAGTTATGCTTTGATTTGTAAGAGAAGATTAGATATGATGAAAACCTGTATCAAGAAAATAAAGAAATAAAATTAATATTTAAAAAAGAAGACGAATCTTATAAATGACTAGTATATACCATAGCTATTGCCATTGTATGAACTTCTTACCATCCTAAGTGTGAAATTCTGACATGAAAATATTTTATAAAGTGATATTTGAAATAGTTATGTTCATGGCATGATTACCAATGATTTATGGTAATAGTTATATTTTGATGAACATACTTGTTATTGAAAGCATATTTTTGGATATCATTGTGAAAAGAAAAGAAATGAGCACGGTCACATGGCAATCCGTGTGGTGCACCAGTAGGAGACACCCTACCAACGGTAATGATCATGTTAATGAGAAAAGAAAGAGAAAGTGGGCCATGTCGGACGGAGTGAGAAAAGCCCGTACCGGAGAGTAGAAAATACTCACCCTGACCGGGGTAGCTTGATATGAGAATAAATTGATAGTCATCATATTGTATTCTGAAAATAGTTAATCCTGTCATATATATCATTACTGTATGATTCTTTTGTGCATAGATATAATGCATTCATGTGACCAAAGATATTTTCTGTAGTTTATACAGCTGAACATGACGTGATGAGCTATTTTGATGATGATTTATTGTTGGACTTACTGGGATTTAATTCTCACTATATTTCCATATCATGTTCAGAAAATTAGTTATGCAGATTTTCTATAGCTTTGGCTTTTAGTGCACGTTAGATCGAGTACTTTATGTTGGGCAGATCCCAGAAGTAAATAAAATGTTTGTGGTCTAGTTGGCTTAGATCCCGGTGAAGGTGCAACCACCCGCACTTGTATCTCCGGAATTGGTCAACCAAAATAAATAAGCTGTAGATTTTTATGTGTTTGATATGTTGTACGTATGTTTTGATTAATGACATGTATGTAAAATCTGTATTGTATAAATTAAATAAATGTTATATTAAGTTAAGTTGTAACGAGGTAATAACTTCATGGTATTTAAAAAAAATTGATACTTAAATGGAGTTGTTACATAATTGGTATCAGAGCAGGTCGATCCTAGATGGCCAGTGGGTGGATGGTTATCTTAATCGATCTTATAGTGTCTTGAGTATGTTGTGGTTGTGCTGTGTAGGGGATCGGTGATTCATATAGGTAAGAAATTACTAGTGTTTCCTATCTATATGCCGAGGTGGTGTTATGACTGCTATTAAATATTTTTTAACTAACTATTGGGCTTGATCACCTCAATAGCAGCATAACTTTGTTTTTTCCATAGTAGGAAATGGCACCACCAAGGAGGAATCCAGCAACCAATGCAGAGGAAACCCTGCACAACCTGGCCACGGCAATTCGAGACCAAGTCATGACCACCAACCAAATTTTACAATATCTCCAGAATGCTAATAACCCAAATGGTGAGAATGGTGCTAACAACCGGATGGCTGGAAAAGATAATGGCATATCCGAGTTTCTGAGGACTAGACCACCTTGTTTCCAAGGTGGCTATGACCCAACGGTAGCCGAAAGGTGGATAATGGAATTAGAGAAAATCTTTGAAGTGATAGGCTGTATTGAAGTGCAGCAAGTTATTTTTGCTACATATATGTTAAAGGATGAAGTAGAATACTGGTGGCGTGGAGCTAGAGAACTTTTAGCTCATCAGGGAAGACAGATTACCTGGCAAGTGTTCAAGGACATTTTGTTTTGAAAAGTACTTTCCAAGTACTGTACGGGCAGAGAAAGAGATTGAATTTCTCCAACTCAGGCAAGGCAGCATGACTGTGGACCAATATATCGCAAGGTTCGATGAGCTGTCTAAGTTCTCCTCTTATCTGCGATATAACCCAGATGAAGCATGGAAGGCGGTTAAGTTTTAAGCGGGACTAAACCCGGAGATAAAGAATGCTGTTATAGCTCTGGAGATCAGGGAGTTTGTACCTCTGATAAATAAATGCAGACTCTTGGAAAAGAGTTTAAAGGCAGTGGAGGATGAAAAACAAAGGCGAAACCTATTGAAATGGCAAAACCTGTGTGATAGAGCAAGGTAAAGAATGGGATAAGTACCTACCTTTAGTGAAGTTTGCTTATAATAATAGCAATCACTCTAGTATTAAGATGGCCCCTTACCAAGCTTTATATGATAGGAAGTGCCGATCTCCACTATGTTGGTTTGAGGTTGGAGAAAAGAACTTGCTGGGTCCTGATCTAGTTAAACAAACCACTGAACAAATCTGGATGATACGAGACAAAATACTTACAGCTCAGAGTCTGCAAAAGAGTTACGATGATAAGAGACATAGACCTCTGGAGTTTGAGGAAGGAGACCTTGTGATTCTGAAACTTTTCCCAAATACTGGAGTTGGTAGGTCTCTCAAAACTAGAAAGCTATATCTGCAATTTTTGGGACCCTGCCAAATTTTGAGGAAAGTGGGGACATCAGCATATCAAGGTGCCCTTGCACCTAATTTTTCCAACCTACATAATGTTTTCCATGTATCACAGCTCTGGAAGTATCTTTAAGATTCTTCACATGTAATAAGGGATAAATCAATTCAAATAAAGGAGAACATGACATACTAGCTAGTACCGACATCCATATTGGACACTGATGTGAAGCAATTGAGGAATAAGACCATTCCCTTGGTTAAGGTGTTATGGGAAGGTTTGATTCTAGAAGAAGCAACATGGGAGCTAGAAGAAGTCATGAGGAAGAAATATATGCAATTGTTCTTATTAGGTAATTTTTGAAATTTTGAGGACAAAATTTCTTTTAGGGCGAGTGAAATGTAACATCCTTAATTTCCTTTTATTTATTAATAAAGGGACATAAATATTTAGTGTCACATCCCTAATTTCATTTCTTTTATTAATAAAGATACATAAATATTTAATTAAGGAAATAAAATTTATTAGATAATTTTTAGATATCTGAGGAAATATAATCCTTAGAAATTCTTCACCTTATGTGTATGGATAGAAAATGTTTCTAACATTAAGGGAACAAGTTAAGAGAGAAAACCTAAAAGGAAAAAATAGCAATAACATACTAAAGAGAGGGCAAAATTCTTTGGTAAGGAAGATAATTTTTTTTGAAGTAAGTAAAGGTCTTAAAATTTTAAGAAGATTGAATTAGGGTAATTTTTTGTAATTCAAGAGTTAGAAATTTCTAAGTTTATCATCTCCACCCATAAATTGGGCTTTCACCTATGGACACTTCATATAGAGTTTTTTCGCTTCACATAAGTTTCTAGCAAGCCCATTGGATAGCCCAAGCAAGAAATAAAACATAAACTTGGACTAGGATATAGAAGTTGGACCGATAGTCGAAAAATTATGAAAATGTGACCATGCCCTCCATGAAAGGTAAAATTTTAGCAAAAGCAAAGGAAATGGGTAAGAATGAGCCCAAATCCAAGAGATAAAAAATAAGAATCATGTGAGGAAATAGTAGTATAATAATAATCAAGTTTTGGTCACATGGCATTAAAACAAAACATCTATATCCAACATTCATAATTTCAACAAGTAGATAATAATACATGGCATTAGGACAAAACATCTATATCCTACATTCATAATTTTAACAAGTGTATAATTATACATAGCATTATGACAAAACATCCTTATCTTACACAAATAATTTCATCCAAGCAAGGAAGATCCAAGGGTTGAAAATTTGCCACTTAGAAAGGCAAACCTATCATACTTGATTCAGACAAAAGAAAAAAGAAATGAATTCCTAAATCAAAGAGACCTTGTTCCTTGTCTTAAGAACATATTATCATAATTTTCAAAATACAAATCTCCTTTTTCTTTGCATATCTTGACTAAGGAAGAGAAAGACAAGAACACGAGTTATTTTTCCCCCAAAAAACAACTAAGGGCATCCTAATTGTGATAAGGTAGACCCTTGATAATGAAAGTTGAACCACTTGATAGTTTATTTAAGCAAAATCCACCCTTATAACATTATAATTTCATTCAAGTGAGGGAGAGAAAAAATAGAAGCAAGGTAGAGTGAGGAAATGAGAGAAAGAGAGGAGAAGAAAGGAAGGAAGAAGAAGGAGAAGTCTAGAGGACTAAGTACTCAAGGCAAGTTAGCTTAATGTCCACTTGAATCCATCTTTTCTCTTCATCCTTGGGGTTCAAAAACTCATCCTCCTTCTCTTATTTAAGTTGCTAGAAAAGCTAAGGGAAGGGAGGAATCTTACTATTTCCTTCAAGAGGAAATAAGAAAGAGAATTCACTAAGTGAGCTAGGGAGATCTTTAGGTAGGTTTAACAATATCTCTTTTTGAAGAAAAGCTTTGAAATTTGTAACATTTATATGGGATTTTGATCTTATAACTACGATGATATTTGCAATATTTGCTACTTTGATGATTGGTCATGGATGTTGCTATATCATATTACTTGTTTTTTTGCATATGATGGATGTTTTGAACATACTTGTTATTGAAATCATATTTTTGGCTATTAATGTAAAAAGAAAAGAAATGAGCATGGTCATATGGCAGTTTGTGTGGTGCACCAGTAGGGGACGCCCTACTAATGGCTATAATTATGATGAGATAAGAAAGAGAAAGTGTGCCATGTCAAACGGAGCGAGAAAATTCTGTTTCGGAGAGTAGAAAGTACTCACCCTAACCGAGGTAGCTTGATATGAAAATAAGTTTATAGCCATCATAGAATATTCTGAAAATAGTTATTCATGCCATAGATGTCATAACTGACGATTTTCTTGTGCATAGATAAAGTGCATTCATGTGACCTAAAGATAATTGCTATAGTTTATACAGATGAACATAAGGTAACAAGTGTAACAACTCCATTTAAGTATCAAATTTTTTTTTTAAATACCGTGAAGTTATTACCTCGTTACAACTTAACTCAATATAACATTTATTTAATTTATAGAATACAGAGTTCACATACATGTCATTAATCAAAACATACGTACAACATATCAAACACATAAAATCTACATCTTATTTATTTTGGTTGACCAATTCTGGAGATACAGGTGCGGGTGGTTGCACCTTGACCGGGATCTAAGCCAACTTGACCACAAACATTTTATTTGCTTCTGGGATCTGCCTAACAAAAAGTACTCGATCCAACGTGCACTAAAAGTCAGAGTTATAGAAAAATCTGCATAACTAATTTTCTGAACATGATATGGAAATATAGTGAGAATTAAATCCCAGTAAGTTCAATAATAAATTATCATCAATATAGCTCATCACATCATGTTTAGCTGTAAAAACTACAGAAAATATCTTTGGTCACATAATGCATTATATCTATGCACATAAGAATCATATTGTAATGATATGTATGACAGGATTAACTATTTTCAAAATATCATATGATGGCCATCAACTTATTCTCATTTCAAGCTACCCCGGTCAGGGTGAGTATTCTCTACTCTCCGGTACGGGCTTTTCTCGCTCCGTCCGACATGGCCCACTTTCTCTTTCTTTTCTCATTAACATGATCATAACCGTTGGTAGGGCGTCCCCTACTGGTGCACCACACAGATTGCCATGTGACCGTGCTCATTTATTTTCTTTTCACAATGATAGCCAAAAATATACTTTCAATAACAAGTATGTTCATCAAAATATAACTATTACCATAAATCATTGGTAATCATGCCATGAACATAACTATTTCAAATATCACTTTATAAAATATTTCCATGTCAGAATTTCACACTTAAGATGGTAAAAAGTTCATACAATGGCAATGGCTGTGGCTATACTCGTCATTTATTATTTTCATTTATAAGATTCATCTTCTTTTTTAAATATTAATTCTATTTCTTTATTTTCTTGGTGCAGGTTTTCATCCTATCTAACATTCTCTTACTAATCAGAGCATAACTCCCTCAATTGAACTCCGATGTAAGTGATCTTGGTGTCAATTTCAAGATAAAACAATTATCTAAAACTATTTTGTTGAACATTGTAGCGAAATATTAAGAAATTAAGGTGATATTACTCCCTAAATGTATAGATTATTTCTTCTTGGATAGGTTCTGACCTCTACCTACTAATCGGACCATATCTACCTCATATGGACTCCAACTTGAGCGATGCCAGTGGTTAAAAATCCGTGACACACATATCGATAATTCTTATGTTAACCATTTATTTTAATTCCATACAGATAATTTCCAAAAATTAAAATACAGAAGCTGTCCTAACATATTCTTCCCTAATGAACCATTTTCTGACCTTTGACTACTAATAAGCTCATATCTTCTTTATATGGACTCCAAATTGAATGATTCCAGTGGCTAAAAATCCATGACACACATCGCTATAATTAATATGTTAACCATATATTTTAATTCCATACAGATAATTTCCAGAAATTAAAATACAAAAGCTGTCCTAACATAATCTTCCCTGATGAACCATTTTCTGACCTTTGACAACTAATCAGCTCATATCTTCCTCATATGGACTCCACATTAAATGATTCCAGTGGCTTAAAATCCATGACACACATAGCTATAATTCATATGTTAACCATTTATTTTAATTCCTAACAGATAATTCCCAGAAATTAAAATACAGAAGCTGTCCTAACATATTCTTCCCTGATGAACCATTTTCTGACCTTTGACTACTAATCAGGTCATATCTTCCTCATATGGACTCCAAATTGAATGATTCCAGTGGTTACAAATCCGTGACACATATATCTTTAATTATTATGTTAACCATTTATTTTAATTCCCTACAGATAATTCCCAAAAATTAAAACACAGAAGCTATCCTAAAATATTCTTCCCTGATGAACCATTTTCTGACCTTTGCTTACTAATCGGACCATATCTACAACATATGGACTCCAAAATTGAATGCTTCCAGTGGCTAAATATCCGTGAGAGATATATCTATTAATTCATATGTTAATCATTTATTTTAATTCCTTATAGGTTGTTCCCAGAAATTAAAACACCGAAGCTAAAAATTCTGCCACCCATAGCCAAAACCATGCAGAACTATCTACTCCAACCTAAGTATTCAAACATACATCACATGCAAGATCAATATGTAACATGATATAGCAACATCATGACCAATCATAAAAGTTCTAAGATCAAAATCTCATATAAATATTATAAGTTTCAAAAGTTTTCTTCAAAAAGAAATATTGTTAAACTTACCTGGAGCACTTAGTCCCCTAGAATTCTCCTTCCTCTTTCTTCCTTTCTTCCTCTCCTTTCCTCACTCTACCTTGCTTCTATTTTTCCTCTCCCTCACTTGGACGAAATTATAATGTTGTAAAGGTGGGTTTTCTTATATAGACCACCAAATAATTCACTTTTCATGATCATGGGTCTACCTTATCACAATTAAGATACACTTTGTTGATTTTTTGGAAAACAAACAACTTATGTTCTTGTCTTCCTCTTCCTTAGTCAAGATATGCATAGGAAAAAGAGATTTGTATTTTGAAAATTATGATGATATGTTCTTAAGATAAGGGACAAGGTCCCTTTGATTTAGGGATTCTTTTCCATTTTCTTTTGTCTTAAACAAGTATGATAGTTTTGCATTTTTAGGTGGCAAATTTCTAGCCCTTGAATCTCCATTATTTGGTTGATATTATTTGTGTGGGATAGGAATGTTTTGTCCTAATGCCATGTATTATCATACCACTTGCTAGAATTATGAGTGTAGGATATAGATGTTTTTGTCCTAAAGCCTTGTATTATCATGCCACTTGCCAAAATGATGAATCTAGAATCACACCACTTGTTAAATTTTTGTCTTAATGCCATGTAACCTAATCTTTATTATTACATTATTATAACATCACCTAATTTATTTTATTTTATTTTTCCTCTTGGATTTGGGCTTATTCCTACCCATTATGGGCTTATTCCTACCCATTTTCTTTGCTTTGGATAAAATTCTACCTTTCTTGGAGGGCTTGGTCACATTTTCATAATTTTTGGGCTATTGGTCCAATTACTATATCCTAGTCCAAGTCTATGTTTTATTTCTTGCTTAGGTTATCCAATGTCTTGCTAGAAACTTATGTGAAGTGGAAAAACTCTATATGAAGTGTCCATAGGTAAAAGCCCAATGTATGGGTAAAGATTTTAAACTTAGTAACTCTAGTTCTTGAATTAGGAAAAATTACCCTAATTCAATGTTCTTGAAATTTTAAGACCTTTACTTGTTTTTAAAAATTTATCTTCCTTATCCAAGAATTTTGCATCTCTTTAGTATGTTATTTCTAATTTCTTTCCTATTAGGTTTTCCTTCTTTATTTGTTCTCTTAATGTTAGAAACATTTTCTATGCATATACATAAGGTGAAGAATTTCTAAGGACTATATTTCCTTAGATATCTAAAATATTGTTTAATAAATTTTATTTCCTTAATTAAATTTTTTATGTACCTTTATCAATAAAAGAAACGAAATTAGGGATGTTACAACAAGCATTATTGATAATGATTTATTGTTGAACCTATTGAGAATTATTTTTCATTGTATTTCCATATCATGTTCAGAAAACTAAGTTATGCAGATATTCTCTATGACTTACTTTTAGCGTACGTTGGGTCGAGTTGGCTAAGATCCTGATGAAGATGCAACCACCCATACTCGTATCTCCAGAATTGGTTAATATGGTTGAATAAATTGTAGACTTATATGTGTTTGATTTTTTACATATGTTTTGATTAATAATGTGTACGTGAACCCAGAATTGTATAATTGTTAATGGTATTTCATAAACCTTATTTATATTTTTTTTAATTTAATTGAATGTTATTATGAGTTAAATAGTTAGAAGTAAGAAGGTAATGACTTCATGGAATTTTAGAAATATACATATTTGTATATATGTAAAAAAATGGAGTTGTTACACACTCTGTGGTAGCTAGGTGACCCGGTGGCATGCGGGATGACCCTTATGGCCGCAAAGTGACCTTGCAAAAAGTATTAGGATGACCCATACCTCAGCAAGTTGACTCAGCGACATGCGACTCCTTGTGGCGATAAGGTGACCAGTCGGGTCATATGGCTTTGAGACGGTAGCAAATAGGAGACGCTCTATTAACCTGAGTGAGCCTAGGTGGAGAATGGCCACTTCGACTAGGTAACAGAGGCATGTGAGTTGCGGGTGGGGGAATGACTTACATTGCCTTATTACAGAGATGTAGAAGGATGACATATGAATAGCCACCATGCACGATGTTTTGTATACTAAAATTGTGATTATCATATGTGTACATAATATGTTAAAGCATACTATTTATGAATATTATGCTTTTATCATGAAAGATTAATAGTATTTTAGTGTGTTATAATTATTACAATTGAGTATCTATATATACCGTGTTTTTATCATGCAATATATTGGTGATGTATATGTATATATATATATATATACACACACACACACACATGTTGTCAATGATAAATGTTTTCTATACTTTATACAGCTAGACATAACACTATGATCTTTCTGATTATATGACGCATTTAATGTTGAACCTATTGGAAACTTCTGTTCTCATTATTGTTGGTGTTATGTTCAGATTAAAGCAAATGATATCCTAGCTATTTTTGTGCACTTGATCATAGAGATATAGTGGATGACGATGCCTCATGCTGGCCCAGATTCTAGTACCACCTCCTCCAACCTTTGTACTCCAGGGTTGGTGTGTTGTTTGGGGTTTAATGTTAGATTATTTTAATTATGTGACTTTGTGTTACTCTTGTATAAATGTTAACCACTGACATGGCTTTCGGTATGATGGAAATGAAAAATGTATTGTTTTATAAATAAAAAGACTATCTCTTACAATATAAGGCATAGAATATATAATGCCTATATCATTAATCTTAACGAAGAATTTCCTAAAGATCCTAAATGCTTAACAAGAATCAATGAAGATAGTTGGCTATGGCATATGAGGCTTGCTAATGCTATCATGGCCCTATTAGACAAGCTTGTTGAAAAGGATTTAGTTATTGGTTTTTCCAGAAATCACTTTTGAAAAAAATAGACTTTGTGATACTTGTTAAAAGAGGAAATAAGTGAAAAACTCTTTCACTTACAAAATTATTGTTTTCACCTATAGACCTTTGCAACTTTTACATATGGATTTGTTTGGTGTATCTAGGATAATGATCTTTGTAGGAAACTTCTATGTGCTTATTGTTGATGATGATTTGTCAAGATTCACCTAGACACTCTTTTATCTCACAAAGATCAAGCCTTTGAATCTTTTAGAAAACTTGTAAAATTCATTCAAAATGAAAAAGGCATGATGATTATAAGAATTAGAAGTGACCATGGAAGAGAATTTGAAAAATAAGAACATAAAATATGTTTATGATGAGAATGGCATGGAATATAACTTTTATACTCCTAGAACAACATAACAAAATGGTGTGGTCAAAAGGAAAAATAGAACTTGTAGAAGAAATGGCTAGAACTATGCTTAATGAAGGTAACTTTCCTAAATATTTTTGGGAAGATATTGTGAAACAACTTGTTATGTTATGCATAGGGCTATAATAAGGCCTATGTTATAGAAAACCCTTTTTGAATTGTATAAAGGAAGGAAACCCAACATCTCTCATCTCTATGTGTTTGGGATCAAATGTTTTGTTCTAAAAGAATGGAAAAGAAAGCTTAGGAAAATTTGGTACCAAATTTAATAAAGTTGTCTTCCTAGGCTATGCTAGTACAAGTAAAGCCTGTAGGGTCTATAAAAAGCGAACTTTAGTGATAAAAGAGTCAATCATGTAGTGTTTGATGAATCCAACTCAAATGAACCTAGGATAGTTTGTAATGATGATGATATAGAAGTTTTAGAAAACTCAATTGTTAATAAAGAATATAAGAAAACTAATAATGATAATAGAAGCCACTATTAAAGAAAGTCCTCTTCAAGAGAATGAACCTAGAAATAAGTAAAACCTCTTAAGAGAGTGGAAGTTTGTGAAAGATCATCCCATTGATCAAATCATTAGTAATATTGATCAAAGGGTAAAAACTATTCTTAACAGTATATATGAGGAAATTAAATTTCCACCCTATGCTATAATGGTTGATAATCATCCGCTATAGCCTATATGGGTGCAAATGCCCTTATCCCTAAATTATCATAAATAAAAATCCAATATATAAGAGAAGGGCGAACATCAAGGGTTTAAAAGATAAGAGTGAATCACATACAAACAAAAAGGGATAAGAGAAAAGCTATCTTGTAAAACAAAATATAATATGGCTATGAGATTAAATGAGATGGATATATAGAGAGAGAAATATATCAAATAATGAGGAAAAGTAGTTATATAGAAGAAAAAGGGCGATAGATAAGGAGAACAAAGGGGAGAGAAAGTGTGACCTAGAAAATAGAGAGCTTTAGGATGAAAATTTTGAGAGAGACAAGAAAGGGACAAGAGACCAAGATAATAAACAATGAGAGTAAAATAGGGATCAAGCTTGGGGAATTCACAAAAACTAGAGAGGGAGATAAGAGAAACCCATAAAAACCATAAATTGACAGAAAGCATAAGAGAGAGAGAGAGGAGAGAAAGCTAGAGATAGGGAGAAAAAGAAACACAAAGAAGATATGAAGCACAAATACTTTAAAGATAAAGATATATCATATTTGATACGTGTTCGATACTCATATCCGATACTGATGGTGTAGGCTTATAATGGAATTTAATTGTAAGTTTTGGTGTTCTGTTTTAGCTATAATGGTGTAGTCTTATATGCATATGTCATAATAGAGTTTAATTGGAAGTATATGATATTTTAATGGAAGTAAATATATGATAGTGAAGTGTAACATCTCTAACTTTCATTTATTAATAAGGCTTATAGAATATTAAATTAAGGGAACAAAGAAAAGAATAAAGACTTATCAAGAAATTCTAGAGAGATGTTTGATGAAATATACATTAGAAATGCTCAACATGTAAGCATAGGAAATTCTTATCACACTAGGAAAAAAAGGAAGAGAAAGAACCTAAGAGGCAAAATGAGAAATAATGGTCTAATGAGGGGTGAAATTCTTGGGCAAAGAAAATAATTTTTAGAAGTTGGATGGAGATTTTGGAATTTTAAGAAGTTGAATTGTAGGAATTTTCTTAATTCAAGAGTTAAATTCCCTAAGCTTGACACCTCACCCTACACCATTTGGCTTCCACCTAGGATGCCAACTTATAGACACTTCATCTAGGATTTTCCACCTCACATGAGTTGTTGGCAAGCCATATGCATGGCCCAATGGAGAAATATACCATGGACTTGGGTTAGGTTAAAGGAAGTGGACCAAATTCAAGTTTGTATGCATGTGAAGGCCAAGCCTCCCATCTCTAAGGAGCACTTCGGCCCAAAGCAAGAGGGGAAGGAATTGAGCCCAAATTCAAGAAGGGATGAAGCCTAACATGATGTAATAGTAAACCCTATAATAATGAGCAATCATTACCTCTGTTGAGTGTACATTAAGTAAAGCCATGAGGTGTCCAACAAGTTAGAAAAATTAATTTTGAGTACCCCACAAGTAAAGTAAGTCATTGCATGATTTTAAGGCAAAATCTTCTACTCCCTACATGTATGTTTCAGCCAAGAAAGGTGCTGAGGAGAAGAAATTGAAATTTTAGTCAAGGAAGAAAACCTGCATGAAGAAGAAAATAAGCCATAATAATAGGCAATGATAACTTGGTGTACAATAAGTAAGGAGGGGTTGACATAGCGAGAAGAACATATTAATCGCATGTTTTTTATGCATCTTATTCCATTTTTAGATGTATATTTCGGCCAAGGGAGAGGGAGAGAAAAACCAAAGCCTTGCCTCACCCCACAAGAAACTATGATGAGTTATAATGACACCTACCTTGAGTGCTCCGTAATAAAAGAAATTGACCTCATGATGGGAAGAAAATTTGACCACATGACTCAAAAGACATTTTAAACATTCTTACCCCACCTTAGGAGCATTCTTTGGCCAAAGCAAGGAGAAGGGAATGTTGAAGTTTAAGGAGATGAAGGAGGAAGAAGAAAGGGGGAAGGAAAGGAAGAAAGTGTGAAGAACTAAGGGTGCAAGGTAAAGTAGTAAGACCACCACCCAAATCTCTTCTTTCTCTTCATATCTAGGGCTTAGAACTTACTTTTTTCTTCTCATATATGATGTTAGAATAGTAAGAGGAAAGGGGGAAATCTCGTCATTCTTTAAGGAGGAAGCAAGAGGAAACACTAAATAAGTTAGCCTAGGAAGAATTATAGGTAGGTTTAACAATATTTCCTTTGAAGAAAGCTTTGAAAATTTGTAATTTTACATGGGGTTCTTAACCCTAGAAATTTGATAAATTTGTACTATTCATAATTTTGATGATTGGCCATGGATGTCTATATCTTGCTATATGTGAATCTTGCATTTGATGGTTGTATGCTTGCTTATGGTGGTCTTGAATTTCTACATGAATGGCTATGGTTGACAAAATTTTAGGGCTGTTATAATGACTTCTTTTAATTGAATTGGCTATGGTATATTTAATTGAAGAAGGTCATGTTGCTATAATAAGTAAAGCCTTGAAATCTAGGGATGACCCTTGGAAGTTCTGGTGTTGGGAACACCCTTGATATTGTTGTTAATAAATTCTAGTTTTTGGAAGAAGTGGATGATGAAATATGTTATGATAGATGTTTGTAAGATGAATACAACTAAAACTTGTTAGAGGAATAATCTAGAGGTGAAGGCATGAATAACTGAAAATTCTGGAGACCAAATATGCCTAGGTATAGTGATAAATAACAATAAGAAAAATGGAAATAGTAAGAAGTTGGAACCTTGGACAATATAGGAAAGCATTCTATTTTTGGATTATTGGGTAAAATCCGTACTATAATTGAAGAAATGGTTAACATGAAAATCATAGCTATTTGTCTTACGGTTCTTCAGGATCTATAATAACCTAATTTGGAGTACATATGATATAGATATGGAATAATTAGTAACAACAGTTCAGAATCAACTCAGGGTGCAATGACACTGATTTTGAGAGCATTATAACTCCTAGATCGTTTAGGAATTTACCTAGGTCGTCAACATGGAAGTTCTGTATGATTGTATTAGCTTTTTATAGGCACTATAATCACCTCAATCAGAGTTAAAATGAGTGAAGTATGATCCGATTAGTATCAAAAAGGCCTGACTCCAATGTAGCCTAAATATTTTAATGCCTTAAATTTTCTATATGAATTAAGGTTACTAGAAACAAAGTGTACAAAAGAGTTTATGAAAATGATAAGTTATAAGCAAGTATTTTAGAAAAATATTAGTCAATGACACCTAGAAAAATAAGTAAAAGGGAAATTTTATTCTCTCATTGTTAGGTAGGCCGAAGTTATGAGGATGCATGAATATAGTATTAGAAGAATGAATATAAATGGGTTTAAGTTTAACATCTCCACCCATAAATTAGGATTTCACCTATGGACACTTCTAAGTTTAACAATATCTCTTTTTGAAGAAAACCTTTGAAATTTGCAACATTTATATGGGATTTTGATCTTAGAACTTTGATGAAATTTACAATATTTGATGCTTTGATGATTGTTCATGGATGTTGCTATATCATGTTACATGTTATTTGGCATATGATGGATGTTTTGGACATTACGGTTGGTGTGAAAAGTTCTGTATAGGTATGGCTATGGTTGGTAAAATTTTTTGATTTTTATGCTGCTATTTTTTATATTTGAATGTGACGAAACATTGATGGAATATGATTAGATGTAAAGAAAATGGAAGAGGATGTAATATAATGATGAACTAAAAGCTTAGGAAAGGATTGGTTAGGAACCTGGATTTTGGGGTAACCAGGGAAACTTTTATTTTTGAAATTTTGGGAAGAATCATTTAGGAATTAAAAGAAATGGTTAACATGAAAAATGGTTAATTTGGACTCCAAATGAGGGAGATATTGTCTGATATGTAAGCAGTGGTCAGAAAATGGTTAACCAGGGAAGAATCTGTCAAGTATGCTTCTGTGTTTTAATTTCTGGGATAAATTTGTAGGGAATTAAAAGAAATTATTAACATGATAAATATAGATATATGTCTCACAAATTTTTATCCACTAGAATCATTCAAATTGGAATCAATATGAGGGAGACATGGTTAGATTAGTAAGCATAGCTTAGAAACTAGCTAACCTAGGAAGAATATGTTAAGTAAGCTTCTGTGTTTGAATTTTTGGGCAAAATATGTTAGGAGTTAAAGGAAATTGTTGACATAATCAATTTAGATATATGTTTCATGGATCTATAAGATCTGAAATCTCTTAATTTGGAGTCCATATGAGAGAGATATGGCTAATTAATGAGTAAATGTCAAAATCAGTCTAGAATCCATGATGGTAAATGTAAGCGTTTTTATTTTTTATTTTTTGGGAGTAATTAATAAGGAATTTGAAGAAATGATAAATATGAAAGTTTTATAAATGTCTTAGAGGTTTATAGGCTTTGGAATCACCTCAATTGAAGTTTGTATGAGGGAGATATGGTTTGATTAGTAAGTAAAGGTCTGAACCTACCCTAGAAGAAATAATATTGATTTTGAGAGAGTAGTAACACGACGATTACTTATGATTTCACTAAAATGTTCAACATAAGGGTTTTAGAGAATTGTCTTATCTTTCAATTGACACCAAGATCACCTCAAAGAGATTTAAAATGAGGATGTTATGCTCTGTTTAGTGAAGAGAGGATAATAATATTTTTTTAAAAAAGAATCTTATAAATGAAAATAATAAATAACTAGTATATGCCATAGCCATTGCCATTGCATGAACTCCTTACCATCTGAAGTGTGTAATTTTGACATAGAAATATTTTATAAAGTGATATTTGAAACGATTATGTTTATGGCATGATTACCAAAATTTTTTTTGTAATAATTATATTTTGATGAAAAATTATGGCATGTAAGTATAATGAACATACTTGTTATTGAAATCATATTTTTGGCTATTAATGTAAAAAGAAAAGAAATGAGCACGGTCACATGGCGGTCCGTGTGGTGCATCAGTAGGGGACGCCCTACCAACGGCTATGATTATGTTAATGGGAAAAGAAAGTGTGCCATGTCAGACGAAGTGAGAAAATCCTATACCGAAGAGTAGAAAGTACGCATCCTAACCAGGGTAGCTTGGTATGAAAACAAGTTGATAGCCATTATATGATATTCTAAAAAATAGTTATTCATGCCATACATGTCATAACTGTACAATTTTCATGTGCATAGATAAAGTGCATTCATGTGACGTAAAGATAATTACTGTAGCTTATACAGATGAACATGACGTGACAAGCATGATTGATAATGATTTATTGTTGAACTTACTGGGATTTATTTCTCACTATATTTTCATATCATGTTTAGAAAACTAAGTTATGCAGATATTCTCTGTGACCCATTTTTAGCGTACGTTGGGTCAACTTGGCTAAGATCTCGGTGAAGGTGCAACCACCTGCACCCGTATGTCCAGAACTAGTCAATATGGATGAATAAAATGTAGACTTATATATGTTTGACTTTTGTACATATGTTTTAATTAATAATGTGTACGTGAACTCAAAATTTTATAAGTGTTAATGGTATTTCTTAAACCTTATTTATATTTGGTTAATTTAATTGAATGTTATTATGAGTTAAATAGTTAGAAGTAAGAAGGTAATGAATTCATGGAATTTTATTAATATACATATAAGTATATAAAAAAATGGAGTTGTTACATTTAATATCTTAGGAAACATTTATAAATAATTTAGAAAAAAAGGAAATTGCTAATGCATGATAAATAAAAGTATATGATATCCAAATGAATTAAATTATGGGATGTAAGAAAGAAAATTACCAAATGAATAGTAACCCTTACCAAATGAATATTAAATGTATTAGTGAGTAATGTTAGCTTAATTCCAATTTCTTATTAAATGATAATCTTGGGATGCAAACAAGGATTTGAACCCCAAAATAAGGTAGATAAAAGTGAATACAACATTAATATGTAAGGGGGAAATAATTAAATAATAAGGAAAATTTTAAGAGGATTATAAGATGTAGTTATGTAAAATCAATTTTACTCTTATTTGGCTGAGATATACAATTAAAGAATACAAAATCAAGACATAGTTTAATATACATAAGGATTATATGATAAATTATTTAAATAATTTTAGAAGTATGAATAAGCATATTAGACATGAATAATTAATTAAATAATTTTATACATACTTGCTTGTTTGGATATGAATTAAAGGAATAATATTTTCTAGATAACACACAAGGAAAACCTTAAAAACCTTTTAAGAGAAGGCTGTAAAGGGCATATAGGGATAAAATAATTAAAAACAAGTAAATAACTAGGAAATAAGGATTCTAGTGAAGACATGCAAGACCTAGCAATTTCCAATCATATAAATCATTTCCATTCACAACATTGATATATATGACACTATGGATGCTATATATAACTCTTAATATTTTTCAAGAGCAATCCATAGTAGTTGATTGATTGCACTAATATATGCATATGTATGATTTTGGGTAAATATATGTTATGCATTATGTTAGAAGAAAATATGTGGATGTATTATGATGGTGCATTAATGGCTAAGAGAATCAATGTCATACCTTGGCTGCTTTCAAGAAAAGAAAAGAAAAAGATATAGAAGGGGTATAACCCTTGGTAGCGCAAGGTGATCTCATAGCCTCCATGTCGATACTAGATAGGGGATGCCCTATTCACAAATATCAAGAGAAAATATGAAATTTTACCATGCCTGGACATTGTGAGGCAAACAATTTTAGGGGTGAGTTTATGCTCATTTGATCTCTAATAATAGTGAGTTGATGCTTACTTAACTTTAGAACTAGTAAATCAGCTAAAGTAAGAGGAACAGGCTGATAATAAAAAAGTTATGACTTATGAGTATGTGATATGATATTGATGAGATTATTAGTATAGCCTAGCATGCTTATGTTTTCCATATTTGCATGATATTATATGCATCAGACATGCTATAATTGTTTAAGGCTAAATGAAGTTTGTAGTTTATACAGCTGAACATGACATATTTTCTAAAATGATGATTATTTATGATTATTGTTAAACCTATTAGGAACCCTTGTTCTCATTATTATTTCATGTTAATCAGTAAAGCATCGTGCTAGTATACATTGACATTGAAGTTTTTGGTTCAATGGGTAGAGCTGCCCTATCTAGGCAAATACTTGTAGTACAAAACTTAGTTATAGTAAACATTTCTGAGCTCCTAATACTCATGCCGTCGCCACCACCTACATCACTAGAAGGTTCATGTGGGTACTAGGTTATGATGTAGTTATGATGTTATTATGTAATTACTTGTACTAATTTAACTATGAGATACTATTTTTAGAATAGTAACCGGGCACCTTTTTGCTTTTTGTATCACAAATAGTACCTTGGTTACTATGGTATTGATATAAACATCTCAAAGGTGGTTATGCTAATGACAAGCTCTTTGAAGTTTACTGTGTTTTGCCTATGTTTATGCTATTATGATAAATTATATTATTCCGTCATTAATTAATTAATTAAGTAGTTGAGCAAGTAAATGAATACAGTGAAATAAAAAAGTAATGGCATAAAAAACAAAAGTAAACAATCTATAACTATCAGTATAAAAAAATTTATGAGGTCATTACACTTATTTATAAACTTTTGTCACGAGAAATCAAAATAAGAGACTAGAAAAATTTTGTGACAGAGCCACAAATCATAGTGGACTTTATGTCATTTTCAAAACACAACTGGAGATCTTCAACCTTAAATGCACATAACTTTCACCTTAGATGGAATTAGAAGATATATGATAAACCATTCAAAAGCTCTTTTCAAGCCTTTTAATTTGGTCACACGATATCCCAAATTTGAGGTCATCTTCATACTAAAAAATTTAAATTAATCTACTAAGGCCCAACATGAGCCTCAATATATTTCACTTAAGACTTTAGCTATTTATTTTTCCATTCCTTAGCCTCTAATTAAGCATAATCAACATAAATACATAAGATCCTCATTTAAAAATTTATTAGTGAAGGATATGAATTAAGTTTGTTTTCTCTCAAAGGACAAGAAAAACCAAAATAAAACATAGATGAAAATAACTATAAATGAGAAGTTACCACACCTCTAAACTTGAACTATTGTTCATGCTCATACAAATGAGAATGAGACTCTTCAAAACATCAATGCATTTAAAATCAAAGGTAACACATAAGATTACTGAATTCAAAACAAAGCAAGCATGTACATGGTTTGTCATAACCTTCTCTTCTACATTTATATTTCCACAACTCACCTAATCATATTGAAAAGGCGATATACATAAGTAACAATGGAATTTAGTACATGTCCAAAAAAATAATTCAATAGCTAGTAATATTCTCATATGGCACTTTATATGCATGTGACCATTTTCTCCCAACATCATACATAACATAGAAAAATAACTACAAGCATGCTTACACAAACATAATTAATCCTATATGTTTTCCTTTCTTCGGCCTTGCCACTAATGTTGACAAAATTTTAGCTTAAGGATTAATAGGTCTTTTAAGCTTGTATTGGAAGGCTAGGATGAAGGTATTGTAAGGATGTGTTTATAATAAGAGCTAAACTTTCTCTTTTAATCCTTTTTTCCAACTACTTTTCTCTTTTTCTTTTGACTTTTTCCTTCACAAAAATTTTCCTTTTCTTTTTCCCAATTTTTTTTCTTTTCTTGCCAATTTTTCTTTCTTTTTAAATTTTTGCTTCATAGTGTACATTCCTTTGCCTAATAAGTGACACTTTATCATTGGGTCTTTCAACCTGGGATAGTCTTTTATATGAAAATTGTAACATCCCTAATTTTGTTTTTTATTAATAAAGGTACATAAATATTTAATTAAGGAAATAAACTTATTAAACAATTTTTCAATATCTAAGAAAAAAATATAAGCCTTAGAAATTCTTCACCTTATGTGTATGCATAGAAAATGTTTCTGATATTAAGGTAATAGGTAAAGGGAGAAAACCTAATAGGAAAAATTAGAAATAATACCTTAAAGAGAGGTGAAATTCTTGGGTAACGAAGATAAATTTTTGGAAGTAAGTAAAGGTCTTAAAATTTCAAGGAGATTGGATTAGGATGATTTTTCCTAATTCAAGAGTTAGAGTTACTAAGTTTAACATCTCCACCCATACATTGGGCCTTCACCTATAAACACTTTATAGAGTTTGTTTTTCCACTTCACATGAGTATCTAGCAAGCCAATTGGATAGCCCAAGCAAGAGATATAATATAGACTTGGACTAGGATATAGAATTTGAACCGATAGCCCAAATCCAAGAGGGAAAATAAGAACCAAGTGATGAAATAGTAGTGTAATAATAATCAAGATTAGGTCACATGGCATTAGGATAAAACATCTATATCTTACACTAATAATTTCAGCAAGTCATGTGATGATATATTAGGTAATAATATATGGCATTAGGACAAAACATCTATATCTTACACTAATAATTTTAGCAAGCAATGTGATGATATAATAATACATGGCATTATGAAAAAACATCCTTATCCTACACAAATAATTTCAGGCAAACAAAGGAGACTTAAGCGCTGGAAATTTACCACCTAGAAAGGCAAACCTATCATACTTAAGTGAGACAAAAGAAAAAGGAAATGAATCCTTAAATCAAAGGGACCTTGTCCTTGTCTTAAGAATATTTTATCATGATTTTCAAATATAAATCTCCTTTTGCTATGCATATCTTGACTAAAGGAGAGGAAGACAAGAATATGAGTTGTCTTCCCCCAAAAAATAACCAAGTGCATCCTAATTATGATAAGGTAGACCTATGATTATGAGAGGAGGACCACTTGATAGTTTATTTAAGCAAAAACTACCCTTATAACATTATAATTTTGTTCAAGTAAGGGAGAGAAAAAATAGAAGCAAGGCAGAGTGAGTAAAGGAGAGAAAGAAAGGAGAAGTCTAGAAGACTATGTACTCAAGGTAAGTTAGCTTAATCTCCACTTGAATCCATCTTTTCTCTTCATCCTTAGGATTCAAAACTCACCCTCCCTATCTTATTTAAGTTGCTAGAAAAATCTGAGGGGAGGGAGGAATCTTGCCACTTCTTTCAAGAGGAAACAAGAAAATGAATTCACTAAGTGAACTAGGGAGATCTTTAGGTAGGTTTAACAATATCTCTTTTTGAAGAAAAGCTTTGAAATTTATAATATTTATATGGGATTTTTATATTAGAACTTTGATGAAATTTACAATATTTTCTACTTTGATGATTAGCCGTGGATGTTGCTATATCATGTTATATGTTGATTTTGCATGTGAAGGATGTTTTGAATACTTCAGTTGGAATGGAAAGTTTTGCATAGATATGGCTATGGGTACCAACAATTTAGGGCTTTTATACTGCTGTTATGTATATTGGAATGTGGTGAAAAATTGATGGAATATGATTAGATTGATAAAATGAGTATGTCCTTAAAAATTTAGAAGAAGACCATGAGATATTTCTGTTAGGGAACACCCTTAGTGATGTATGATTTGATTATATTTTTCTTTTGAAGTAGATGATGAAATATGTTAAATTAAGTAAGAAATATACTTAAATGTTGAGATGAGTAATTCTTTGCTTAGGTGAAAATTTGAAAGAAAAATGGAAGAGGACTTAATAAAAGGATGAACTAGAATTTTAGGAAAGGCTAGGCTAAGAAAACTGGATTTCAGAGTAACCAAAGAATAGGTTGCGAATTAAAAGAAATGGTTAACATAAAAAATGTATATATATGTCTCATGAATTTTTTGGCACTAAAATAACTCAATTTGGATTCCATATGAGGCAGAAATGATCAGATTTGTAAGTAGTGGTAAACAACTAGCTAACCAGGGAAGAATCTATTAAGTATGCTTCTGTGTTTAAATGTTTGTGCAAAATATGTAGGGAATTAAATGAAATTGTTAACATAATAAATATAGATCATGTATCATGGAGCTATAGGCTCTTAAATCACTTAATTTGGAGTCCATATGAGGGAGATATTGTTGATTAATGAGTAGAGGTCAGAATCAATCTCGAATCCAAGGTGGTAAATGTAAGTGTTTTTGTTTTCAATTTTTTGGGAATAATTCATAAGGAATCTAAAGAAATGATAAGCGTTAAAGTTGTAGATAAGTGTCTTCACTATTTATAGGCTTTAGAATTACCTCAATTAGAGTTCGTATAAGGGAGATATGATTGAATAAGTGAGGAAAAGTCACAAAACATGACCAGGTCGTGTTCTGGGTTGCCTCAACACGGGTATGCCATGTTCAAGGCTATTTTTGAGTACATTTGAAGTATTTTTCAAGCATGGTCATGTCTTGGAACATGGCCAGGCTGTGTTAGGAGGTGGTTAAGCTTATTTTCAATATTTTTCTACCCTAAATGAATCTCATTAATTATAGGGTAATAATAGAAACCAAATTGGAGAAGAATGCCCTATAAAATTTGTGAGATCATGTGTTGGAAATAATATATGTAGGAGGAAAGTAACTAGAGGCCAAGCATAAAGAAAATAAAAAGATTAAAATAATATTTAAGAAAAAAGAAGAATCTTATAAATGAAAATTATAAATAATTAGTGTATGCCCTAGCCATTGCCATTGCATGAAGTCCTTACCATCTTAAGTATGTTATTTTGACATGAAAATATTTTATAAAGTGATATTTGAAAATGGTTATGATCACGACATGATTGCATTTTTCCAATGATTTTTGGTAGTGATTATGCTTGGATGATAAATTATGGCATGTGAGTATAATGAACATACTTGTTATTGAAATCATATTTTTGCTATTAACGTGAAAAGAAAAGAAAGAAAAGAGACAAGCACGGTCACATAGCGGTTCGTGTGGTTCACCAGTAGGGGACGCCCTACTCATGTCTATGATTATGTTAATGAGAAAAGAAAGAGAAAGCGTGCCATGTCGGACGAAGCGAGAAAAACCTATACCAAATAGTAGAAAGTACTCACCCTGACCAAGGTAACTTGATGTGAAAATAAGTCGATAGCCATCATATGATATTCTGAAAATAGTTATTCATGCCATACATGTCATTACTGTATGATTTTCATGTGCATAGATAAAGTGCATTCATGTGACCTAAGGTATTTGCTGTAGCTTATGCAAATAAACATGACATGATGAACTATATTGATGATAATTATGATTTTTTGTTGAACCTACTAAGATTTAATTCTCACTATATTTTTATATCATGTTCAAAAGACTAAATATGCAAATATTCTCTATGACCGGCTTTTAGCATACATTAGGTCGAGTTGGCTAAGATCTTGGTGTAGGTACAACCAATCGCATTCATTTCCCCGAAACTAGTTCATATGGATGAATAAGATGTGGACATATATGTGTTTTATTTTTGTACTAACTTTTTAATTAATGATGTGTATGTGAACCTAGAATTGTATCAGTGTTATTGGTATACCATGAACCTTAATTATGCTTAGTTAATTTAATTGAATGTTATTTTGAGTTAAATATTTAGAAGTAAAAAGGTAATGACTTCATGAGATTTTACAAATATATGGAAAAAACAATGGAGTTGTTACAAAAAGTTTAACAAGAGCTATATTTTCATTTTGGCTAAAAAATAAATAACTAAATATCATTTATGCATTAAGGTGAATCGAGAAAGGCCTAAACTATCCAAGAAATGTTGAAATATTCTCCTAAGCTAAAGAGATCTAGGATTTTTTTATTAAGGATGACTTAGGAGAATATTTAAGGATGCCACCCTTCAATAGCATATACTAAAGAGTTTCAAATTGCTAACAAATATCTTTCATTTTCTAAGTAGTCCAACAAAACCAAACACGCAAAAATCTTGTCCCTTAAAATCCTATAGGATTTGTTTTTTGAAAAAACATCACCACTATCAAGCAATTCATATATGAATTATACAAAACAACTTCACAAGTTTTTTCAACATATGTTCGAAAAAGAAAAACCATGGTGGTTTTTCAAAAGCACTTTAGTAGATAAACTAGTCAAATGTTATATCACTACTAGATAATAAGGAATAATGTCATTCATAAAAAAGAAATTCTAGAAGTAGAGAAGTAAACATGGAAACAAGAACAATAAATGAATGGCCGTCAATAGCCATGCAAACTAACCTATAAACTTAAACTTAAAATTTTCCTTATTATTTGAGAACAACTACAAAACAAAAATACAACTCAGGATTAAGTAAAAAGAACTCCCCTGGTTATTATAATGGCGAGAATAGAGAAATTTATGATTTTTAATGCCTATGCTTTCATTGGGACTAGTGGTAGTTACAAGCTATTTTATTATTGTAGTGTACTTGACACTTCACAAAACTAGCCAACTCATCCTTAAGTTTCCTGAGCTCATGCTTGAGTTGCATGAACCGAGTAGTAGAAGTGCTTGCACCTTGTGTATATGTGACTAAAACCTTTATTATTCTTTTTATGAATAGATCATTAATAGGAAAATATAGCCTTAGTGTGTCTTCATCCTTATGCCAAACAATACTTACTATATGGCATAACTCAGTGATCATAGATGGGAACCAAATAAAACTTTCCCAATGTCTATATTATGGCCTCTTAGATTAAAATACAAGAGTGTTACCTATTCATAATTGATGGTAATCATGTGTAGAGTAGGTAGGAGGTTGACAACTAGAAAATAAAACTAGACTTTTGCTTCCCCGTGTATGTACTTTGTAGCAAAATTCTTGGTATGTCTCCTATGTTGATATGAATCTATCTAACTCCACCTTAAAAGCCAACTTATAAGAGGAGGACTACGAGTGCATATGTATAAATGTATAACACCAAAGACCTTCTTTGCTAGTTGATTTGGGAAACATCTTCTTGATCCGTTTAGACTACACACCCTTATGCTAACTTAGTCATTAACCTACACAACTCATATATATAACATCCAAGACTTCTCTCGCTAACCAATGTGAGACACAATAGATGTGGCAACATCTTGCTCTAGGCTTTTATGTAACAACTCCATTTTTTTACATATATACATATATATATATATATATATATATATATATATATATATATATATATATATATATATTTGTAAAATATCATGAAGTCATTTCCTATTTACTTCAAACAATTTAACTCATAATAACATTCAATTAAATTAACCAAGCATAATTAAGGTTTATAGTATACCAATAACACTGATACAAGTTTGGGTTCACATACACATCATTAATAAAATACATCCGTTCAAAAATCAAACACATATATGTTCATATCTTATTCATCCATATTGATTAGTTCTGGGGATACAAGTGCGAGTGGTTGCACTTTCACTGAGATATTAGACAGCTCGACACAATGCAACCTAAAAGCCGGTCATTGAGAATATTTGCATATTCAGTCTTCTGAATATCACATGAAAATATAGTGAGAATTAAATCCCAGTAAGTTAAAAAATAAATCATAATTGTCATTAATATAGCTCATCATGTCATGTTCATCTACATAAGCTACAACAATTACCTTAGGTCACATTAATGCACTTTATCTATGCACATAAAAATCATACAGTAATGACATGTTTGGCATGAATAACTATTTTAAGAATATCATATGATGGTTGTCAATTTATTTTCATATCAAGCTACCCCGGTTAGGGTGAGTACTTTCTACTCTACGGTACAGGCTTTTCTTACTTTGTCCAACATTGCACACTTTCTCTTTCTTTTCTCATTAGCATAATCATTGTTGTGAGTAAGGTGTCCCCTACTGGTGCACCACACGGACCACCATATGACCATGCTCGTCTTTTTTCTTTTCTTTTCACATTAATAGCCAAAAAATATGATTTCAATGAAGTATGTTCATTATACTTACATGCCATACTTTATAATCAAAGCATAATCATTACCAAAAATCATTGGTAAAAATGCAATCATGCCTTGAACATAATCATTTTCAAATATTACTTTAGAATATATTTCTATGTCAAAATTACACACTTAAGATGGTAAGGAGTTCATACAATGGCAATGGCTAGGGCATACACTAGTCAAATTTTAAATCTGATTAAGGTGATCTTAGTGTCCATTTAAAGCCAAGACAATCCTCTAAAACTCTTATGTTGAATATTTTAGTGAAATCGTAAGGAATCTTGGTGGTATTCCTCCTTTAAATTTAATGTTATTTCTTCTCGGGTAGGTTCTGACATCTACTTATCAATCTGGTCATATCTCCCTCCTATGGACTCTAAATTGAGTTATTCCAATGGCTAAAAATTTGTGAATCGTATATCTATATTTTTCTTGTTAACAATTTCTTTTAATTCTCTACAAATTGTTCCCAAAAATTCAAACACATAAGCTTACCTAACAAATTCTTCCTTGGTTAACTAGTTTCTGACCACTGCATTCTAATCTAACCATATCTCCCTCATATGGATTCCAAATTGAATGATTCTAGTGGTAAATATTTGAGAAACATATATCTATAATTTTCATGTTAACAATTTCTTCTAATTCCCTACAAATTGTTAACAGAAATGTAAACACAAAAGCTTACCTAATAGATTCTTTCCTGGTTAACTATTTTCTGACCACTGCTTACTAATTAGACCATATCTCTCTCATTTTAACTCCAAATTGGGTGATTCTAATGGCTAAAACTCTATGAGACATATATCTCCATATTTTTGGTTAACCATTTCTTTTAATTCCTAATCGATTCTTCCCAGAATTTAAAAAAGAGAAGCCTCCCTCGTTACTCTGAAATCCAGTTTTCTAACCAAACCTTTCTTAAGGTTTTAGTTCATCATTTTATTACGTCCTCTTCCATTTTCTTTATAATTTATATCTACTCATAGGATTACTCATTTCAACATTTTAATTAGATTCCTTATACTTTATTTATTATATTCCATCATCTACTTCTCAAGAAAATAGAAATCAAATCATGTATTATTAAGGGTAATTCCTAACAGAAATGTCTCATGGTCTTCTTCTAAGTGTTTAAGGCCATACTAATTTTATCAATCTAATCATATTCCATCAATTTTTTACCACATTCAAATATACATAATAGCAACATAAAAATTATAAAATTTTGCCAACATAGCCATACCTATGTAGAACTTTTCACACCAATCGAAGTGTTCAAAACACCCATCATATGCAAGATCAACAAGTAACATGATATAGCAACATCCATGGTCAATCATCAAAGTAGAAAATATTGTAAATTTCATCAAAGTTACTAATTTCAAAGCTTTTCAACAAAAAGAGATATTATTAAACCTACCTAAAGATCTCCCTAGTTCACTTAGTGAATTCTTTTTCTTGTTTCCTCTTAAATGAAGTGGAAAGATTCCTCCCTTCCCTTTGCTTTTCCAACTGCTTGAATAAGAGAGGGATGGTGAGTTTTGAACCCCAAGGATGAAGAGAAAAGATTGATTCAAGTGAAGATTAAGCTAACTTACCTTGAGTACTTAGTCTTCTAGACTTCTCCTTCTTCTTCCTTCCCCTCTTCTCTTCTCTTTCTCTAGTTTCTTCACTCTACCTTGCTTTTTTTTTCTCTACCTCAATTGGACAAAATTATATTGTTATAAGGGTGGTTTCTACTTAAATAAATTATCAAGTAGTCCTCTTCTTATAATTATGGGTCTACTTTATCACAATTAGAATACACTCGGTTGCTTTTTAGGGGAAGACAACTCATCTTCTTGTCTTCCTTTACCTTAGTCAAGATATGCATAGCAAAAGGAGATTTGTATTTAAAAATCATGATAAAATGTTCTTAAGACTAAGGACAAGGTCCCTTTGATTTAGGGATTCATTTCTTTTTTCTTTTGTCTCACTAAAGTATGATAGGTTTGCCTTTCTATGTGACAAATTTTTAGCCCTTGAGTTTTCCTTGCTTGGCTAAAATATCTGTGTAGGATAGAGATGTTTTGTCCTAATTCCATGTATTATTACCTACAATATCATCATATGACATGTTGAAATTATTAGTGTAAAATATAGAAGTTGTGTCCCAATGTCATGTATTATTACCTACTATATCTTTACATGGCTTGCTGAAATTATTAGTGTAAGATATAGATGTTTTGTCCTAATGCCATGTGACTGAATTTTGATTATTATTACACTACTATTTCATCACATGGTTCTTATTTTTTCCTTTTTGATTTAGGCTCATTCTTACCTATTTCCTTTGCTCTGGCTGAAATTCTACATCTCACTGAAGGTTTGGTCACATTTTAATGCTTTTTGGGCTATTAGTCCAACTTCTATATCCTAGTCCAAGTCTATATCATATCTCTTGCTTGGGCTATCCAATTGGCTTGCTAGAAACTTATGTGAAGTGTAAAAACAAACTCTATAAAGTGTCCATAAGTGAAGTCCCAATGTATGGGTGGAGATGTTAAATTTAGTAACTCTAGCTCTTGAATTAGGAAAAATTATCCTAATCCAATCTTTTTGAAATTTTAAGACCTTTACTTACTTCCAAAATTTTATCTTCCTTACTCAAGAATTTCGCTTCTCTTTAGGATGTTATTTCTAATTTTTCCTATTAGGTTTTTTCTCTTTACTTATTCTTTTAATGTTAAAAACATTTTCTATGCATACACATAAGGTGAAGAATTTTTAAAGCTTATATTTTTCTTAGATATCGAAAATTTGTTTAATAAGCTTTATTTCATTAATTAAATATTTATGTGCCTTTATTAATAAAAGAAACAAAATTAAGGATTTACATTTCTCTCCTCCTAAAAGAAATTTTGTCCTCAAAATTTTAAAAATTACTTAATAAGAACAATTGCGGATATTTCTTCCTCATGACTTCTTCCAGCTCCCAAGTTGATTCTTCTAGAGTCAAACCTTCCCATAACACCTTAACCAGGGAAATGATTTTTTTCCTAAATTGCTTCACGTTGGTTTCCAATATGGATGTTGATACTAGCTGGTATGTCATGTTCTCCTTTATTTCGATTGGTTTATCCTGTATTACATGTGAGAAATATAGAAGATACTTTCGAAACTGTGATACATGGAAAACATCATGCAGGATTGAAAAATTAGTTGGAAAGGCAACTTGATATGCTGTCGTCCCCACTTTCTTTAAAATTTGGTAGGGTTCTAAAATTCTTAGACTTAACTTTCTAGTTTTGAGAGACCTACTAACTCCAATAGTCGGGGAAGCCTTTAGAAATACATGGTCTCCTTCCTCAAACTCCCGAGGTCTATGTCTCTTATCATGATAACTCTTTTGTTGACTCTAAACTGTAAGTATTTTATCTGGTGTCATCATGATTTGCTTAATGGTTTGTTGTACTAAATCAGGACCCAACAAGTTCATTTTCCCTACCTCAAACCAATAGAGTGGAGATCGGTACTTCTTACCATATAAAGCTTCATAGAAGACCATCTTAATACTAGAATGATAGCTATTATTATAAGCAAACTCCTTTAAAGGTAGGTACTTATCCCATCCTTTACCTTGTTCTATCTCATAGGGCCTCAACATATCTTCTAGGGTTTGAATGGTCCGTTCTATCTGCTTGTCAGTCCAAGGATGGTAGGCAGTATTGAACCGTAACTTGGTTCTAAAATCTTCCTGCAATGCCTTCCAAAACCTCGACTTGAACCTTAGATATCTATAAAAATTGATATTTAAGGTAATTCCATGTAGTCTAACTATTTCTTGGATGTACAACTGGACCAATTTATCCAGTGAATAATTAATCTTTATATCCAGAAAGCGAGCAGATTTGGTTAATCTGTCTACTGTTAAACAAATAGAGTCATGTCCAACTAAAGTATTAGGTAAACCCATTACAAAGTCAATCAAAATACTATCCCATTTCCATTTAGGGATCTTAAGAGGTTGTAAAAATCTCGCTGGCTTTTGATGCTTGACTTTCACCTTTTGACAAATTAAACATTTTGCCACGAACTCAGCAGTATCCTTTTTCATCTCTGACCACCAATACATCTTCTTTAAATCTTGAAACATTTTAGTGGATCCAAGATGGACTGTGTACTTACTCTGATGTGTTTCATGCAGGATTTTAGTCCTCAACTCTTGTTATTGAGGGACACAAACCCTTCCTTGATATATGATTACTCCATCTTCTGAGACAGAAAAACCATCTTGTTCCTTGTGATTCTATAAGTATTGATCGTGACCTTGAGCATCTTTAATCTTGGCTCTAAGATCACACTCTATACTCAACCTATTGATGATTAACTTCTTTGGGGGTAAGAGTAGTGACTAGCTTCAAATTTTGAAACTCCTCTAGCATTAGCATCTCATACACTATCATCTGACCCATATATAGAGATTTTTGACTTAAAGCATTAGCTACAACATTCGCCATTCTTGCATAATACTTTATCTCAAACTAGTAGTCATTGAGAAATTATACCCATCTTCATTGCCTCATGTTTAACTCATTCTAATCAAAATGGTACTTAAGACTCTTATGATCACAGTATACTTCAAATGTTGCTCCGTATAAATAATGTCACCAAATCTTTAAGGCAAACACCACCACTGCCAATTCAAGATCATGGGTTAAATAATTTCCTTCGTGTGGTCTTAGTTGCCTAGAGGCGTAAGTAACTACTTTGTTGTCTTGTATCAGCACACACCCTAGCCCTTTCTTTAAAGTGTCACTATAACTACAAAATGTTATGTGGGGTCTGGAATAATTAATACATGAGGAGTGGTCAATCTTGTCTTAAGCTCCTGGAAACTAGATTCACATTGATCAGTCTATTTGAAAAGACTTCCCTTCATGGTCAATTTAGTCAATGGCAAGGCTATGCGAGAGAAGTTTTGTTTGAAGTATCCTGCCAAACCCAAGAAACTTTTGACTTCTGTAGCCTTCTTTGGTCTTTCCCACTAAATCACTAATGGTAGGTACTTATCCCATCTTTTACCTTGCTCTATCACACAGGCCCTCAACATATCTTCTAGGGTTTGAATGGTTCGTTCTGTCTGCCCGTTAGTCTGAGGATGGTAGGCAGTACTGAACTGCAACTGAGTACCAAAAGCTTCCTGCAACGTTTTCCAGAAACTCGACGTAAACCTCAGATCTCTAACAGAAACGATATTTAAGGGAATTCCATGCAGTCTAACTATTTTCTATATGTATAATTGGGCCAATTTATCCAGTGAATAGTTAATTTTTATGGGCAAAAAGTGAGCAGATTTGGTTAATCTGTCAACTATTACCCAGATAGGGTCATATCCAATTGAAGTCTTAAGTAAACCCATGACAAAGTCCATTGAAATACTATTCCATTTTCATTTAGGGAACTCAAGAGGTTGTAAAAGTCCCGCTAGCTTTTGATCCTCGACCTTCACCTTCTAAAAAATTAGACATTTCACCACAAACTAGCAATGCCCTTTTTCATCCCTGGCCACCAATACATACTCTTTAAGTCCTGGTACATTTTAGTGGATCCAGGATGAACTGAGTATTTACTCTGATGCGCTTTCTGTAGAATCTTAGTCTTCAACTCTCAGTCTTGAGGAACACAGACCCTTCCTTGGTACATAAATACTCCATCTTCCAAAACAGAAAAATCTTCCTATTCATTATGATCTCGTGAGTATTGGTCATGGCCTTGAGCCTCTTTAACCTGGGCTCTAAGGTCACACTCTATACTTAACCCATTGATGATTAACTTCTTTGGAGTAAGAGTAGTGGCTAGCTTCAAATTTTGAAACTCCTCTAGCATCTGCATCTCATACACCATCATCTGACCCATGTGCAAAGATTTTCGACTCAAGGCATCTACTACAACATTTGCCTTTCCTAGATGATACTTTTTGTCAAACTTGTAGTCATTGAGGAATTCTACCCATCTTCGTTGGCTCATATTTAACTCCTTCTAATCAAAGAGGTATTTAAGACTCTAATGATCGCAATATACTTCAAAGGTTACCCCGTACAAATAGTGTTGCCAAATCTTTAAGGTAAACACCACCACCGCCAATTCAAGATCATGGGTTGGATAGTGTCCTTCGTGGGATCTCAGTTGCCTAAAGGCGTAAGCAACTACTCTCTCATCTTACATAAGCATACACCCTAGCCCTTTCTTTGAAGTGTCACTATACACTTCAAAATGTCCTGTAAGGTCTAGAATAATTAAAACAAGAGAAGTGGTCAGTCTTGTCTTAAGCTCCTGGAAACTAACTTCACATTGATCAGTCCATTTGAAAGGACTTCCCTTCCTGGTCATTTTAGTCAATGGCAAGGCTATATGAGAGAAGTTTTGTATAAACCTCCTGTAATATCCAGCCAAACTCAGGAAACTTCTAACTTCTGTAACCGTCTTTAGTCTCTCCCACTGAATCACTGCTTCCATCTTGCTAGGATCTACGGTTACCCCTCTATTAGAGATGACATGTTCGTGAAACTTTAACTCTGACAGCCAACATTCACACTTTTACAATTTGGCATACACCATTTTGTCTTTCAGCACGATTCAGAGATGTTGTTCATGTTCTTTCTCACTCTTAGAATATATTAAGATGTCATCGATGAACACTACCACAAATTGATCTAGGTAGGGTCAAAAAATGCGATTCATGTAATCCATGAAAATTGCAGGTACATTTGTCAACCTGAAAGGCATTACGAGAAACTCATAGTGCCTATACCTAGTCCTGAAGGTAGTTTTTGGTACATCCTCCTCCTTGATCCTAATCTGATGATATCTCGACCTCAAGTCAATCTTAAAAAAGATAGAGGCTCCCTTCAGTTGATCCAATAAGTCATCTATCCTAGGGAGAGGATACTTGTTTTTTACAGTCACCTTATTTAGCTGTTTATAGTCTATGCATAGTCTAAGGGGTCCATCTTTCTTCTTAACAAACAATACAAGAGCTCCTTAAGGTGATACACTTGGTCTAACGAATTGCTTGTCTAACAATTCCTCTAACTATTTCTTAAGTTCTTGTAGTTCCTTCGAGGCCATTATATAAGGTGCAATAGAGATAGGCTTTATCCCAAGTAAGAGATCAATAAAGAACTCTATCTCTCTCTTGGGAGGTAAGCCTGGAATATCTGATGAAAATACTTCAGGAAAATCGTTGGCTATTGGGAT
The DNA here is from genome assembly GCA_037074535.1 of Gleditsia sinensis. Lineage (NCBI taxonomy): Eukaryota > Viridiplantae > Streptophyta > Magnoliopsida > Fabales > Fabaceae > Gleditsia > Gleditsia sinensis. The sequence continues at coordinate 54,147,463 of CM073463.1, read as the reverse complement.
TTCATCAAGCTTTGATTCGACTTTTAGGTTTGATAAATACAAGATAATGTATCCAGGTACTCTATTCTTCAACTCCCTATTAACTTGATTGGCATTAAGCATCAATAACTACACCTCATTTTTTGGAATAGGAGGTAGAAATTCAACGGTCTTATTACAACAATTCAGCAAGACCCAATTTTTAGACATCCAGTCTAACCCTAGAATGACCTCAATACCTATTAAAGGTAAACAGACGAGGTCTACAAAAAAAGTTTTCTCTTGGGTGCTGACTTGACAGTCCTTACATACAGAGAAAGTTAATACCCTTTCCCCTGTAGGGGTTACTATAGATAGCTCATAGGGAGTTTCAGAAATAGGAAACTGAAACTTCCTAATACATTCTTCCGATATAAATGAATGACTAGCACCAAAGTCAAACAACACCATAAGAGAAAATCCATAGATATAGCATGTACCTTGAATCATTTCAGAAGATTGAGCTGCCTCTTGGCCACTCAGGGTGAAAACCCTTCCTTTCACTTGAGGCTTCTGTTCTGACTGCTTCCCTAAATTTTGTGGGCAGTTCCTTGCAAAATGACTCTTCTGTCGGTAATTGAAGCAAACATCTGATCCTATGTAACATGGCCGGTTACCATGCATATGTCTGCACTTAGTACACTTGACTATGGAAAAGTTCTATTGGAAGGGTCAGGGACTTGCAGTCATTGGCCTTTTGTTAGTACCCTGTCCTTTTCCTCTAACATTTCTGCCAGAGTTTTATGGACTGTTCTTCCGTTTCCAAAAATTCTGTCTTTGTTTCCCATCCTCCATTTCCTTTAAGCTCTTTTCCAAGAGTCTGCATTTATTTATTAGAGGTACAAACTCCCTAGTCTCCATAACTACAACAACATTCCTTATCACCGGGTTCAATCCTACTTCAAATTTAACAGCCTTCCATGCTTCATCTGGGTTAAATCGTAGGTAAGAGGAGAACTTAGACAACTCCTCGAACCTCGCAATGTATTGGTCTATGGTCATATTGCCCTGTCTGAGTTGGAGAAATTCAATCTCCCTCTCTACTCGCACAGTACTTGGGAAGTAATTTTCTAAAAAGGTGTCTTTGAACACCTACTAGGTGATCTGCCTTCCCTGGTAAGCTAAAAGTTCTTTAGCTCCATGCCACCAGTATTATGCTTCATCTTTCAGCTTATATGCAGCAAAGATAACTTACTGCTCTTCAGTACAACCCATTACTTCAAAGATTTTCTCTAGTTCCTTTATCCACCTTTCAACTACAATTGGGTCAAAGCCGCCTTGAAAACAAGGTGGTCTAGTCCTTAGGAACTCAGATATGCCGTTATCATTCCCTGCCATCTGGTTATTGACACCATTCTCACCATTTGGGTTATTAGCATTCTGGAGATATTGTAGAATTTGGTTAGTGGTCATGACTTGGTCTCAAATTGCCATGGCCAGGTTATGCTGGGTTTCCTCCGCATTTACTGGATTCCTCCTTGGTGGTGCCATTTCTTACTGTGGCAAAAACAAAGTTATGCTACTATTGAGTGATCAAGCCAAATAGTTAGTTCAAAAATATTTAACAGCAGTCATAACACCACCGTGGCATATAGATAAGAAACACTAGTAATTTCTTACCTATATGAATTCACTGATCCCCTTCACAGCACAACCACAAACATACTCAAGACACTATAAGATCAATCCAGATAACCATCCGTCCATTGGCCATCTAGGATCGACCTGCTCTGATACCAATTATGTAACAACTTTTTTATTATTATTATACAATATAGAGTTTCCATACACGTCATTAATCAAAATGTACGTACAACATATCAAACACATAAATATCTACATCTTATTTATTTTGGTTGACCAATTCTGGAGACACAGGTATGGGTGGTTGCACCTTCACCAGAATCTGAGCCAACTCAACCACAAACATTTTATTTGATTTTGGGATCTACCCAATATAAAATAACTCGATCCAATGTGCACTAAAAGTCAGAGCCATAGAAAAATCTGCATAACTAATTTTCTAAACATGACATGGAAATATAGTGAGAATTAAATCCCAGTAAGTTCAACAATAAATCATCATCAGTATAGCTCATCACGTTATGTTTATCTGTATAAACTACAACAAATATCTTTGGTCACATGAATGCACTATATCTATGCACATGAGAATCGTACAGTAATGACATGTATGGCAGGATTAACTATTTTCATAATATCATATCATGACTATCAATTTATTCTTGTATCAAGCTACCCCGGTCAAGGTGAGTATTTTCTACTCTCCAGTATAGGCTTTTCTCGCTCCGTCCGACATGGCACACTTTTTCTTTCTTTTCTCATTAGCATAATTATAACCATTGGTAGGGCATCCCTTACTGGTGCACCACACGGATTGCCATGTGACCGTGCTCATTTCTTTTCTTTTCACAATAATAGCCAAAAATATGCTTTCAATAACAAGTATGTTCATCAAAATATAATTATTACCAAAAATCATTGGTAATCATGCCATGAACATAACCATTTCAAATATCACATTATAAAACATTTCCATGTCAAAATTTCACACTTAAGATGGTAAGTAGTTCATACAATGGCAATGGCTATGGCATATACTAGTCATTTATTATTTTCATATATAAGATTCTTCATCTTTTTAAAATATTAATTTTATTTCTTTATTTTCGTGATGCAAGTTTTCATCCTATCTGACCTTCTCTTACTAATCAGAGCATAACTCCCTCAATGTAACTCCAATGTAGATGATCTTGGTGTCAATCTAAAAATAAAACAATTATCTAAAACTATTATGTTGAATAGTTTAGCGAAATATTAATAAATCAAGGTGATATTACTCCCTCAAAGTACATGTTATTTCTTCTCAGGTAGGTTCTGACCTCTACCTACTAATCTGTCCATATCTCCCTCATATGAATTCCAAATTAAGTGATTCTAGTGGCTAAAAATCTATGACACATATAGTAATAATTTTTATGTTAATCATTTATTTTAATTCCCTACAAAATATTCCCATAAATTAAAACATAGAAGCTATCCTAAAATATTCTTCCCTCATTAACGAATTTATGACCACCGCATACTAATCAGATCATATCTACCTCATACAGACTCTAAATTGAGTGATTCTAGTGTTTAAAAATCTGCGACACATATATCTATAATTCTTATGTTAACCATTTATTTTTATTCCCTACAGAATGTTCCCAGAAATTAAAACACAAAAGCTATCATAAAATATTCTTCCCTGATTAACTAGTTTTTGACCACTGCATACTAATTGGAACATATCTACCTCATATAGACTCAAAATGGAGTGATTTTAGTGGTTAAAATTCCGTGAGACACAGATATACTTTTTTTATGTCAACCATTTGTTTTAATTCCTTACCGATTCTTCCCAGAATTGTTAAAAACAGAAGCTTAAAATTTTGTCACCCATAGCCATACCTTTGCAAAACTATCTACACCAGCCTAAGTATTCAAACATACATAATATGTAACATGATATTGCAACATCTATGATCAATCATCAAAGTTCTACGATCAAAATCTCATATAAATATTACAAGTTTCAAAACTTTTCTTCAAAAAGAAATATTGTTAAATTTACTTTGAGCAATTAGTCCTCTAGACTTCTCCTTCCTCTTTCTTCCTTTCTTTCTCTCCTTTCTTTACTCTACCTTGCTTCTATTTTTCCTCTCCCTCACTTGGACGAAAATTTTAATGTTATAAGGGTGGGTTTTGCTTATTTAGACTATTAAATAATTCACCTTCCATAATCATTAGTCTACCTTATCACAATTAGGATGCACTTGGTTGAATTTTTGGAAGACAAACAACACATGTTCTTGTCTTCCTCTTCCTTAGTCAAGATATGCATAGGAAAAGGAGATTTGTATTTTGAAAATTATGATAATATGTTCTTAAGATAAGGGACAAGGTCCCTTTGATTTAGGGATTCATTTCCTTTTTCTTTTGTCTTAATCAATTATGATAGGTTTACCTTTTTAGTTGGCAAATTTCCAACCCTTGAATCTTCCTTGCTTATCTAAAATTATTTGTGTAAGATAAGGATGTTTTCTCATAATACTATGTATTATTACCCACTTGCTAAATTTATGAGTGTAGGATATAGATGTTTTGTCCTAATGCCATGTATTATCATACCACTTGCTAAAATTATGAATGTTCATCACACCACTTGCTAAATTTTTGTCTTAATGCCATGTCACCTAATCTTGATTACACCATTATTTCATCACTTTATTTTATTTTTATTTTTATTTTTCCTCTTGGGTTTGGGCTCATTCTTGCCCATTTTCTTTACTTTGGTTAAAATTCTACCTTTCATAATGGGCTTAGTCACATTTTCATGATTTTTGTGCTACTGGTCCAGTTTCTATGTCCTAGTCCAAGTCTATGTTTTATTTCTTCCTTGGGCTATCCTATTGGCTTGCTAAAAATTTATGTGAAGTAGAAAAACTTTATATGAAGTATCCATAGGTGAAAGACCAATTTATGGGTGGAGATACTAAACTTAGTAACTTTAACGCATAAATTAGAAAAAAAATTACCTTAATCCAATCTTCTTGAAATTTTAATACCTTTACTTTTTTCACAAAAATTAATCTTCCTTACCCAAGAATTTCACCTTTCTTTAGTATATTTATTTCTAATTTTTCCTCTTAGGTTTTCTCTCTTTACCTATTCCATTAATGTTAGAACATTTCTATGCATACACGTAAGGTGAAGAATTTCTAAGGATTATATTTCCTTAGAAATCTAAAAATTGTCTAATAAATTTTATTTCCTTAATTAAATATTTATGTACCTTTATCAATAAAAGAAACGAAATTAAGGATGTTACTTTGAATACTTTTGTACTTTTATTAATTCATGAAACGAAATTAGGGATGTTACATTAAGTTGGTAATTTTGACATGGAAATATTTTCTAAAGTGATATTTGAAAATGATCTTATTCATGGCATGATTGCCAATGATTTTTGATAATGATTATATTTTGATGATAAAGTATTGTATGTGAGTATAATGAACATACTTGTTATTGAAATCATATTTTTGGCTTTTGATATGAAAAGAAAAGAAATGAGCGCAGTCACATGGCGGTCAGTGTGGTGCACCAGTAAGGGACGCCCTACTAACGGCTATGATTATGCTAATGAGAAAGGAAAGAAAAAGTATGCCATGTCAGACAAAGCAAGAAAAGCCCGTACCGGAGAGTAGAAAATAGTCACCCTGATCGAGGTAGCTTGATATGAAAATAAGTTGATAGCTATCATATGATATTCTAAAAAATAGTTATTCATGTCATACATGTCATTACTGCACGATTTTCATGTGCATAGATAAAGTACATTCATGTGACCTATGATATTTGTTGTAGCTTATACAGATGAACATGATGTGACGAGAAATATTGATGATGATTATGATTTATTGTTAAACCTACTGGGATTTAATTCTCACTATATTTCTATATCATGTTCAGAAAACTAGTTATGCAGATTTTTCTATGGCTCTGGCTTTTTGTGCACGTTGGATTGAGTTATTATATGTGGGGTAGATCCGAGAAATTAATAAGTTGTTTATGGTCAAGTTGGCTAAAATCCAGATGAAGGTGCAACCACCCGCACCCGTATCTCCAAAATTAGTCAACATGGATGAATAAGATGTAGATATTTATGTGTTTGATTTTTGTACAGACATTTTGATTAATAATGTGTATGTGAATTCAAAATTATATTCGTGTTAATGGTAGACCTTAAACCTTGATTTTGCTTAGTTAAATTAATTGAATATTTTTATGAGTTAAGTAATTAGAAGTGAAGAAGTAATGACTTTATGGTACTTTACAAATATATATATATATATATATATATATATATATATATTAAAAAATGGAGTTGTTACAATGAATGGTTTAATGAATATGATTATGATTTTTTTTTTAATTATGTATGAGTAGATTTAATCTAGGGTTTCGGTAAACCCATTTATGGTATGATGATACTACATTGGTTGAATTGTGAAACCCTAATTGTGATTGTCTATGGTTAATTAGGATTAACTATTATGCATTGTATAAGTTGATGAATGTTTAGCCAATGTTTATCACATCTTAGGTTATTAACTAATGAACTAAAAGGTGAAAGTCGAAACCAAAACTAAATAGTTAATTAAAGATATCTTAATTACGAAAGTTGTTTAAGGATCTCTAGGAATTAAATCAATTGGTAGGCACGAGAACCTCTATTAATTGAATCATATGGTAAGTATAAAACTTAATGGACTTAGGTTGAACTAAGAACTATGAAAATAGGCAATTTGATTAACCTAGGTACAAATAGTAATGCTTGAAAGAGGTTATTCATTAATTAAGGCTAAAACATCTCCAATTACCTAGATAATTGTAATTAGAGGTACATATTCATTGTTGAATATCATAAGTGCAGTAAACTCTAACCCTAGGCTTTTTTTAATTGATTATATTATTTTCTTAATTGTGATTTCTCTCTGTCGAATTAAATTGATTTAGATAGCTTGTTTCGTAGAACTCTAGTAATTGATCTTTGATCTCTGTAGGATATGACCTGTACTTGCTGGACTAGCTACAACTACTCCGTGTACTTGCGGTTAATTAGTGAAACATTCACTAACATAATATTTGTTTTCTGGGCTCTAATTCCCTCTTTAAAATTCTCTTTCCATGCCACCTCTTAACTCTCTCCTTATAGTGCTTGTTTTCATAACTTGCTTGTCTTAGCTTATCAAGCTCAATCAATTGAAGTATTCTCTTTTAACATGTGGCTTGTAACTCAAAATTAAAATAATTAGTAGCCAAAAAAGCCTTATGATGTAATTCCACTAGAAGATGGAAAGCTTTGGCATAAATTAGTCTATATAGAGATATTCCTAATGGTGTCTTAAAGGCTGTTCTATAAGCTTAGAGAGCATCATTTAGCTTGAGTGCCCAATCTTTCCTTGTCACATCCTGGACTTGTATGAACCTGTGATTAATACAAAATGAGGATTTCTCCCCACTTTGTAAGCCTAAACGTCACATATTAAATGTAGACCCCATTGATTACCCACATATAGAATATGCATTTTCACTTTGTAAAAACTTTAAACACAATTAAGCATAAATATGGATTTAGCTTCTAAAAATAATATCAATTACTTTTTATTTCATGAAATATATATACATTCTACATTTTTCTTCACACATCGAAAATGAGGATTCTTCTTGTGGTAATTGAGCATACTTTAGAAAACAACAATCATATCAATAAACAAAAGAATAACATGCCAGAACAAGTTTGGCTCATCAAGAGGAATCTAACCTTCTCGCACTTCTGCTATGCTTCTTTGCTACTAATTGAAAACATGTAGACAAAGGAATAAGTCACATGACTTAGCAAGTAAATAATACAATTATAACATACAATTGCATATTTTATTTATTAGTTTATATTTCATTATATATTATTTAAGTTGTGAATAGTTTTGGATATTTCTATTTACTGCTTTCACTTAATTATATTTCAATTAAGATTTAATAACCTTTTTCTTGTGTCTTATATTTCATATTTCTACTACATGGGGTTTCTAAAATAAATGTTATTCTTGTAACCTTTTGCTTCATTCTTTGAAATTTGACCTAGCCTCCATATAGGTCTTTTAAGGACCTTCTATAACCCTTAGCCATCTTTCTTTCACCATTCCCTTTTTATTAGGTAAGTTTAACATCCCCAATTATTTCACTAGTTATCTTCTACAAAAAAATTTATGTAGGTATTCATAAACCTAATGAGTTGATTCTTTACTGATATTGTCTACTCTTAACGCCATAAAAATATCTTTTAATACCATATATGATTCAATTATAAATAACGTATATATACAAATATGTATATAAACTTAATTGTGACCATAACAACACACAAATATCAACAAAGCATAGAAACTTGTACTTTTCACTAGATTTTAGTGGTTCTTAGATTAGCCAAACTATACACATGTAATAGTAACTAGGATACGACTCGTAGCATAAAAATAAGAAATATCTAGTCATTAGTCTAAAAAGACAATCGGTCAATAATCAGTCAGTCACATAATATACAATCATATCCTATAGCTCCTTAGACTCATCCGTTTATGTGTTCCTCCTGCTATAAGACAACGGAGGGTGAAGGAACATCAATGGAAATCTCAAAGAAATCAATTACTTTCATACCCTGAACGATTGGAAAATGCCCTAAGAATGGCAGCTCTACCTAGTCAACCTTAAACACCACTGTCATCAAGAAGATCTACATTTCTTATCAAACTCTATATGAACACAGCATGAAAGAAATAATGAGAATATTATTCCTAATAAGTTTTAAAATAAATGTAAAAGATATTCCACACACACACAGACACACACACACACATATATATATATATATAACATGCTATGTCTAGCTGTATAAGTTATAGAGTTCATCAACTATATGGCATAAATGCATATATCATGTACATAATATCACTAAAAAATAGCATGTAAGTGCACCATACAACATTTTCAAACATCAATCTGTATATAGACATGAAATTTTCATAATCAAACTCATTTATGGATGTTTGCATCATTTCACTGATATGATGTCACAAGCACATATTCACCCAAAGCTTTCTTTCCTTGCTCACTCAACTGGAGTATAGCTAGCAAATCCTATATGAATAGGGCGTCCCTTATTCGGTATCGACACGGTAATCCCTGTGACCAAACTACCAGAGGGTCACCTATAATAGGGTATTGCCCCTTCAGCTTCCACCCTACTAGAGAGTCACGTTAAGCAAGGTCTTGCCTCTGTATGGTGCATATATATTTCCAAAAAATAGCCATCATAAAGTACTTTCACAATTCCAAGACAATGATACTATTGATATTATGCATATTAAACATTTTCTTCAAAATTAGCAACATATGCATATATCAGTGTAACATTTCCATAATATAAAGAAAATGTATACATACCATTCTCACTATACAATATGCATAAGAGAAAGAGCATTATTGACAAGGAATAGGCATCTTTCTTATAAATTTTATTTTGATTATTTTAAGTCTTAATTCCCAAAATCTTGAACTTTAATCATAATATTTTCTTTCCTTATTCTTAATTACTTTATAATTACTTTTTACTTTTTATTTATCTAGTTAAAAAAATAACTATTGCATTGAACACGACCTAGCCATGCCCTAGGACAAGGTCATTCTTGAAGGTGCCTTGAGTCCATGCTCTTCAACCAGCCTAAACACAGCTTAGTCGTGTCCTATGACCTTTCTTCACAAATCAGACAATAACTCCCTCATAAAGACTCTTATTGAAGTGATTGAAGTTTCTATAGAAAGATAAAAGAACTATATACAAAATTTGGTAGAAAATAGGGTATCGTGACACCCTCAAAATATCATTGTGATATACAAGTCGATTCCTAACCTATCACCACTAATTGGAACACAACTCTATCATTTTAGGTCTGATTGAGGTCATTCCAAAGGCTATAGAACTCTATGACATAGAGCTAAAACTTTGGCATTGAGTACTTTGTCAAATTTTGCACAAATCCTAACCCAAAAATCTATCCATTCCAGGTACAATTTGTCATTGATATCATGCATGTTATCAAAGTTCTTGCCACTAAAATCATTTTTCAAAAATTCTCAAATTTCCACTCATTAAACTTGATTAAATAAAAATAATGAAACATCATTTATACATCCAAAATATGCCAAGAAAGTTCAAAAAATTCCATGCAATTTTCTCCATCAACAAAAACATATTGCAAGCTTAACATTCATGACATAAAGCATACATTGATATGCATCCGTATAGCACCAAAGTTTAACATAAAATTTTTCAATCCCTCATCCAAACATATAGCAGGTTTTGAACCATTGAATTTTATAATTATTGGTTGATTTTGATTGTTAAACTTACCTAAAGATGATCTTCTAAAATCCCTAAATAATTTCCTTCCTATCTCTCACTTCCTTGCATTCTCAACACCTAATTTTTTGCTCTTTGATTTGGCACCCAACACCATGAAATCAGTTCATATTTTTGCCAAAGCGGAGAAGGAAGATGAAGAATAAGAGTAGGAGAGGAGTACCTTACCTTAGCTAGCAATTTCCCCTTCCTTTTTTCCTTTTCTTCTCCTTGGCGATGGATGTTGCTGCTTATGAATCTATTGTAGTTTGGTTCAAGGGAGTCCGAGTTGGTTGAATGCTCATCTAGCTCTAGGCTATAATTTTGGTCAACTTAGTGAGCAAGAAAAGGAGAAGAATTATTATTTTAATGTTGAGTAATGATTATATGGATAAAACCTTCATTAAACCTTGAATAGGTGTCGCCATAAGTTTATAAGATTTAATCCCACATGTGCTGAATATACTTGGTCAGAAAGCTTCCATTGAAGCTCCTTTATTGGCTGTGAATCCTAATCACACATGAGCTTGGTTGGCAAGTAACTCATATACTTAAGATTTTATAATTCTTGTTGCTAAATTCTATTAATTGCTAAATTTTGTTTTCCTCTTGATTTTCTTGTCTTCTTTAATTTAATTTCTCCCAATTTATCTAGGGAATCCATTCTCCCCTCATTCCTTATTTAGGATTGAATTACTGAGGATAATTCTTGAATTTGAGTATGCCATTTTTGTATAATAAACTCCTACTTTTAATTATTCCAAAATCCTCTTTTATGTTTCTTATTCATATTTTATTTTTCAACAATTGTAATTAATCTCTGCCTTCCTAAAAGAATCTTTTTCTTGAACCTATGAGGACTATTTTATCTCATATAAATTTCAAGAATTTACTTTTACATCCATCTTCCCTTTATTTTTTTAAATGCACCTAAGCACTTTTAAAAAGAATTGGGAGTAATTATTTTATTTTATTTAAAGTTTCTCTCTCCATATCCTCCACAAAATTTTCTCTTATTTTAATTATTTTGGAATATATTATTTTAATATATATTAAGTAGAATTTTTTAGGATGTTATAGTAAGTGTAACATCCTTAATTTCTTTTTTTTTTAAATATAATATAGGCACTTAAATATTTAATTAAGGAAATAAGAGAGGAATAAAGACTTATTAAGCAATTTTTAGATATCCAAGAGAATATAAGCCTTAGAAATTCTTCACCTTATGTGTATGCATAAAGAATTTTTCTAACATTAAGGGAACTGGAAAAAGTGAGAAAACCTAAGTGGGAAAAATTAGAAATAACATCCTAGAGACGGGTGAAATTCTTGGGTAAAAAAAATAAATTTTTGGAAGTGAATGATGGTTTTAAAATTTCTAGAAGATGGATTAGGGAAATTTTTCCTAATTCAAGAACTAGAGTTCTTAAGTTTAACACCTCACCCTATACATTTGGTCCTCCACCTATGGACATTCCACATCTCACCCACATAAGTGTTTGGCAAGCCACATGGTTGGCTCAAGTGGGAGACATGACATAAACTTAGACTAGGATGGAGAGGTTAGGCCAATAACCCAAAACCCATGAAAGTGTGCCAGGCCCTCCATTATGGGTACGAATTTTGGCCAAGCTAAGTAAATGGGCAAGAATGAGCTCAAATCCAAGAGGAAAAAATGAGAGCCATGCAATGAAATAGTAGTGTAATAATAAGCAATAATTACTCATCATGGGAGGTGCTTCATAAGAAAGCATTATTGTCACATGGAATTGAGGCAAAATCATTCCCACCATACATACAAAATTTTGGCTAAGAAAGGGGGAATGAAGGGCTAAAAAATTGCCACCTAAAAATGAAAATTTATGAATCTTGAATGAGCCAAAAGAAAAAAGGGAAATGAATCCCAAATGTAACATCCCTAATTTTGTTTCTTTTATTAATAAAGGTACATAAATATTTAATTAAGAAAATAAAACTTATTAAACAAATTTTCAATGTCTAAGAAAAAATATGAGCCTTAGAAATTGTTCACCTTATGTGTATGCATAAAAAAAGTTTCTAACAATAAGGGAATAGGTAAAGAGAGAAAACCTAAGAAGAAAAATTAGAAATAACATCTTAAAGAGAGGCGAAATTCTTGGGTAAAGAAGATAAATTTTTGGAAGTAAGTAAAGGTCTTAAAATTTCAAGATGATTGGATTAAGGTAATTTTTCCTAATTCAAGAGCTAGAGTTACTAAGTTTAACATCTCCACCCATACATTGGGCCTTAACCTATTGACACTTTATAAAGTTTTTTTCCACTTCGCATGAGTTTCTAACAAGCCAATTGGATAGCCCAAGCAAGAGATATAACATAGAGTTGGACTAGGATATAGAAGTTGGACCGATAGCCCAAAAATCATTAAAATGTGACCAAACCCTCTATGAGATGTAGAATTTCAGCTAAAGTAAAGGAAATGGGCAAGAATGAGCCAATATCCAAGAGGAAAAAATAAGAACCATGTGATGAAAAAGTAGTGTAATAATAATCAAGATTAGGTCACATAGCATTAGGAAAAAACATCTATATCTTACAATAATAATTTCAGCAAACCATGTGATGAAATAGTAGGAAATAATACATGGTTTGGGACAAAACATCTATATCTAATACTAATAATTTTAGCAATCCATGCGATGATATAAGTAGGTAATAATATATGGCATTAGGACAAAAATCTCTATCCTACACAAATGATTTCAGCCAAGCAAGGGAGAATCAAGGGCTGAAAATTTGTCACTTAGAAAGGCAAACATATCTTACTTGAGTGAGACAAAAGAAAAAGAAAAAGAATCCCTAAATCAAAAGGGACCTTGTCCCTTCTCTTAAGAACATTTTATCATGATTTTCAAATAAAAATCTTCTTTTGCTATGCATATCTTGACTAAGGGAGAGAAAGACAAGAACATGAGTTGTCTTCCCCCAAAACGAAAACGAATGTATCGTAAATGTGATAAGGTAGACTCATGATTATGAGAGGAGGACAACTTGATAATTTATTTAAGCAAAAACCAACCTTATAACATTATAATTTCATCCAAGTAAGGGAGAGGAAAAAATAGAAGCAAGGTAGAGTATGGAAAGGAGAGAAAGAAAGGAGAAGAGAGGAACGAAGAAGAAAGAGAAGTCTAGAGGAATACGTACTCAAGATAAGTTAGCTTAATCTCCACTTGAATACATTTGTTCTCTTCATCCTTAGGATTCAAAACTCACCCTCCCTCTCTTATTCAAGCTACTGGAAAAGCTAAGGGAAGGGAGGAATCTTGCCACTTCCTTCAAGAGGAAACAAGAAAAAAAAATTCACTAAGTGAGCTAGGGAGATCTTTAAGTAGGTTTAAGAATATCTATTTTTGAAGAAAAGTTTTGAAATTTGTAACATTTATATGGGATTTTGATCTTAGAATTTTGATGAAATTTACAATATTTGCTACTTTGATGATTGGCCATGGATGTTGCTATATTGTAACAACTCTATTTAAGTAACAATTTTTTTTTTATAAATACCATGAAGTTATTACCTCGTTACAACTTAACTTAAAATAACATTTATTTAATTTATAAAATACATAGTTTACATACAAATCATTAATCTATAATATCTGTACAAAAGTCTAACACATATATAATTACATCTTATTCATCCCTATTGACCAGTTCTAGAGATACGGGTGCAGGTGGTTGCACCTTCACCGGGATCTTAGTCAACTCAACCATAAACATTTTATTTGATTATGAGATCTGTCCAACATAAAGTAACTCGATCCAATGTGCACTAAAAGCCAGGGCCATAGAAAAATCTGCATAACTAATTTTCTGAACATGACATGGAAATATAGTGAGAATTAAATCCCAGTAAGTTCAACAATAATTCATTATCAATAAAGCTCATCACGTCAAGTTCATCTCTATAAACTACAACAAATATCTTTGGTCACATGAATGCACTATATCTATGCACATGAGAATCGTACAATAATGACATGTATGACAGGATTAACTATCATATGATGATTATCAATTTATTCTCATATCAAGCTACCCCAGTCAGGGTGAGTATTTTCTACTCTCCGGTACAGGCTTTTCTCGCTCCGTCCGACATGGCCCACTTTCTTTTTATTTTCTCATTAACATGATCATAACCGTTGGTAGGGCGTCCCCTACTGGTGCACCACACGAATTTCCATGTGACCGTGCTCACTTTTCACAATGATAGCCAAAAATATGCTTTCAATAACAAGTATGTTCATCAAAATATAATTATTACCAAAAATCATTGGTAATTATGCCATGAACATAACCATTTCAAATATCACTTTATAAAATATTTACATGTCAAAATTTCACACTTAAGATGGTAAGAAGTTCATGCAATGGCAATGGCTATGGCTATGACATATACTAGTCATTTATTATTTTCATTTACAAGATTCTTCTTCTTTTTTAAATATTAATTTTATTTCTTTATTTTCTTGATGCAGGTTTTCATCCTATCTGACCTTCTCTTACAAATCAGAGTTTAACTCCCTCAATTTAACTCTGATATAGGTGATCTTGATGTCAATTTAAAGATAAAACAATTATTTAAAACTATGATGTTGAACAGTTTAGCAAAATATTAAGAAATCAATGTGATATTACTCCCTCAAAGTACAGGTTATTTCTTCTTGGGTAGGTTCTGACTTGTACCTACTAATCTGTCCATATCTCCCTCATGAGAATTCTAAATTGAGTGATTCTAGTGGCTAAAATTCTGTGACACATATAGTTATAATATTTATGTTAACCATTTATTTTAATTCCCTATAGAATGTTCCCATAAATTAAAACACAGAAGCTATCCTAACATATTCTTCCCTGATTATCCATTTTTTGACCTTTGCTTACTAATTGAATAATATCTACCTCATATGGACTCTAAATTGAATGATTCCAGTGGCTAAAAATTTGTTAGACACAGATCTACATTTTTTATGTTAACTATTTGTTTTAATTCCCTACAAAATGTTCCCATAAATTAAAACACAGAAGTTATCCTAACATATTCTTCCCTGATTAACCATTTTCTGACTTTTTCTTACTAATCAGACCATATCTACCTCATATGGACTCTAAATTGAGTTATTTCAATGGCTAAAAATCCATGACTCATATATATATAATTCTTATGTTAACCATTTATTTTAATTCCCTACAGAATATTCCCAAAAATTAAAACACATAAGCTATCCTAACATATTCTTCCCTGATTAACCATTTTCTGACCACTGCTTACTAATCAGACCATATCTACCTCATATGGACTCCAAATTGAGTGATTTCAGTGGCTAAAATTCCATGACACATATATATATAATTCTTATGTTAATCATTTATTTTAATTCCTTATTGATGCTTTCCAGAATTTTAAAAAATAAAAGCTTAAATTTTTGCCAACCATAGCCATACCTATGCAGAACTATCTACACTAGCCTAAGTATTCAAACATACATAATATGTAACATCATATAGCAACATCCATGACCAATCATCAAAGTTCTACGATCAAAATCTCATATAAATATTACAAGTTTCAAATCTTTTCTTCAAAAATAAATATTGTCAAATTTACCTTGAGCACTTAGTGCTCTAGACTTCTCCTTCCTCTTTGTTCCTTTCTTCCTCTCCTTTCCTCACTCTACCTTGCTTCTATTTTTCCTCTCCCTCACTTGGACGAAAATGCTAATGTTATAAGGGTGGGTTTTGCTTAAATAGACCACCAAATAATTCACCTTTCATGATCATGGGTCTACCTTATCAAAATTAGGATACACTTGGTTGAATTTTTGGAAAACAAACAACTCATGTTCTTGTCTTCCTCTTCCTTAGTCAAGATATGCATAGGAAAAGGAGATTTTTATTTTGAAAATTATGATAATATGTTCTTAAGATAAGGGACAAGGTCCCTTTGATTTAGGGATTCATTTCCTTTTTCTTTTGTCTCAATCAATTATGATAGGTTTGCATTTTTAGGTGGCAAATTTTTAGCCTTTGAATCTCCATTATTTGGTTGAAATTATTTGTGTGGGATAGGAATGTTTTGTCCTAATGTCATGTATTATCATACCACTTGCTAAAATGATGAGTGTAAGATATAGATGTTTTGTCCTAAAGCCTTGTATTATCATACCACTTACTAAATTTTTGTTTTAAAGCCATGTAACCTAATCTTTATTATATTATCACATGATTTATTTTATTTTATTTTTCCTCTTGGATTTGGGCTTATTCCTACCCATTTCCTTTGCTTTGGATAAAATTCTACCTTTCTTTGGAGGGCTTGGACACATTTTCATAATTTTTGGGCTATCGGTCCAATTTCTATATCCTAGTCCAAGTCTATGTTTTATTTCTTGTTTAGGTTATCCAATAGGCTTGATAGAAACTTATGTGAAGTGGAAAAACTCTATATGAAGTGTCCATAGGTGAAAGCCCAATGTATGGGTGAATATGTTAAACTTAGTAACTTTAGTTCTTGAATTAGGAAAAATTACCTAAGAATTTCAACTTTCTTTAGTATATTATTTCTAAATTTTTCCTCTTAGGTTTTCTCTCTTTACCTATTCCATTAATGTTAGAACATTTCTATGCATACACATAAGGTGAAGAATTTCTAAGGATTATATTTCCTTAGATATCTAAAAATTGTCTAATAAATTTTATTTCCTTAATTAAATACTTATGTACCTTAAAAAATGAAATTATGGATGTTACTTTGAATACTTTTGTATTTTTATTAATTCATGAAACGAAATTAGGGATGTTACATATATCATGCTACATGTTGATCTTGCATATGATGGATGTTTTGAATACTTCGGTTAGTGTGGAAAGTTCTTCATAGGTATAGCTATGGGTGGTAAAATTTTAGGATTTTTATGTTGCTATTATGTATATTTGAATGTGGTGAAAAATTGATGAAATATGATTAGATTGATAAAATGAGTATGGCCTTAAACACTTAGAAGAAGACCATGAGACATTTCTATTGGGAAACACCCTTAATAATACATGATTTGATTTTTGTTTTCTTGAGAAGTGGATGATGGAATATGTTAAATTTAATATAAGGAATCTAATTAAAATGTTGAAACAAGTAATGTTATGATTAGATATAAATTAGGAAGAAAATAGAAGAGGACTTAATAAAATGATGAACTAAAACTTTATGAAAGGTTTGATTAGAAAACTAGATTTCAGAGTAACCAAGGAAGCTTTTATTTTTAAAATTTTGGAAAGAATCAGTTAGGAATTAAAAGAAATGGTTAACATAAAAAATGTAGATATATGTCTCATAAATTTTTAGCCACTAGAATCACCCAATTTGGAGTTAAAATGAGGGAGCTATGTTCCAATTTAGTAAGTAGTGGTCAAAAAATGGTTAACCAGGGAAGAATATGGTAGGTAAGCTTCTGTGTTTGAATTTATGAGAAAAATATGAAGAGAATTAAAAGAAATGGTTAACATGAAAAATATATATATATGTGTCACAAACAATTAACCCATAAATTTATTCAATTCAGAATCTATATGAGGGAGATATGGTTTGATTAGTACGCAGTGGTCAGAAACTAGTTAACAAGGGAAGAATATGTTAGGTAAGCTTATGTGTTTGAATTTCTGGGAACAATTTTTAAGGAAATAAAAGAAATGGTTAACATAAAAAATATAGATATATGACTCACGAATTGTTAACCATTGAAATTACTCAATTTCGAGTCCATAGAAGGGAGATATGGTTATATTAGTAAGTAGATGTTAGAACTTACCCGAGAAGAAATAATATTGAATTTAAGGGAGTAATACCAATAAGATTCCTTACGATTTTACTAAAATGTTCAACATAAGAGTTTTCGAGGATTGTCTTGACTTGGCTTTAAATGCATTCAAACATCCATCATATGCAAGATCAACATGTCACATGTTATAGCAACATCCGTGGCTAATCATCAAAGTTCTAAGATCAAAATCCCATATAAATGTTACAAATTTGAAATATTTCCCTCAAAAAGAGATATTGTTAAACCTACCTAAAGATCTCCCTAGCTCACTTAGTGAATTCTTTTTCTTGTTTCCTTTTAAAGGAAGTCACAAGTATCCTCCCTTTCCTCAGCTTTTCTAGCAGCTTAAATAAGAGAAGGACAGTGAGTTTTGAACCCCAAGGATAAAGAAAAAAGATGGATTTAAGTAGAGATTAAGTTAACTTACCTTGAGTACTTAGTCCTTTAGACTTATCCTTCTTTTTTCTTTCTCTCTTCTCTTATCTTTCTCTCATTTTCTCACTCTACCTTACTTCAATTTTTCTTCTCCCTTACTTGGACAAAATTATAATGTTACAAGAGTGAATTTTGTTTAAATAAACTATCAAGTGGTTCGCCTCTAATAATCATGAGTCTACCTTATCACAATTAAGATGCACTTAGTTGTTATTTTTTGGGGAAGACAACTCATGTTCTTGTCTTCCTCTCCCTTAGTCAAGATATGCATAGCAAAAGGAGATTTGTATTTTAAAATTATGATACAATGTTCTTAAGACAAGGGACAAGGTCCCTTTGATGTAGGGATTCATTTCCTTTTTCTTTTGTCTTACTCAAGTATGAAAAGTTTGCCTTACTGGGTGGTAAATTTCCAGTCCTTGAGTCTCCCTTGCTTGGCTAAAATTATTAGTGTAAGATGTAGATATTTTGTCCTAATGCCATGTATTATTACCTACTATATCATCACATGGCTCGCTAAAATTATTAGTGTAAGATATAAATGTATTGTCTTAATGCTATGTGACATAATCTTGATTATTATTACACTATTATTTCATTACATGGTTATTATTTTTCCCTCTTGGATTTGGGCTCATTCTTGCCCATTTCTTTTGCTTTGGCTGAAATTCTACATCTCATGGAGGGCTTGATCACATTTTAATGATTTTTGGGCTATCAGTCCAACTTCTATATCCTAGTCCAAGTCTATGTTATATCTCGTCCTTGAGCTATCCAATTGGCTTGCTAGAAACTCATGTGAAGTGAAAAAAAAAACTCTATAAAGTGTCAATAGGTGAAGGCCCAATGTATGGTTGGAGATGTTAAACTTAGTAACTCTAGCTCTTGAATTAGGAAAAATTAGCTTAATCCTCCAAAATGATTCAAGGTATGTGGTACATCTATGGATTTGCTCTTATGGTGTTTTTTGACTTTGGTGTTAGTCATTCATTTATATTAGAAGAATGTATTAGGGAGCTTCAGCATTCTATTTCTGAAACTCCCTATAAGCTATCTGTAGTAACCCCCACAGGGGAAAGGGTCTTAACTTTCTCTGTATGTAAATATTGTCAGGTCACAATCCAAGACAAAACTTTTTCTATAGACCTCGTCTATCTACCTTTAAGAGATATTACTGTCATTCTAGGGTTAGACTGAATGTCTAGAAATCAGGTCTTGCTAAATTGTTGCACCAAGACCATTGTATTTCTACCTCCTACTCCATAAGAGGTGTAACAACTCTATTTTTTTTACATATATATATATATACTTGTAAAGTTCCATGAAGTTATTACTTCGTTACTTCTAATTACTTAACTCATAATAACATTCAATTAATTTAACCAAGCATAATCAAGGTTTAAGGTTTATCATTAACATTGATACAATTCTGGGTTCACAAACACATCATTCATCAAAATGTCCATACAAAAATCAAACACACAAATATCTACATCTTATTTATCCATGTTGACCAATTTCAGAGATACAAGTGTGGGTGGTTGCACCTTCATCAAGATCTTAGCCTACTCGACCACAAATACATTATTCATTTCTGGGATCCGCCCAAAATAGAGTAACTTGATCCAACGTGCACTAAAAGCCAGAGCCATAGAAAAATTTGCATAACTGATTTTCTAAAAATGATATGAAAATATAGTGAGAAGTAAATCCCAGTAGGTTCAACAATAAATTATAATCATCATCAATATTGCTCATCACATCATGTTGATCTGTATAAGCTACAGTAAATATCTTCGGTAATATGAGTGCACTTTATTTATGCACATGAAAATCGTGTAGTAATGACATGTATGTCTTGAATAATTATTTTCAGAATATCATATGATGGCTATCAACTTATTTTTATATCTAGCTACCCTGGTCAGGGTGAGTACTTTCTATTCTCCAGTACAGGTTTTTCTTGCTCCGTCCAACATGGCACACTTTCTCTTTCTTTTCTCAATTTCATAGTCATAGTCATGAGTAGGGTGTCCCTTACTAGTGCACTACACAGACGACCATATGACCATGCTTGTCTATTTTCTTTTCACATTAATAGCTAAAAATATGATTTCAATAATAAGTATGTTCATTATCTCACATGTCATAATTTATCATCAAAGTATAATCATTACCAAAAATCATTAGTAACCATGCCATGAACATAATCATTTTCAAATATCACTTTATAAAATATTTCCATGTCAAAATTACACACTTAAGATGGTAAGGAGTTCATGCAATCGCAATGGCTAGGGCATACACTAGTTATTTATTATTTTCGTTTATAAGATTCTTCTTCTTTCTTAAATATTATTTTTATCTCTCACCAATTAGAGCATAACTCCCTCAATTTAACTTTGATTAAGGTGATCTTGGTGTTTATTTAAATCTAAGATAAACCTCTAAAACTCTTATGTTGAACATTTTAGTGAAATCATAAGAAATCTTGGAGTTATTACTCTATCAAATTCAAAGTTATTTCTTCTCGGATAGGTTCTAACCTCTACTAACTAATATAATCATATTTCCCTCCTATGAACTCTAAGTTAAGAGATTCCAATGGATAAAAATTCATGAGTCATATATCTATATTTGTCATATTAACCATTCTTGAAAATTCCCAACAAATTCTTCCTAGAAATTCAAACACAAAAGCTAACCTAATAAATTCTTCCCTGGTTAATTAGTTTTTGACCACAGCTTACTAATCTAACCATATCTTCCTAATATGGATTCCAAAATGAATGATTCTAGTGGATAAACATTCATGAGAGAGAGAGAGATATATATATATATATTCATGTTAACAATTTCTTTTATTTTCCTATAGATTTTTCTCAGAAATTTAAACACAGAAGCTAACCTAACATATTTTTCTTATTAATCGGACCATATTTCCCTCATTTGAACTCCAAATTGGGTGATTCTAGTGGATAAAAATCTGTGAGACATATATCTACATTTTTTAGGTTAGTCACTTCTTCGAAATTTTCACCTAAACATAGAATTACTCATCGCAACATTTAATTATATTTCTTACTTAATTTAACATATTCCATCATCCACTTCAAAAGAAGAGAAGAATCAAATCATGCATCATTAAGTGTGTTTCTCAACAGAAATTTCTCATGGTCTTCCCCTAGGTGATTAAAGTCATACTTAATTTACCAACCTAACCATTTTCGATCCATTTTTACCACATCACAATATGCATCATAGCAATACAAAAGTCCCTAAAAGTTTGCCACCCATAGCCGTGACTTAGCAAAAAATTTCCATACCAATATATGCATTCAAACATCTGTCACATACAAGATCAACAAGTAACATGATATAGCAACATCCATGGCTAATCATCAAAGTAGAAAATTTCATCAAAGTTCTAAGATCAAAATCCCATATAAATGTTACATATTTCAAAGATTTTCTTCAAAAAGAGATATTGTTAAACCTACCTAAAGATCTCTCTAACTCACTTAGTGAATTATTTCTCTTATTTCCTCTTGAAGGAAGTGGCAAGATTCCTCCATATCCTTAGCTTTTCCATTAGCTTGAATAAGAGAGGGAGGGTGATTTTTGAACACTAAGGATAAAGAGAAAAGATGGATTCAAGTGGAGATTAAGCTAACTTACCTTGAGTACTTAGTCCTCTAGACTTCTTCTTCTTTCTTCCTCTCTTTCTCTCATTTCCTCACTCTACCTTGCTTCTATTTTTTCTCTCCCTCACTTCAACAAAATTATAATGTTATAAGGTTGGGACCTGCAAAAATAAACTATTAAATGGTTCACCTCTCATAATCATGCGTCTACCTTATCACAATTAGGATGCACTTGGTTTTTTTTGGGAAGACAACTCATGTTCTTGTCTTCCTCTCCCTTAGTCAAGATATGCATAGCAAAAGGAGATTTGTATTTGAAAATCATGATAAAATGTTCTTAAGACAAGGGACAAGGTCCATTTGATTTAGCGATACATTTCCTTTTTGTTTTGTCTCACTCAAGCAAGATAGGTTTGCCTTTCAAGGTGGAAAATTTTTAGCCCTTGAGTCTCCCTTGCTTGGTTGAAATTATTAGTGTAAGATATAGATGTTTTGTCCTAATACCATGTATTATTACCTACTATATCATCACATGGTTTGTTGAAATGATTAGTGTAAAATATAAATGTTTTGTCCTAATGCCATGTGACTTAATCTTGATTATTATTACACTACTATTTCATTACATGATTCTTATTTTTCCTTCTTGGATTTAGGGTCATTCTTGCCCATTTCCTTTGCTTTGGCTGAAATTCTACATCTTATGTAGGGCTTGGTCACATTTTAATGATTTTTGGGCTATCGATCCAACTTTTACATCCTAGTCCAAGTCTATGTTATATCTCTTGCTTGGGCTATCCAATTGGCTTGCTAGAAACTCATGTGAATTGGAAAAAAAAACTATATGAAGTGTCCATAGGTAAAGACCCAATGTATAGGTGGAGATGTTAAACTTAGGAACTCTAACTCTTGAATTAGGAAAAATTACCCTAATCCAATCTTCTTGAAATATTAAGACTTTTTCTTTCTTTCAAAAATTTATCTTCCTTACCCAAGAATTTTGCCTCTCTTTAGGATGTTATTTCTAATTTTTCCTATTAGGTTTTCTCTTTTAACCTATTCCCTTAGTGCTTAAAACCTTTTCTATGCATACACATAAGGTGAAGAATTTCTAAGGCTTATATATTTTTCTTAGATATAGAAATTTTTTTTAATAAGTTTTATTTCCTTAATTAAATATTTATGTACCTTTATTAATAAAAGAAACAAAATTAGGGATGTTACAAGAGGAGATGCAGTTATTGATACTAAATGCCAATCAAGTCAATCAGGAGTTGAAGAGTAGAGTACTTGGTTACATTCTCTTGTGTTTATATCAAACCTAGAAGTTGAACTGAAGCTTAATGAAATTCCAATAGGTAATGAGTTTCTTGAAGTATTTCTACCAGATATTCTAGGCTTACCTCTCGAGAGAGAGATAGAGTTCTCTATTGATTTCCTACTCGAGAAAGGGCCTATCTCTATTGCACCTTATAGAATGGCCTCGAAGAAACTATAAGAACTTAAGAAATAGTTGGAGGAATTGTTAGACAAGCAATTTATTAGACTAAGTGTATCACTTTGGGGAGCTCCTATTTTTTTTTGTTAAGAAGAAAGATGGGAGCCTGAGACTATGCATAGATTACATACAACTAAATAAGGTGACTGCCAAAAACAAGTACCCTCTCCCTAAGATAGATGATTTATTAGATGAACTGAAGTGATCCTTCATCTTTCTAAAATTGACTTAAGATTGGGATACCATCAGATTAGGATCAAGAAGGAGGATGTACCAAAAATAACTTTTAAGACTAGCTATAGGCACTATGAGTTTCTCATAATGCCCTTCGGGTTGACAAATGCACCTGTAATTTTCATGGATTACATGAATCACATTTTTCAACCCTACCTAGATCACTTTGTGGTAGTGTTCATTAATGACATCTTGATATACTATAAGAGTGAGAAAAAACATGAACAACATATCTGAATCGTACTACAAGTGCTAAAAGAGAAAAAGTTGTATGCCAAATTAGAGAAGTGTGGTTTTTGGTTGATAGACGTGAAGTTTCTCGGACATGTCATCTCCAATAGAGGGTAGCCATAGACCCTAGCAAGAAAGAAGCAGTGATTCAGTGGAAAAGACCAAAGATGGTTATAGAAGTTAGAATTTTCTTAGATTTGGTAGGATACTACAGAAGGTTTATACAAAAATTCTCTCCTATAGCCTTTCCATTGACTAAATTGACTAGGAAGGGAAGTCCTTTCAAATGGACTGATCAATGTGAAGCTAGTTTCCAAGAGCTTAAGATAAGATTGACCACTCCTCCTGTTTTAATTATTCCAGACCTTAAAGGACATTTTGAAGTGTATAGTGATGCTTCAAAGAAAGGGCTAGGATGTTTGGCTAATGCAAGACAAGAGAGTAGTTGCTTACGCCTCTAGGCAACTAATACCTCATGAAGGAAATTATCCAACCCATAATCTTGAATTGGTAGTGGTGGTGTTTTCCTTAAAAGATTTGGCGACATTATTTATATGGAGCAACATTTGAAGTATACTATAATTATAAGCTTGTCTTAAGTACCTTTTTGATCAAAATGAGTTAAATATGAGGCAACGAAGATAGTTATAATTTCTTAATGACTATAACTTTAAGATAAAGTTGCATTCAAGAAAGGCGAATGTTGTAACTGATGCCCTGAGTCGTAAATCTTAACACATGGGTCAGATACTGGTGTATGAGATGCAGATACTAGAGGATTAAGTACTCAAGGTAAGTTAGCTTAATCTCTACTTGAATCCATCTTTTCTCTTTATCTTTGGAGTTCAAAACGCACCCTCCCTCTCATATTCAAGTTGCTGGAAAGGCTAAGGAAAGGGAGAAATCTTGCCACTTCCTTCAAGAGGAAACAAGAAAAAGAAGTCACTAAGTTTGCTATGGAGATCTTTAGGTAGGTTTAACAATATCTCTTTTTGAAGAAAAATTTTGAAATTTGTAACATTTATATGAGATTTTAATCTTAGAATTTGATGAAATTTACAATATTTGCTACTTTGATGATTGGCCATAGATGAACAAAAAGTTGATAAATAGCTGAAACATTTCATATCCTAAGGTTTATCTAATTCTTGAATCCATCTATGGTGTCAGATTTTCAATTTGAGGTCTCTAAGTAGAAGTTTCAGAACTTACCTTTTTTTAAGATTTTCTACTTCCGATCTATAGCGATTCTATGGCTAATTTGAAAAATTGTTAGGTCAAAATCGTAGTATTCTCCATCCTGAATCCAATGGTACCCTTAGTTTGGAGATCGAAAGTCAATAGAAACTCTAGATCTAGAAAGAAAATATGGAGTTTACTATTCAAACTATTCATCAAAATTTTGCAGACTCTCTCGGTTCCGTCTCCCTCTCCCCGTTCTGTTTTATTTTATTTATTTATTTTTTATTATTAAATAATTAAATATTTAAGATTATTATTTATTTTATTATATATATATTCATATAAATATCTTTTTCATCTTAAAACATCCCAAAAATTTCAAAAAATTTATATTATTGCAAAAATTTAGTTGCACCCTTACATCATGATTTTTCTTGATAAAATTTTAATAAAACAAATCACAAAATAAATATCTTTATGCATAATTAAAAGAAAAATATTTCTAAAAATAAAACAAAAATTTATTATAGGCCAATATAATTATTTTAAGCAAAACAATAATTATTTTAATTAAAAGTATAATTGCTTTTAGCGAAACATGTATAATCATTTTTTAAAAAAATATACTTGTTTATAGTAAAATATTATTTAAAAATAAAAATTACGATATATTACATTCTTCTTGTAACATCCTTAATTTCGTTTCTTTTATTAATAAAGGTACATAAATATTTAATGTAACATCCCTTATTTTGTTTCTTTAAAGGTACATAAATACTTAATTAAGGAAATAAAATTTATTAGACAATTTTTAGATATCTAAGGAAATATAATCCTTAGAAAATCTTCACCTTATGTGTATGCATAGAAAATATTTCTAACATTAAGGGAACAAGTAAAGAGAGAAAACCTAATAGGAAAAGTTAGAAATAACATACTAAAGAGAGGCGAAATTCTTTGGTAAGGAAGATAAATTTTTGTGAAATAAGTATAGGTCTTAAAATTTTAAGAAGATTGGATTAGGGTAATTTTTCCTAATTTAAGAGTTAGAAAATTCTAAGTTTAACATCTCCACCCATAAACTGGACCTTCACCTATGGACACTTCATTTAGAGTTTTTCCACTTCACATAAGTTTCTAGTAAGCCCATTAGATAGCCCAAGCAAGAAATAAAACATAGACTTCGACTAGGATATAGAAGTTGGACCGATAGCCCAAAAATTATGAAAATGTGACAAACCCTCCATAAAAGGTAGAATTTTAGCCAAAGCAAAGGAAATGGGTAAGAATGAGCCCAAATCCAAGAGGGAAAAAAAATAAGAATCATGTGAGGAAATAGTAGTGCAATAATAATCAAGATTAGGTTACATGGCATTAAGACAAAACATCTATATCCTACATTCATAATTTCGCCAAGTAGGTAATAATACATGGCATTAAGATGAAATATCTATATCCTAAATTCATAATTTCAACAAGTGGATAATAATGCATAACATTATGAAAAAACATCCTAAACCTACACAAATAATTTCAACCAAGCATGGGACATCCAATGGCTGAAAATTTGCCCCTTAGAAAGGCAAACCTATCATACTTGATTAAGACAAAAGAAAAAGGAAATGAATATCAAAATCAAAGGGATCTTGTCCCTTGTCTTAAGAACATATTATCATAATTTTCAAAATACAAATCTCCTTTTTCTATGCATATCTTAACTAAGGAAGAAGAAGACAAGAACATGAGTTGTTTTTTTTTCCAAAAATCAACCAAGTACATCATAATTGTGATAAGGTAGACCCATGATCTTGAAAGGTGAACCACTTGATAGTCTATTTAAGTAAAACCCACCCCTATAACATTATAATTTCGTCCAAGTGAGGGAAAGAAAAAATAGAAGCAAGGTAGAGTGAGGAAAGGAGAGAAAGAGATTAGAAGAAAGGAAGGAAGAAGAAGGAGAAGTATGGAGGACTAAGTACTCAAGGTAAGTTAGCTTAATCTCCAATTGAATCCATCTTTCTTCTTCATCCTTAGGGTTCAAAAACTCACCCTCCTTCTCTTATTTAAGTTGTTAAAAAAGCTAAGGGAAGGGAGGAATCTTGTTACTTCCTTTAAGAGGAAACAAGAAAAAGAATTCACTAAGTGAGCTAGGGAGATCTTTAGGTAGGTTTAACAATATCTCTTTTTGAAGAATTCAGATGTTATTTTGCATATGATGGATGTTTTGGACATTTCAGTTGGTGTGAAAAGTTCTGCATAGGTATGACTATGGGTGGTAAAAAATTTATGATTTTTATGCTACTATTTTGTATATTTGAATATGGTGAAAAATTGATGGAATATGATTAGATGTAAAGAAGATAGAATAGGATGTAATATAATGATGAACTAAAACCTTAGGAAAGGATTGGTTAGGAAAATGGATTTCGAGGTAACTAGAGAAGCTTCTATTTTTGAAATTCTAGGAAGAATCGATTAGGAATTAAAAGTAATGGTTAACATGAAAAATGTAGATCTATGCCTCATGGATTTTTAACCACTGGAATCTCTTAATTTGGAGTCCAGATGAGGGAGATATTGCCCAATATGTAAGCAGTGGTCAGAAAATGGTTAACCAGCGAAGAATCTGTCAAGTATGCTTCTATGTATGAATTTGTGGGATAAATCTGTAGGGAATTAAATGAAATTCTTAACATGAAAAATGTAGATATATGTTTCTCGGATTTATATCCACTAGAATCATTCAAATTGGAATCAATATGAGGGAAATATGGTCAAATTAGTAAGAAAATGTTAGAAACTATATAACTAGTGAAGAATCTATTAAGTTTAGGGAAATAAAGGAAATTGTTAACATAATAAATATAGATATATGTATCATGAATCTATAGGCTCTGAAATCACTTAATTTGGAGTCCATATGAGAGAGATATGGTTGATTAATGAGTAAAGGTTAGAATCAGTCTAGATTCCAGGGTGGTAAATATAAGTGTTTTTGTTTTTAGTTTTTGGGGAGTAATTAGTAAGGAATCTGAAGAAATGATAAACATAAAATTTGTATATAAATGTCTTAGAATTTTATAGGCTTTAAAATCACCTCAATCGGAGTTTGTATGAGGGAGATTTGGTCGGATTAGTAAGTAGAGGTCTGAACCTATCTGAGAAGAAATAACATTGAATTTGAGGGAGTAATAACACCATGATAACTTAACATTTCATTAAAATGTTCAAAATAATGGTTTTATAAGATTGTTTTATCTTTCAATTGACACTAAGATCACCTCAATTAGATTTAAAATGAGGGTGTTATGCTCTGTTTAGTGAAGAAATGATTATAATGTTTTAAAAAGAAGAAGAATCTTATAAATGAAAATAATAAATGACTAGTGTATGCCATAGCCATTGCCATTGCATGAACTCCTTACCATCTTAAGTGTGTAATTTTGACATAAAATTATTTTATAAAGTGATATTTGAAACGATTATGTTATGGCATGATTACCAATGAGTTTTTGGTAATGATTATATTTTGATGAAAATTATGGCATGTGAGTATAATGAACATACTTATTATTAAAATCATATTTTTGGCTATTAATGTGAAAAGAAAAGAAATGAGCACGGTCACATGGCGGTTCGTGTGGTGCACCAGTAGTGGACACCTTACCAACGGCTATGATTATGTTAATGAGAAAAGAAAGAGTGCCATGTCAGATGGAGCGAGAAAAGCCCATGCTGGAGAGTAAAAAGTACTCACCCTGACCGAGGTAGCTTGGTATGAAAACAAGTTGATAGCCATCATATGATATTCTGAAAATAGTTATTTATGCCATACATGTTATAACTGTATAATTTTCATGTGTATAGATAAAGTGCATTCATATGACCTAAAGATATTTGCTGTAGCTTATATAGATGAACATGATGTGACAAGCGTTATTGATAATGAGTTATTGTTGAACTTACTGGTATTTATTTCTCACTATATTTTCATATCATGTTCAGAAAACTAAGTTATGCAGATATTCTCTATGACTGGCTTTTAGCGTACGTTGGGTCGAGTTGGCTAAGAATCCAATGAAGGTGCAACCACCCGCACCTGTATATCCAGAACTAGTCAATATGGATGAATAAAATGTAGTCTTATATGTGTTTGATTTTTGTACATATGTTTTTATTAATGATGTGTATGTGAACCCAGAATTGTATAAGTGTTAATGGTATTTCTTAAACCTTATTTATGTTTGGTTAATTTAATTGAATGTTATTATGAGATAAATAATTTGAAGAAGAAGGTAATGACTTCATGGAACTTTAGAAATATATATATAAGTATATATGTTAAAAAAACTGGAGTTGTTACACTTCCCCCCTTAAGAAATTCGGTTCCTGAATTTCAACCCATCCTACCACATGTAGGGAATGAAATTAAAGTATAATTCGGAGTTACCAACCTTATTACTCAAATAATTTGGGATATCTTTTCTATATATCATTTTTACTTTCTAAGAAATCTCTTCACTTATGTGATTTTTTCATATAACCTTAATTATAGGGATTTTCTTCAACTATAAATTCTTTACTTGTCGTTCAACAATAAACATCGGTTTTTCTTCATAATTAAGCCAAGTTTATGTTCAATTAAATTTCTTGAAATCCGATAACATGAGAAGAATTTGATAGGTACTTCCTTATCATTGATGCAAGAAAGACTATATCGACATCACCTTGTCCTTATGGCAAGGTTAGGCAATGTACTACTATGCCTACTTTGTTTAAGTTTTCAAAAGAGTCTATATACTAGAGTTTAACTTTTTCCTTCTTTTCAAACCTCATTACCTCTTTCTCATTTGTGAGTCCTTCAAGAATATTTGGTCACCAACCAATAATTTCTAGTGCTCAACATTCATGGTCCTTATAGACTTTTGGCCTATATTGAGCTTCTTATATATATTTTTTCTAATCAATTTCACTTTATCAACGACATTTTATTATTAGTCTGACTCCACTGAGTTATCTAACAGAAAATTTATAACACCTCTTACATAAGGCTTTAAATCATTCAATAACACTTTATTATAGGCAAATTCTGCTAAGGAATCTCCCACCAAACTAAAAAACATATGCTTGAAGCATGCTCTCCAAACTAACATCTTTAACTTAGGTTAGTCATATTCTATCTATTGCATGATATTCCAAATTAGATTTCAAAAACTTAATCTTATTCAACTCATCCACCTATTAAGAGTCTTAAGATGTTTAATATAAAACCTTAAATGGTGCCATTTGTATGTTGGCCTAATAATTACTGATATGGGCCAGTTCAACTAAGGATAAATGATTTCTCCAAATTTTCACCAAAATTATATAAAGATACCTGAAGCATAACTTCCATTGCATAAACACATCATTTAGATTTACTATCAGCCATACTATAATCTAACAAAGATCTTTAGGCTTCCTGAATAGCTATCTTGAAACAAAATATTCAATTTTTACTTGCTGACACGCCGAACAACGAAAGAAATATCACTTGTATGCTCTTTTTACCATTATGCTAATACAATTCTTTCATATCTTAATATATCCTTATTGCCTTAATATTATCCATATTCACAATCTATGGCTTCTTCTGAAATCTCCTTTCTCAACCATTATTCACATCCTAGATACTAGACTCAATTTAGTATGGTATAAACCCTTAACACAAATATCTTAATCACTTACATTATTTTCGGACATGATCCTCAAAATATTCTCCATATTTCCAAATTAAGAGTTCAAAGATTAATTTAAATCCTACTTTCCATATTTTATTCCTCAAGAACTTCAACACCACTAATTCTCTTGATTACATTTGTCAAAGCACCATAAGGTTATCATCCATCTATTCCTTTCAAACATTTCATTACTTTAACTTACTAACCACTTGGACACCATAATAACTGAGTTTCGAAGAAAATAAATTAACTTTTATTATAATGAGGGAAAAGAACTTTGCATTTAATGCCAAACATTAATAAGGAGAATGTAGTAGAACAAACGAAAAGCATAATAGTGAACGGTTCCAAAATAGAAAGTTAAAAATTTGGACAAAACATTGAAAGAAAATTAAAATTGATGACCGTAATTCTTGAAAATTTGTAAATAAAATCTAGCTGCTATTTCGGCAAAAATCGGTGGCCATAAGTTTTGAATATATGTGCCAAAATCTACTTTAAAGTTATTGGTATTCGGTGGAAAAATAACATATGGAAAAGAAAAATTTTTGAACTTTTAAAAGTTTATGAAGATTAAATAGCACGTAGTTAATTGGTAGGATGCAATTGATTGCTTCAAAATAGATGTAATCAATCAACTATAAAATAAACCAGTCCAAATTAAAATTCTCAAAATAGCTAGTCGACTTCATAATAACGATAGTCGACTGGCAAGAACATTGGGAAAACAAAATAAACCATTTGATTGTCCTTTTCCAACAATTAACTAGTTTGCGTTTTCACTCTCTTTCTCTTTTACAATTACGCCTATACCTACAACTTTCCTACAAAAATCAAGGCATCAATGTTTCATCAATGAAAACAAGAAAAAGACAAATTTCTGGTGATATCTTAACCTTATTCTCTTTATGTACTTCATATGATCCACGATCACAACTACTATATATATACATGTTTGCTGTCATTTTTGAATCTTTATCTTCAATTTAGCTAATACCCACCAATCACTCACATAGCTGTTCTAATTATACTCGGCCTATTCACATAGCTATCATAAGTATACCCTTCTCTAAGTTCTATAAATGCACATGTTAATATCTTTACCTCCATACTCAAAGTTAGGGTGAGTATAGTTATGGAGGGAACCGCATTCCGTCAGTTTCAAAATATTTGTCTTTTGTGGTTCTAGTCCTAGAAAAGATGGAGAGTATGTGAAAGCAGTACAAAAACTAGGTATGGTGCTGGCTAGGAGAAAGATTCATTTAGTCTATGGTGAAGGTAACTATGGGTTAATGGGGTACATGTCTACAACTGCACATGTAGGAGGATGTTAAGTTCTAGGTATTATTCCTATAGCTCTAGCTGCATCCAACATCATAGGGAACACAATTGGGGAAGAATTTGAACTAGCTTCCATGCATGAGCGCATGGCTAGAATGATGAGCAATGCTGATGCCTTCATTGCCTTACCAGGGAGTTTTAGTATTTTAGAATAGATTTTCCAAATAGTCTCTTGGGTACAGCTGAATATGCATAACAAACCGATAGGTTTGTTAAATGTTAACCATTTCTTTGATGGTCTGTTGTCTTTTCTTGATTAAAATGTGGAACAAAGGTTCATCTCACACTCAGCACGACGAATTCTCATGTCAGCTTCAAATGCTAAGGAGTTGATTGATACTTTACAAGAATATGTTTATGTACCTGATCCAATTACAACTCAAATAGAATAGACAACAGACAACCGCAGAAAGCACAAATTGGACTTGGATCTTAATCTTTAACTGTAGTAGAACGTAACCATTGTTGTATCACTTTTACTTTCTTAGGGTCTATTTGGATGCCATCCTTGCTAAACATACTCTGTTAGAGTTTGTAAAACTATCTTTAAATGTTGCTTATGATCCTCTGAACTCTTTGAATATTCTAGTATATAATCAATATATATAATAACAAATTGATCTAAGGATGACTTAATTACTATTCATTAAATCTATGAATGCAGCTAGGGCATTTGTCAATCCAAATGTTATTACTAAGAACTTATAGTGCCTATACCAAGTCCTAAAACCAATTTTCTGAATATCCTCTTCCCTTATCCTCAATTAATGATACTCTTATCTCAAATCAATTTAATTTAAAAAAAAGTTGAGCACCATGTAGCTAGTCAAAAAAATCATCTATATGAGATAATGGGTATTTATTCCACATTGTCACCTTATTCAACTGTTTATAACCTATGCACAATCGCAGCGATCCATTTTCTTTCTTTTTACAGATAGAACTGGAGCACTCCAAGAAAAGTACTAAGGCATTTAAATCCCTTGTCTAACAAGTCTTGTAACTAATTCTTTTTCAGTTCCTTAAGTTCAGTAGGTGCCATTCTATATGGGAATATAGACATTGGTTAAGTTCCAAGAAATAAATCAATACCAAATTCTATTTATCGTTTCAAGGTAATCCTGGAAATTCCTCAAGGATCACATTAGAAAATTCTCTAACCACTAGAACTTGATCTATATTAATGTATTTCATATCTATATCTTTGACCACTGCCAAATATCCTTGGCACCATTTTGCAATAACTTATAGGCTGCTAAAGCAGAGATTATAATTTTGGATACCTTACTACAGTCTCCTTGTATCAAGAAAGAAAATTCTCCAGGAATATTAAATTTAATCACCTTCAAGTGACATTCCAAAATGGCATGACATGATACCAACCAATTCATTCTCAGTATCACATTAAAGTCTATCATATCTAGACAACCGGGTAAAACAGATATCATATTCAGAAACGATCGTAATTGGCATTTGTCTCAATTCTTTAAATTCTCTGGGACACCTATCCCTTTCACTTTCAGGCAGTAATTGACCCATAGATACCTCTTAAGAAGTTACATTATTCAATCAACTTTATACTAGGAAATTTAATAACTTCGAATAGAAAGGAAATTAAAACCCTATAGAATCCTTCAGCAGCACCTGAAGTATAAATATGTCCGACTCATGCCCATACTAAAGGTCCTACTAAAGAATCCTTTGCTCTGATAGCCACAAGGAAACCTAATGCTCTAATGCCAACTTGTCCGCCCCTAATTTTAAGGCACGTGAAACATGTATACCATGAGCATATATTTTCCATAAACATTAATATTCCAATCATTTATCATAAAAACAAATACATATAAGTTTTCCCATACATATACCATATACAAACAAAGTCCATAAACATCAGAGTAATAGTAGAAACAAGGATCCTACCTGTGGCATATAGAGCATACTCTAGAGTATAAGTACAATATAAATCAAAATCTACAAGCCTTGGAAACAAAGTAGACTCACCCAGAGGTCATGTCGTCTAGTTGGTTAACTATCTGAAGGGGAAGGACCAAACTCTATATTTTCATCTGAAACAAATATAGAAATATCGTGTAGTGATTTTGACAACTCAGTGAGCAGATAATACCTCCTATGACCTTTTAGGTCAACATATAGATGTACTCATATTTTAAAATTTATCACATAGGAAATATAGTTCAGAAGTACATCTATATGGGATCCGCATTTCAAATATTCTCAGTTCAAATCACAATTAGATATTTATAACCATATATGATACAATATGATCATTAATCAAACATTGATATGCATTAAAAACATTTTTTACAAAAAATATTAGGAGGATCCCATATTAGAACCACCATATCAGAGTTCAATCTTTTCCGTACTTTGTTGGTGTATGATTTTTCTATACTTAGCATCTTAGCCAAGGTTTGCCCTACCACCGTTCAAGAGGACACGCAAAAGGACTCTAATATGACCAATTTTCCAAGCACAAAGCAAGGAAAGACAAATCACATATCATATAACTAGCATCTCACCCAGATATGAGGCCTCCTACTTTCCATCACATATCATATCCCGTGTGTTGGCCCTCACACGAGGCACCACCCCTGCTAGCTGAGGTATCAAGGTGCACTAGGGCTAACATCACTTGTTGTTAGCAGACAATGTTTCTAATATGATTCTTCCACAAAATTATCATATGCACATATTCCATATCATTCAAAACAGAGCTTTCAGTATAATATATAATCTCAGTCTCAATACAGATCATCTATCATAAATTACCCATTCAGAGTTTATCACATATACATACCCTTTTCTCGAGGCAATCATCTAACTTTATAAATCAATGCCAAGTGCATAAATATTCACTTTATCATTTAATGAGAAATACGTGTGACATAAGATATACCATGAATTCAGAAAGTTATTTTCAAAACTATACTCTTCTTGAATTATATTTTAAATTGTAAGCAATTCAAATAATTTAATGCATTTTAGAAACATATAAAAAGTGTAAATATCTCATAAACATAATCAAATACACATTTAAAGATAAAGAAGAGTATATGGCAAGTCATAGAAAGAATTATCCACTCGTAAGGTAAGGCTCCAGGTTGGACAGTCCTAAAATATACTTTTTTAATCCACATTTGACTAAATAGACCTCAAAAATGTGTCTGAAGGGTCCAAAAATCTAAGAAATGACTCTGAAAACTTGGTCACTATTCACGGTTGGAATATATTGTTCATGCTGGCCGAAATCACTATTCACTACCAGAAAA
Source organism: Gleditsia sinensis (assembly GCA_037074535.1). Classification (NCBI taxonomy): domain Eukaryota; kingdom Viridiplantae; phylum Streptophyta; class Magnoliopsida; order Fabales; family Fabaceae; genus Gleditsia; species Gleditsia sinensis. The sequence goes on along the minus strand of CM073463.1, from coordinate 54,111,981 downwards.
TACTATTCACCTTCGAAAATCACTATTCACAATAAACAAAAAGTTGTTAAATGGCTAAAATTTTTCATATCCTAAGGTTTATCTAGTTTCTAAATCCATCTACATTGTCAGATTTTCAATTTGAGGTCTCTAAGTAGAAGTTTTAGAACTTACCTTTTTTAAAAAATTTCTACTTTCGATCTGCAGCGATTCTATGACTGTTTTGAAAAATAGTTCGGTCAAAATCATAATATTCTTCGTCCTGAATCCAATGGTACCCTTAGTTTGGAGATTAAAAGCCAATAGACACTCTAGATCTAGAGAGAAAACATAGAGGTTACTATTCATACTATTCATCAAAGTTCTGCAACCTCTCTCTCGGTTCCGTCTCCCCCTTCCCATTTTCTCTTTTCTTTTATTTATTTAGTTATTATTATTCAATAATTAAATATTTAGGGTTATTATTTATTTTATTTTATATATATATATATATATATATATATATTCATATAAATATTGTTTTTCATTCTAAAGCATCCCAAAAATTTCTAAAAATTTATATCCTTACAAAACTTTAGTTACACCCTTAGATCATGACTTTTCTTGATAAAATTTTAATGAAACAAATCACAAAATAAATATCTTTATGCATAATTAAAAGAAGAATATTTCTAAAAAGAAAACAAAAATTTATTATAAGCCAATATAATTATTTTAAGCAAAACAATAATTATTTTAATTAAAAGTATACTTGCTTTTAGCGAAACATGGATAATCATTTTTTTAAAAAAAATACTTGTTTATAGTAAAATATTATTTAAAAATAAAAATTATGGGATATTACAATTAACACATAAAATTCAATAATTAAAAACCTAGGTATTCAACTTCAATCAATTATTTCATTTAATCGTCCCCATTTTTCTTTACTATGTTTGGTATCGTAAATTATTAACTAGAGCCTTATAATATTCATAAACCCCTAATCATGATAGATAAACCTATTTATTCCCAAGACAAACCCCCTAAATAATGTGGTGAGTAATTGAAGAATAAGTTTGATAGCATGCATAAGGTCTTTTAGGTTGCGTAAGGTATGAAGGTATCTCACGATCCCTCATACAAATTAACTCATTCACTTTAAGGCTAATAGAGATTAAGAGATGTTGCAAAATTCAATGGACTAGACATTAAATTATCTTAATCAAGCATAACCAATTCTCTCATATTCAATTAATTGGTGATCAATATACTAGAAGCATTAAGAACAGAATCATACAAATAATCTAATAAAGATCATTCAATAGTAAGAAAAAAAGGTTTAGAAATAAACTACATAAAAGAGATCCATTGAACACCTAGAACTGAAAAATCTACTCCATGAAAGTAAAAGAAACATTACAAAAATACAAGGGATGAACATAATTCAAGAAGAGGAAAAGTAGAAAGAGAAGGAAAAGGATTTATCAATCCTTAAGAACCATAGAACTCTTCAATTCATGATCAGGAATCTTCTACTTGTGTTTTTCCATTTTCCACCTCCAAATTGGCTCTTTTCAAAGTGCAATCCCCCTTGAATGAAACCCTTAAGTCCCTATTTATAACCCTTAGCCACAAGAAATCAAAATAGGAAATTATGAAACTTTCGGGATTGAGGCATGTAAGATTTAGAAATGAACTGTTAAAATTACAATCAAATAGTGGCACCCTTCTCTCAAAGAATGAAAGGAACATAAGAAAACAAATTGAAGAGCTACTAAACTATGAGGAGGTCATATGGGTCCAATGAGCAAAACAGCAATAGAGAATTTTTGGTGAAGAAACATAAATTTTTTCCATACAATCGTTAAGAATAGAAGAGCTCAAAATTTCATCTATGGAATCCATCATCCTATGAGGGTGTATATTGGAAAGCAAGAAGAAATTTCCTTAATTAGGTAGACTATTCCACTTAGCGCTATCGAAATGATGCATGCATAAATAAGGAGGAGATAATGAACTTTTTGACATATTTGCATATACTTAAACTCAAGCAAGAACATAATGACTTTTCAAGGAAACCATTCCAAAATTTTGAGACTAAGTTAGCCTTTTTGTATATTGGTTTAGATAAGGGCCTAGGAATTAATGCAAGATTTTATCAATCCTTCTAGACAACAATCAAAGATGATTTGGTTAGAATGGTTGCTTCCTTCTTGAATAGAGGATATATGCATAGAGAGCTTAATTAGACTTACCTAACTTTAACCCCTAAGTCCAATAGTCCTAAGGACTTTAAAGACTTCATACCAATAATTCTTTGCAATGTATCTTACAAAGTTATGTCTAAAGTCATAACCAATAGAATCAAGAAGATTATGGATGATCAAATTTTATCCTATCGTAATGCCTCTATTAATGGAATTCAAATACAAGACAATATTGTCTTAGCATTTGAAATGTTTAACTGCCTCAGGAAAATAAAGGCAAAAATGTCTTACCCTTCCTTGAGAGTGTACTAGAAAATTGAGGTTCCTAGAAAACTGGTTCAAAATAATCATGCAAAGTGTCATAATGTCTTATAAAGTTTTATTTAATAGGGAAGCCTCTCCTTCTATTATCACAACATGTGGGCTTAGAGAAGGTGATTCTATGTCTCCCTATTTGTTTTGGTTATGCATAAATGTCCTATCACAAATCTTGATGTTAACAAGCCATAAATCTCTAGCTATCTAGGCTTTAATAAAGAGCTATAGGGGGAGAAAGAACCATAATAGCGAATAAGAGCATTTAATCAAATCCTTTAGAAGCAAACAAAGTGCTTAAAGGTTTGGAAAGACGTGTGTGGTAGGTAAAAAAGTAATTGACCCTAATATCGATTGGGTTATAGGGAAATGGATAGTATAACAATCTACAATATTGGGTGGAGGAATCAAGAATTTGGAAGTAATGACGAAGAAGACAAAGTAGAGCATATCATAAACTAGAGTAGATAATGGATATTAAGAAGTTAAGGAAAAATGGTCACCTTAGAAATGGGAAGAAATATTTAGGATAAAGCTATCCAAACATGAGGCCTTAGACAGGTATAGATAGAAGGACAGAGGTAGTAGAGAGTACATAGTTAATGATGGCTATAAGCTATTGAAAGGATATGCATGCAAAAATAGAGTTGGTTGGGAGAAAATATGGAAATTGCTAATCATCCTAAAAGTTAAAACCTTTTGTTTGGAGTCTGCTGCAAAATGGTATAGTTACTGAGACCTAAACTTGTGAGAAGGGTAATGGGAATTGAAAAGTCATGTCCACTCTATGAAAGTGAAAAGGAAACTACTGATTAGCTTGTTTTAACATGCTAGTTTGTAAGAGCCATACAGTTTGGATCAAAACTTTCCATAAGTATTGAGTTAGTTAATCTTCCTAATACAAGAAGCTGTATTGTAAATCTCCTAAATACATTTTAAAATAATTTTGGAAACCCAGACTTTATTCTATTGCTACAAGTTTTCTCCTATAACTTTATCTTATTCGGTATGCCCGAAATAGGAAGGCTTTTAGTGAAAGTGAGTTGAATTCAACTTAAGTGGTTCAAACTGTTAAAAATATAATTAAGGATTTAGGGAAAGCTATTGAAATACAAAACCAATATGATCTTATAGCAGTAAGGAAGGACCTACATAGTGGGGGAGGCATCAGTTGGACAAACTTCTAGGATAATATTCTAGTGGATTAGAAATGAAAGAGGAGAACAAATTATCAATTCATGGGGTTCATAGCAACTATTGGAGAAAGAGGTCATATATGACCATGTAGTGGGTGGTGCAAGGTAAAAGGATGAGGAAATGGTATTGGATGCTAGAGTTTATAAGGAAATTTCTATAGAAACTTAGAAACTTGGACATGCAATGCAAATTTTCATACCTAGTAGACTTATGGTGTAGTTTTTAAGGAGAAAAATAGTTAAAAGAGATAATTTTTATGCTTTATGGTTAGATATTAGGATACTGTTAGAAAATTTTAATCAATGTGCTTTAGTTTTCTAACCCTACTTCAACACAGAATTTTAGGACCCAAAATCTAGTAGCAATTTAGAAGGAATATATATGGACGATATTTCTCTTGAATTCCCTTGTACTATTTTCCACAGTTAAAAAAATAAAAAATGCAAGCACTTTATATTAGACCTTACTCAAATGAAATTTACCTAAAAAAGAAAGGAAACATTTTAAATAGGAATATTATACATCATGATTTAAAATCTTGCTCTGGACAATCAAATTTGTTTAGAAAGGTAAATTAAGAAGAATTTGCACAAAAAAAGGCATCAAACTTCTAGATGAAGGCTAATGAATGTGTGATTATAAAGTATAATCATCGAGTCACTTATTGACAAAATGGATCCATGCAAGAAAGACTTGGCAAATGAGTAGCTTAATGGAATTTATGAGCACAAAATCCTATAAAAGTTTTGTATCATGGTGGACCAACTTGACATAAGAAATAGGGAATAATGTTGCACACAAAATGAAGACAAAACTTGTGTGCTATATCTTATGGTTCTTATGGAAAATTAGAAATAATAATATTTTCAAAAGTAATAATTGGAATCTCAACTAAATACTTCAAAAAGTTATAACTTCATATGAGGAAATTACTAGTTTACATTAAGGCATTTGATATGTTATGAATGCACTTAGTTTTTAACTATTAGTAGATGTGTTCTTTGGGCATCATGATATCCTTTCTTTTGTATATGGGATAATTCCACTTTTATTGTGAAATAAAATTTCTAACTTTGGCAAAAACATAAAAATAAAAATAAGAATAATGGTTATACTGCTTGACAACTAAAACTATAGCTCTTGAAAAATTTGATCTTCTAAAAATATTGTTATTATTCATTTAGTATTTATCAAATTTTATATGTTATTTTATTATTTAAGAATATAAATTTTTTAACATCACAAAATATTTGATTGTCAAGAATTTATATTTTCATTTTAATATATCTAAATAGGTGAAATTGAAATAAAATAATAATTTTGATACATTTAATAAATAGAAAAAAATTTGTCAAATGTCAAAATGATAATCATATAATTATTTTAAGGATTGGAATAGAATTTTTTTCAAATTTTTATTTTAAGTTTGTTAGTAGCTTTTAAGTTTCTTCATCAGAGTTGTTTGCCCTTATAGTGGTATTTTAGGAGCAAAGAAAATGAAAATTTTATTCCTACATTCTAGACATATTCTAAAAATTGAAGTGAAGCTTGTTTTCTACCATTAAAGATGTTAGCTCCAAGGTTGCGGTTTTTATTAAAAAGATCTTGATGATAACAAAATCTATTATGATGATGTTTTGATACTTAATGATAAATTATATGTGATTAATTTATAAAGGATTCAAAGAAATTTATTTATGATTTCTTCAAAGATTATAGTGCTACTAATGGAATGTTGCTCAAATGCTATGAATAATGCTTAAGAATATATATGTTTGATTTTTCCTAAAAGAGCAAGTGGGAAATAATTAATGCAACTAATGACCGAAGGCTCTTCTCAAAGAATTATCTTAAGAAGAGTGCTTTATGAAGGCTTAGGAAGATATTGTGGCATGAAATACAACATTTATTATTGAGGAAAAAGTCAGTTAATAGCTAGTAGCAAGAATCACAAAGTGATAAATGTTGGGTTGCCTTCTCTTTGAGGCAACTATAAAACTTCAACTTAACTCAAATTGGGCAAAATATTGGATTTGCAATATTTTAGCTTCTCAATTTCTCAATGGTTCAACAATTTTAATAAGAAATATTAGCAACAGCTATATACTCCGCAAGTCTATAAATATAGGTAAACTTAATATGGAAGTAGCACCTCTAGCATAAAGTGCAAAAGCCTATTGTCCAATATTGATTAATTAAAATTATTCTTAAAAAAACTAGTATATATGCTTGTCTTAGAGAGTTTTTTTGAGTTTTGAGTATAAACCTAAGTTGTGTGACATCTTTCCTAACTTTCTTGTGAGTAGAAGTGTAAGAAAGTGAAATTTTTTTGTGAGTGCAATAAAACCATCATGTATAGTGTAACAACTCCATTTTTAAAACTAATATATATTTGTAAAATCCTATGAAGTCATTACCTTTTTAGTTCTAGTTACTTAACTCAAAATAACATTCAAGTAATTTAACTAACCAAAATTAAAGTTTAAGGTCTACCTTTAACACTGATACAATTCTGAATTCACATACATACCATTAATAAAAAAAACGTCCATACAAAAGTCAAACACATATATGTCTACATCTTATTCATCCTTGTTGACCAGTATGAGTGCGGGTCGTTGCACCTTCACTGAGATCTTAGCCAACTCAACCACAGACACATTAATAATTATTGGGTTCTGCCCAAAATAGAGTAACACGATCCAACGTACGCTAAAAGCTATAGTCTTAGAGAAAATCTGCATATTCAGCTTTCTGAACATGATATGGAAATATAGTGAGAATTAAATCCCAGTAGGTTCAACAAAAAATCATAATCATCATCAATATAGCTCGTCATCTCATGTTCATTTATATAAGCTACAATAAATGTCTTAGGTCACATGAATGCACGTTATCTATGCATATGAAAATCGTGCAGTAATGACATGTATCGCATGAATAACTATTCTCAAAATATCAAGCGATGTCTATCAACTTATTCTCATATCAAGCTACCCCGGTCAGGATGAGTATTTTCTACTCTCGGGCACAGGCTTTTCTCGCTCCGTCCGACATGGCATACTTTTTCTTTCTTTTTTCATTAGCATAATCATAGCCATGAGTAGGGTGTTCCCTACTGGTGCACCACATAGACCATCATGTGATGGTGCTCGTCTCTTTTCTTTTATTTTCTTTTCACCTTAATAGCCAAAAATATGATTTCAATAACAAATATGTTTATTATAATCATATGCCATAATTTATCATCAAATAATAATCATTACCAAAAGTCATTGGTAAAATGCAATCATGCCATGAACATAATCATTTTCAAATATCACTTTATAAAATATTTCCATTTCAAAATTACACAAATAAGATGGTAAGAAATTCATGTAATGGCAATGGCTAGGGCATACTCTAGTCATTTATTATTTTCATTTATAAGATTCTTCTTCTTTCTTAAATATTATTTTCATATTTTCATTTTCTTTATGCTTGGCCTCTAGTCACTTTCCTCCTACTTACATCATTTTCAACATATGTTTTCACAAATTTTATAGGGAATTCTTCTTCAATTTGGTTTCTATTATTACCTTATAGTTAATGAGGTTAATTTAGGGTAGAAAAATGTTTAAAAAAAGCTTGACTCGCTCCCAACATGGCCTGGTCGTGTCCTATACTATTATGTTGTCCCCCGATGTAGGTTTTCATCTAGCCTAACCTTCTCTCACTAATCAGATAATAAATTCCTCATTTTAACTCCGATTAAGGTGATCTTGGTGTCAATTTAAATCTAAGACAATCATCTAAAGATTGTATGTTGAAATTTTTCGTGAAAGAATAAGGAATCTTAGCGTTATTACTTCCTTAATTGCAATGTTATTTCTTCCCGGGTAAGTTCTAACCTCTACTTCCTAATATGACCATATCACCCTCCTATGGACTCTAAATTGAGTGATTCTAGTAGATACAAATCCGTTAGACATATATCTATATTTTTCATGTTAATCATTTCTTTTAATTTCCTACAGATTTTGCCCAAAAAATCAAGCATAGAAGCTTACATAACAGATTCTTCCCTGATTAACGAGTTTCTAACCACTACTTACTAATCTGACCATATAGCCCTAATATGGAATTCATATTGAGTTATTCCAGTGGCTAAAAATCCATTATAGATATATCTAAATTTTTAATGTTAACAATTTCCTTCAATTCTCTACGAATTTTTTTCCAGAAATTTAAACACAGAAGTTTTCTGGTTACTTCGAAATCCAGTTTTCTAACCAAACCCTTCTTAAGGTTCTAGCTCATACTTTTATTAACTCCTCTTCCATTTTCTTCTGAAATTCCATCTAACCATAAGATTACTCATTTCAACATTTTAATTAGATTCCTTACACTTAATTTAACATATTCCATCATCCATTTCTCAAGAAAATAGAAATCAAATCATGTATTATTAAGGGTGTTCCCAACAAAAATTTCTCATGGTCTTCTTCTAGTTGTTTAAGGCCATATTCATTTTATCAATCTAGTCATATTCCATCAATTTTTTATCACATTCAAATATACATAACAACAGTATAAAAACCCTAAAATTTTGCCACCCATAGCCATACCTATGTAGAACTTTCCACACCAATCGAAATATTCAAAACATCCATTACATGCAAGATCAACATGTCACATGATATAGCAACATCTATGGCCAATCACCAAAGTAGCAAATATTGTAAATTTCATGAAAGTTCAAAGATCAAAATCCCATATAAATGTTACAAATTTCAAAGCTTTTCTTCAAAAAGAGATATTGTTAAACCAAGCTAAAGATCAAGATTCTTCCCTTCCCTTAACTTTCTTAGAAGCTTGAATAAGATAGGGAGGGTAAGTTTTAAACCCCAAGGATGAAGAGAAAAGATGGATTCAAGTGGAGTTTAAACTAACTTACCCTGAGTACTAGTCCTCTAGACTTCTCCTTCTTCCTTCCTCTCTTTTCCTCTCTTTCTCTCCTTTCCTCACTCTACTTTGCTTCTATTTTTCCCTTTCCTTCACATAGACAAAATTCTAATGTTATAAGAGTGGTTTTTGCTTAAATAAATTATCAATTGGTCCTTTTCTCATAATCATAGGTCTACCTTATCACAATTAGGATACACTTGGTTGCTTTTTAGGGAAGACAAGTCATGTTCATTTCTTTCTCTCCCTTTGATTTAGGCATTCATTTCCTTTTTCTTTTATCTTACTCAAGTATGATAGGTTTGTCTTTCTAGGTGGAAAAGTTTCATCCCTTGAGTCTCTCTTGCTTGCCTGAAATTATTTGTGTAAGACATGGATGTTTTGTCATAATGCCATGTATTATTACTTACTATATCATCACATGGCTTACTAAAATTATGATTGTAGGATATATATATTTTTTCCTAATGCCATGTGACCTAATCTTGATTATTATTACATGATTCTTATTTCTCCCTCTTGGATTTAGGCTCATTTTTACCCAACCTCTATATCCTAGTTCAAGTCTATGTTATATCTCTTGCTTGGGCTATCCATGTGGCTTACTAAAAACTCTTGAATTGAAAAAACTCTATATGAAGTGTCCATAGGTGAAAGGCCAATGTATGGGTGGAGATGTTAAACTTAGGAACTCTAGCTCTTAAATAGGAAAAAATTACCCTAATCCAATCTTTTTAAAATTTTAAGACTTTTACTTACTTCCGAAAATTTATCTTCCTTACCCAAGAATTTCTCCTCTTTTTAGGATGTTATTTCTAATTTTTCCTATTAGGTTTTCTCTCTTTACCTATGCCCTTAATGTGAGAAATGTTTTCTATGCATACAGATAAGGTGAAGAATTTCTAAGGCTTATATTTTCTTAGATATCTAAAAATTGTTTAATAAATTTTATTTCTTTAATTTAATATTTATGTACCTTTTTTAGTAAAAGAAATGAAATTAGGGATGTTACATTACAGTTCTCTCCTCCTAAAAGAAATTTTGTCCTCAAAATTTTAGAAATTACCTAATAAGAACAATTGCGAATATTTCTTCCTTGTGACTTCTTTCAACTCCTAAGTTGCTTCTTTCATAGTCAAACCTTCCCATAACATCTTAACCAGGGGAATGGTTTTATTTCCTCAATTGCTTCACACTGGTGTTCAATATGGATGCCAGTACTAACTAATATGTCATATTCTCCTTTACTTGGATTGGTTCATCCCATACTACACGTGGGGAATCTGGAAGATATTTCTGGAGCTGTGATACATGGAAAACATTATGTAGGTTGGACAAATTAGGTGGGAGGACAACTTGATATGCTAATGTCCCCACTTTCCTCAGAATTTGATAGGGTTCCAAAAATCACAGATTCATCTTTCTAGTCTTGAGAGACCTACTAACTCCAGTAGTCGGGAAAACTTTAAAAAATACATGGTCCTCTTCCTCAAACTCCATAGGTCTATGTCTCTTATCATAGTAACTCTTTTCGATTCTGAGCTGTAAGTATTTTGTCTCGTATCATCTTAATTTTCTCATTGGTTTGTTGAACTAGGTTAGGACCAAGGAAGTTCTTTTTTCCTACCTCAAACCAACATAGTAGAGATTGGCACTTTTTACCGTATAAAGCTTCGTAGAGGGCCATCTTAATACTAGAATGATAACTATTATTATAAGTAAACTTCACTAAAGGTAGGTACTTATCCCATCATTTACTTTACTTTATCACACAAGCCCTCAACATATCTTCTAGGGTTTGAATGGTCCGTTCTATCTGCCTATTAGTTTGAGGATGGTAGGCAGTACTTAACCATAATTAGGTTACAAAAGCTTCATGTAACACCTTCCAAAACCTCGATGTGAACCTCTAATCTTTGTCAAAAATGATATTTAAGGGAATTCCATACAGTCTAACTATTTCTTAGAGATGCAACTAGGCCAATTTGTCTAGTGAATAGTTAATCATTATAGGTAGAAAGTGAGCAAATTTGGTTAATCTGTATACTATTACCCAGATAGAGTCATGTCCAATTGAAGCCTTTGGTAAACCCGCTATAAAGTCTGTAACATCCTAAGTCTATAATAAAGTTAGATAAATCTAAGAATAAGTAGAAAATACATATGAAAAAGAATTAAAATGCTTAGTTATGCAACAATAAGGCATTTATAAAATAGGTGACATATAATTAATCATGAATCATATAAATAAAATTCTTCGGAGCATAATAGATGGGGAGAAGATACAAATACATTAAGAGATTACTAATCTAGGATTAATAGTAAATTAAGGCAATATAAAACAACTAAGGAGCTGCCAAGTAGCACCATAAAATTTCAGCCACATAGTATGCCACATTGCCTATAGAATTGTAGCCGCCTTATAGCCACATTGCACCTACCAAAGCATGCCACATTGCCCACAAAATTGCAGCCACATAACATGCCACATTGGCCACAAAATTGTAGCCACCTTACACCTACCAAAGCGTGCCACATTGCCCACAAAGTTGTAGCCACATAGCATGCCACATTGGCCACAAAATTGCAGCCACCTTGCACCTACCTAATCATGGCACATTGGCCACAAAGTTACAGCCACATAGCATGCCACATTGGCCACAAAATTGTAGGCACCTTGCACCTACCAAAGCATGCTACATTGTCCACAAAGTTACAACCACATAGCATGCCACATTGTCCATAAAATTTCAGCCACCTTGCACCTACCAAAGCATGCCACATAGCTATAAAAACTTCAGCCAAAATCAGCCAAGAAAAATGCCACCTTTTATCAAGGAAATTCTGCCACATAGCCCTAATTATTTCAAGAACATTCTAGCCAAGAAACAACCACCCACTTCAGCCATGTTTCTGCCCACAATTAAAAAAATAATGCAAAGGCTGCTGCCCCACTTCATGCCTTTGCATTATCACGCCCTCCCTACAGAAACCACAAGGAAATCCTTACAAAAGCATAATGGAATCCCTGCAAAACACAGCCAGTGTTTCCTCTTGAGTGGTGGAAACTAGTAGCCATGAATAATGCTGTCTAGGTATTATTTTGGGCAGCAAATTCAAACCTATTCCTCATGTAATCAGCACCTAAGAGAGAGAGAAGGATGCCAAAAAACTTAGAGCCAAAGGGGGAGAGAAACCAAAAAAATGTAGCTAAGTTGCAAGGGAAACCAAGAGGAGAAGCAAGCTGAAATTTGAGAACCATAGGAGCATTTCTGCATAAGGTGAGTTTCCCCTCATGAGAAAAGTTGGTTTGTAGTGAGTAAAGCTCATTTTGGGTTTTGCATGGTTGATTATTGAGTATGAGATGCAAGATGTTAAATTTGAAACATGGATAACTAGAAAAAATGTAGCTAAGTTGCAAAGAAAACCAAGAGGAGAAGCAAGCTGAAATTTTAGAACCATAGGAGCATTTCTGCACAAGGTGAGTTTCCCCTCTTGAGAAAAGTTGGTTTGTAGTTACTAAAGCTCATTTTTGGTTTTGCATGGGTGATTATTGAGTATGAGATGCAAGATGTTAAATTTGAAAACGTGGAACTCTAGTGGTAGGGAACAATATTTGCCATCTAAGTAACAAACATGCTGAAGCACCACACATTCTACACCTAAAATTTTTAGGCCTTGTGTTCTTGGACTATTTAATTGGCTAAATGACCTTCATATTTTCTAATATTTAGTGAGAAAAGTTTTGAAATATTGATAATCAATTTTGTAAATTTTTTTGATTTTTGAGAACCTACAAATAGGCCATTTGCAATGAAAACACTGCTGAGAAAAATCTGCTGGACAGCTCAAGCTGTTGATGGAAATGCTAAACATTGAAGGGGTTAGATGTTGAATTTTTGTATGAAAAGTTTATGACAAGTTGTAGGGATCCTAATTAAGGACACCACCAAATTGTATAAAATTTTGGTTAGGATAAATCATATAATAAAATATCAAAATTCGGTGGGACAAGAAGTGAGTTAGAACAGACCAAAACTGGGGACAGCCATAAAAAGTGTGTTATTTGAGGGGACAAATGAATTAGTTTTTACTTTATTTTTTATGGTGATTATATAACATATCTAGGATGATTTATATCAATTATCACGAATTTTGAATAAGTGTTACCAATCCAAAGGAATGGAAAATAGAACAAAAATGGAACTAAAACCAATATGCACTGTTCTGGATTATGGAGGTAGTTCTTGTGGTAAATGGAAGAGTTAAGGTCTGAGAAAACCACAAAATAAAATAGACATGTAGTGGAACTTCCATAAAAAAATTTATAATTTTTAGAGGACTTTTTTCGTATTTAATAATAACCCTAGATCTCAACAGAATCACAGTTTTATTTTGGGAAGCAAAAGCTCTTAAACTAGAGACTTACGATTTTAGGTGCTAATATGCAAGAATTAACCAAAAGCTTTTATATGTTTTAGTTTGAGTGGCTGGTCGTAACATTGGAAACCTTGGAAAGGAAGTGATTGTGTAAGAATTGAGGTCGCTAGCTTTTCCTTAAAACACTCTATGTTTATAAACTTGAATTTATCAATTTCACTGGTTGCCTGACTTTTATGCTATGACGAATGATGGTCTAAAGATATGTTATGTATTAATTCTGTAATTAAGGGGTGCTCAAAGTGTGCCAAGTAAGCCTCATTTCCACCACGTATTGGCCAATATTAGGAGATGCATAACCATTTTTAGGTCTGAGACTGCATTGGGTAAGTAGACCAAAATGTTATGGATCCTTAGTGTGAGCAAGATGATGTATGTATGTATGGTCAGTGCTTATGTTATAGTGAAATAAGTTGAGATGTTTTAATGAATGGAATGTGTACTATTTTTCTAAAAAATTTGCTAGCTATTGAGATTGTCATCTTATCTTTCTTATGTCCACATAATCAAATTCCAAGTACTCCAGCAAGAAGTGAGCAACAGGGAACTCAAGGTTGAATCATTTGATTATGAATTGTATTTTCTTTGGTTGTGTAATATTTGTGGGATGACTTACTTGAGTGCCAAGTCCCTTTTAGACAACTTATAATGTGATGTAAAATAATTTATGGACTGTACACTTTTCTTTATGGCGTGTGAGCCTTTTTGTTGTAACTAATGCATATCATGCCTAGTTAGTTGCCAATAAGGAAATGAAATTTTAAAATACTTAGAATAGCTTGAAGCACTTGTATGCTTATCCAAGAAAGATAACTAATATAAGTGAATAGGTTAATTTATGGGCTAGGTAGACATTGCTAGAAATTTATAGATAAGAAAAAAATGTATAATAAAAAATTCTCTTGAGGGGAATATTCTATGATGTGGATGTATGAAATAAGATGCTAGTCAGTAGGGTGTTGACAAAGTCAATCAAAATATTATCCTACTTCCATTCAGGAATCTCGAGAGGTTGTAGAAATCCCACTGACTGTTAATGCTCCACCTTCACCTTCTGACAAATCAAATATTTCGCCACAAACTCAGCAATGTCATTTTTCATCCTTGGCCACCAATAAAACTTTTTTAAGTCTTGACACATTTTAGTAAATCTAGGATAGATTGTGTAATGGCCCCAATTTTTGAACACGTGAAACAAACTTTTTTTTTTCGCAATCTGATATTTTTCATAACATGCATAACACTATTATTTGTCATAGAAATAGATACATATAGGTTCTCTCATGTATTTACATTATACAGATCAAGTTATAAATGTAACAATAACAGAAACAAAGATCCTGCCTGTGGTGTTCAGAGCACACTCTAGAATACAATCACAATATAATTCAAAACTATGATCCTTGAGGTAGCTAGCTTTTTCTTAAAACACTCTTTATGTTTATAAACTTGAATTTATCATTTTCACTGGTTGCCTGATTTTTATGCTATGATGAATGATGGTCTAAAGATATGTTATGTATGCATTCTAGAATTAAGGGGTGCCCAAAGTGTGCCAAGTAAACCCCATTTCCCCCATGTATTTGCCAGTATTAGGAGATGCATTACCATTTTGCAAGTATCGGACTGCATTAGGTAAGTACACCAAAATGTTATGGGTCCTTAGTGTGACCAAAATGATGTATATACATATGGTCAATGCTTATGCTACAGTGAAATAAATTGAGATGTTTTAAGGAATGGAATGTGTACTATTTTTTTGAAAAATTTGCTAGCTATTGAGATTGTCATCTCATCTTTTTTATGTCCACATAATCACATTCCAGGTACTCTAGTAAGAAGTTAGCAACAGGGGTCTCAAAGTTGAATCATCTGATTATGGATTGTATTTTCTTTGGTTGTGTAATATTTGTGGGATGACTTACTTGAGTGCCAAGTCCCTTTTAGACAACTTATAATGTGATATAAAATAAGTTATGGACTGTACACTTTTCTTTATGGTGTGAGAGCCTTTTTGTTGTAACTAATGCATATCACGCCTAGTTAGTTGCCTATAAGGAAATGAAATTTTCAAACGCTTAGAATAGCTTGAAGCACTTGTATGCTTATCGAAGAAAGATAACTAATATAAGTGAATAGGTTAATTTATAGGCTAGGTAGACATTGCTAGAAATTTATAGATAAGAAAAAAAATGTATAATACGAAATTCTCTTGAGGGGAATATTCTATGATGTGGATGTATGAAATAAGATGCTAGTCAGTAGGTTGTTGACAAAGTCAATCAAAATACTATCCCACTTCCATTCAGGAATCTCGAGAGGTTGTAGAAATTCCGCTGATTGTTGATGCTCCACCTTCACCTTCTGACAAATCAAACATTTTGCCACAAACTCAGCAATGTCATTTTTGATCCCTGGCTACCAATAGAACTTTTTTAAGTCTTGAAACATTTTAGTAAATCAAGGATAGATTGTGTAACGCCCCCAATTTTCGAACACTTGAAACAAACATTTTTTTTTTCGCAATCAGATATTTTTCATAACATGCATAACATTATTCTTTGTCATAGAAATAGATACATATAAGTTCTCTCATTTATTTACATTGTACAGATCAAGGTATAAATTTTACAATAACAACAGAAATAGGGATCCTGTCTGTGGCGTTCAGAGCACACTCTAGAATACAATCATAATATAATTCAAACCTGTGATCCTTGAAAGCAACGTAGACTCACCCAGAGAATATGTCACCTAACTGATCACCTATCTGCAAGATCAGACTCTGTATTCTTATCTGAAAAATATGGAAATATCGTGTAGCTTAATCTTCACTTTGTTCCGTCTTTTCTCTTCATCCTTGGGGTTCAAAACTCACCATCGTGCTCTTATTTAAGCTATTGGAAAAGTTAAGGGAAGGGATAAATCTTGCCATTTCCTTCAAGAGGAAACAAGAAAAGGAATTCACTAAGTGAGCTAGGGAGATCTTTAGGTATGTTTAGCAATATCTCTTTTTGAAGAAAAGTTTGGAAATTTATAACATTGATATGGGATTTTGATCCTAGAACTTTGATGAAATTTGAAATATTTGCTATTTTGATGATTGGCCAAGGATTTTGCTATATTTTGTTACATGTAGATCTTGCATGTGATGTATGTTGAATACTTAAGTTTGTGTGGAAGGTTCTGCATAGGTATGGCTATGTGTGGCAAAACTTTTAGGATTTTGTACTACTATTATGTATATTTAAATATGGTGAAAAATTGATGGGATATGGTTATATTGATAAAATGAATATGTACTTAAACACTTAGAAGAAGACCATGAGGCATTTTTGTTGAGAAACACCCTTAATAATATATGATTTGATTTCTGTTTTCTTGAGAAGTAGATGATGAAATATGTTAAATTAAGTTTAAGGAATATAATTAAAATTTTGAAATGAGTAATCTTATGATTAGATATAAATTAGGAAAAAAAATGGAAGTGGATGTAACAAAAGGATAAACTAAAACCTTAGGAAGGGTTTAGTTAGAAAATTGGATTTCGGAGTAACTAGGGAAGCTTCTATTTTTGAAATTTTGGGAAGAATCAGTTAGGAATTAAAAGAAATTGTTAACCTAAAAAATGTATATATATGTCTCACGGATTTTAAGCCACTAGAATCACCCAATTTGGAGTTCAAATGTGGGACATATTGTCTGATTAGTAAGCAGTGGTCAGAAACTAGTTAACCAGGGAAGAATCTATTAGGTGAGCTTCTATGTTTAAATTTTGGGAAGTATTTGTAGGGAATTAAAAGAAATGATTAACATGAAAAATATAGATATATGACTCATTAATATTTAGCCACTGAAATCACTCAATTTAGAGTCCATAGGAGGGAGATATGATCCGATTAGTAAGTAGAGGTCAGAACCTACCTAGGAAGAAATAATGTTGAATTTAATTGAGTAATAAAACTAAGATTCCTTACGATTTAACTAAAATGTTGAACATAAGAGTTTGAAAAGTTTGTCTTAGATTTAAATAGACATCAAGATCACCTAAATTGAAGTTAAAATAAGGGAGTTATGCTCTGATTAGTGAGAGATGAAAATAATATTTAAGAAAGAAGAAAAATCTTATAAATGAAAATAATAAATGACTAGTGTATACCCTAATCATTGCCATTGCATGAACTCTCTTCCATCTTAAGTGAGTAATTTTTATATGGAAATATTTTATAAAGTGATATTTGAAAATGATTAAGTTCATGGCATGATTCTTAATGAATTTTTGGTAATTATTATACTTTGATGATAAATTATGGCATATGAGTATAATGAACATACTTGTTATTCAAATCATTTTTTTGGCTATTAATGTGAAAAGAAAAGAAAAGAAAAGAGATGAGCACGGTCACATGGCGGTTCGTGTGGTGCACCAAGAGGAGGGGACGCTCTACAAACGATTATGATTATGCTAATGAGAAAAGAAAAAGAAAGTGTGCCATGTCGAACAGAGCGAGAAAAGTCCATATCAGAGAGTATAAAGTACTCTCCCTGACTAGGGTAGATTGATATGAAAGTAAGTTGATAGCCATAATATGATATTCTGAACATAGTTATTCATGCCATACATGTCATTATTGTACGATTTTTATGTGCATAGATAAAGCGCATTCATGTGACCTAAGATATTTGTTGTAGTTTATACAGATGAACATGACATGATAAGCTATATTGATGATAATTATGATTTATTGTTGAACCTACTGGGATTTAATTCTCACTATATTTCCATATCATGTTCAGAAAACTAGTTCTGCAGATTTTTCTCTATGGCTCTAGTTTTTTAGTGCACATTGGATCGAGTTAGTTTATTTTGAGCAGATCACAGAAATTAATAAGGTGTTTGTGGTCAAGATTGCTTAAGATCCCGGTGAAGGTGCAACCAACTACACTTGTATCTCCAGAATTGGTCAACATGGATGAATAAAATGTAGATATTTATGAGTTTGATATTTTTTTTGTACAGATGTTTTGATTAATAATGTGTATGTAAACTAAGAATTGTATCAGTGTTAATGGTAAACTTTAAACCTTGATTATGCTTGGTTAAATTAATTGAATGTTATTATGAGTTAAGAATTAGAAGTAAAGAAGTAATGACATCATGTGACTATAAATATATATTTAAAAAAATGAATGGAGTTGTCACACGGGTTGTGTCCTGTGACACGGCCGAGCGTCAGGTCCATACAACTCCGTATTTTTTTATATAGCTAAAATGATATATATGAGAGGACTCGACTTTCTCTTGTATAGGAGGACATTCTAAATGCTCTAGGCTAAGTTTTGAAAAGAATTTCAGCTTCTTTACTCTTTAGAGTAGATTTTACGTGGGGTTGAACATTTTATCTCATTCAATTCATCTATATTATTGTATCAAGTTTTATTTCTCTATCTCTATCTCTTTCTCTTTCTCTCTTTAAATTATATTGAACATTCATGGTTTATTTAATGAAATTGAATTTGGTCTATTGATTCAATTATGTGTGATTAGATTCTATTCTAGGATTGGAGAAACCTACTTATGTTGTATTGAATTGAATTGTTAAATTCTCTTTGTGGTTATTTATGGATAATCGGATTGACTATTATGCTTTATATGTGTCGATAAATGTATGGCCAATGTTTGTCACATCTTAGGTAAATAATTGATGAACTGAAAGGTGAAAATTATTGTCGGAACTTAATAGTTAATTAAGGGAATTTTAATCACAAAAGTAGTTTAAGATCCTTTAAGAATTGAATCAATTGGTCGACATGGAACTTAAAGGGCTTAAGTTAACATAAACCCCGAAAAGGTGATAGTTAGATTAACTTAAGTACTGTTACTAGAACTTGGAAGAGGCTAGTAATGAGTGGTGCGTACTATCGTAAGTACACCCAAATTGATACCTTACCTTAAAACTAACCTGTAGTAGTGGGAGTAAGGGTCGATCCCACAGAGACTGGTATTACCTTATGTGATTAGAAAAAGGGGGGTTGATAATAGCAAATTAAGTAAAGTAACCAATAATGAAAACAAATAAGAGAGTGTGATTAATGATAAAAACGTTGGTTTCGGTTGATATACACCGTCAAGGGATTGCATTGATCATTGACAACATAATCAATCTGTAATTGAATATCTATCATTGAGTTTCTAACCCTATTCCTCCTTAAGTCTAGTAAATTAATGACAATCGCACTAATTAAACCCTAATTAACAAGCAATCCTTTAGCACATTGGTAAAACATAACTTGTTAACCGCATGAAGAACTAGAGAAACTGACAGAGCTAAACAAATATAAACACATCGGCTATATCTAATTTAGTTAATCATTCATCATAGGTTCAATGATTTATAATCCAAAATCCTCAAACCTATTTGCCTCATGAATCACAGAATTGAAGACTTTGTTCAAAACAAAATTCAGCGATAGATTAAGACATACAATATACTAGTAGGCCTCCCTAGCAATCATATGAATAATCATTAAGAAGAAGAGCAGATGAATAATCAATACTTAATTCAAATTGATATAGTAAAATCAAATCCACATATCACATTGTATAAAAATCCCTTGAGGTTTGAACCTACCTCAACCAACAAAAAAGAACTAGCCATGCAGGGCCATAAGAAAATCTAAAGAAGAATTGAAGAACTTGGATGAAGGATTGGATGAAGGATTTGATGCCTTCTCTGCTTGCTTTCCTCCCTTTTTATAGATTAACTCCTCCTAATCGAAGTAAGAATGTATTTAGGACAAATCCCAGTCCATCAGGCTTCAATTAGAGTGAAAAAGACGTAAAATTGTGAAAATCATCGTTCTGGTGCGACAGCGGGCGCCGCGGCGCTATGGAGACAAGGCCGCGGGGCACCGCGGCACCCAAGTAGAGCGCTCACTTGCTGCGAAGCTTGCTAGGTTGTTCAGCGCCACGGTGCTCTCTCGCCAGGGCCGCGGTGCCCAGAAAACGCCAAAATTTGAGAACATGCCAAACACAAAAGTTGTAGTTCTATGTCTCTTCTTTCCAAAGCCACTAAAATCACCTTAATCCAATCTAAATTGAAGGAGATATGCCAAACTTTGTGACCAAAGGTCATAATTCATCTTGCTGAACTGTCATGCTGATTTGCAAGCTCTGTAACGCCATGAAATATCCTGAATTTCACCAAGTGTTCAACATAAAAGTTGTAGATTATTGTGTTATCTTTTCACAGACACTTGAATAACATTTATTGGACCTCATAAGAGGGAGAGATTCTTAAAATAGTGCTGAAAGGTCTAGAATCCTCGTAATGTAGCATTTTTCCATGAATTTCTTATCGTTTTCTTTTCTTTTCTTCTTCCTTTGTTCCTACAACACAAAATACAAAACTAAGCTAATTCATAATTATATTTTACTTAAATCAAACAAAAATTAAGTTTAAAGGTATTAATATCATGCTTAATTAAGATCACATTTCCGAACGCCGTGGCGCCTAGAAAACGCCAGAATTTGCAAAAGTGCCGAACACGAAAGTTGTAGCTCTATGTCGCTTCTTTCCACAGCCGTTCGAATCACCTTACTCCAATCTAAATTTAAGGAGATATGCTAAAATTAGTGACCAAAGATCAGAATTCATCTTGCTGCACTGTGATGTTGATTTACAAGATCTGTAACACCATGAAATATCTCGAATTTGACCAAGTCTTCAACATAAAAGTTGTAGATGATTGTGTTATCTTCTCACAACCACTTGAATAACTTTGATTGGACTTCATAAGAGGGAGAGATTCTCAAAATAGTGCTGAAAGGTCTGGAATCCTTGCAATGTAGCATTTTTCCATGAATTTCTTATCGTTTTCTTCTCTTTTCTTTTTCCTTTGTTCCAACAACACAAAACATAAAACTAAGCTAATTCCTAATTATATTTTACTTAAATCAAACAAAAAGTAAGTTTAAAGGTATTAATATCATGCTTAATTAAGATCACATTTCCGAGCACCATGGCGCCTAGAAAATGCCAGAAGTTGCGAAAGTAGCAAACACGAAAGTTGTAGCTCTATGTCTCTTCTTTCTACAGCCGCTTGAATTACCTTAATCCAATCTAAATTGAAGGAGATATGCTAAAATTAGTGACCAAAGGTCAGAATTCATCTTGCAGAACTGTCATGCTGATTTGCAAGCTCTGTAACGCCATGAAATATCCCAAATTTGACAAAGTGTTCAACATAAAAGTTGTAGACTATTGTGTTATCTTTTCAAAGCCACTTGAATAACTTTGATTGGACTTCATAAGAGGGAGAGATTCTCAAAATAGTGCTGAAAGGTCTGGAATCCTTATATTGTAGCATTTTTCCATGAATTTCTTATCGTTTTCTTCTCTTTTCTTCTTCCTTTGTTCCTACAACACAAAAAAAAACACTAAGCTAATTCCTATTTATATTTTACTTAAATCAAACAAAAAGTAAGTTTAAAGGTATTAATATCAAGCTTAATTAAGATCACATTTCTGAGCGCCGTGGCGCTAAGAAAACTCCTAAATTTGCGAAACTGCCGAACACAAAAGTTGTCGCTCTATATCTCTTCTTTCCACAACCGCTGGAATCACCATAATCCAATCTAAATTGAAGGAGATATGATAAAATTAGTGACCAAAGATCAGAATTCATGTTGCTGCACTGTGATGCTCATTTGCAAGTTTTGTAACGCCATGAAATATCCCGAATTTGACCAAGTCTTCAACATAAAAATTGTAGATGATTGTTTTATCTTTTCACAGTCACTTGAATAACTTTGATTGGACTTCATAAGAGGGATAGATTCTCAAAATAGTGCTGAAAGGTCTGGAAACCTTGCAATGTAGCATTTTTCCATGAATTTCTTATCGTTTTCTTCTCTTTTCTTCTTCCTTTGTTCCTACAACGAAAAACACAAAACTAAGCTAATTCCTAATTATATATTACTTAAATGAAACAAAAAGTAAGTTTAAAGGTATTAATATAATGGTTAATTAAGATCACATTTCCGAGCGCCGTGACGCCTAGAAAACGCCAGAACTTGCGAAAGTAGCAAACACAAAAGTTGTAGCTCTATGTCTCTTCTTTCCACAGCCGCTTGAATCACCTTAATCCAATCTAAATTGAAGGAGATATGAGAAAATTAGTAAACAAAGGTCAGAATTTATCTTGCTGCACTGTGATGCTGATTTTCAAGCTCTGTAACGCGATGAAATATCCCGAATTTGACCAAGTCTTCAACATAAAAGTTGTAGATGATTGTGTTATCTTTTCACATCCACTTGAATAACTTAGATTGGACTTCATAAGAAGGACAAATTCTCAAAATAGTGCTGAAAATTCTGGAATCCTTTCAATATAGCATTTTTCCATGAATTTCTTATCGTTTTCTTCTCTTTTCTTCTTACTTTGTTCCTACAACACAAAACACAAAACTAAGCTAATTCCTAATTATATTTTACTTAAATCAAACAAAAATTAAGTTTAAAGATATTAATATCATGCTTAATTAAGATCACATTTGCGCGTGTCGTGGCTCCCAGACAACGCCAGAATTTGCGAAAATGCCAAACAAGAAAGTTGTAGCTCTATGTCTCTTCTTTGCATAGCCGCTGGAATCACCTTAATCCAATCGAATTTGAAGGAGACATGCTAAAATTAGTGACCAAAGGTCAGAATTCATCTTGCTGCACTGTGATGCTGATTTGCAAGCTCTGTAACGCCATGAAATATCCCGAATTTGACCAGGTGTTCAACATAAAAGTTGTATATGATTGTGTTATAAGAAGGAGTGATTCTCAAAACAGTGCTGTAAGATCTGGAATCCCTGCAAGGTAGCATTTTTCCATGAATTTCTTATCGTTTTCTTCTCTTTTCTTCTTCCTTTGTTCCGACTACCCAAAACACAAAACTAAGCTGATTTCTAATTATATTTTACTTAAATTAAACAAAAATTAAATTTAAAGGTATTAATATCATGCTTAATTATGATAACATTTGCGAGCGCCGTTGCGCCCAGAAATAGCTAGAATTTGCAAAAGTTCCGAACACGAAAGTTGTTGCTCTATGTCTATTCTTTCCATATCCGTTGGAATCCCCTTAAGCCAATCTAAATGGAAGGAGATATACTAAAATTAGTGACCAAAGGTTAGAATTTATCATGCTGCACTGTGATGCTAATTTGCAAGCTCTGTAACGCTATGAAATATCCCGAATTTGACCATGTGTTCAATATAAAAGTTGTAGATGATTGTGTTATCTTTTCACAGCAACTTCTTTGATTGGACTACATAAGAGGGAGATATGCTCAAAACAGTGCTGAAAGGTCTGTAAAACTTCCAATGTAGCATTTTTCCATGAATTTCTAATCTTTTTCTTCTCTTTTCTTCTTCCTTTGTTCCTACAACACAAAACAGAAAACTAAGGTAATTCCTAATTATATTTTACTTAAATCAAACAAAAAGTAAGTTTAAAGGTATTAATATCATGCTTAATTAATATCACATTTCCGAGAGCCTTGGCACCAAGAAAATGCCAGAATTTGCGAAAGTAGCGAACACGAAAGTTGTAGCTCTATGTCTCTTCTTTCCACAGCCGCTTGAATCAACTTAATCCAATCTAAATTGAAGGAGATATGCTAAAATTAGTGACCCAACATTAGAATTCATCTTGCTGCACTGTGATGCTGATTTTCGAGCTCTGTAAGGCTATGAAATATCTCGAATTTGACCAAGTCTTCAACATAAAAGTTGTAGATAATTGTGTTATTTTTTCACAGCCACTTGAATAACTTTGATTGGACTTCATAAGAGGGACAGATTCTAAAAATAATGCTGAAAGGTCTGGAATCCATGCAATGTAGCATTTTTCCATGAATTTCTTATCGTTTTCTTCTCTTTTCTTCTTCCTTTGTTCCTACAACACAAAACAAAAAACTAAGCTAATTGCAAATTATATTGTACTTAAATGAAACAAAAAGTAAGTTTAAAGGTATTAATATCATGCTTAATTAAGATCACATTTGGGAGTGTCGTGGCTCCCAGAAAACGCCAGAATTTGCAAAAGTCCCAAACAAGAAAGTTGTAGCTCTTTGTCTCTTCTTTCCATAGCCGCTGAAATCACATTAATTCAATCGAAATTGAAGGAGATATTCTAAAATTTGTGACCAAAGATCAGAATTCTTCTTGCTGCACTATGATGCTGATTTGCAAGCACTGTAACGCCGTGAAATATCCTGAATTTGACCAAGTTTTCAACATAAAAGTTGTAGATGATTGTGTTTTCTTTTCACAACCACTTGAATAAATGTGATTGGACTGCATAAGAGGGACAGATTCTCAAAATATTGCTGAAAGGTCTGGAATCCTTGCAATGTAGCATTTTTCCATGAATTTCTTATCGTTTTCTTCTCTTTTCTTCTTCCTTTGTTCCAACAACAAAAAACACAAAACTTAGCTAATTCCTAATTATATTTTACTTAAATCAAACAAAAATGAAGTTTAAAGGTATTAATATCATGCTTAATTAAGATCACATTTGCGAGTGCTGTGGCTCCCAGACAACGTCAGAATTTGCGAAAATGCTAAACAAGAAAGTTATAGCTATATGTCTCTTTTTTCCATAGCTGCTAGAATCACCTTAATCCAATCGAAATTGAAGGAGACATACTAAAATTACTGACCAAAGGTCAGAATTCATCTTGCTGCACTGTGATGCTGATTTGCAAGCTCTGTAATGCCATGAAATATCCCGAATTTGACCAGTTGTTCAACATAAAAGTTGTATATGATTGTGTTATCTTTTCACAGCCACATGAATAACTTTGATTGGACATCAAAAGAAGCAGTGATTCTCAAAACAGTGCTGTAAGGTTTGGAATCCCTGCAATGTAGCATTTTTCCATAAATTTCTTATCGTTTTCTTCTCTTTTCTTCTTCCTTTGTTCCTACAACCCAAAACACAAAACTAAGCTAATTCCTAATTATATTTTAGATAAATTAAACAAAAAGTAAATTTAAAGGTATTAATATCATGCTTAATTAAGATAACATTTAATAGCGCCGTTGCGCCCAGAAATCGCAAGAATTTGCGAAAGTTCCGAACATGAAAGTTGTTCCTCTATGTCTCTTCTTTCCATATCCACTGGAATCACCTTAAGCCAATCTAAATTGAAGGAGATATACTAAAATTAGTGACCAAAGGTTAGAATTCATCTTGCTGCACTGTGATGCTGATTTACAAGCTCCGTAACGCAATGAAATATCCCGAATTTGACCAATTGTTCAACATAAAAGTTGTAGATGATTGTGTTATATTTTCAAAGCCACTTGAATACCTTTGATTGGACTACATAAGAGGGAGATATGCTCAAAACAGTGCTGAAAGGTCTGTAAACCTTCCAATGTTGCATTTTTCCATGAATTTCTAATCTTTTTCTTCTCTTTTCTCCTTCCATTGTTCCTACAACACAAAATAGAAAACTAAGGTAATTCCTAATTATATTTTACTTAAATCAAACAAAAAGTAAGTTTAAAGCTATTAATATCATGCTTAATTAATGTCACATTTCTGAGAACCATCGCGCCTAGAAAACGCCAGAATTTGCAAAAGTAGCGAACAGGAAAGTTGTAGCTCTATGTCTCTTCTTTCCACAGCCGCTTGAATCACCTTAATCCACTCTAAATTGAAGGAGGGATGCTAAAATTAGTGACCAAAGATCAGAATTCATCTTGCTGCACTGTGATGCTGATTTTCGAGCTCTGTAAGGCCATGAAATATCCCGAATTTGACCAAGTCTTCAACATAAAAATTGTAGATGATTGTGTTATCTTTTCACAGCCACTTGAATAACTTTGATTGGACTTCATAAGAGGGAAAGATTCTCAAAATACTGCAGAAAGGTCTGGAATCCTTGCAATGTAGTACTTTTCCTTGAATTTCTTATCGTTTTCTTCTCTTTTCTTCTTCCTTTGTTCCTACATCACAAAACACAAAACTAAGCTAATTCCTAATTTTATTTTACTTAAATGAATCAAAAAGTAAGTTTAAAGGTATTAATATCATGCTTAATTCAGATCACATTTGGGAGTGCCGTGGCTCCCAGAAAACGCCAGAATTTGCGAAAGTCCCAAACAAGAAATTTGTAGCTCTATGTCTCTTCCTTCCTTAGCCGCTGAAATCACGTTAATCCAATCGAAATTGAAAGAGATATGCTAAAATTAGTGACCAAAGGTCAGAATTCTTCTTGCTGCACTGTCATGCTGATTTGCAAGCTCTGTAACGCCATGAAATATCCCGAATTTGACCAATTGTTCAACATAAAAGTTGTAGATGATTGTGTTATGTTTTCACAGCCAATTGAATAACTTTGATTGGAATTCATAAGAAGGAGTGATTCTCAAAATAGTGCTGTAAGGACTGGAATCCCTGCAATGTAGCATTTTTCCTTGAATTTCTTATCGTCTTATTCTCTTTTCTTCTTCCTTTGTTCCTACAACACAAAACACAAAACTAAGCTAATTCCTAATTATATTTTACTTAAATAAAAAAAAAGTAAATTTAAAGGTATTAATATCGTGCTTAATTAAGATAACATTTGCGAGCGCCGTTGCGCCCAGAAATCTCCAGAATTTTCGAAAGTTCCGAACACAAAAGTTGTTGCTCTATGTCTCTTCTTTCCATATCCGCTCGAATCACCTTAAGCCAATCTAAATTGAAGGAGATATACTAAAATTAGTGACCAAAGGATAGAATTCATCTTGCTGCACTGTGATGTTGATTTGAAGCTCTGTAACGCCATCAAATATCCTGAAATTGACCAAGTGTTCAACATAAAAATTGTAGATGATTGTGTTATCTTTTCACAACCACTTGAATAACTTTGATTGGACTACATAAGAGGGAGATATGCTCAAAATAGTGCTGAAAAGTCTGTAAACCTTCCAATGTTGCATTTTTCCATGCATTTCTAATCTTTTTCTTCTCTTTTCTTCTTCCTTTGTTCCAACAACACAAAACACAAAACTAAGCTCATTCCTAATTATATTTTACTTAAATCAAACAAAAAGTAAGTTTCAAGGTATTAATATCATGCTTAATTAAGATCACATTTGCGAACACCGTGGCGCCCAGAAAACGACAGAATTTACAAAAGTGCCGACCACAAAAGTTATTGCTCTATGTCTCTTCTTTCCATAACCGCTGGAATCACCTTAATCCAATCTAAATTTGGAGGAGAAATGCTAAAATTAGGAACCAAAGGTCAGAATTCATCTTGCTGCACTGTGATGCTGATTTGCAAGCTCTGTAACACCATGAAATATCCCGAATTTGACCAAGTGTTCAACATAAAAGTTGTAGATGATTGTGTTATCTTTTCACAGCCACTTGAATAACTTTTATTGGACTTCATAAGAGGGAAAGATTCTCAAAACAGTACTGAAAGGTCTGGAATCCCAACAATGTAGCATTTTTCCTAGAATTTCTTATCTTTTTCTTCTTCCTTTGTTCCTACATTATAAAACACAAAACTAAGCTAATTCCTAATTATATTTTACTTAAATCAAATAAAAATTAAGTTTAAAGCTATTAATATCATGCTGAATTAAGATCACATTTGCGAACGCCGGGGAGCCCAGAAGCCGACAGAATTTGTGAATGTGCCGACCACATAAGTTGCTGCTCTATGTCTCTTCTTTCCATAGCCGGTGAAATCACTTTAATCCAATCTAAATTTGAAGGTGAAATGCTAAAATTAGTGACCAAAGGTCAGAATTCATCTTCCTGCACCGTGATGCTGATTTGCAAGCTCTGTAACACCATGAAATATCCCAAATTTGACCAAGTGTTCAACATAAAAGTTGTAGATGATTGTGTTATCTTTTCACAGCCAATTCAATAACTTTGATTGGACTTCATAAGAGGGAGATATTCCCAAAACAGTCCTGAAAGGTCTGGAATCCTTGCAATGTATCTTTTTTTCATGAATTTCTTATCTTATTCTTCTCTTTTCTTCTTGCTTTGTTCTTACAACACAAAACGCAAAAATAAGCCAATTCCTAATTATATTTTACATAAATCAAACAAAAAGTAAGTTTAAAGGTATTAATATCATGCTTAATTAAGAACACATTTCCGAGCGCCGTGGCGCCTAGAAAACACCAGAATTTGCGAAAGTAGCGAACACGAAAGTTGTAGCTCTATGTCTCTTCTTTCCATAGCCGATGAAATCACTTTAATCCAATCTAAATTTCAAGGTGAAATGCTAAAATTAGTGACCAAAGGTCAGAATTCATCTTCCTGCACCGTGATGCTAATTTGCAAGCTCTGTAACACCATGAAATATCCCGAATTTGACCAAGTGTTCAACATAAAAGTTGTAGATGATTGTGTTATCTTTTCACAGCCACTTCAATAACTTTGATTGGACATAATAAGAGGGAGAGATTCCCAAAACAGTCCTGAAAGGTCTGGAATCCTTGCAATGTAGCTTTTTTTCATGAATTTCTTATCTTATTCTTCTCTTTTCTTCTTGCTTTGTTCTTACAACACAAAACACAAAACTAAGCCAATTCCTAATTATATTTTACATAAATCAAACAAAAAGTAAGTTTAAAGGTATTAATATCATGCTTAATTAAGAACACATTTCCGAGCGCCGTCGAGCCTAGAAAACACCAAAATTTGCGAAAGTAGCGAACACGAAAGTTGTAGCTCTATATCTCTTCTTTCCACAGCCGCAAGAGTTACCTTAATCCAATCTAAATTGAAGGAGATATGCTAAACTTCTTGACCAAAGGTCAGAATTCATCTTGTTGCACTGTGGTGCTGATTTGCAAGCTCTGTAACGCCATGAAATATCCCGAATTTGACCAAGTGTTCAACATAAAAGTTATAGATGATTGTGTTATCTTTTCACAGCCACTTGAAAATCTTTGATTGGACTTCATAAGAGGGAGAGATTCTCAAAAAAGAGCTAAAAGGTCGGGAATCCCTGCAATGTAGCATTTTTCCATGAATTTCTTATATTTTTCTTCTCTCTTTTTCTTCCATTATTCCTACAACACAAAACACAAAACAAAGCTAATTCCAAATAATATTTACTTAAATCAAACAAAAAGTAAGTTTAAAAGTATTAATACCATGCTTAATTAAGATCACATTTACAAGTGCCGTGGCGCCCAGAAATCGCCAGAATTTGCGAAAGTTCCGAATACGAAAGTTGCTGCTCTATGTCTCTTCTTTCCATATCCGCTTGAATCACCTGAAGCCAATCTAAATTCAAGGAGATATGCATAAATTTGTGACCAAAGATCAGAATTCATCTTGCTGCACTGTTACGCTGATTTGCATGCTCTGTAATGCCATGAAATATTCCGAATTTGACCAAGTGTTCAACATAAAAGTTGTAGAGGATTGTGTTATCTTTTCACAGCCACTTGAATAACTTTCATTGGATTTCATAAGAGGGAGAGATTCTCAAAACCGTGCTGAAAGGTCTGGAATCCTTGCAATGTAGAATTTTTCCATGAATTTCTTATCTTTTTCTTCTCTTTTCTTCTTCCCTTGTTCCTACAACACAAAACACAAAACAGAGCTAATTCCTAATTATATTTTACTTAAATCAAACAAAAATTATGTTTAAAGGAATTAATATCTTACTTAATTAAGATCACATTTACGAGCGTCGTGGCGCCCAGAAAACGCAAGAATTTGCAACAATTCCGAACACAAAAGTTGTTGTTCTATTTCTCTTCTTTTTATAGCCACTAGAATCTCCTTAAGCCAATCTAAATTGAAGGAGATATACTAAAATTAGTGACCAAAGGTCAGAATTCATCTTGCTGCACTATGATGCTGATTTGCAAGCTCTGTAACGCCATGAAATATCCCGACTTTGACCAAGTGTTCAACATAAAACTTGTAGATGATTGTGTTATCTTTTCACAGCCACTTGAATAACTTTGATTGGACTACATAAGAGGGAGATATGCTCAAAATAGTACTGAAAGGTCTGCAAACCGTATAATGTCGCATTTTTCCATGAATTTCTTATCTTTTTCTTCTCTTTTCTTCTTCCTTTGTTCCTACAACACAAAACACAAAACAAAGCTAATTCCTAATTATATTTTACTTAAATAAAAAAAAAGTAAGTTTAAAGCTATTAATATCATGCTTAATTAAGATCACATTTGCGAGTGCCGTGGTGCGCAGAAAACGCCAGTATTTTCGAAAGTTTCGAACAAAAAAGTTGTTGCTCTATGTCTCTTCTTTCGATAGCCACTAGAATCACCTTAATCCAATCTAAATTGAAGGAGATAAGCTAAAATTAGTGACCAAAGGTCAAAATTCATCTTGCTGCACTGTGATGCTGATTTGCAAGCTCTATAACACCATGAAATATCCCGAATTTGATCAAGTGTTCACCATAAAAGTTGTAGATGATTGTATTATCTTTTCACAGCCACTTGAATAACTTTGATTGGACTTCATAAGAGGGAGAGATTCTCAAAACAGTGCTGAAATGTCTGGATTCCTCACAATGTAGCATTTTTCCATGAATTTCTTAACTTTTTCTTCTCTTTTCTTCTTCCTCATTTCCTACAACAAAAAACACAAAACTAAGCTAATTCCTAATTATATTTAACTTAAATAAAACTAAAAGTAATTTAAAGGTATTAATATCATGCTTAATTAAGATCACATTTGCGAGCACCGTGGCTCCCAGAAAACGCCAGAATTTGCGAAAGTTCCGAACATGAAAGTTGTTGCTATATGTGTCTTCTTTCAATAGCCGCTGGAATCACCTTAAGCCAATCTAAATTGAAGAATATATGATAAAATTAGTGACCAAATGTCAGAATTCTTCTTGCTGCACTGTGATGCTAATTTGTAGGCTCTGTAACGCCATGAAATATCCCGAATTTGACCAAGTGTTCAACATAAATGTTGTAGTTGACGGTTTTATCTTTTCACAACCATTTGTATATCTTTGATTGGACTTCATAAGAGGGAGAGATTCTCAAAACAGTGCTGAAAGGTCTGGAATCCCTCCAATGTAGCATTTTTCCATGAATTTCTTATCGTTTTCTTCTCATTTTTTCTTCCTTTGTTCCTACATCCCAAAACACAAAACTAAGCTAATTCCTAATTATATTTTACTTAAATTAAACAAAAATTTAATTTAAAGGTATTAATATCTTGCTTATTTAAGATAACATTTGTGAGCGCCGTTGCGCCTAGAAATCGCCAGAATTTGCGAAAGTTCCGAACACGAAAGTTGTTGCTCTATGTCTCCTCTTTCCATATCCGCAAGAATCACCTTAAGCCAATCTAAATTGAAGGAGATATACTAAAATTAGTGACCAAAGGTTAGAATTCATCTTGCTGCACTCTGATGCAGATATGCAAGCTCTGTAACGGTATGCAATATCCCGAATTTGACCACGTGTTCAACATAAAAGTTGTAGATGATTGTGTTATCTTTTCACAGCCAATTGAATAACTTTGATTGGACTACATAAGAGGGAGATATGCTCAAAACAGTGCTGAAAGGTCTGTAAACCTTCCAATGTAGC
Source organism: Gleditsia sinensis (assembly GCA_037074535.1). Lineage (NCBI taxonomy): Eukaryota > Viridiplantae > Streptophyta > Magnoliopsida > Fabales > Fabaceae > Gleditsia > Gleditsia sinensis. Next base: position 54,080,306 of record CM073463.1, on the reverse strand, counting down.
ATTTTTCTATGAATTTCTAATCTTTTTCTTCTCTTTTCTTCGTGCTTTGTTCCAACAGCACAAAACAGAAAACTAAGGTAATTCATAATTATATTTTACTTAAATCAAACAAAAAGTAAGTTTAAAGGTATTAATATCATGCTTAATTAATATCACATTTCTGAGAGCCGTGGCGCCTAGAAAACTCCAGAATTTACGAAAGTAGCGAACACGAAAGTTTTAGCTCTATGTCTCTTCTTTCCACAGCCGCTTGAATCACCTTAATCCAATCTAAATTGAAGGAGATATGCTAAAATTAGTGACCAAAGATCAAAATTCATCTTGCTGCACTGTGATGCTGATTTTCGAGCACTGTAAGGCCATGAAAAATCCCGAATTTGACCAAGTCTTCAACATAAAAGTTGTAGATGATTGTGTTATCTTTTCACATCCACTTGAATAATTTCGATTGGACTTCATAAGAGGGAGAGATTCTCACAACAGTGCTGAAAGGTCTAGAATCCCTGCAATGTAGCATTTTTCCATGAATTTCTTATCTTTTTCTTCTCTTTTCTTCTTCCTTTGTTCCTACAGCACAAAACACAAAACTAAGCTAATTCCTAATTATATTTTACTTAAATCAAACAAACATTAAGTTTAAAGGAATTAATATCATGCTTAATTAAGATCACATTTATGAGCGCCGTGGCGCCCAGAAAACGCCAGAATTTGCGACAGTTCCGAACACGAAAGTTGTTGTTCTATTTGTCTTCATTTTATAGCCGCTAGATTCTCCTTAAGCCAATCTAAATTGAAGGAGATATACTAAAATTAGTGACCAAAGGTCAGAATTCATGTTGCTGCACTATGATGCTGATTTGCAAGCTCTGTAATGCCATGAAATATTCCGAATTTGGCCAAGTGTTCAACATAAAAGTTGTAGATGATTGTGTTATCTTTTCACAGCCACTTGAATAACTTTGATTGGACTACATAGCAGGGAGATATGCTGAAAACAGTACTAAAAGGTCTGTAAACCGTACAATGTCGCATTTTTTCATAAATTTCTTATCTTTTTTTTCTCTTTTCTTCTTCCTTTTTTCCTACAACACAAAACTCAAAACTAAGCTAATTCCTAATTATATTTTACTTAAATCAAATAAAAAGTAAGTTTAAAGCTATTAATATCATGCTCAATGGTGCGCACTGTCGCAGGTGCACCCAAATTAATACCTTACTCAAAACTAACCTGTAGCAGTGGGAGTAAGGGTCGATCCCACAGAGACTGGAATTACCTTATATGGTTGAAAAATGGGGGGTTGATAATCGCAAATTAAGTAAAGTAAACTATAATGAAAATAATTAAGAGAAAGAGATTAATGATAAAGACGTTGGTTTCTGTCTGGTATCCACCGTCAAGGGATTACATTGATCATCGACAAAATAATCAATCTGCAAAAGAATATCTGTCATTGGGGTTTTAACCTCGTTTCTCCTTAAGCCTAGCAAATTAATGGCAATCGCACTAATTAAACCCTAATTAACAAGTCATATTTTAGCACATCGGTAAAACATAACTTGCTAACCGCATGAAGAACTAGAGAAACTGACAGAGCTAAACAAAAATAAACACATCGGCTATATTTAATTTAGTTAATCATTCATCATAGGTTCAATGATTTATAATCCAAAACCCTCAAACCTATTTGCCTCACGAATCGCAGAATTGAAAACTTTGTTCAAAACACAATTCAGCGGTAGATTAAAAACACACAAAATACTAGTAGGCCTCCTAGCAATCAAATGAATAATCATTAAGAATAAGAACAGATGAACAATCAATACTCAAATCAAATTGAAATAAAACATCAGATCCACATCTCACAATGTATAAAAATCCCTTGAGGTTTCAACCTACCTCAACCAACTAAAGAGAATTAGCCACGCAGGGCCATAAGATGAACAGAAGAAGAATTGAAGAATTCGATGAAAGATTCGATGCCCTCTCTGGTTGCTTTCCTCTCTTTTTATAGACTCCCCTCTCTAAATCGAAGTCAGAATGTGTTTTAGGTCAAATTCTCGTCCATTCCCTTCAATTTTGAGCGAAAACGACCTAAAATCGCGAAATCAGCAAGTCCCCTACGACGCTACGAAGATGAAGCCACGGGGCGCCGCGGCGCCCTAAGTCACCGCGGCGCCCTAAGTCACCGCCTCGGCGCTCTTTGTCGAGAGAGCTAAGGCGCCGCGGCGCCATGGGTTGATTGCCGCGGCGCTATGTCCTCGGTAGCGCAGCGCCGCGGCGCTTCGGATTGTCTTACCGTGGCGCCGCGGCGCCCAGATTCTTCTGGATTTTGCCGAAGTGCCAAATATGAAAGTTGTAGCTCTATGTCTCTTCTTTCCATAGCCGCTGAAATCACCTTAATCGGAGTCCAAATGAGTGAGATATGCCTCAATTAGTGACACAAGGTCAGAAATCAGCATTTTTCTATGACTTTCTCTCTATTTTTCTCTTCATTTCTTCTTTATTATTCCTAAAACACAAAACACAAGACTCAGTTAATTCATTCCTATTTTCTACTAAAATTAAATAAAAAGCAACTTAAAACATGTGAAAAACATGCTTATTTTATAGCATGTCACTCAATTAAGATCACATTTGCGAGTGCCGTGGCGCGCAGAAAACGCCAGAATTTTCGAAAGTTTCGAACACAAAAGTTGTTGCTCTATGTATTTTCTTTCCATAGCCACTAGAATCACCTTAATCCAATCTAAATTAAAGGAGATAAGCTAAAATTAGTGACCAAAGGTCAGAATTCATCTTGCTGCACTGTGATGCTGATTTGCAAGCTCTGTAACACCATGAAATATCCCGAATTTGACCAAGTGTTCAACATAAAAGTTGTAGATGATTGTGTTATCTTTTCAAAGCCACTTGAATAACTTTGATTGGACTTCATAAGAGGGAGAGATTCTCAAAACAGTGCTGAAATGTCTGGAATCCCTACAATGTAGCATTTTTCCATGAATTTCTTAAGTTTTTCTTCTCTTTTCTTCTTCCTCATTTCCTACAACAAAAAACACAAAACTAAGCTAATTCCTAATTCTATTTTACTTAAATAAATCAAAAATTTATTTAAAGGTATTAATATCATGCTTAAATAAGATCACATTTGCGAGCGCCGTGGCGCCCAGAAAACGCCGGAATTTGCGAAAGTTCCGAACACGAAAGTTGTTGCTATATGTGTCTTCTCTCCATAGCCGCTGAAATCACCTTAAGCCAATCTAAATTCAAGAAGATATGATATAAGTAGTGACCAAATGTCAGAATTCATCTTGCTGCACTGTGATGCGGATTTGCAAGCTCTGTAACGCCATTAAATATTCCGACTTTGACCAAGTGTTCAACATAAATGTTGTTGATGACGGTGTTACCTTTTCACAGCCACTTGAATATCTTTGATTGGACTTCATAAGAGGGAGAGATTCTCAAAACAGTGTTGAAAGGTCTGGAATCCCTCCAACATAGCATTTTTCCATGAATTTCTTATCGTTTTCTTCTCTTTTCTTCTTCCTTTGTTCCTACAACCCAAAACACAAAACTAAGCTAATTCCTAATTATATTTTACTTAAATTAAACAAAAAGTAAATTTAAAGGTATTAATATCATGCTTAATTAAGATGACATTTGCGAGCGCCGTTGCGCCTAGAAATCGCCAGAATTTGCGAAAGTTCCGAACACGAAAGTTGTTGTTCTATGTCTCTTCTTTCCATATCCGCTGGAATCGCCTTTAGCCAATCTAAATTGAAGGAGATATACTAAAATTAGTGACCAAAGGTTAGAATTCATCTTGCTGCACTGTGATGTTGATTTGCAAGCTCTGTAACGCCATGAAATATCCTGAATTTGACCACCTGTTCAACATAAAAGTTGTAGATGATTGCGTTATCTTGTCACAGCCACTTGAATAAATTTGATTAGACTACATAAGAGGGAGATATGCTCAAAACAGTGCTGAAAGGTCTGTAAACCTTCCAATGTAGCATTTTTCCATGAATTTCTAATCTTTTTCTTCTCTTTTCTTCGTCCTTTGTTCTTACAACACAAAACAGAAAACTAAGGTAATTGCTAATTATATTTTACTTAAAAAAAAAAGGTAAGTTTAAAGGTATTAATATCATGCTTAATTAATATCACATTTCTGAGAGCCGTGGCGACTAGAAAATGCCAGAATTTGCGAAAGTAGCGAACACGAAAGTTTTAGTTCTATGTCTCTTCTTTTCACAGCCGCTTGAATCACCTTAATCCAATCTAAATTGAAGGAGATATGCCAAAATTAGTGACCAAAGACCAGAATTCATCTTGCTCCACTGTGATGCTGATTTTCGAGCACCGCAAGGCCTTGAAATATCCCGAATTTGACCAAGTCTTCAACATAAAAATTGTAGATGATTGTGTTATCTTTTCACAGCCACTTGAATAACTTTGATTGGACTTCATAAGAGGGCAGATTCTCAAAATAATGCTGAAAGGTCTGGAATCCTTGCAATGTAGCATTTTTCCATGAATTTCTTATCGTTTTCTTCTCTTTTCTTCTTCCATTGTTCCTACAACACAAAACGCAAAACTAAGCTAATTCGTAATTATATTTTACTTAAAGGAAACAAAAATTAAGTTTAAAGGAATTAATATCATGCTCAATTAAGATCACATTTGGGAGTGCCGTGGCTCCCAAAAACCTCCAAAATTTGCGAAAGTCCTAAACAAGAAAGTTGTAGCTCTATGTCTCTTTTTTCCATAGCCGCTGAAATCACGTTAATCCAATCGAAATTGAAGGAGATATGCTAAAATTAGTGACCAAAGGTCAGAATTCATCTTGCTCAACTGTGATGCTGATTTGCAAGCTCTGTAACGCCATGAAATATCCTGAATTTGACCAAGTGTTCAACATAAAAGTTGTAGATGATTGCGTTATCTTTTCACAGCCACTTGAATAACTTTGATTGGAATTCATAAGAAGGAGTGATTCTCAAAACAGTGCTATAAGGTCTAGAATCCCTGCAATGTAGCATTTTTCCATGAATTTCTTATCGTTTTCTTCTCTTTTCTTCTTCCTTTGTTCTTACAACACAAAACACAAAACTAAGCTAATTCCTAATTATATTTTACTTAAATCAAACAAAAAGTAAATTTAAAGGTATTAATATCATGCTTAATTAAGATAACATTTGCGAGCGCCGTTGCGCCCAGAAATCGCCAGAATTTGCGAAAGTTCCGAACACGAATGTTGTTGCTGTATGTCTCTTCTTTCCATATCCGCTCGAATTACCTTTAGCCAATCTAAATTGAAAGAGATATACTAAAATTAGTGACCAAAGGATAGAATTCATCTTGCTCCACTGTGATGTTGATTTGAAGCTCTGTAACGACAAGAAATATCCTAAATTTGACCAAGTGTTCAACATAAATGTTGTAGATGATTGAGTTATCTTTTCACAGCCACTTGAATAACTTTGATTGTACTTCATAAGAGGGAGATATGCTCAAGGTATTAATATCATGCATAATTAAGATCACATTTGCGAACACCGTGGCGCCTAGAAAACGACAGAATTTGCGAAAGTGCCGACCACAAAAGTTGTTGCTATATGTCTCTTCTTTCCATAGCCACTGGAATCACCTTAATCCAATCTAAATTTGGAGGAGAAATGCTAAAATTAGTGATCAAAGGTCAGAATTCATCTTGCAGCACTGTGCTGCTGATTTGCAAGCTTTGTAACACCAAGAAATATCCCGAATTTGACCAATTGTTCAACATAAAAGTTGTAGATGATTGTGTTATCTTTTTACAGCCACTTGAATAACTTTGATTGGACTTCATAAGAGGGAAAGATTCTCAAAACAGTGCTGAAAGGTCTGGAATCCCTACAATGTAGCATTTTTCCACGAATTTCTTATCTTTTTCTTCTGCCATTTTTCCTTCAACACAAAACACAAAACTACGCTAATTCCTAATTATATTTTACTTAAATCAAACAAAAAGTAAGTTTAAAGGTATTAATATCATGCTTAATTAAGATCACATTTGCGAACGCCGTGGCGCCCAGAAAATGACAGAATTTGTGAAAGTGCCAACTACAAAAGTTGTTGCTCTATGTCTCTTCTTTCCATAGCCGGTGAAATCACTATAATCCAATCTAAATTTGAAGGAGAAATACTAAAATTAGAGGCCAAAGGTCAGAATTCATCTTGCTGCACTGTGATGCTGATTTGCAAGCTTTGTCACACCATGAAATATCCCGAATTTGTCCAAGTGTTCAACATAAAAGTTGTTGATGATTGTGTTATCTTTTCACATCCACTTGAATAACTTTGATTGGACTTCATAAGAGGGAGAGATTCTCAAAACAGTGCTGAAAGGTCTGGAATCCTTGCAATGTTGCATTTTTTCATGAATTTCTTATCTTTTTCTTCTCTTTTCTTCTTCCTTTGTTCCTACAACACAAAACACAAAACTAAGTAAATTCCTAATTATATTTAACTTATATCAAACAAAAAGTAAATTTAAAGGTATTAATATCATGCTTAATTAAGAACACATTTCCGAGCGCCATGGCGCCTAGAAAACACCAGAATTTGCGAAAGTAGCGAACACGAAAGTTGCAGCACTGTGATGCTGATTTGCAAGCTCTGTAACGACATGAAATATCCCAAATTTGACCAAGTGTTCAACATAAAAGTTGTAGATGATTGTGTTATCTTTTCACAGCCACTTGAATAATTTTGATTGGACTTCATAAGAGGGAGAGATTCCCAAAACAGTGCTGAAAGGTCTGGAATCCCTATAGTGTAGCATTTTTCCATGAATTTCTTATCTTTTTCTTCTCTTTTCTTCTTATTTTGTTCCTACAACACAAAACACAAAACTAAGCTAATTCCTAATTATATTTTACTTAAATCAAACAAAAAGTAAGTTTAAAGGTATTAATTTCATGGTTAATTTAGATAACATTTACGAGCGCCATGGCGCCTAGAAAACTCCAGAATTTACGAAAGTTTTGAACACAAATGTTGTTGCTCTATGTCTCTTCTTTCCATAGCCGCTGGAATCACCTTAACCCAATCTAAATTGAAGGAGATATGCTAAAATTTGTGGCCAAAGGTCAGAATTCAACTTCCTGCACTGTGATGCTGATTTGCAAGCTCTGTAACGCCATGAAATATCCCGAATTTGACCAAGTGTTCAACATTAAAGTTGTTGATGATTGCGTTATCTTTTCACATCCACTTGAATAACTTTGATTGGACTTCATAAGAGGGAGAGATTCTCAAAACAGTGCTGAAAGGTCTGGAATCCTTGCAATGTTGCATTTTTTCATGAATTTCTTATCTTTTTCTTCTCTTTTCTTCTTCCTTTGTTCCTACAACACAAAACACAAAACTAAGTAAATTCCTAATTATATTTAACTTATATCAAACAAAAAGTAAATTTAAAGGTATTAATATCATGCTTAATTAAGAACACATTTCCGAGCGCCATGGCGCCTAGAAAACACCAGAATTTGCGAAAGTAGCGAACACGAAAGTTGCTGCACTGTGATGTTGATTTGCAAGCTCTGTAACGACATGAAATATCCCGAATTTGACCAAGTGTTCAACATAAAAGTTGTAGATGATTGTGTTATCTTTTCACAGCCACTTGAATAATTTTGATTGGACTTCATAAGAGGGAGAGATTCTCAAAACAGTGCTGAAAGGTCTGGAATCCCTACAGTGTAGCATTTTTCCATGAATTTCTTATCTTTTTCTTCTCTTTTCTTCTTATTTTGTTCCTACAACACAAAACACAAAACTAAGCTAATTCCTAATTATATTTTACTTAAATCAAACAAAAAGTAAGTTTAAAGGTATTAATTTCATGGTTAATTTTGATAACATTTGCGAGCACCATGGCGCCTAGAAAACTCCAGAATTTACGAAAGTTCTGAACACGAATGTTGTTGCTCTATGTCTCTTCTTTCCATAGCCGCTTTAATCACCTTAACCCAATCTAAATTGAAGGAGATATGCTAAAATTTGTGGCCAAAGGTCAGATTCAACTTCCTGCACTTCGATGCTGATTTGCAAGCTCTGTAACGCCATGAAATATCCCGAATTTGACCAAGTGTTCAACATTAAAGTTGTAGATGATTGTGTTATCTTTTCACAGCCACTTGAATAATTTCGATTGGACTTCATAAGAGGGAGAGATTCTGAAAACAGTGCTGAAAGGTCCGGAATCCCTGCAATGTAGCATTTTTCCGTGAATTTCTTATCTTTTTCTTCTCTATTCTTCTTCTTTTGTTCCTACAACACAAAACACAAAACTAAGCTAATTCCTAATTACATTTTACTTAAATCAAACAAAAATTAAATTTAAAGGTATTAATATCATGCTTAATTAAGATAACATTTGCGAGCGCCTTTGCGCCCAGAAATCGCCAGAATTTGCGAAAGTTCCAAACACGAAAGTTGTTGCTCTATGTCTCTTCTTTCCATATCCGCTCGAATCACCATAAGCCAATCTAAATTGAAGGAGATATACTAAAATTAGTGACCAAATGTTAGAATAAATCTTGTTGCACTGTGATACTGATTTGCAAGCTCTGTAACAACATGAAATATCCTGAATTTGACCAAGTTTTCAACATAAAAGTTGTAGACGATTGTGTTATCTTTTCACAGCCACTTGAATAACTTTGATTGCACTACATAAGAGGGAGATAAGCTCAAAACTGTGCGGAAAGGTCTGTAAACATTCCAATGTAGCATTTTTCCCTGAATTTCTAATCTTTTTCTTCCCTTTTCTTCTTCCATTGTTCCTACAACACAAAACACAAAACTAAGCTAATTCCTAATTATTTTTTACTTAAATCAAACAAAAAGTAAGTTTAAAGGTATTAATATCATGCTTAATTAAGATCACATTTGCGAAGGCCGTGGCGCCCAGAAAATGACAGAATTTGCGAAAGCGCCGACCACAAAAGTTGTTGCTCTATGTCTCTTCTTTTCATAGCCGCTGGAATCACCTTAATCCAATCTAAATTTGAAGGAGAAATGCTAACATTAGTGACCAAATGTCAGAATTCATCTTGCTGCCATGTGATGCTGATTTGCAAGCTCTGTAACAACATGAAATATCACAAATTTGACCAAGTGTTCAACATAAAAGTTGTAGATGATTGTGATATCTTTTCACAGCCACTTGAATAACTTTGATTGGACTTCATAAGAGGGAAAGATTCTCAAAACAGTGCTAAAGGTCTGGAGTCCCTACAATGTAGAATTTTTCAATGAATTTCTTATCTTTTTCTTCTCTTTTCTTCTTCCTTTGTTCCTACGACACAAAACACAAAACTAAGCTAATTCCTAATTATATTTTACTTAAATCAAACAAAAATTAAGTTTAAAGGTATTAATATCATGCTTAATTAAGATCACATTTGCGAACGCCGTGGCAACCAGAAAACGACAGAATTTGCGAAATTGCCGACCACAAAAGTTGTTGCTCTATATCTCTTCTTTCCATTGCCGGTGGAATCACCTTAATCCAATCTAAATTTGAAGGAGAAATGCTAAAATTTGTGACCAAAGGTCAGAATTTATCTTGCTGCACTGTGATGCTGATTTGCAAGCTCTGTAACACCATGAAATATCACGAATTTGACCAAGTGTTCAATATAAAGGTTGTAAATGATTGTGTTATCTTTTCACAGCCACTTGAATAACTTTGATTGGACTACATAAGAGGGAGATATGCTCAAAACAGTACGGAAAGGTCTATAAACATTCCAATGTAGCATTTTTCCATGAACTTCTAATATTTTTCTTCTCTTTTCTTCTTCCTTTGTTCCTTCAACACAAAATACAAAACTAAGCTAATTCCTAATTATTTCTTACTTAAATCAAACAAAAAGTAAGTTTAAAGGTATTAATATCATACTTAATTAAGATCACATTTGCGAATGCCGTGGCTCCCAGAAAATGACAGAATTTGCAAAAGTGCCGACCACAAAAGTTGTTGCTCTATGTCTCTTCCTTCCATAGCCGCTGGAATCACCTTAATACAATCTAAATTTGAAGGAGAAATGTTAACATTAGTGACCAAATGTCAGAATTCATCTTGCTGCACTGTGATGCTGATTTGCAAGCTCTGTAACAACATGAAATATCACGAATTTGACCAAGTGTTCAACATAAAAGTTGTAGACGATTGTGTTATCTTTTCACAGCCACTTGAATAACTTTGATTGGACTACGTAAGAGGGAGATAAGCTCAAAACAGTGCGGAAAGGTCTGTAAACATTCCAACGTAGCATTTTTCCATGAATTTCTAATCTTTTTCTTCCCTTTTCTTCTTCCTTTGTTCCTACAACACAAAACACAAAACTAAGCTAATTCCTAATTATTTTTAACTTAAATCAAACAAAAAGTAAGTTTAAAGGTATTAATATCATGCTTAATTAAGATCACATTTGCGAACGCCGTGGCACCCAGAAAACGACAGAATTTGCGAAATTGCCGACCACAAAAGTTGTTGCTCTATGTCTCTTCTTTCCATAGCCGGTGGAATCACCTTAATCCAATCTAAATTTGAAGGAGAAATGCTAAAATTAGTGACCAAAGGTCAGAATTCATCTTGCTGCACTCTGATGCTGATTTGCAAGCTCTGTAACACCATGAAATATCCCGAATTTGACCAAGTGTTCAACATAAAAGTTGTAGATGACTGTGTTATCTTTTCACAGCCACTTGAATAACTTTGATTGGACTTCATAAGAGGGAGAGATTTTCAAAACAGTGCTAAAAGGTCGGGAATCCCTGCAATGTAGCATTTTTCCATGAATTCTTATATTTTTCTTGTCTTTTCTTCTTCGTTTGTTCCTACAACACAAAACACAAAACTAAGCAAATTCCTAATTATATTTTAATTAAATCAAACAAAAAGTAAGTTTAAATATATAAATATCATACTTAATTAAGATCACATTTGCAAGCACCGTGGCACCCAGAAAACGCCAGAATTTGCGACATTGCCAAACACAAAAGTTGTAGCTCTATGTCTCTTCTTTCCAAAGCCAGAAGAGTCACCTTAATCCAATCTAAATTGAAGGAGATATGCTAAAGTTCGTGACCAAAGATCGGAATACATCTTGTTGTACTGTGGTGCTGATTTGCAAGCTCAGTAACACCATGAAATTTCCCGAATTTGACCAAGTGTTCAACATAAAAGTTGTAAATGATTGTGTTATCTTTTCACAGCCACTTGAATATCTTTGACTGGACTTCATAAGAGGGATAGATTCTCAAAACAGTGCTGAAAGGTCTAGAATCCCTGCAATGTAGCATTTTTCCATGAATTTCTTATCTTTTTCTTCTCTTTTTTTCTTCCTTTATTCCTACAACACAAAACATAAAACTAAGCTAATTCCTAATTATATTTTACTAAAATCAAACAAAAATTAAGTTTAAAGGTATTAATATCATGCTTAATTCAGATCAAATTTGTGAGCGCCGTGGCGCCCTGAAATCGCCAGAATTTGCGAATGTTCCCAACACGAAAGTTGTTACTCTTTGTCTCTTCTTTCCATATCCGCTAGAATCACCTTAAGCCAATCTAAATTCAAGGAGATATGCAAAAATTAGTGACCAAAGGTCAGAATTCATCTTGCTGCACTGTGATGCTGATTTACAAGCTCTATAACGCCATGAAATATACCGAATTTGACCAAGTGTTCAACATAAAAGTTGTAGTTGATTGTGTTACCTTTTCACAGCCACTTGAATAACTTTGATTGGACTACATAAGAGGGAGATATGCTCAAAACAGTATTGAAAGGTCTGTAAACCCTGCAATGTCGCATTTTTCCATCAATTTCTTATCTTTTTCTTCTCTTTTCTTCTTCCTTTGTTCCTACAACAGAAAACATAAAACTAAGCTAATTCCTAATTATATTTTACTTGAATCAAACAAAAAGTAAATTTAAGTATATAAATATCATACTTAATTAAGATCATATTTGCAAGCGCCGTGGCGCCCAGAAAACGCCAGAATTTGCGACATTTCCAAACACGAAAGTTGTATCTCTATGTCTCTTCTTTCCATAACCACAAGAGTCACCTTAATCCAATCTAAATTGAAGGAGATATGCTAAAGTTCGTGACCAAAGATCAGAATTCATCTTGTTGCACTGTGGTGCTGATTTGCAAGCTTTGTAACACCATGAAATATCCCAAATTTGACCAAGTGTTCAACATAAAAGTTGTAGATGATTGTGTTATCTTTTCACAGCCACTTGAACAACTTAGATTGGACTTCATAAGGGGGAAAGATTCTCAAAACAGTGCTGAACGGTCTGGAATCCCTACAATGTAGCATTTTTCCATGAATTTCTTATCTTTTTCTTCTCTTTTCTTCTTCCTTTGTTCCTACAACACAAAACACAAAACTAAGCTAATTCATAATTATATTTTACTTAAATAAAACAAAAAGTAAGTTTAAATGTATTAATATCATCCTTAATTAAGATCACATTTGCGAGCACCATGGCGCCCAGAAAACGCCAGAATTTGCGAAAGTTTCGAACACAAAAGTTTTTGCTCTAAGTCTCTTCTTTCCATAGCCGCTGGAATCACCTTAACCCATTCTAAATTGAAGGAGATATGCTAAACTTAGTGACCAAAGGTCAGAATTCGTCTTGCTGCACTATGATGCTGATTTGCAAGCTCTGTAACGCCATGAAATATCCCGAATTTGACCAGGTTTTCAACATAAAAGTTGTAGATGATTGTGTTATCTTTTCACAGCCACTTGAATAATTTTAATTGGACTTCGTAAGAGGGAGAGATTCTCAAAACAGTGTTGAAAGGTCTGGAATCCCTACAATGTAGCATTTTTCCATGAATTTCTTATCTTTTTCTTCTCTTTTCTTCTTCCTTTTTTCCTACAACACAAAACACGAAACTAAGCTAATTCCTAATTATATTTTACTTAAATCAAATAAAAAGTAAGTTTAAAGGTATCAATATCATGCTTAATTAAGATCACATTTGCGAGCGCCGTGGCGCCCAGAAAATGCCAGAATTTGCAAAAGTGATGACCACGAAAGTTGTTGCTCTATGTCTCTTCTTTCCATAGCCACTGGAATCACCTTAATCCAATCTAAATTGAAGGTGATATTGTATAATTGGTTACCAAAGGTCAGAATTCATCTTGCTGCACTGTGATGCTGATTAGCAAGCTCTGTAACGCAATGAAATATCCTGACTTTGACCAAGTGTTCAACATAAAAGTTGTAGATGATTGTGTTATCTTTTCACAGCCACTTGAATAACTTAGATTGGACTTCATAAGAGGGAAAGATTCTCAAAACAGTGTTGAAAGGTTTGGAATCCCTACAATGTAGCATTTTTCCATGAATTTCTTATCTTTTTCTTCTCTTTTCTTCTTCCTTTGTTCCTACAACACAAAACAAAAAACTAAGCTAATTCCTAATTATATTACACTTAAATCAAACAAAAAGTAAGTTTAAAGGTATTAATATCATGCTTCATTAAGATCACATTTTCGAGCACCGTGGTGCTCAGAAAACGCCAGAATTTGCTAACGTTCCGAACACGAAAGTTGTTTCTCTATGTCTCTTCTTTACATAGCCGCTGGAATCACCTTAAGCCAATCTTAATTGAAGGAGATATGCTAAAACTAGTGACCAAAGTTCAGAATTCATCTTGCTGCACTGTGATGCTGATTTGCAAGCTCTGTAACGCCATGAAATGTCCCGAATTTGACCAAGTTTTCAACATAAAAGTTGTAGATGATTGTGTTATCTTTGCACAGCCACTTGAATAATTTTGATTGGACTTCATAAGAGGGAGAGATTCTCAAAACAGTGCTGAAAGGTATGGAATTCATTCAATGTAGCATTTTTCCATGAATTTCTTATCTTTTTCTTTTCTTTTCTTCTTCTTTTGTTCCTACAACACAAAACACAAAACTAAGCTAATTCCTAATTATATTTTACTTAAATCAAACAAAAAGTAAGTTTAAAGGTATTAATATTATGCTTAATTAAGATCACATTTTCGAGCGCCGTGGCGCCCAGAAAATGCCAGAATTTGCGAAAGTTCTGAACACGAAAGTTGGTGATCTATGTCTCTTCTTTCCATAGCCGCTGGAATCAGCTTAATCAAATCTAAATTGAAGGAGATATGCTAAAATTAGTGACCGAAGGTCAGAATTCATCTTGCTGCACTGTGATGCTGATTTGCAAGCTCTGTAACGCCATGAAGTATCCCGAATTTGACCAAGTGTTCAACATAAAAGTTGTAGATGATTATGTTATCGTTTCACAGCCACTTGAATAACTTTGATTGGACTTCATAAGAGTTAGAGATTCTCAAAACAGTGCGAAAAGGTCTGGAATCCCTGCAATGTAGCATTTTTCCGTGAATTTCTTATCTTTTTGTTCTCTTTTCTTCTTCCTTTGTTCCTACAACACAAAACACAAAACAAAGCTAATTCCTAATTTTATTTTGCAGGGATTCCACATCAATGAGCTTAGGCTAAACCATCCCCGATATATCGAATAATTGCAATTGGAAATATTTGTCTTGGTTGATTATCGTAAGTGTGGTGAGCCTTAGTCCTAAGTCTTTTTATAATTGTGTTCCATCATCTATTTAATTTCGTCGTTTGCGAATTGTTATTCCATATTTCTCTCAAATTCTAATGATTTGGATATTTGTTTCATAAGATTCCAGTAAAAAACACATTGGTCTATATGAGACACGATCTGTGCTTGTCAGACTAGCTACAATTACATCGTGTACTTACGATATTTAGATAAACACGCTAAACAAGTTTTTAAAGTTGTTGCTGGGGACTGACTCTGCCAATATTAGTATATTTTACAAAAGAGTTAGATTGAATCCTTTTCTTACTTTTCTTCTTATTTTCATTTTTTTATTTGCTAATTTTATTTCTCATTTTCTTTTGTAGGTGTGTTAACCTTTTTTGTGAAGAGACCTTGAATATCTTGCTAACTTTGATCATAAAATTGAAAGAACATTGCATAAAAGAAGAATGAAGCAAGATCAAACACAACAATAGTGGACTATAATAATCTTTCTTTAAAAGATTTTACCGCCCCAGATACCCAAGGTCTAAACCCTAGTACAGTTAGGCCAGTAGTGGAAGCAAATAACTTTGAGCTGAAACAGTCACTTTTATAAATGATCTAGTAGAACCAATTTGGAGGTTCCCCTACTAAAGATCTAAACCTCCACATCTCAATGTTCTTGGAGTATTGTGACACATTAAATCTCAATGGAGTTTCATCAGATAACATTCGCTTGAGGCTGTTTCCCTTTTATTTTTGGGACAAAGCACAAGCATGGTTACATTCCCTTCCATCAGGATCAATCACTACTTGGCAACAATGTCACAATTTTTTTTAGCCAAGTACTTTACCCTACTAAGACAGTCCACCTACGTAATCAAATTACTACTTTTACATAAAAAGATGGAGAATCTTTATATGAAGCATGGGAAAGATTTAAGGAACTCCTCATATTGTGTCCACACCATAAATTGGAAAAATGGATAATAGTCCATACCTTCTACAATGGACTAATTGTAACAACTCCATTTTTTTTACATATATACATATATGTAACATCCCTAATTTTTCCTTATGTTACTAATTAGAATTGGTTTTCTTCAGAGAGGACAAAGCATTTTGGATGTCAAGAGAGGATTAAATTATTTTACAATTTTACTCAAGTCAAACAAGATCTTAGGATGGTTAAAATGGCATTTATGTAATTTCATTGAAATGACATTTATGTAAATTCTTTGAGATGGCAGTTTTGTAAATACTCTGGGATGGTAGTTTTGTAAATACTATAGGATGTCATTTTTGTAAATAATGAAGGATGGCAAAGTTGTAAATATAGGGTGGTAGGTAAGGAAAAATCTTGATAATTATGAGGGAAAGGGAGTGTCGGCAAGAAAGAGAAAGAAAAGAAAAAGGAAGAAAAGAAAGAAGAGGAAAAGAAAGAGGAAGAAGAAGAAGGAGAAGGAAGAGGGAAGAGAAACAAGGTAAGTTTCTTGATCATCTCTCTAATTTGATCATCTTTTTTTAAGGAATATCCTAATTCATGGTATGGATGTAGAATTTTGGTGTGATAGGAATCAAGCACTCAAGTTTAAGGATTTGTTTGAGGTAAGTTTAACATCCATTCATGAATTTTGTACAAAATTATATATATACTTTTATATGTGCTTTTGGATAACATATGGTCTATATATTTATATGGAATTCTGTTTTGGTTGTTTGGACATGCATATGGTTGCATGGGATTACATAAAAGAAAACTAAAGGAGAAGTTAGACTAAGTTGAATTTTGGAGTAATTTGAGAAGCTTCTATTTTTTGAATTATGGGAAAATTCAACAAGGATTTTAAAGTAATGGTCAACATATTAATTGTAGATATATGTATCACGGATGTAAAGGATCTAAAATCACTTAATTTGGTGTCCATATGAGGGAGATATGGCTGATTAATTAAGCAGAGTTCAGAATCAGTATAGAATCTAGGATGGTAAAAAAAGTGTTTCTTTTAATTGTTGGAGAATAATCCGTAAGGAATATAAAGAAATGAGAAACAAGAAATTTGTAGATAATGGTATTATCTTTTTATAAGCTTTTAAATCACCTCAATTGGAGTTTACATGAGGCAGATATGGTTGAATAAGTGAGGAAAGGTCTCAGAACAGGACCAGATCGTGTTCTAGGTTGCTTCAGCATGAGTAGGCCGTGTTTGGGGCTGTTTTTGAGCATGTTTGAAGTAGTTTTCAAGAATGGCCGTGTTGGGTGCTGGATTATCAGTGATAATGTGAGGAGGCAAATGAGTGATGAACTCACATTTCCTTATCACTTATTGTGAATGTAGTCGATCAATCACTATGCGTATAGCAAATGAGTGAATTGAGTATATTGAGAGCCGTATATGTTTGAGCATAAAAAAGGAGAGTAGATTTTTCGTGCATATATAGTATGATAATTAAGGATTAATTGAAGTGATGATTTTATCTCTAAATCTTAATATTTTTTGTAGCATATACAACTGAACATAACTCATGTTTTTCTCATTATATTTTATTTATGTTAAGTCTACTGGAAACCTTTGTTCTCACTATTATTGTGGTGTTATGTTCAGATAAAAAGAAATGAGATGCAACAGAGAATGGCGTTACTGATGGAGATCTTGATGTCAGTACCACCTCTTCACCCTTCGTGTTTCAAGGGTGGAGTGCTGTATAGGGACTCTTAATTATGTACTGAAATGTTGTATCATATAATTATTACATGTGTGATGTTTGTAATATATATATATTTATATATATACATATATATTGTGTTTATACATATGGCATATTTAATATGCGAAATGTGAAAATAATAATAATAATAATCAATAAAATAAAATAATAAAAATAAATCGGATCTTACAAAGTTGATATAATAATAATAATAATAATAATAAAACCAGACATTACAATATATATATTTGTAAAATCCCATGAAGTCATTACCTCTTTACTTCTAACTATTTAACTCATAATAACATTCATTTAAATTAACCAAGCATAATTAAGCTTTACGGTATACCATTAACACTAATACAATTCTGGGTTCACAAACACATATATGTCTACATCTTATTCATCCATTTTGACCAATTTTGGAGAAATAGGTATGGGTGGTTATACCTTCACCGGGATATTAGCCAACTCGACCCAACGTACGCTAAAATTCGAACATAGAGAATATCTATATATTTATTCTTCTGCACATGATATGGAAATATAAAGAAAATTAAATCTCAGTAGATTCAACAATAAATCATAATTATCATCAATATAGCTCATAATGTTATGTTCATCTGTATAAGTTACAGCAAATACCTTAGGTCACATGAATGAACTTTATCTATGCACATGAAAATCGTACAGTAATGACATGTATGACATGAATAACTATTTTTAGAATATCATATGATGGCTATCAACTTATTTTTAAATCAAGCTACCTCAACCAAGGTGAGTACTTTCAACTCTCTGGTACGGGTTTTTCTCAGTCCGTCTAACATGGAACACTTTCTCTTTCATTTCTCATTATCATAGTCATAGCTGTGAGAAGTGCGTCCCCTACTGGTGCACCACACAGACCATCATGTGACCGTACTCGTCTTTTTCTTTTCTTTTCTTTTTACATTAATAGCCAAACTTATGATTTCAATAATAAGTATGTTCATTATACTCACCTGGCATAATTTACCATCAAAGCATAATCATTACCAAAAATCACTCGTAAAATGCATTCATACCATGATCATAACCATTTTTGCATATCACTTTATAAAATATTTCCATGTCAAAATTACACACTTAAGATGGGAAGGAGGTCATGCAATGACAATGGCTAGGGACATACACTAGTAATTTATTATTTTCATTTATAAGATTCTTCTTTCTTAAATATTATTTTCATCTTTTAATTTTCTTTATGCTTGGCCTCTAGTTACTTTTCTCCTACTTATATCAATTCCAACACATGTTCTCACAAAATTTATAGGGCATTTTTCTCCAATTTGGTTTCTATTATTACCCTATAGTTAATAAGGTTCATTAAGGGTAGAAAAATGTTAAAAATAACCTTTACCAGCTCCCAACACGGCTTATCCATGATCCAGGACATGTCCATGCTTGGAAAATACTTCAAATGTACTAAAAAATAACCAAAAACATGGCCTACCCGTGCTGAAGCAACCCAGAACACGGCCTGGCCATGTATTGGGACCTTTCCTCATTTAGTCAACCATATCTCCATCATACGAACTCCAATTAAGGTGATTACAAAGCCTATAAAACTCTAAGACAATTATCTACAACTTTCATGTTTATCATTTCTTCAGATTCCTTAATAATTATTCCCAGAAAATCAAAAACTAAAATGCTCATATTTACCAACCTAGATTCTAGATAGATTCTGACCTCTGCTCATTAATCAGCCATATCTCCCTCATATGGAATCCAAATTAAGTGATTTCAGAGCCTGTAGATCCATGAGACACACACACACACACAGATATATATATATATATATATATATATATATATATATATATATATATATATATATATATATATTTATTTATTTATTTATTTATTTATTTTTTTAATAATTTCTTTTAATTCCCTACATAGGTTTTCCAAAAATTTAAATACAGAAGCATACTTAATAGATTCTTCCCTGGTTAGCTAGTTTCTAACCATTGCTTACTAATATGACAATATCTCCTTCATATGGAATCCCAAATTGAGTGATTTTAGTGTTGACAAATCCATGAGACATATATCTATATTTTTTATGTTAACTATTTCTTTTAATTGACAATCAATTCTTCTCAAAATTCTAAAAACAAAAGCTTCCCTAGTTACTCTGAAATTCAGTTTTCAAACCAAACCCTTCCTAAGATTCTAGTTCATTATTTTATTAAGTCTTTTTCCATTTTCTTTCTAATTTACATCGAACCATAAGATTACTCATTTCAACATTTTAATTAGATTCTTACACTTAATTTAACATATTCCATCATCCTCTTCTCAAGAAAACTGGAAATCAAATTATGTATTATTAAGGGTGGTCTCAACAAAAATTTCTCATGGTCTTCTTCTAGGTGTTTAAGGCCATATTCATTTTATCAATCTAATCATATCCCATCAATTTTTCACTACATTTAAATATACATAATAGTAGCACAAAACCCTAAAATTTTGCCACCCATAGCCATGTCTATGTAGAACCTTCCACACCAATCTAAGTATTCAAATATACATCACATTCAAGGTCAACATGTAACATGATATAGCAACATCCATGGCCAATCATCAAAGTAGCAAATATTGTAAATTTCATCAAAGTTCTAGTAACAAAATCCTATATAAATGTTATAAATTTCAAAGCTTTTCCTCAAAAATAGATATTGTTAAACCTACTAAAGATCTCCCTAGCTCACTTAGTGAATTCTTTTTCTTGTTTCCTATTGAAGGAAGTGGTAAGATTCCTCCCTTCCCTTAGCTTTTTAGCAGCTTAAATAAGAGAAGGAGGGTGAGTTTTGAACCCTAAGGCTAAAGAGAAAAGATGGATTCAAGTGGATATTAAGCTAACTCACCTTGAGTACTAATCCTCTAGACTTCTCCTTCTTCATTCTTCCTCTCCTCTCCTTTCTTTCTCTCCTTTTCTCGCTCTACCTTGCTTTTGTTTTTCCCTCTCCCTCACATGGACGAAATTCTAATGTTATAAGAGTGGTTTTTGCTTTAATAAATTATCAAGTGGTCATCCTTTAATAATTATGTGTCTACGTTATCACAATTAGGATGCACTTGGTTGCTGTTTGAGGGAAGACAAATTATGTTCTTGTCTTCCTCTCCTTTAGTCAAGATATGCATAGCAAAAAAAGGATTTGTTATTTGAAAATTATGATAAAATGTTCTCAAGACAAGAGGCAAGGTCCCTTTGATTTAGGGATTTATTTCCTTTTACTTTCGTCTCACTCAAGTATGATAGGTTTTCCTTTCTAGGTGGCAAATTTCCGGCCCTTGAGTCTCCCTTGAATGGCTGAAATTATTTGTGTAAGATAAGGATGTTTTGTCATAATGCCATGTATTATTACCTGCTATATTATCACATGGCTTGCTAAAATTATAAGTGTAGGATATAGATATTTTTTCCTAATGCGATATGACTTAATCTTGATTATTATTACACTACTATTTCATCACATGATTCTTATTTTTTCCTCTTATATTTGGGCTCATTCTTGCCCATTTCCTTTCCATTGACTGAAATTCGTACCTCTCATGAAGGGCTTGGCCACACTTTCATGATTTTTTGGCTATTGTTCCAACCTCTATATCCAAGTCCAAGTCTATGCTATATCTCTTGCTTTGGCTATCCATTTGGCTAACTAAAAACTCATGTGAATTGGAAAAACTCTATATGAAGTGTCCATAGGTGAAAGCCCAATGTATGGGTGGAGATGTTAAACTTAGGAACTCTAGCTCTTGAATTAGGAAAAATTACCCTAATCCAATCTTCTTGAAATGTTATGACATTTACTTACTTCCAAAAATTTATCTTCCTTACCCAAGAATTTCGCCTCTCTTTAGGATGTTATTTCTAATTTTTCTTATTAGGTTTTCTTTCTTTACCTATTCCCTTAATGTTAGAAACATTTTCTTTGGATACACATAAGTTGAAGAATTTCTAAAGCTTATATTTTCTTAGATATCTAAAAATTGTTTAATAAATTTTATTTCCTTAATTAAATATTTATGTACCTTTATTAATAAAAGAAATGAAATTAGGAATATTATATTTCTCTCCCCCTAAAAAAAGTTTGTCCTCAAAATTTCAAAAATTACCTAATAAGAATAATTGTGGATATTTCTTTCAACTTTTTTTGGCTCCCAAGTTGCTTCTTCTGGAGTCAAACCTTCTCATAACACCTTAACCAAGGGAATAGTCTTATTCCTCAATTGCTTCACATCAGTGTCAAATATGGATGCTGGTACTAGCTGGTATGGCATGTTCTCCTTTATTTGGATTAGTTGATCCTGTATTACATGTGAAGAATTTGGAAGATACTTCTAGAGCTGTGATACATGGAAAATATTTTGCAGGTTGGACAAATTAGGTGGGAGTGCAACTTGATATACTGACGTCCCTACTTTCTTCAGAATTTGGTAGGGTCCCAAAAATGCTAGACTTAACTTTTTGGTCTTGAGAGACCTACCAACTCCAGTAGTTAAGGAAACCTTCAGAAATACATGGTATCCTTCCTCAAACTCCAGAGTTCTATGTCTCTTATCATAGTAACTCTTTTTTTGACTCTGAGCTATAAGTATTTTATCTCGTATCATTCTGATTTGCTTAGTAGTTTGTTGAACTAGGTCAGGACCCAACAAGTTCTTTTCTCCTACCTCAAGCCAACAGATTGGAGATCGACACTTCCTACCGTATAAAGCTTCGTAGGGGACTATCAAAATACTAGAATGATAGCTATTATTATAATAAAACTCCACTATAGGTAGATACTTATCCCTTCATTTACCTTGCTCTATCACATAGACTCTCAATATATCTTCTAGGGTTTGAATGGTCTATTTTGTCTGTCTATCTGTCTGAGGATGGTAGGCAGTATTGAACCGCAACTGAGTTCCAAAAGCTTCTTGCAGCACCTTCTAAAACCTCAATGTGAACCTCAGATCTCTATCAAAAACAATATTTAAGGGAATTCCTTGCAGTCTAACTATTTCTTAGATGTACAACTAGGCCAATTTGTTCAGTGAATAGTTAATCTTTAAGGGCAGAAAGTGAGTAGATTTGTTAATCTGTCTATTATTACCCAGATAGAGTCATGTCCAACTAAAGTCTTAGGTAAACTTACTACAAAATTAATCAAAATACTATCCCATTTCCATTTAGGGGTCTTAAGAGGTTGTAGAAATCTCGCTGGCTTTTGATGCTTTACTTTCACCTTTTGACAAATTAAACATTTTTCTACAAACTCAGCAATATCCTTTTTCATCTCTAGCCACCAATACATCTTCTTTAAATCCTGATAAATTTTAGTGGATTCAGGATGGACTGTGTACTTACTCTGATGTGCCTTTTGCAAGATCTTAGTCCTCAACTCTCGTTCTTGAGGAACACAAATCCTTCTCTAATACATGATTGCTCTATCTTCCAAGACAGAAAATTATCTTGATCTTTGTGATCTTATAAGTATTGGTCGTGAGCTTGAGCCTATTTAATTTGGGGTATAAGGTCACACTCTATACTCAACCCATTGATCATTAGCTTCTTTAGAGTAAAAGTAGTGGCTAGCTTCAAATTTTCCTTTAGCATCTGCATCTCATACACCATCATCTGACTTATGTGCAGAGTTTTTCGACTCAAGTCATCAGCTACAACATTCGCCTTTCCTGGATGATACTTTATATCAAACTTGTAGTCATTGAGAAATGCTACCCATCTTCGTTGCCTCATATTTAACTTCTTCTTATCATAAAGGTACTTAAGACTCTTATGATCACAATATACTTCAAATGGTTCTCCGTATAAATAATGTCGCCAAATCTTTAAGGTAAACACCACCGCTGCCAATTCAAGATCATAGGTTGGATAATTTCCTTCATAGGCGGCTTAATTACCTAGAGGTGTAGGCAACTACTCTCTTCTCTTGCATCAACACACACCCTAGCCCTTTCTTTAAAGCATCACTATACACTTTAAAATGTATTGTAGTCATTGTACGATTCTCATGTGCATAGATATAGTGCATTCATGTGACCAACGATATTTGCTGTAGTTTATACAGATGAACATGACGGATGAGCTTTATTGATGATGATTTATTATTGAACTTACTGGTGTAACAACCTTTTTTTTTCCTTAATTATTATACAATATTGAGTTCACATACATGTCATTAATCAAAACAGACGTATAACATATCAAACACATAGATATTTACATCTTGTTTATTTTGGTTGACCAATTCCGAAGATACAGGTGCGGGTGGTTGCACCTTCACCGGGATCTGAACCAACTCGACCACAAACATCTTATTTGATTCTGAAATCTGCCCAACATAAAGTAACTCGATCCAATGTGCACTAAAAGCCAGAGCCTTAGAAACAAAAGCTGCATAAATAATTTTCTGAACATGATATGGAAATATAGTGAGAATTAAATCCCAGTAAGTTCAACAATAAATTATCATTAGTAAAGCTCATCACGTCATGTTCAGCTGTATAAACTACAAAAAAATATCTTTGGTCACATGAATGCATTATATCTATGCACATAAGAATCATACTGTAATGATATGTATGACAAAATTAACTATTTTCAAAATATCATATGATGACCATCAACTTATTCTCATTTCAAGCTATCCCGGTCAGGGTGAGTATCCTCTACTCTCCGGTACGGGCTTTTCTCGCTCCGTCTGACATGGCCCACTTTCTCTTTCTTTTCTCATTATCAGGATCATAACCGTTGGTAGGGCGTCCCCTACTGGTGCACCACACGGATTGCCATGTGACCGTGCTTATTTCTTTTCTTTTCACAATGATAGCCAAAAATATGCTTTCAATAACAACTATGTTCATCAAAATATAACTATTACCATAAATCATTGGTAATCATGCCATGAACATAACCATTTCAAATATCACTTTATAAAATATTTCCATGTCAAAATTTCATACTTAAGATGGTAAGAAGTTCATACAATGGCAATGGCTATGGCTATACTAGTCATTTATTAAGATTCATCTTTTTTTTTTAAATACTAATTTTATTTCTTTATTTTCTTGATCCAGGTTTTTATCCTATCTAACCTTCTCTTACTAATTAGAGCATAACTCCCTCAATTTAACTCTGATGTAGGTGATCTTGGTGTCCATTTCAAGATAAAACAATTATCTAAAACTATTATGTTGAACATTGTAGCGAAAAATTAAGAAACGAAGGTGATATTACTCCCTCAAAGTACAGGATAGTTCCTCTCGGATAGGTTCTGACCTTTACTGACTAATTAGACCATATCTCCAAAATTGGAACTCCAAATTGCGTTATTCCAGTTGGTAAAAATCCATGAGCCATATATCTATAATTGTTATGTTGGCGCTATTTTAATTCCCTACAGAATATTCCCAGAAATTCAAAAACTAAAGCATTAATAACATACTCTTCCCTGAATAAACATTTTCTGACCTCTGCTTACTAATCGGATAATATCTACCTCATATGAACTCCAAATTGCATAATTCTAGTGGGTATATTTCCATGAGACATAGATATATAACTTTAATGTTAACCATTTATTTTAATTCCATATAGATAATTCCCAGAAATTAAAATACAAAAGCTGTCCTAACATAATCTTCCCTGATGAACCATTTTCTGACATTGGCTTACTAATCGGACCATATCTACCACATGTGGACTCTAAATTGAATGATTCCAATGGCTAAAAATCCATGACACACATATCTTAAGGAATTCCCTACATATTATATATATATATATATATATATATATATATATATATATATTATGTTAATAATTTCCTTTAATTCCCTACATATTGTTCCCAGAAATTCAAACACAGAAGTATACTTAACATATTCTTCACTAGTTAGCTAGTTTATGACCACCTCTTACTAATCTAATCATATCTCCCTTGTATAGAATCCAAATTGAGTGATTGTAGTGCCAAAATATCCATGAGACATATATCTACATTTTTTATGTTAACCATTTCTTTCAATTTCCAACCAATTCTTCTCAAAATTCCAAAAACAAAAACTTTCTTGGTTACCCCAAAATCCAATTTTCAAACCAAACCCTTCCTAAGGTTCTAGTTCATCATTTTATTAAGTCATTTTTCATTTTCTTCCTCATTTACATCTAACCATAATATTAGTTATTTCGACATTTTAATTAGATTTCTTACACTTAAGTTAACATATTCCATCATCCTCTTCTCAAGAAAACAGAAAATCAAATTATATATTATTAAGGGTGTTCCCAACCAAAATTTCTCATGGTCTTCTTCTAGGTGTTTAAGGCCATATTCATTTTATCAATCTAACCTTATCCATTCAATTTTTCACCATATTTAAATATACATAACAACAGCACAAAACTCTAAAATTTTGCCACCCCTATCCATACCTATGCAAAGCCTTCCACACAAACCTAAGTATTCAAACATACATCACATGCAAGATCAACATGTAACATGATATAGCAACATCCATGGCCAATCATCAAAGAAGAAAATATTGTAAATTTCATTAAATTTCTAGGAACAAAATCCCATATAAATGTTATAAATTTCAAAGATTTTTCTCAAAAAGAGATATTGTTAAACCTTCTTAAAGATCACCCTACCTCACTTGGTGAATTCTTTTTCTTGTTTCCTCTTGAAGGAAGTGGCAAGATTCCTCCCTTCTTTTACCTTTTCCAGCAGCTTAAATAAGAGAAGGAGGGTGAGTTTTCAACCCCAAGGATGAAGAGAAAAGATGGATTTAAGTGGAGATTAAGCTAACTTACCTTGAGTACTTAGTCCTCTAGACTTTTCCTTCTTCTTCCTTCCTCTCTTCTCCTCTCTTTCTCTCCTTTCCTTACTCTACCTTACTTCTATTTTTTCTCTCCCTCACTTAGATGAAATTCTAATGTTATAAAAGTGGTTTTGCCTTAAATAAATTATCAAGTGGGCCTTCTTTCATAATTATGGATCTACCTTATCACAATTTGGATGCACTTGGCTGCTTTTTGGGGGAAGCTAACTCATGTTCTTGTCTTTCTCTCCCTTAGTCAAGATATGCATAGGAAAATGAGATTTGTATTTGAAAATCATGATAAAATGTTCTTAAGACAAGGGACAAGGTCCCTATGATTTAGGAATTCATTTTATTTTCCTTTTGTCTCACTCAAGTATGATAGGTTTGGCTTTATAGGTGGCAAATTTATAGTCCTTAAGTCTCCCTTGCTTAACTAAAATTATTTATGTAGGATAAGGATGTTTTGTCATAATGCTATGTATTATTACCTATTATATCATCACATGGCTTGCTGAAATTATAAGTGTAGGATATAGATGTTTTGTCCTAATGCCATGTGACCTAATCTTGATTATTATTACACTATTATTTTATCACATGATTTTTACTTTTCTCTCTTGGGTTTGGGCTTATTCTTGTCCATTTCCTTTGCTTTGGCTGAAATTCTACTTCTCATAGAGGGTTGGTCATATTTTCATTATTTTTAGGTTATATGTCCAACCTCTATATCCTAGTCCAAGTCAATGTTATATCTCTTGCTTGGGTTATTCAATTGGCTTGCTAGAAACTCATGTGAAGTGAAAATGAAGTATCCATAGATGAAGGCCCAATGTATCTGTGGAGATATTAAACTAGGAACTCTAGCTCTTGAATCAGGAAAAAGTACCTTAATCCATTTTTTTTGAAGTTTTAAGACCTTTACTTCCAATAATTTATCTTCCTTACCTAAGAATTTTGCCTTTTTTTAGGATATTATTTCTAATTTTTCCTATTAGGTTTTCTCTCTTTATCTATTCCTTTAATGTTAGAAACATTTTCTATGCATACACATAAGGTGAAGAATTTCTAAGGCTTAAGATATCTAAAATTGTTTAATAAGTTTTATTTCCTTAATTAAATATTTATGTACCTTTATTAATAAAAGAAACAAAATTAGGAATGTAACAACTTGACCGTACTTCGAGCTAGTTTTTGAGAAGTTGGAAACAGGGTCAACATGGAACATGGCTTGGCCGTGTTTGAAGGCATAAAATAAAGCCTAGTCATGTTACAGGTTGTCATGGGTTTTTTTGGATCTTTTAAAGAATTCTCCAAATATGTATTTTTCCTTAGTTATTGTGTAATATCCCGTAATTTTTTATTTTAAATAATAATGTTTTGCTATAAACAAATATATTTTTATTTGTTTAAAAATGATTATGTTTTGCTAAAAACAAGTCTACTTTTAATTAAAGTAATTATTGTTTTACTTAAAATAATTATATTGGCCTCTAATAAATTTTTGTTCTATTTTTAGAGATATTCTTTCTTTTATTATGCATAAAGATATTTATTTTGTGATTTTTTTATTAAGATTTTTATCAAGAAAAGTCATTATTTAGGAGTTCAACTAAAGTTTTGCAATAATGTAAATTTTAAAAAAAAATTGAGATGTTTTAGGATGAAAAACGGTATTTAAATGAATATATATGTATATATAATAAAATAAAAGTAATCTTAAATATTAAATTATTAAATAATAATAAAAAATAAAAGAAAGAGGGGGAGTGGGAGACAGAAACCAAAGCAGCAAAATTTCGATATGATGAATAGTGAAATAATGTGAATACTATCATAATATTTTCTCTCTAGATCTGGAGTGCCTATTGACTTATGATCTCAAAACTAAGGGTACCATTGGATTTAGGATGGAGAATACTACGATTTTGACTGAACAATTTCTCAAATTAGTCGTAAAATTGCTGTAGATCAGAAGTAGAAAATTTCAAAAAAAGGTAAACTCTAAAAATTTTACTTAGAGACCTCAAATTGGAAATCTAACACTATAAATGGATTCACAAGCTAGATAAACCTTAGGATATGAAATTTTTTAGCTATATGACAACTTTTTATTCTTGGTAAATAGTATTTTTCGAAGATGAATAGTGTTTTCCAGTGGTGAATAGTCTTTTCCGTCCATGAATAGTGACCAAGTTCCCTTAGCCAATTCCTTGATTTTTGGACCCTCTGGACACATTTTTTAAGTTTGTTTAGTCAAATGTGGATTGGGAAAGTACATTTTGGGGCTGTCCAATCTGGAGCCCTTACCCTGTGAGTAGATGATTCTTTCTATGACATGCCCTATACTCTTCTTGATCTTTAAGCAAGCATTTGATTATGTTTATGAGATATTTTCACTTTTAAATGTTTCTAAAATGAATTAAAATTATCTGAATTGCTTACAATTTGGAGTATAGTTTGAGAAGAGTATAGTTTTGAAAATGGATTTCTAAACTCATGGTATATCTGATTTCACATGTATTTATCATGAAATGATGAAGTGAATATTTATGCATGTGGCATTGATTTGTAAAAATATAAAGTTACTAATTATAATTGAATGGCAAGCATAAAGCTCATGGCGAGTTGCTTGATAATTTTACATTGTATTTGATGAATATGCATTTATATATATGTATTTATATGTATGGATGAATATCGACGGGTTGTATAGCATGTGACGGTACCGAATAGGGGACGCCCTATTAGCCTAAGTGAGCTGAAAGAGGGCTGCTCTAACAGAGTGACAGTGTTAATGTGAGGAGGTAAATGGGTGATGGACACACATTCCCTGATCACTATTGTGACTGTAGTCGATTGGTCACTGTGCGTATAGCAAATAAGTGTGTGGGTTGACCAGATCGCCGAATGAGGTAGGTCATTTTAAATTGGGTTGACCAAATCGTCGAATGAGGTAGGTCATTTTAAATTGGGTTGACCAAATCACCAAATGAGGCAGGTCATTTTAAAAGTTTATAACTTTATCTCAAAAGCTCAGTATTTTACTATAATTTATACAACTAAGCATAACAACATTTGTTTAATGATCATACCATGCTGAATATCCTTTTATTTGAAATACGGGTCCCGTATGGATGTACTTCTAAACTGTATTTTCTAAGTGACAAAATTTAAAACATAAGTACATCCATATGCTGACCTAAGAGGTCATAAGAGGTATTATCTGCTCACTAAATTGTCAAACTCACTACACAATATTTCCACATTTTTCATATAAGAATACAGAGTCTGATCCTGCAGATAGGTGATCAGTTAGGTAACATATTCTCTGGGTGAGTCTACGTTGCTTTCAAGGATCACAGTTTTGAATTATACTGTGTTTGTATTCTAGAGTGTGCTCCGAATGCTACAGGCAGGATCTCTGCTTCTGTTGTTATTTTGACATTTATAACTTGGTCTGTATAATGTATATGCATGAGAGAACCAATATATAGCTATTTCCATTACAAAGATTAGTGTTATGCATGTTATGAAAAAAATATCTGATTGTGGAAAAAGAAATGTTTGTTTCACTTGCTCGTAAATTGGGGGCGTTACAAGTTGGTATTAGAGCATTAAGTTTCCCTGTGGCTATCGGAGCATAGGATTCTTTAGTAGGACCTTTGGTATAGATATGAGCCGAACATATTTATACTTCTGGTGCTACTAAGGGATTCTATAGGATTTCAATTTCCTTTCTATTTCAAGTTATTAAATTTCCTAGTATAAAGTTTATTGAATATTGTGACATCTTAAGAGGTATCTATGGGTCAATTACTGCCTGAAAGTGAAAGGGATAGGTGTCCCAGAAAATTTAAAGAGTTGAGACAAATGTCAAATATTATGATTTCTGAATATAATATACATTTTACTTGAATATCTAGATATGGTAGACTTTGATGTGATATTAGAAATGGATTGGTTGGCAACATGTCAGGCCATTTTAGAATGTCATCCGAAGATGATTAAATTCAATATTCCTAGAGACTCTTCTTTCTTGATACAAGGAGACCATAGTAAGGTACCCAAAAATCTAATTTCTGTTTTAGCAGCCTATAAGTTATTACAAAAAGGTGCAAAGAATATTTGACAGTGGTGGGAGATGTTAATATAAAATATACCAGTGTAAATCAAGTTCCAGTGGTTAGAGAATTTTCTGATGTAATTCCTAAGGAATTACCAGGATTACCTTGAAACGTAAAATATAATTTGGTATTAATTTACTTCCTGAAACCCAACCAGTGTCTATGCCCCCATATATAATGGTAATGACTGAACTAAAGGAATTGAAAAATTAGTTGTAAGACTTATTGTATAAGGGATTTATATATCCTTGTACTCCTTCTTGGAGAGCTCCAATACTATTTGTGGAAAACAAAAGATGGTTGCAATTGTGCGTAGATTATAGACAGTTGAATAAGGTGATAGTGTGGAATAAATACTCATAACCTTGTATAAATGATCTGTTTGACTAGTTACAAGGTGCTCAATATTTTTTTTCAAAATTTATTTGAGATATGAGTATCATTAATTGAGAATAAGGGAAGAGGATATTCAAAAAATTTCTTTTAGGACTCATTATGGGCATTATGAGTTCTTGGTGATGTCATTTAGTTTGACAAATGCCTTAGCTGCATTCATAGACTTGATGAATAGAGTATTTAAACTATTCTTGAATAAATTTATTATTATCTTTATTAACGAAATACTAATATGTTTCGAGAGTACAGAGGATCATTAGCAACATTTAAAGATAGTTTTACCAACTCTAAGGGAGTATGGTTGGTAAAGATGGTATCCAAGTAGATCTTAAGAAAGTAAAAGTGGTACAGCAATGGCTACGTTTTACTACATTTAAAGATGAAGATCCAAATCGAATTTGCACTTTCTGTGGTTGTCTGTTGTCCATTCTATTTAAGTTGTAATTGGATCAGGTACATAAACATATGCTTGTAAAACATCAATCAACTCCTCAACATTTGAAGTTGAGATGAGAATTTGTCGTGCTGAGTGTGAAATGAACCTTTGATCCACAGCTTGATCTAGAAAAGACAACAGACCATCAAAGAAATGATTAACATTTAACAAACCTATCAGTTTGTGATGCATATTCAGTTGTGCCCAAAAAACTATTTTGAAAATCTCATATAAAGTACCAAAACCACCTGGTAAGGTAATGAAGGCATCAGCATTGCTCTTCATTCTAGTACCAAAATCTCATATTCACATACTCTCCATCTTTTCCAGGACTGGAACTACAAAAGATATAAATATTTCAAAACTGACAGAATGCGATTCCCTCCATAGCTGCACACACTTTAACTTTGAGTATGAAAGTAAAGATATTAACGTGTGCATTTATAGAAAAGCTATGTGAGTGATTGGTGGATATAAGCTAAATTGAAGGTGAAATTTTCAAAAATGACGGCAAGCATGTATATGTACAATAATTGTGATAGTCGCTCATATTATGCATATAAAGAGAATAAGGTTAAGATATCACCAGAAAATTTGTCTTTTCTTTGATGTCCTTGATGAAGCATTGATATCTTGATTTTGGTAAGAAAGTTGTAGGTGATAGGTGTAATTGTAAAAAAAAAGAGTGAAAATGAAAACATGTTAATTGTTGAAGAGCGATAATCAAATGGTTTATTTTGTTTTCCCAATATTCTTGCTAGTCGACTATCAGTATTATTAAGTCGACTAGCTATTTTGAGAATTTTTAATTTGGACTGGTTTATTTTACAGTTGATTGATTACATCTATTTTGAAGCAATCTATAACAACTCCATTTAAGTAACAATTTTTTTTAAATACCATGAAGTTATTACCTCATTACAACTTAACTCAAAATAACATTTATTTAATTTATACAATACAGAGTTTACATACATATCATTAATCAATAACATCCATATAAAAGTCTAACACATATATGATTACATCTTATTCATCCCTGTTTACCAATTCTGGAGATACGGGTGCGGGTGGTTGCACCTTCACTGGGATCTTAGTCAACTTGACCATAAACACCATATATATTACTAAGATTAGCTTAAAATAGAGTAACTTGATCCAACATACGCTAAAAGCCAGTGCCATAGAGAAAATCTGCATAATTATTTTTCTGAACATGACATGGAAATATAGTGAGAATTAAATCCCAGTAAGTTCAACAATAAATCATCAATATAGCTCATCACGTCATGTTCATATGTATAAACTACAGCAAATATGTTTTGTCACATGAATGCACTATATCTATGCACATGAGAATTATACAATAATGACATGTATGACATGATTAACTATTTTCAGAATATCATATGATGACTATCAATTTATTCTCATATCAAGCTACCTCGGTCAGGGTGAGTATTTTCTACTCTCCGGTACGGGCTTTTCTCGCTCCGTCCGACATAGCCCACTTTCTCTTTCTTTTCTCATTAACATGATTATAACTGTTGGTAGGGCGTCCCCTACTGGTGCACCACACAGATTGCCATGTGACCGTGCTCTATTTTCACAATGATAGCCAAAAATATACTTTCAATAACAACTATGTTCATCAAAATATAATTATTACCAAAAATTATTGGTAATCATGCCATGAACATAACCACTTCAAATATCACTTTATAAAATATTTCTATGTCAAAATTTTACACTTAAGATGGTAAGAAGTTCATACAATGGTAATGGCTATAGCATATACTAGTCATTTATTATTTTCATTTATAAGATTCTTCTTCTTTTTTAAATATTAATTTTATTTCTTTATTTTCTTGATGCAGGTTTTCATCTTATCTAACCTTCTCTTACTAATCAGAATATAACTCCCTCAATTTAAATCTGATGTAGGTGATCTTGGTGTCAATTTAAAGACAAAACAATTATCTAAAACTATTATGTTGAATAGTTTAGCAAAATATTAAGAAATCAATGTGATATTACTCCCTCAAAGTATAGGTTATTTCTTCTCGGGTAGGTTCTGACCTGTACCTATTAAACTGTCCATATTTCCCTCATAAGAATTCCAAATTAAGTTATTCCAGTGGCTAAAAATCCATGACACATATAGCAATAAGTTTTATGTTAATCATTTCTTTTAATTCCCTACAGAATGTTCTCAGAAATTAAAACAAAAAAGCTATCCTAAAATATTATTCCCTAATTAACCAATTTCTGACTACTGCATATTAATCAGAACATATCTACCTCATATGGACTCCAAATTAAGTGATTTAAGTGGCTAAAAATCCGTGACACACACACACACAGATATATATATATATATATATATATAAGTTTTATGTTAACCATTTATTTTAGTTTCCTACAGAATGTTCCCAAAAATTAAAACACAGAAGCTATCCTAACATATTCTTCCCTGATTAAAAATTTTCTGAACACTGCTTACTAATCGGACCATATCTACCTCATATGGACTCCAAATTGAGTGATTTCAGTGGCTAAAAATTCGTGATACATATATCTATAATTCTTCATGTTAACCATTTGTTTTAATTTCTTACCGATTCTTTCCATAATTTTAAAAATAGAATCTTAAAATTTTGCCAACCAAAGCCATACCTATGCAGAACTATCTACACCAGCCTAAGATTATTGATGTTCTAAGATCCTATAACATGATTTAGCAACATCCATGACCAATCATCAATGTTCTAAGATCAAAATCTCATATAAATATTACAAGTTTTAAATATTTTCTTCAAAAAGAAATATTGTTAAACTTACCTTGAAAACTTAGTCCTGTAGACTTCTCCTTCCTCTTTCTTTCTTTCTTCCTTTCCTTTCCTCACTCTACCTTGCTTATGTATTTCCTCTCCCTCACTTGGATGAAAATTCTAATGTTATAGGGGTGGGTGTTTTTTAAATAGACCACCAAATAATTTCAACCAAATAATGGAGATTGAAGGGCTAGAAATTTGCCACCTAAAAAGGCAAAACTATCATAATTGATTAAGACACTTAGTCCTTTAGACTTCTCCTTCTTCTTTCTTCCTTTCCTCCTCTCCTTTCCTCACTCTACCTTGCTTTTATTTTTCCTCTCCCTCACTTGTAAGAAATTTCTAATGTTATAGGGGTGGGTTTTGCTTAAATAGACTACTAAATAATTCACCTTTCATGATCATGGGTCTACCTTATCACAATTAGGATACACTTGGTTGAATTTTTAGAAAACAAACAACTCATGTTCTTGTCTTCCTCTTCCTTAGTCAAGATATGCATAGGAAAAGGAGATTTGTATTTTGAAAATTATGATAATATGTTCTTAAGATAAGGGACAAGGTCCC
Organism: Gleditsia sinensis; assembly: GCA_037074535.1. Classification (NCBI taxonomy): domain Eukaryota; kingdom Viridiplantae; phylum Streptophyta; class Magnoliopsida; order Fabales; family Fabaceae; genus Gleditsia; species Gleditsia sinensis. Next base: position 54,045,726 of record CM073463.1, on the reverse strand, counting down.
TTTGATTTAGGGATTCATTTCCTTTTTCTTTTGTCTTAATCAATTATGATAGGTTTGCCTTTTTAGGTGGCAAATTTCTAGCCCTTGAATCTCCATTATTTGATTGAAATTATTTATGTGGGATAGGAATGTTTTGTCCTAATGTCATGTATTATCATACCACTTGCTAAAATGATGAGTGTAGGATATAGATGTTTTGTCCTAAAACCTTGTATTATCATACTACTTGCTAAAATGATGAGTGTAAGATATAGATGTTTTATCCTAAAGCCTTGTAACCTAATCTTTATTATATTATCACATGATTTATTTTATTTTATTTTATTTTATTTTTCCTCTTGGATTTGGACTTATTCCTACCCATTTCCTTTGCTTTGGATAAAATTTTACCTTTCTTGGAGGGCTGGGACTCATTTTCATAATTTTTGGGCTATCAGTCCAATTTCTATATCCTAGTCCAAATCTATGTGTTATTTCTTGTTTAGGTTATCCAATAGGCTTGCTAGAAACTTATGTGAAGTGAAAAAATTCTATATGAAGTGTCCATAGGTGAAAGCCCAATGTATGAGTGAATATGTTAAACTTAGTAACTCTAGTTCTTGAATTAGGTAATTCCCTACAGAATGTTCCCAGAAATTAAAACACAGAAGCTATCCTAACATATTCTTCCCTGATTAACCATTTTCTGATCACTGCTTACTAATCGGACCATATCTACCTCATATAGACTCCAAATTGAGTGATTTCAGTGGCTAAAAATCCGTTAGGAAGTCTATGAGTAGTTTGGCTCATATCACAATGGTAAGAAGGCCGTTGATTAAAGAAATACATAAGCTGGAAAGTGATGGAGTAGTAATGGAAGTGAAGGAACCTAGAATATTATTAGCCTATATGCAATTTCAATCATCCTTGATCGAACAGGTGAAAAAGGCACAGAGAGAGGATGACTATTTGTGCAAGAAAATGGAAGAAGTGAAGAATGGATATGTGTACCCGATAAAGAAGAACTTAAGAAAGAAATTTTAGAGGAAGCCCATAGATCCATCTATACAATTCATCCTGGAATAACTAAAATGTATCAGGATCTAAAAGAAATTTATTGGTCGGAAGGTATGAAGAAAGATATAGTGGATTACAAGTCTCGATGTTTAACTTTTCAGCAGGTGAAAGCGAAACATCAAAGGCCTGTAGGATTACATCAGCAGATAGAGATATCTGAATGGAAATAGGAAAGAATAACTATGGATTTTGTTACGAGGTTACCAAGAACACCAAAAGGGTTTGATTCAATATGGGTGATCATTAATAGGTTAACTAAGTCAGCATATTTTCTACCAGTAAAAACTACATACAATGTAGTTCAGTATGCAAGATTATATTTGAATGAAATAGTGAGGATTCATGGAGTGCCAATATCAATTATTTCTGATCAAGGACCACAATTCACAGCTCGTTTTTGGAGAGGTTTCCAAGAAGCTTTGGGCACGAAGTTGAATCTCTGTACTGCATTCCATCTTCAAACAGATGGGCAATCTGAGCGAACCGTTGAAATATTGGAAGACATGCTTCGGGCTTGTGTTTTAGATTTTCAGGGTAGTTGGGAAAGATTTCTGCCTTTAGCTGAATTTGCTTATAACAATAGTTATCAAGCCAGTATACAAATGGCTCCTTTTGAGGCATTATATGGCAGGCGTTGTCGTTCCCCGATTGGATGGTTTGAGATGGGCGGAGCAAAAGTTTTAGGTCCTGATATGGTACAGGATGCACTGGTCAAGGTAAAATTAATTAAGGAAAGGTTGTTAGCAACCTAGAGTAGACAGAAGTCTTACGTTGATAATAGACGTTACCCATTGGAATTTGCCATAGGTGAACATGTTTTTATGAAAATATCTGCTATGAAGGGAGTAGTGAGATTTGGGAAGAAAGGAAAATTAAGTCCACACTATATAGGACCATTTGAAATTCTTGATAGGATCGGTTCGGTAGCTTATCGTTTTCCTTTACCTCCTGAATTGGGTAATGTCCATCCAGTTTTTCATGTGTCTATGCTACAGAAATATTTACCAGATCCTACATATATTATACAGTGTCCACAAATTCAGTTACAGGAAGATTTAACCTATAAAGAACAACCAGTAGCAATAGTGGACAGACAAGTAAAAAAGTTGCGGTCAAAAGAAATACCTACAGTGAAGGTGATATGGAAAAATCACTATTCTGAGGAAGTTACTTAGGAAAGAGAGTAGGATATACGCATCAGATATCCGCATTTTTTTGAACAATAAGGTTAGTATTTATCTGCAACTATGGTGATGAAATTCGAGGACCGAATTTCTTTAAAGGGGGAAGAATGTAATAACCGTAAAATTTAACAAAAATTCTGATTAAAGAAAATTTGGAATAAAAGAGAGAATTTCGAAAATGGGAATAACAATCGTAGAAAATATGTATATTTACTACATGAGTTAAAGAAGTACAAAGAAAATATAAGAATTTACGTTTTGGGGCGTAATTTTTATTTTTAAATAATAGTATTTTGTTATAAACAAATATATTTTTATTTGTTTAAAAATGATTGTCTTGCTAAAAGTAAGTAGACTTTTACGTAAACTAATTATTTTTTTGTTTAAAATAATTATATTGGCCTATAATAAATTTTTATTTTATTTTTAGAAATATTCTTTCGTTTAATATGTATAAGATATTTATTTTGAGATTTTTTTTTATTACAAATTTTATCAAGAAAAATCATGATTTAAGAGTTAACTAAAAGTTTATGAGAATGTAAATTTTTAGAAATTTTTGGAATATTTTAGGATGAAAAACAAAATTTATATGAATATATATAAAAGAAAATCCTATTATTAAATTATTAAATTATTATTATTATTATTATTATTAAAATAAATAAATAAAAGGGGAAGAGGAGACAACACGGAGGCTACTCGAAAATTTCTTAAAACTGAAAGAAGGAATAGTGAGTGAATAGTAACCTTCAATTTTCTCTCTAGATCTAGAGTGCCTATTGGCTTCCGATCTCAAAATTGAGGGTACTACTGGATTTAGGACGAAGAATACTATGGTTTTGACTGATTAATTTTTCAAATCAGCCGTTGAATCGCCGTAGATCTGAAGTAAAAAATTTCAGAAAAAGGTAAATTCTGAAACTTTTACTTAGAGACCTCCAATTAAAATTCTGACACCGTAGATGGATTCAAGAGTTAGATAAACCTTAGGATATGAATATTTTCGACCATCTGATAAATTTTTGTTCGTCATAAATAGTGATTTTCGATGGGTGAATAGTGTTTTCCGGTGAGTGAATAGTTTTTTTCGGCAGTGAATAGTGACCAAGTTCTCGAAGTTATTTTCTTAATTATTGGACCTTCCGCATACGTTTTCGAGGTCTATTTGATCAAATAAAGATTAAAAAAGTACATTTTAGAGTTGTCCAATCTGGAGCCCTTACCTTGTGAGTAGACGATTCTTTCTATGACTTGTCTTTACTCTTCTTGAATTTTAAATTAATAAATGAGTATGTTTACAAGACATTTATACATTGATATGTTATTGAAATGCTTTAAAATATCTAAAACGGTTGCAATATTATGTCTAGTTCAAGAAGAGTATGAATTTTGAAATGAAAATTTGAAATACATTGAACATGTGATTTTACATGTATTTTTCATTATATGGCAAATGAAATATGTTATGCACGTGATATTGATTTATACAGTGATATGTTTGCCTCTTATATGGGCATGTATACATGATTCCCCTGATTGAGAAGTTTTGACATAGGAATATACTGAGACTGAAAATCTGTATCATATTGAGAATTTTATACTGGATTATATGGCATATGTGCATATGATATTTTTTGTGGTGGAATCCTATTGGAAACACTGTCTACTAACAGTAGGTGATGTTAGCCCTGGTGCGCACCTTGATTGCCTCAACTAGCAGGGGGTGGTTCTAACCTCGTGTGAGGGCCAACACATGGGAGATGAAATGTGATGGAGAACGGAATGCCTCCTATATGGACGAGATGCCAATTATATGAGATGTGATTTGCCTTCCCTTTGCTGTGTGCTTGGGAAATACTCATATAGAGTCCCTTCGCATGTCCTCTTGAATGGTAGTAGGGCAAACCTCAGTGGGATGTTGAGTTTAGGCAAATCCTATACCACCAAAGTACGAAAGGGGTTAAACTCTGATATAGTGGTTCCGATATGGGATCCTCCAAATATTTTCATAAGATTTATGTTGATGCATAACATGATTTTATTACCATTCTTATAACATTACTTATGAATTGAATATGCATATGAATTTGAACAGAGTTCATTTGAAATGCGGGTCCCATATGAATGTACTTCCGAATTGTGATTTTCAATGTGACAAGTTTTACAATAAAGAGTACATTCATATGTTGACCTAAGAGGTCATAGGAGGTGTTATCTGCTCACTAAGTTGTAAAGCTCACTACACGTGGTTGATATATTTTTCAGATAAAGACCCAGAGTTTGGTCCTGTGGCTTCTTGATCGACTAGGTGTCGTACTTCTGTGGTGAACCTAAATTTTTTTTGGGCTCTTAGTGTTTAAATTGTAATATAATTGTACTCTAGAGTTGCTCTGAACGTCACAGGCAGGATCTTTGTTTCCGCTGTAAAACTGATAAATGTAGACCTGGCATGTATAATTAGTTATGTTGAAATTTGTAAACATATGATATTATCTAGTTATGTCATAATATGAAATTGTTTGCAAATGAATAAAGATAAAGTTATCGGACAGTAGTGTTATTCATGTTCCTAAAGTAGGGGTGTGACAAGTTTGGTTGAATTTTTGGAAAACAAACAATTCATGTTCTTGTCTTCCTCTTCTTAGTCAAGATATGCATAGGAAAAGGAGATTTGTATTTTGAAAATTATGATAATATGTTCTTAAGATAAGGGACAAGGTCCCTTTGATTTAGGGATTCATTTCCTTTTTCTTTTGTCTTAATCAATTATGATAGGTTTGCCTTTTTAGGTGGCAAATTTCTAACCCTTGAATCTTCATTATTTGGTTGAAATTATTTGTGTGGGATAGGAATGTTTTGTCCTAATGTCATGTATTATCATACCACTTGCTAAAATGATGAGTGTAGGATATAGATGTTTTGTCCTAAAGCCTTGTATTATCATACTACTTGCTAAAATGATGAGTGTAGGATATAGATGTTTTGTCCTAAAGCCTTGTAACCTAATCTTTGTTATATTATCACATGATTTATTTTATTTTATTTTTCCTCTTGGATTTGGGCTTATTCCTACCCATTTCCTTTGCTTTGGATAAAATTCTACCTTTCTTGTAGGGCTTGGACACATTTTCATAATTTTTGGGCTATTGCTCCAATTTCTATATCCTAGTCCAAGTCTGTGTTTTATTTCTTGGTTAGGTTATCCAATGGGCTTGCTAGAAACTTATGTGAAGTGGAAAAACTCTATATGAAGTGTCCATAGGTGAAAGCCCAATGTATGGGTGAATATGTTAAACTTAGCAACTCTAGTTCTTGAATTAGGAAAAATTACCCTAATCCAATGTTTTCTTGAAATTTTAAGACCTTTACTTGTTTTCAAAAATTTATCTTCCTTACCCAAGAATTTCACCTTTCTTTAGTATATTATTTCTAATTTTTCCTCTTAGGTTTTCTCTCTTTACCTATTCCATTAATGTTGGAACATTTCTATGCATACAAGTAAGGTGAAGAATTTCTAAGGATTATATTTCCTTAGATATCTAAAAATTGTCTAATAAATTTTATTTCCTTCATTAAATATTTATGTACCTTAAAAAAATGAAATTAGGGATGTTACTTTGAATACTTTTGTATTTTTATTAATTCATGAAACGAAATTAGGGATGTTACACAATCAATTACATCCTACCAGTTAACTATGTATTCTTTGTTTTTCACATATTTTTATAAGTTCGGAAATGTTTCTTTTTCACCGAATACCAAAAGCTTAAAAGTAGATTTTGGCACATATATTCAAAACTTGCAGTCACCAAGTTTTGCTGAAATAACAGCTAGATTTTGTTGATAGATTTTCAAGAATTACGACCACCGAATTTAATTTTCTTCCAATGCTTTGTCCAAATTTTTTACTTTCTATTTTGGCACCGTTCTTTATTATGTTTTTCGTCCGTTCTACTGCATTCTTCCTTATTAATGTTTGACACTAAATGCAAAGCTCTTTTTCCTCATTACAAGAAAAGTTAATTTCTTTTCTTTGAAACTCAGTTATTATGGTGTCCAAGTAGTTAGTAGGTTAAAGTATGTAGATTTTGAAAGAATTTATCTAACAAAGAGCACATTTAAAAAAAATCTTTATATCAAGTATGTATAATTGTGTAAATTGGCAGATTATGTGAAAATTAGAAAGAGTAATGAGTTTATAGTATATACTGATTGAGTATTAAGGTATGAAGAACAACTAAGTTTACCTAACGTGGTTGAGAAGGGAAAGGAGAATAATTTGAGAATCATGATCGAAAATAATGTAAGCGATCAAAGTATTTGTGTTAAGGGTTTATACCATGCTAAATTGAGTCTAGTACCTAGGATGTGAATTATATTGAGATTGGAAATTTACGTGTGAACAATTGTTGAGAAAGGAGATTTCAAAGGAAGTCATATATTGAGAATATGAATAATCCAAGACAATAAGGATATACTAAGATATGAAAGAATTGTACTAGTATAATGGTAAAAAGAAAATACAAGTGCAATATTTTTCGTTGTTTGGTATGTCAACAAGTAAAAATTGAATATATTGTTTCAAAAGAGTTAATTAGGAAGTTTAGGATCTTAGCTAGATTATAGTATAGCTGATAGTAAATCTAAATGATGTGTTTTTACATTAAAATTTATGCTTTAGGTATTTTTATATTATTTTGGTGAAATTTTGGAGAAAATCATTTATCTTTAGTTGAACTTGCCCATATCAATCATTATCATGCCTTACAAAGAAATGGCACTATTTGAAGTTTTACATTAAGAATCGTAGGACTCCTAATAGGTGGATGAGTTGAATAAGGTTAAGTTTTTGGAATCTAATTTGGAATATCAAGAAATAGATAGAATATGATTAACCTAAATTGATGATGTTAATTTAGAGAGTATGCTTCAAGCATATGTCTTCAAGTTTGGAAGGAGATCCCTTAACAGAATTTGCTTATAATAAAGTGTTATTGGATGATTTAAAGCCTGAAGTAAAGATGTTACAAACTTTTTGTTTGATAACTTAGTGGAGTTAGACTTATGATAAGATGTTGTTGATAAAGTGAAATGGAATGAAAAAAAGAATACAAGCAACTCAATACAGGTCAAAAGTCTATAAGGACCATGAATGTTGAGCACGAATAATTATCAGTTGGTGACCACATATTCTTGAAGGACTCACCAATGAAAGAGGTAATGAGGTCTGGAAAGAAGGAAAAGGTTAAGATTTAGTATATAGGCTCTTTTGGAATTTTGGATAAAGTATGCATAGTATATATTGCCTACTTTTGCTATCCGGATTAAGTAATGTTAGTATCATCTTTCTTGTATTAATGCTAAGGAAGTACCTATCAAATTCTTTTCATGTTATCTAATTCTAAGAAATTCAATTGGATAAAAAATTTGGCTTAACTATGGGTACAATCGATGTTTATTGTTGATCGACAAGTGAAGAACTTATGGATGAAAGAAATCCCTATAGTTAAGTTATATGGAAAATTCACTCAAATGAAGAGACATATTAAAAAGTAAAGATGATATAAAAAACAAATATCCCCAATTATTTGAGTAATAAGGTTGGTAACTCCAAACTATGCCTTGATTTCATTCCATACATGTGATAGGATGGGCTAAAATTTGGGGACCGAATTTCTTAAGGGGGGAAGAATGTAACATCTTGTAATTTTTATTTTTAAATAATAATTTTTTACTATAAACAAATATATTTTTATTTTTTTAAAAATGATTATGTTTTGCTAAAAGCAAGTTTACTTTTAATGAAAGTAATTATTGTTTTGCTTAAAATAATTATATTGGCCTCTAATAAATTTTTGTTCTATTTTTAGAGATATTCTTTCTTTTATTATGCATAAAGATATTTATTTTGTGATTTGTTTTATTAATATTTTTATCAAGAAAATTCATGATTTAGGAGTTCAACTAAAATTTTGCAATAATGTAAATTTTTAAAAAGTTTTGAGATGTTTTAGGATGAAAAATGGTATTTAAATGAATATATATATATATATATATATATATATATATATAAAATAAAATAAAAATAATCTTAAATTTTTAATTATTAAAAAATAATAAAAATAAAAGAAAGAGGGGGAGGGGAAGACAAAAACCAAAGCGGCAAAATTTCGATATGATGAATAATGAAATAGTGTGAATAGTATCTCTATGTGTTTCTCTCTAGATCTGGAGTGCCTATTGGTGTCTGATCTCAAAATTAAAGGTATCACTAGATTTAGGATGGAGAATACTACGATTTTAACCGAACAATTTATAAAATCAACCATAGAATCGTCGTAGATCGGAAGTAAAAAATCTTAGAAAAAGGTAAACTCTAAAACTTTTAGTTAGAGACCTCAAATTAGAAATATGATATCATAGATGGATTTAGGAGCTAGATAAACCTTAAGATATGAAATTTTTCAGTTATCTGACAACTTTTTATTCTTGGTGAATAGTATTTTTCAAAGATGAATAGTATTTTTCGGTGGTGAATAGTGACCAAGTTCCTTGAGCCAATTCCTTGATTTTTCGACCCTCCGGACACGTTTTTGAAGTCTGTTTAGTCAAATGTGGATTGGAAAAGTACATTTTGGGGTTGTCCAATCTGGAGCCCTTACCCTATGAGTAGATGATTCTTTCTATGACTTACCCTATTCTCTTTTTGATCTTTAAGCATGTATTTGATTATGTTTATGAGATATTTACACTTTTAAATATTTTTGAAATGCATTAAAATTATCTGAATTGCTTACAATTTGGAATATAGTTCGAGAAGAGTATAGTTTTGAAAATGGATTTCTGAACTCACGGTATATCTGATTTCACATGTATTTCTCATAAAATGATGAAGTGAATATTTATGCATGTGGCATTGATTTGTAAAACTATAAAGTTACTGATTATAATTGAATGGCAAGCGTAAAACTCATGGCGAGTTGCTTGATAATTTTACATTGCATTTGATGAATATGCATTTATATCTATGTATTTATATGTATGGTTGAATATTGACAAGTTATATGGCTTGTGACAATACCGAATAGGGGACACCCTATTAGCCTGAGTGAGCCGAGTGAGGGCTGCTTCAACCGGGTGACAGTGGTAATGTGAGAAGGCAGATGGGTGATGGACTCACATTCTCTGATCACTATTGTGACTGTAGTCGATCGATCACTATGCGTATAGCAAATGATTGTGTAGGTTGACCAGATTGTCGAATGAGGTAGGTCATTTTAAATTGGGTTGACCAGATCGCCGAATGAGGCAGGTCATTTTAAAAGTTTATAACTTTATCTCAAAAGCTCATTATTTTACTATAATTTATACAACTGAGCATAACAACATTTGTTTAATGATCATACCATGCTGAATATGAATATCCTTTTATTTGAAAATATTTAAAATACGGGTCCCATATAGATGTACTTCTGAACTGTATTTTCGGAGTGACAAAATTTAAAACATGAGTACATCCATATGCTGACCTAAGAGGTCATGGGAAGTATTATCTGCTCACTGAATTGTCAAACTCACTACACGATATTTCCACATTTTTCATATAAGAATACAAAGTCTGATTCTGTAGATAGGTGATCAGTTAGGTGACATATTCTTTGGGTAAGTCTACATTACTTTCAAGCCTCACAATTTTGAATTATACCATGTTTGTATCCTAGAGTGTGCTTCAAACGCTACAGCCAGGATCTCTGCTTCTGTTGTTATTTTGACATTTATAACTTGGTCTGTATAATGTATATGCATGAGAGAACCAATATATATCTATTTCCATTACAAAGATTAGTGTTATGCATGTTATGAAAAAAATATCTGATTGTGGAAAAAGAAATGTTTGTTTCAACTGCTCGTAAATTGGGGGTGTTACATATTGGGCCCACTTGCTCAACTACAAAAAGAAAACATAGCCAAGTAGTATCCAAAGCAAAAAAATAAAATATGATAAAATTAGGAAATAATCACAAGTTAACAACGAGTTAAGGGATGAAAATCAACAAATAAACACACAATTTTCCCATTTATCAAGTATTATTTGTCAACCTCCCAATTTATTTAAACATTCAAATATCTAATTAATTTGCAAAATAAAATAAACTAAAACTAACTACAACTAATATGCAAAAGAAATAACTATCAAAGAATAATGATATAGGAATATCATCACTTAGTTGTTCACTTGATTCTTTGTGTAACGACCGATTTTTTTTTATATAGCGACCGATAACATATTCCAACACCAAACCACATACATTTATATAAGTAGCTAATATTCCATTATCATAATATCCGAACTACATCAAAGGTTAATATTTATACATCAACAACACTGAGACACATAACAATATCAACTTAACAATGAACCCTATACCGCACATCTCCATTGGGTGTAAAGGGTGGAGGAGGTGGTGCTGGCATCGAGATCTATACAAAGCATCGCCATCCACTAGATCTTCTATGATCAAGTGCACGGAAGCAGCTAGCATATCGTTTGCTCTTATCTGAACATAACACCAACAATAATGAGAACGGAGGTTCCCAATAGGTTTAACATTAAAAGCATCATACGGTAAATAAAGAAAACACAGTGTTATGTCCAGCTGTATAAACTATAGAAAACATTTTCTCTTTGTATATGATAAAGTAACAAGAATGTATAGCATGCTTTCATATTCAACAGACAGGTTATGCATCAATATCAGACATGTATAATAACTAGGTTATACTTTAATATATGCTTGTATCTATATATCTTTACAGTGCTTTCATGTAGGGTGACTGATCGTTTGTAGCCACATCACAACACTCAGTGACTAATCGTCTGTAGCCATATCTCCACACTCAGTGACTAATCGTCTATAGTCACATCTTAACCATGTACATCAACATGATATGACCATGTATACATCAAACAACTCACCTTTATCATCATGCTTGCCATCCACAATCAACTTCGTCTCTTCATACAATCAATATGTAGCAACTCCTCTATCGTCATATAATAATGTACACATCATATTCTTTAATCATCATGACCATCACAATGGGATTATGCATTAACCAAGCACATCAATAATGTCATGCATAATATCATCACCACATCATTTACAAATATGTATTAATACACTTACCAAGAATGCATACCTTATATCATATAATCCTCATGCATTGATATACTAGCATAGGCATCAAATCAACATGCATTTCATCCATACATTGTACATATAGCTCATATGCAATTCACTTACATATATCTTATCAATACATAACAAATTCACTTGCATAGGTCTCATTAATATGTATTTTTATCCATACATTAAACATACATCTCATCAATATGCAATATGTGACTTAATTTCTCATAATAAAAGGATAGAATTCACACTACAATGCATCATTAAAAAGGTATTTATTTGTATTCTAGTTCCCCTTAACATCATCCATTCATTGGAGTTCATTTAGAGCCTTTAAAATGCAAAACGGAACAAAAACAACCTCAAGCATGGCATGGCCATGTCCCCAAGCGCGCCATGCTTCAAGCTGTGGAAAACGTGCTGAAAAATCACAAAACAGCCCGAAGCACAGCCATGCTTCGAGTTTTCCCAGCAGCCCAGATTTCTGTCCAACCAGACCTTCCTTTACTAAAAAGACCATAACTCCCTCATTTTAACTCCGATGAAAGTGATTTTAGTGTTTATGGAAAGCTAAGACAATTATTTATAACTTTTGTGTTTACTACTTTAATAGATTAGAAGCAGAAATATGTGAAAATAGTGTACTAAAACAGCATCCCAATTATGTGCGTTAAATTTGACCTTTATTCACTCATCCCGATCAAGGTGATTCTAGAGGCATTAGAAAGCTAAGAAACAGGGCTACAACCCATATGTTAGACATATTTTCAGATTCGATACAAATCATATCCAACAAAACCAACTATTCAGAGCATCGATTTTCAACCCTTTCAAGCCCAAAATCAGCAAACACATGTATGATCTATGCATCCAAACTCTCAAATTTCATGGCTAAACACAAATATCCATCACGCATCATCAAAATAGGATATATGAAACACTTATAAATCAGTCAACATACATGAAATTCCATGGAAATATGAATAATGTTAAACATACCAAACTAGAGATTCTTTCTCTTCTCAAACTTTCTTTGGATTTCCTCCTCTTGATCACTCTCCTTTTTACTTTCTCTTGGATCTTCACCTTTTCTGTATTTCTCTCTTCTTTCTCTCTCTCTCTTCTTTTCCTTCCTCTCCTTCTCTCGGTCTCTCTCCCTTCTCCCCTTTTCCTTGGCCGTCCTCTCCCTCTCCCTTCACCTTTTTGGCCTACTTCTTCTCCAAGCTAAGACTTGGTCAAGTCCATTACTTCTCCTCCAAGCCAAGACTTTGCCAAGTCAAAGCTTCCTCTCCAAGCCATCCCTCTTGCCTTCTCTCCCTTGGGTTAGTCGACTCACCCTTGAGTCAAGCAAAGATAAGATATTTTATTTAACCTTCCTCAACAAGCCATCACTTCCTATCTCAAGACCTTACTTTATCCAACTATTACACTCTTGCCATCCCATCACAATTGAACTATGCCATTAGATAAGGCTTTGTTTGGTTGTAGGAAAATTCCACCAAATGCTTTAATTCCACTTAATTCTTTTTCTATGGTTTCATTAATGTTCCATTTTATTCTCTTCCATTCCCTTCACCATGAGAATTATTTTTCACTCATTAAAATCCAGGATGTTACACTTTGCCCTTCCTCATTATTTATTTTAATATCTAGAATCACAAACATGCACACTTAATTATTTATAAACCTCTTTTAGGATAAATAAACATAATTATTCATAAGATAAATCCCAAAAATAATGAATAACTGAGCAATAATTCAAATGTTAAAACAAGCTCACGAAGGCCATGCAAGATATAAAGGTATATTGTTATCTATACATACAAATTAACTCATTCATTTCTAAGCTATTAGCGATTAGACTTACACTATTTAATTCAATGGTCATAATATCTAATTACCTTCATCAAGACTAACCAATCATTTCCTCATCTAATTGGTTGTTAAAAAATTAAAAGCATTAAGAATGGAATTGAATAAACAATTCACAGACATTAAAAACAAATAAGATAGATGTAGGCAAATCAAACTAAACGGTATTATCCATTGAATCCATAGAAAACTAATTTAATGGTTAACTACTCCTAAAACAAAATACAAGGGAAAGAACATAAGAAATAGACACAAGAGAAAGGTCGAAGGAAAGAAAACTAGGGGTTTTCTAGGACTCCAACTTCAATCTTCCACGAACTCTTGATCATTTTTGCAAATTGATGAATTCTCCTTTACCTTGATTCTATTCTAATGCTTTTGGGTATAGAGAAGTATCTCCTATGTTTGCCATAGGTCTTTTATTTACATTGAGGGTGAAAAGAAAAAGTATGTAAATAGGATTAGGAGACCCTTACATAGCAAAGCCATAGCTTCCCAAATCCTACAGACTTTATGCACATATAAATGGTGCGTACTGTCACAGGTACACCCAAATTGATACCTTAACTCAAAACTAATCTGTAGTAGTGGGAGTGAGGGTCGATCCCACAGAGACTGTTATTACCGTATGAGATTGAAAAAGGGGGGGATTGATAGTTGCAAATAAAATCAAGTAAACAATAACGAAAGTAATTAAGAGAGAGTGATTAATGATAAAGACGTTGGTTTCAGTTGATATCCATCGTCAAGGGATTGCATTGATCATTGACAACATAATCAATCTGTAATTGAATATCTATCATTGGGTTTGTAATCTTGTTCCTCCTTAAGTCTAGTAAATTAATGATAGTGATTAACGATAAAGACGTTGGTTTTAGTTGATATCCACCGTCAAGGGATTGCATTAATCATTGACAACATAATCAATCTGTAATTGAATATCTATCATTGGGTTTGTAACCTTATTCCTCCTTAAGTCTAGTAAATTAATGATAGTCGCACCAATTAAACCCTAATTAACAAGCAATCTTTAGCACATCGGTAAAGCATAACTTATTAACTACATGAAGAACTAGAGAAACTGACAGAGCTAAACAAATATAAACACATCGGTTATATCTAATTTAGTTAATTATTCATCATAGGTTCAATGATTTATAATCCAAAATCCTCAAACCTATTTGCCTCATGAATCACAGAATTGAAGATTTTGTTCAAAACATAATTCAACGGTAGATTAAGACAGATAATATACTAGTAGTCCTCCTATCAATCATATGAATAATCATTGAGAAGAAGAACAGATAAATAATCAATACTCAATTCAAATTGAAATAATAAAATCAAATCCACATCTCAAAATGCATGAAGATCCCTTGAGGTTTCAATCTACCTCAACCGACTAAAAAAGAACTACCCATGCAGGGCCATAAGAAAATCTAAAGAAGAATTGAAGAATGTAACTAAGAACTTGGATGAATGAATGAATGAATTTTTTGTTTGTTTTCCTCCCTTTTTATAGATTCTCTCCTCCTAATTGGAGTAGGAGTGTTTCTAGGTCAAATTTTGCCCTATCGGGCTTCAATTGGAGTTGAAAAACTCTAAAAATCGCGAATTCAGCGACTTGGTGCGGCAGTGGGCGCCGCGGCGCTCTGGAAATCCAAAGACGAGGTGCCGCGACACTTGTAACATCCCTAATTTTGTTTCATGTATTCAAAGTAACATCGTTAATTTCGTTTCTTTTATTGATAATGATACATAAATATTTAATTAAGGAAATAAAATTTATTAGACAATTTTTAGATATCTAAGGAAATATAATCCTTAGAAATTCTTTACCTTACGTGTATGCATAGAAATGTTCTAACATTAATGGAATAGGTAAAGAGAGAAAACCTAAGAGGAAAAATTAGAAATAAATATACTAAAGAAAGGTGAAATTTTTGGGTAAGGAAGATAAATTTTTGTGAAGTAAGTAAAGGTATTAAAATTTCAAGAAGATTGGATTAGGGTAATTTTTCCTAATTTAAGAGTTAAAGTTATTACGTTTAGTATCTCCACCCATAAATTGGGCTTTCACCTATGGACACTTCATATAGATTTTTTCTACTTCACATAAATTTTTAGCAAGCCAATAGGATAGCTTAAAGAAGAAATAAAACATAGACTTGGACTAGTATATAGAAATTGGACCAGTAACCCAAAAGTCTTGAAAATGTGACTAAACCCATTAGGTGACATGGCATTAAGACAAAATTTTAGCAAGTGGTGTGATATCTTACATTCATAATTTTAGCAAGTGGTATGATAATACATGGCATTAGGACAAAACATCTATATCCTACACTCATAATTTTAGCAAGTGATATGATAATATATGACATTAGGACAAAACATTCCTATCCCACACAAATAATTTCAACCAAATAATAGAGATTCAAGGGTTGGAAATTTGCCACCTAAAAAGGCAAACCTATCATAATTGCTTAAGATAAAATAAAAAGGAAATGAATCCCTAAATCAAAGGGACCTTGTCCCTTATCTTAAGAACATATTATCATAATTTTCAAAATACAAATCTCCTTTTCCTATGCATATCTTGACTAAGGAAGAGGAAGACAAGAACATGAGTTGTTTGTTTTCCAAAAATTCAACCAAGTGCATCCTAATTGTGATAAGGTAGATCCATGATTATGAAAGGTGAATTATTTGATAGTCTATATAAGCAAAACCAACCCTTATAACATTATAATTTTTGTCCAAGGGAGGGAGATGAAAAATAGAAGCAAGGTAGAGTGAGGAAAGGAGAGGAAGAAAGGAAGAAAGAGGAAGGAGAAGTCAAGAGGACTAAGTGCTCAAGGTAAGTTTAACAATATTTCTTTTTGAAGAAAAGATTTAAAACTTGTAATATTTATATGAGATTTTGATCTTAGAACTTTGATGATTGGTCATGGATGTTTCTATATCATGTTACATATTATGTATGTTTGAATACTTAGGCTGGTGTAGATAGTTCTACATAGGTATGGCTATGGGTGGCAAAATTTTTAGCTTCTATTTTAAAACTTTTGGGAAGAATCAGTAAGGAATTAAAACAAATGGGTGATGTGGGGTGATTTCTACATATTATGTATGTTTGAATACTTAGGCTGGTGTAGATAGTTCTACATAGGATTTTCCATATGCTTATTCTTCATGCCGCTTTCCACTAATATAGACCAAAACTATCTCTAGGATCAATAGGATTTTATTTAGCTTGTAATGTGGCCAGGGTATAAGGTAAGATAAAGGATACAAAGTTAGGCTCAATCACCCAGCACCACATGATTAAATTTGATCTCTTGAGCTTTTCTAAATTTGGGGTGATTTCTCCCCCCACACTCATTTTCTTGTTTCAATTGAATTTAATTTATCCTTTTTCCTCAATTCTCTAAATTTTTTTTTCACAGCATTTGGATTTTTCTTCTATTTCCTTTGCATAATTCTTTTTTATTCATAATTCTTTTCTTTTCCTTGCTCCACCCTTCCACCCTTTTTTTAAATAAAGCTTTACAAAATAAGTATTCAGAAAAATAATCATGGAGTTAGTGAATAGGATAAAAAATAAAGATATTCATACAAAATTTGGCTTTCGGCTTGTTTGTGGTTTTTAGAAGGAAAAGTTCATTAAGCTCAAGATAGAAGAACTAAGGATATTTTATTGCTTAGGTTAGGCTAGAAAGGCTCAATCTATCAAATAATGCCTAAATTATCTCATAAATAATAGTATTAACCTAGGATTTCGCCTCAAGCAGCATTCGAATAAGTTCTAGAATCCTGTTAAGAACATGAAATATTTTTGAATTATATAAACCTTCTCTAAGTAAAAGATAAAATTGAATACCCAAAGTTATTGTGCAAAAATATTTCAGGATTCTAAAGTCAAAAGTAATAAATTGCAAAAGGGATAAAATTGTATATGACCATGAATTTTCTATATTTTTCAAGAGTTAAAAAAAATTTTGGACAGTCATATCATTGGCTGTTGGTTGTGCCTAACATCCCAAAACATAAATTGAACACTCACACAATCACTTAACTTGCTAAACGCAATAAAAGTGCATTAATAGTGAAAAATCAGAAAATTGATACTCATAATAGGGTCACAATGATTCAGAAAAATATACGTCCACCCCCACACTCAAAATTTACATTGTCCTCAATGTAAAAGAAAGATAATAATTAGGGAAGGATATAGAAAAACATATGAGTTAAGTGAACTTCCCTGAATTTGTTTGAGTTAGAATGTGTGTGTTGCGTTGCTGGATCTTGAATTTTCTACTTTCCACTTTTTTTTTTACTATGTTGGGTTGTCTCCCAATAAGCGCTTTTGTTTAATGTCGTTGGCTCGACCCAGCTCCCTATCTTTGTTTATGGAGGCTCTTTGATGTTCACTTTAAACTTCTGGGACTGATTCAATCCTTGAAATTCAACTGCATAACCAGAAGTCACATTAGTAATAACAAGTGGTCCTAACCAAGGGAGAGATTTCTTACGTTTAAGGAGTCTAACCCCTTTTATTTTTAGAACTTGATGCAACTTTATAGTCGGGTCTATGCCTTTAAGGTTTGCAATTTTTTTTGTAATGGCATTTCTTTTTTCCTGAAGAATATGCATCAATTCTTCTTTCTTTTTTAACACCTAAATTTTTTGCAACTATAATAGGTGATGCATCTCCTACTTCTAAGTATTTCAAGTGATTAGGAAGAGGTGACAAAGTTGATCCACGGTCCTACAAAACAGATGGTGCAAGAGTAGTATCAGAATTTGATAATTCCATATAAGCAACCTTACCTTTTGGTGGCCCTTCTGAAAAAATCATTGAATGCAGCCAGTTTCTCCTTTGTTTCTTCATCTAAGTCTATTTGACCATCATCTTCTGCTATAGATTTGTTCACACTTTCCTCTATTTTATCCTTTTCATCTAATTTAAACACATCATATGCCAAAGAATCATGTACATCAATGGAATAAATAAGAGTATCATCACCTAAGTGTTTCATGGCTTCATACATATTGAATTTTATTACTTCACCATCAAATTCTATAGTGAGTGTACCATTGTGAACATCTATCTTGGTTTTAGAGGTTTTCAAGAATGGTCTCCCTAATAATATTGGAGAAGTAAAATTCCTATTGTCCATGTCAAGCACATAAAAATTTGCAGGGAACACCAAATCATCTACCTGTACCAAGACATCCTCAATTATTCCCTTAGGATATGCAGTGGACCTGTCTACTAGTTGAATTATCAAATTTGCAGATTTCAATGGTCCCAAATTCAAAGATGTATATATAGATTATGGCATAACAATGATGGAAGCTCATAAATCTAACATAGCCTTTTCAATGCAAATTCACCCAATTTTGCATGGAATAGTAAACATACCTGGATCCTTGCATTTAGTAGGGAGTTTTGTTTGTATCATAGCAGATACATTCTGACTCATATGAACCTTTTCAAAATCCTTTAATTTTTTCCCTTCTTTTTCGTACATATCTCTTTCAAGAACTTTGCATATCTTAGCACCTGTTTAATGGTATCTAGAAGGGGGAGATTAACTTCACATTTTCTAAAGATGTCATACAATTCAGAAGTTTTCTCATTAGCCTATTCTTTTTAAGAGCTTTTGGAAAAGGAGGCATTACTTCATAATTTGGAGTAGATAGAGACTTACCTGTAGATTCTTCTTTCTCTTTATTTAATTTCTCATTCTTTTTAGGAGAAGAAAGGGATGGTAAACCTTCAGTTTCCTTACCATTCATTGAAACAATTGCACTGACATTTTCTCTAGGATTTACCATAGTTTGAGAAGGTAACTTACCTGAGTTTTGAGCATCCAATCGACTCACTGTGGTTGCTAACTGACCTACTTGAGTTGTCAGGTTCTGAATGCTGGCTCTTGTCTCTTGCTGAAATTGATGATAATTATGTACAAGAGTTTTCACAATATCTTCCAATGGATTACTTACCTGGTGATCCTAGGATGCATTCTGTCTAGGATAATAGACCTGTTGGTTATGCTGAAAATTTTGTCCCGTAGGCCTATTTTGTACATTCCCATACTTTAAATTTGGATGATCCTTCCATCCAGGATTATATGTATTAGCATATGGATCATACCTCTTTGGTTGGTCAGGAAAAACCTCCTGCAGCATTAACTTGTTTAGTGGATTCCTCTTGAAGTGTAGGGTACATATCAGTAGGGTGCCCTGTTGCCGAACATATTCCACAGACTTTAACTTGCAAAGGTGTACCTGTAGCCATTTGGCGCACAAGAGAGGTAAGTTCAGATATCTGATTCTGAAGAGAAGTAGTACTTACCTCATGGGCATGTCTAATATGAGGATCCTGTTTAATGCCAAATTGTTGGGAATTGGTGGCCATATTTGATATCAGGATTCTGGCTGCTTCAGGAGTCTTATCTACTAGTGCTCCTCCACTAGTTGCATCTATCATGCTCCTATCTCCCTACAAAAGATCTTTATAGAAATATTGGATTAGTAGCTGCGCACTAATCTGATGATGTTGGCAGCTTGCACAAAGCTTTTTAAACCTCTCCCAATATTGATAAAGTGTTTCTCCATGCAATTGCCTAATGCCGCATATTTCTTTCTTGATAGTAGCAGCTCTAGATGCAGGAAAATAACGTTCTAAAAACATTCTCTTCATCTCATTCCAAGTAGTGATAGTACCAGAGGGAAAATAATACAACTAATCTTTGGCTGAATCTCTTAATGAAAAAGGAAAAGCCCTGAGTTTTATTTGTTCCTCAGTTACTCCAAGGGGCTTCATACTGGTACATACCACATGAAATTCCTTCAAATGTTTTTGCGAGTCTTCACCTGCAAAACCATGAAAACTAGGTAAGAGATGAACTAATCCAGATTTCAACTCAAAATTAACATTGTCATCAAGATTAGGAAAAGTAATGCATAAGGGTTGCTGGTGCAAATCTGGAGCTGCAAACTCCTTCATAATAGGGTGCCTTGCCATGGTTACTTCCTCATTTTCTTGATCAATGTCCTCTTGAAGTTCTCTTCTATGCCTGTATACAGATTTTCCAATATCTGGATTAAACTCTAAATTTTGAGAATTAGAAGAATGAGTCACAGGCATAAATCAAAATAAAATCACAAAAAGTAATAGACGCAGTCCCCAACAACGGCACCAAAATTTGGTGCATACTGTCGCAGGTACACCCAAATTGATACCTTACCTCAAAACTAACCTGTAGTAGTGGGAGTAAGGGTCGATCCCACAGAAACTGGTATTACCTTATGTGATTGAAAAAGGGGGGATTGATAGTTGTAAATAAAATCAAGTAAACAATAACGAAAGTAATTAAGAGAGAGTGATTAATGATAAAGACGTTGGTTTTAGTTGATATTCACCCTCAAGGGATTGCATTGATCATTGACAACACAATCAGTCTATAATTGAATATCTATCATTGGGTTTCTAACCCTGTTCCTCCTTAAGTCTAGTAAATTAATGACAATCGCAAAATTAAACAATAATTAACAAGCAATCATTTAGCACATCGGTAAAGCATAACTTATTAACTGCATGAAGAACTAGAGAAACTAACAGAGCTAAACAAATATAAACACATCGGTTATATCTAATTTAGTTAATTATTCATCATAGGTTCAATGATTTATAATCCAGAATCCTTAAACCTATTTGCCTCATGAATCACAGAATTAAAGACTTTGTTCAAAACATAATTCAGCGGTAGATTAAGACAGATAATATACTAGTCGACCTCTTAGCAATCATATGAATAATCATTGAGAAGAAGAACAGATAAATAATCAATACTCAATTGAAATTGAAATAATAAAATCAAATCCACATCTCACAATGCATGAAGATCCCTTGAGATTTCAATCTACCTTAACCAACTAAAAAGAACTAGCCACGCAGGGCCATAAGAAAATCTAAAGAAGAATTGAAGAATGTAACTAAGAACTTGGATGAATGAATGAATAAATTTTCTGTTTGCTTTCCTCTTTTTTTTATAGATTCTCTCCTCCTAATATGAGTAAGAGTGTTTATAGGTCAAATTTTGCCCCATCAGGCTTCAATTGGAGTTGAAAAACCCTAAAAATCGTGAATTCAGTGACCTAGTGCGGCGATGGGTGTTGCGGCGCTCTACTTGGGTGCCCTGGCGCTCCAGAAATCCAAAGACAGGACACAGCAACACTCATTGCTAGGCTACTCAAAAGTTGTAGCTCTATGTCTCCTCTTTCCAAAGCCGCTGGAATCACCTTAATATGATCTAAATTGAAGGAGATATGACAAAAGTACTGACCAAAGTTCAGAATTCATCCTGCTACAATGTGATTCTGATTTTCGAGCTCTGTAACACTATGAAATCTCCCAAATTCGACCAAGTGTTCAACATAAAAGTTGTATATGATTCTGTTATATTTTCACAACCACTTGAATCACTTTGATTGGAGTTCATAAGAGGGAGATATGCTGAAAACAATGCTGAAAGGTCTGGAATCGCTGTAATGTAGCATTTTTCCATTAATTTCTTATCTTTTTCTTATCTTTTCTTCTTCCTTTGTTCCTACAACAAAAGAAAAAAAAACTAAGCTAATTCCTAATTATATTTTATTTAAATCAAACTAAAAGTATGTTTAAAGGTATTCATATCATGCGTAATTAAGATCACGTCAGTCAGCTTCCCATATCTTTTTGTTTAAGTACAGTTACGCGGCTCATAAGATATCACTAGAAAACTCTTTTCAAGTTTATCATCCTTATGACAATATATCATCATGTCAAGATCTTTTCCATGCTAAAAAATTGGTTTTTATCCACCTGTTGAGCTTCAACCTACAAAACAATTTCACTTTGGGTCAAATACCTATCTAATGTGAAAACTATTTAAAAACTCACTTAATTGCTCATTTTACTATAGAACAAACAACAAATAGGTTCACAATCGAGCTAAATAACTCTCCATTAGACTTATCACCTAATTTTAGGAAATATTTTTATAAAATATTTTCTCCTAAGATTTACAAAACACATTTTTAATCATGTTTCTATTTTCAATGAAAAAGAAAACAAGAAACAAGGAAACCAGCTAGACCCATATATCACTCTTGCAATATAGTGACCTAAGTAAAAGATTATTCCTATGAGGAAATTATCCAACTAATTAACAATTCTAATCTTCCAAATTTTATCCAAGCAATTACAATTATCAATATAAAATAAGCAATTAAAGAAACTAAAACTATAACAATCAATTGGAATGCAATTATTGAGAAAATCTAGGTATTAATTTCACTCTATCACTTCATTTGACTTTACCTTTCTTAATTAATCTTGACATCATAAATTATTGATCTAAGCACTTAATTATTTATAAATCTCTCTCAAGATAAATAAATGTAACTATCTCCAAGATAAACCCACAAAAATGAGAGTAATTAAAAAATAATTTAGAAATTAAGAACAAACTTGATTAGGTCATGTATGGTTTGAAGATATATTAATATCCCATATACAAATAAATTCTTTTGTGTTCTAACTAATAGAATCAATCTTATGCTATTTAGTTCTAGGTTTATTCAATTAGTTACCTATGTCAAGAATAAGAAATTAAACCCTAAAAATCTTAGCTCTTACCTTTCAGGTGAAAGGTATTATAGAGATAAAACAATCCTTACAAAAAGAAAAGAGATAAAACAATTAAACTAGGTTAGTTTTAGGCAACACAAACAAAAAATGAAATAATTAATTAGTGAAAAATAGGGATAAATATTTCATTTAAGGTTAGCTTGAAAGCTAATTCATTTTCTTAAACAATTGCGACCCATGATTTAACTTCAAGGATGATTGAAAAAAATTCTAGGATTTCATAATATCATGTGCACTTATAACTACTTCGCACTTATTACTACTTTCTAAACTACATGCCATATATATCAAGAGATTATGTTCTATATTTCTCAAATACCATCCTACAATAGCATTCAACTAAGAATTACTCAGTGTTAAGAAAATATATAGAAAATACTATATATTGAAAGAGAAACTTAATCAATATCTCATTGGATCGGTCAATATCAAACCACATGCATAATATGAATTTTAGTTCCAAGAAATAGTTGAGGAAAAGTTTCTTTTTTTGTGACAAAAATAGACAATTCTTTGAAATCATTAAGGGTCTTTAAACAAAAATGCAACCTCAATGGATACCAACTAGGTTAATAAAAAAGTCAAAAAATGGGTGTAAAACATAAGTAGGTACAAATGAACAAGTCAAACCAAGTGAAAGAAAAAAAACAAATTTAGAATCAATAAATTAAATGGCCATCAGTAGCCATCAACTAGAATCAACTAATAGCATTTCCAAACTTAAATGAAACATTGTCCCAAATTATTAAAAAGAAATAAACAAGAGAAATAGAGAGAGATACTCCCTTGAAAGTCACTACGGGGCCAAGGCTACTAGAAATCATCATCATCTTCCTTCTTTTTCAACTACTGGTGGTATTTCTGGTGGGCAAGCAAGGAAAAGAGCTGGATGTGGAATGTCAGTCAAGTTCACTAATATATAAGTGTCAAATTGTATTATGATCTTACCTAAGTTATTAAAGCATGGAATACTATGGTCAATGAACCAATTTTGGCATAATTCCATTCTTATTATTGTAACATCCCTAATTTCGTTTCTTTTATAAATAAAGATACATAAATTAAGGAAATAAATTTATTAGATAATTTTTAAATATCTAAGGAAATATTAGCCTTAGAAATTCTTCACCTTATGTGTATGCATAGAAAATGTTTCTAACATTAAGGGAATAAGTAAAGAGAGAAAACCTAATACAAAAAATTAGAAATAACATACTAAAGAGAGGTGAAATTCTTGGTAAGGAAGATAAATTTTTGGGAAGTAGGTAAAGGTCTTAAAATTTCAAAAAGATTAGATTAGGGTAATTATTTCTAATTCAAGAGTTAGAGATCTTAAGTTTAACATCTCCACCCTTACATTGGGCTTTCACCTATTGACACTTCATATAAAGTTTTTACACTTCACATTAGTTTCTAGCAAGCCAATTGGATAGTCTAAGCAAGAGATAAAACATAGACTTGGACTAGGATATAAAAGTTGGACCGATAGCTCAAAAAATCATGAAAATGTGATCAAGCCCTCCATGAAAGGTAGAATTTCAACCAAAACAAAGGAAATGGGTAAGAATGAGCCCAAATCCAAGAGGAAAAAATAAGAACCATGTGAGAAAATAGTAGTGTAATAATAATCAAGATTATGTCACATGGCATTAAGATAAAACATCTATATCCTACATTCATAATTTTAGGAAGTAGGTAATAATACCTGTCATTAGGACAAAAATATCTATATCATTCATTCATAATTTCAGCAAGTAGGTGATAATACATGGAATTATAACAAAACATCCTTATCCTACACAAAATAAATTCAGCCAAGCAAGGAAGACTCAAGGGCTGGAAATTTGCCACCTAGAAAGGCAAACCTATCATACTTGAGTAAGACAAAAGAAAAAGGGAATGAATCCCTAAATCAAAGGGACCTTATCCTTTGTCTTAAGAAAATTTTATCATGATTTTAAAAATACAAATCTCCTTTTTCTATGCATATCTTGATTAAGGGAGAGGAAGACAAGAACATGAGTTGTCTTCCCCCAAAAAACAACCAAGTGCATCCTAATTGTGATAAGGTAGAACCATGATTATAAGAGGTGAACAACTTGATAGTTTATTTAAGCAAAACCCACCCTTATAACATTATTATTTCGTCCAAGTGAGGAAGAGAAAAAATAGAAGCAAGGTAGAGTAAGGAAAGGAGAGAAAGAGAGGAGAAGAGAGGAAGGAAGAAGAAGGAGAAGTCTAGAAGACTAAGTGCTCAAGGTAAGTTAACTTAATCTCCACTTAAATTCATATTTTCTCTTTATCCTTAGGCTTCAAAAATCACCCTCCTTCTCTTATTTAAGTTGCTAGAAAAGCTAAGGGAAGGGAGGAATCTTGCTACTTCCTTCAAGAGAAAATAAGAAAAAGAATTCACTAAGTGAGTTAGGGAGATCTTTAGGTATGTTTAAAAATATCTCTTTTTAAAGAAAAGCTTTGAAATTTGTAACATTTATATGGGATTTTGATCTTAGAACTTTGATGAAATTTACAATATTTGCTACTTTGATGATTGACCATGGATGTTTTGAATACTTCGTTTGGTATGGAAAGTTTTGCATAGATATGGATATAGGTGGTAAAAATTTAGGGCTTTTATGCTGCTATTATGTATATTTGATTATGGTTAGGTTGGTAAAATAAGTATGGCCTTAAACACCTAGGTGAAGACCATGAGAAATTTCTGTTGAAAAACACCCTTAGTGATGCATGATTTGATTCTGTTTTTCTTTTGAAGTGGATGATGGAATATGTTAAATTAAGTAAGAAATATATAATTAAATGTTGAGATGAGTAATTCTATCTTTAGGTGGAAATTTGGTAGAAAAATGGAAGATGAATTAATAAAAGGATGAACTAGAACTTTAGGAAATGCTAGGTTAAGAAATTTGGATTTTGGAGTAATCAAGAAAGCTTCCTTTTTTGAAATTTTGGGAAGAATCGGTTAGGAATTAAACTAAATAGTTAACATAAAAAAATGTAAATATATGTCTCATAGATTTTTATCCACTAGAATCACCTGATTTGGAGTTCAAATAAGGGAGATATGGTCCAAATAGTAAGTAGTAGTCAGAAAATGGTTAAATAGAGCAGAAGGTAAGCTTCTGTGTTTGAATTTCTGAGAACAATCTGTAGGGAAATAAAAGAAATGGTTAACATGAAAAATATATATATGTCTGAAGGATATGTAGCCACTGGAGTCATTTAATTTCTATGTTTGAATTTTTGGGAACAATCTGTAGGGAAATAAAAGAAATGGTTAACATGAAAAATATATATATGTCTGAAGGATATGTAGCCACTGGAGTCATTTAATTTGGAATCCATATGAGGGAGATATGGTTAGATTAGTAAGAAGTGGTCAGAAACTAACTAATCAGGAAAGAATATGTTAAGTTTACTTTAGTGTTTGAATTTCTGGGCAAATTTTGTAGGGAATTAAAGTCAATTGTTAACATAATAAATATAGATATATCTCTCATGGATCTATAAGCTCTAAAATCACTTAATTTATAGCCCATATGAGGGAGATAAGGCTGATTAATAAGTAGAGGTCATAATCGATCTAGAATTCAGGGTGGTAAATATAAGCGTTTTTGTTTTCAATTTTTTTGGGAATAATTCGTAAGGAATATGAAGAAATGATAAACGTGAAAGTTGTAGATAAGTTTCTTAGATGTTTATAGGCTTTGGAATCACCTCAATTTGAGTTCGTATGAGGGAGATATGGTTGAATAAGTAAAAAAAATGTCACAGAACATAGCTAGGCCATTTTCTCGGTTGTTTTAGCATGGGTAGGCTGTGTTCAGGGCTGTTTTTGAGTACGTTTGAAGTATTTTCAAGCATAGCCATATCTTGGAACATGGGCAGGCTGTGTTGGGAGCTGGTAAAGCTTAGTTTTAACATTTTTCTTGTAATATCCTGTAATTTTTATTTTTAAATCATTATGTTTCACTATAAACAAATATATTTTTATTTATTTAAAAATGATTATGTTTTGCTAAAAGAAATTATATTTTTAACTAAAACAATTATTGTTTTGTTTAAAATAATTATATTGACCTCTAATAAATTTTTGTTTTATTTTTAGAAATATTTTTTCTTTTATTATACATAAAGATATTTATTTTGTGATTTGTTTTATTAAAATTTTATTGAGAAAAATCATAATTTTATATTGCAACTAAAGTTTTGCAATAATGTAAATCTGAGAAAAATAGAATTTATATGAATATATATAAAATAAAATCCTATTATTCAATTATTAAATAATAATTATTATTATAAAAAAAATAAAGGAGAAAAGGGGAAGGGGAAGACAGAATGGAGACAGAAACCAAACTCCACAAAATTGATGAATAGTGTGAATAGTATGAATAGTAACCTTCATTTTTCTCTCTAGATTTGGAGTGTCTATTGGCTTCCGATCTCAAAACTAAGGGTACCACTGGATTCAGGACAAAGAATACTACGATTTTGACCGAACAATTTTTCAAATCAGCCGATAAATTGCCGCAGATCGGAAGTAGAAAATCTTAGAAAAAAGGTAATTTCTAAAACTCTTACTTAGAGACCTCAATTGAAAATATGACACCGTAGATGGATTCAAGAGCTAGATAAACCTTAAGATATGAAATTTTTCACATATCTAACAACTTTTTGTTCTTGGTGAATAGTATTTTTCGTGTGATGAATAGTATTTTCCAGTTGTGAATAGTGATTTCGCTTGATTTTTGGATTCCTTGGACACGTTTTTTAAGTCTATTTAGTTAAATGTGGATTGGAAAAGTACACTTTGGGTTGTCCAATTTGGAGCCCTTACCCTATGAGTAGATGATTCTTTCTATGACTTGCCATATACTCTTCTTGATCTTTAAACGTGTATTTGATTATGATTATGAGATATTTACACTTTTATATGTTTCTGAAATGCATTAAAATTATCTGAATTGCTTATAATTTGGAATATAGTTCATGAAGAGTATAGTTTTGAAAATTGATTTCTGAACTCATAGTGTATCTGGTTTCACATGTATTTCTCATTAAATGATAAAGTGAATATTTATGCATGTGGGATTATGTATAAAGTTATATGATTGCCTCGAGAAATAGCATGTACATGTGATAAACCCTAAATGGGAAATTTATGACAGACGAATTTGTATTGAGACTAAAAGTCTGTATTATATTGAGAAGTTTATACTAGATTATATGGCATATGTGCATATGATATTTTCTATGGAGGAATCCTATTGGAAACACTGTCTGCTAACAATAGCTGATGTTAGCCCTAGTGCACCTTGATAACCTAACTAGCAGGGGGTGGTGCTAGTCTCGTGTGTCAGTCAACACACGGGATATGATAAGTGAATGAAAGCGGGATGCCTCCTATATGGGCGAGATCCCAACTATATGAGATGTGATTTGCCTTTCCTTGCTGTGTGCATGGGAAATACTAATATTAGAGTCCCTTTACGTGTCCTCTTGAATGGTGGTAGGGCAAACCTCAACGGGATGCTGAGTTTGGGCAAATCCTACACCAACAAAGTACAAAAAGGCCTGAACTCTAATATGGTGGTTCTGATATGGGATCCTCCTAATGTTTTCATGTGAAAGGCTTTGATGCATTACAAAATTTAAATAATGATCATACCGTATTGCATATGATTTTGAATATGTGAATGTGATATGAACTGAGAATTTCTAAAATGCAGGTCCCATATGAATGAAGTTCTAAACTGTATTTTTTGTGACAAATTTTAAAATATGAGTACATCCATATGTTGACCTAAGAAGTCATATGAGGTATTATCTGCTCACTGAGTTGTCAAACTCATTAAACGATGTTTATATGTTTTTAGATAAGGATATAGAGTTTGGTCATTCCCCTTCAAATAGTTGACCAACTAGACTACATGATCTCTGGATAAGTCTACTTTGTTTCCATAGCTCATAGATTTTGATTTATATTGTACTTGTACTTTAGAGTATGCTCTGAAATGCTATAGGTAGGATCCCTGCTTCTACTGTGACTCTGATGTTTATGGACTTTGTCTGTATATGGTATATGTATGGGAGAACCTATATGTATATGTTTCCATGATAAATAATTGGAATATTCATGTTTATAGAAAATATATGTTCATGGTATACGTGTTTCACGTGCCCTAAAACTAGGGGCATGACATTTCTACCATAAATAAACCTCATTAACTATAGGGTAATAAGAGAAACCAAATTAAAGAAGAATGCCTTATAAAATTTGTGAGAACATGTGTTGGAAATGATATAAGTAGGAGGAAATTAACTAAAGGTCAAGCATAAAGAAAATGAAATGATGAAAATAATATTTAAAAAGAAGAAGAATCTTATGAATGGAAATAATAAATAACTAGTGTATGTCTTAACCATTGCCATTGCATGAACTCTTTACCATCTTAAGTGTGTAATTTTGACATAGAAATATTTTATAAAGAGATATTCAAAAATGGTTATGATAATAACATGATTGCATTTTACCAATGATTTTTGGTAGTGCTTTGATGATAAATTATGTCATGTGAGTATAATGAATATACTTCTTATTGAAATCATATTTTTGGCTATTAACGTGAAAAGAAAAGAAAATAAAAGAGACCAGCACGGTTACATAGCGATTAGTGTGGTGCACCAGTAGGGGACGCCCTACTCACAGCTATGATTATGTTAATGAGAAAGCAAGAGAAAATATGCCATGTCGAACGGAGCGAGAAAAGCCCGTACTGAAGAGTAGGAAGTACTCACCCTGATTGGGATAGCTTGATATGAAAATAAGTTGATAGCCATCATATGATATTCTGAGAATAGTTATTCATGGCATATATTTCATTACTGTACGATTTTCATGTGCATAGATAAAGTGCATTCATGTGACCTAAGGTATTTGTTGTACCTTATATAGATGAACATGACATGATGAGCTATATTGATGATGATTATGATTTTTTGTTGAACTTACTGGGATTTAATTGTCACTATATATCTATATCATGTTCATAAAACTAGTTATGCAGATTTTTCTATGACCCTAGCTTTTAGTGCATGTTAGATCGAGTTACTCTATGTTGGGCAGATCCTAAAAATTAATAAGGTGTTTGTAGTCGAGTTGGCTAAGATCCTGGTGAAGGTGTAACCACCCGCACCCATATCTCCTAAATTGGTCAACATGGATGAATAAGATGTAGATATTTATGTGTTTGAGTTTTGTACAAACATTTTGATTAATGATGTGTATTTGAACTCATAATTATATAAGCATTAATGGTAGACCTTAAAACTTGATTATGCTTGGTTTAATTAATTGAATGTTATTATGAGTTAAGTAATTAGAAGTAAAGAGGTAGTGACTTCATGGGACTTTACAAATATATATATTTAAAAAATAAAAAATAAAAAAGGAGTTTTTACACTTATTACTTTCTCCATCACTTCATTAAGAAGTAGTCGTTATTGACTACTCTCAAGAACATTTGCATGAAACCCTCAAACAATGGGAAGAGTGGATATTCTAATGTGATGACAAAACTTCTTCCAACATCTACTCGTAATCTAGGCTTGAACTTCTAGAAATTGATTTATAGTTAAAGAAAATCCCATTTCTTGTATAGGCAATTTGGTAACAACATAGGTTCAGTACTAGTTTTTCACTTCTATAGACATGAACTTTGAAATATCGTAATCTAGGTCATTTGAAGATGTGACACCTCTCCGAGCTCTTCTTGGAGCCATTAGTTCCAACACTTTAAAAACAAATAGGAATTAAAGTTTCTCCCCCAAAATATGGCAAACAACCCAATAACAACACCCTCAAACTTGGTTCTTGTTCACCCCTATATATTTAATTATCAACACCTTTAGAGCTAAATATCCATTTATAATAAAGTTCAAAAACACAATTGGGTAATTAAATTAAACCCAAAGACACCCTATCTAGAAGTGCCTAATTTGAATTCTAGGTATAGTGCCACCTCAATTTGTGCTTTATTTTCCAATAGGCAATATAAATAAAAAAAAAATCAACAAATAATAATGATTTTGACCCCAAATACTCAAATTATTGAAGCAAAAGCAAGTTAGGATGAATCTTTACCTTGAAAATCCTCAAATCAATCACCTAAGCATGCCTAAGTTGGAATTTCTTTAAAGAACTATTTCCTTTGTGAAAATCCTAATTTATGTCTTTGAAAGGGCAATGAATTTGTCCAAGGTACATTTTAGGTGGCTAATTTGCATTAGAATTTGTGAGAAATAGGAGAGAAAGTGACAATGATGGTGGGTTAGTGAGTATTCGGCTTAAGAGAAGGAAAATATGAGGGAGACAACGAGGGCTTAAATCCCTTAGCCTATAAAAAAACAAAGGGTTTAAGAACTCAAGATGCTTGAAACATAAAGTTACGTCCCAAGGCTATAACTTCCAAAGGATTTAAAAATATATTAATATGGAGAAAGGCTAAATGAAATAATTAACTTGCTTAACTAGGGCTCTTATATGTCTATTTATAGTTAAAAATTAGATCAAGTACATGTGTAGTATAACAAGTACAAGCCTGACCTATTAGTCACTAACACAGTTATTTTAACCTAGCCATCAACCTTACTTTAAAACTTCTAACACTCTGCCTCAAGCTAAAACTTATACAAACTTTAACTTGTTACAAATAAAATCTAATTAAAAACAAAAAACCTAGAGACTATAGTAAAACAAAAACTTTAACCACTAGTACCTCCTATGATGTCCTTAGTCGACAAGTAGTTCCTAGAATTCTTTGACTTGTTTTCCTTGGCTGACACATGACATTGCTCCTAGAAATATTTAACCTACTTCTCTTGAGCAAACCCCTCGACCTTCTCTCAACTAATCCCCATAACTTGGGTTGTTTATTAGGTAGCTAGTCATATAACTATAATGTGTTGAAGCCTCCAAGATGCTAAGACTTTAAAACCTTCAATAAGAACTAAAACAAAAATATTGCAAGAACCTCAATTACATACTAAAAATAAAAGCATAACCAAAATATCAACAATAAACCTTATAGCAAACATAAATAGATCAAAACTCCATAAATATTCACGTATTAGTTGTTGAAAAATTTTTTGGTCACTAACAAACATATTAGTTACTAAGAAATAGTTAGAGAACAACATCAAATCTATACAATAGAAAATGGGGCTCAGAGTTCTCTTAAAGGAGTAGTTAGAGCTCTAGCCTTAAAGATAGTTTAACTATTGGAAGGCTACGTTTCTCTCAAACATAGCTTAGATATAATGTAGAAAGGTCAAATGCGATAACATACTTGCTTAGCCAAGCACCATATATGTCTATTTATAATTAGAAATTAAGTCAAGTATTTGTGTGGTACAACTAGTACAGCCCTAGCCATTAGTCACTAACGCACTTATTTTAACCTAATCGTAAAGCCTACTCCAATACTTACAACATAATATACTCAAAATTAACATAATATACTTCTAAAATAGCCGTCAACCAATGATAAGTGGATTGTCTACTTGCCATCCTACAATTTTTATCGCTTGATATTTAGTAAATACTAATACCAAAACAAAATATGAGAAATGATCCTTTCAGCTTTCATTGTAAAAAAAACTAACCTGCTTACAGCTAGGGCAGAGATGACATACCTTTAATAGTTTGCCTAAGTGTTATACCTTGACCTTTTGTACTTCTCCTTTATTATTTGGGTACAAATTTTTTGTATCACCTACTGTTATCTTGTTTTATGATCAAATAAAGACATTACTATAAAGCTCACACACTTTCCAAAAGAAAAATGTGTGTTTATGATGTGAATCACATAATGTGACACTTTAAATTGCATATAGATGCTTCAAAATTTAATTATGTCATGATATTTGTGTTCATGTCTATATCGATTCTTTCTAAATAGACAAGAAAATCGAAACCTCATTCCTATACCTAAATGACTGAAAGCCATTAAAAAAGTTACACATATAATATCATAATGCATAAATTGCTTATATTTTAAATAATTTAGCGTGTAGTCAACTTATTGAGAAACTTAACTCTTTGAGGTTAAGTAATGTTTTCAACAAGGCACATTAGAAATTTTTCCCATTATCCATGGAAAAATATTGTAAATGTTGAGCATATTTAATTACATTGTAGAACAATCACAATCATGGTAGAAGGGAATATCAATATATGCTTCCACCCCTAATCTACCAAAGTCTTTTGTTTATATACATAAATTTCTATAATAACAACAACCAAACACTTTTCCACTAAGTGGGGTCAGATAAATGGATCAAATGATGCCAAAGAGTCTTATTATAAATGAGGTCAATAGAGAGATTATTACTTGCTAAATGATTCTTAATGGTTTCATCTATTATCTCTTTGATCTCCCTCTACTTTTAACTATCAGGTTGCTCTTCATCTTATTTACTACTCTTATTGGGGCTTCTACAAGTCTTCTCCACACATGGACAAATCACATTAGATGAGATTCTACTATCTTTTCCATAATAGATGCTACCCCTAACTTTTTATTTAATGCATTCATTCTTAATCATATTTTGTCTAGTGTGTCCACACATCCAACATAATATTCTCATCTTTGTGATATTGACTTTATCCTCATGTTGTCTTTTAACTGTCCAACATTCAGTACTATACAACACTACAAGTCTTATAGATGTATGGTAGAATTTTTCCTTAAGTTTGAGCGAAATTTTTCTATCACAAATGACACCTGATAAGTATGAATTAGATATTTGTTTAAGTGCTATTGTGCATTAACATTTTCAAGTAATAAAAAAATCTCTATAAGTGAGTATAGAGTGTTGATCCTATGATGATTAATATTATTAGTTGTTGCACTATTACTAATCTTTATCTCAATTAAATAGTTCAAATAAAAATTTATTAAGAATGTGAAAACAAAATAAAGTAGAATATACATAACGAAAAAGTAACTCAAAATTGATTGTGATTCTAGGGATTCCGATTTCACCATAATTAATCCACTTTACATTTATCTATCTCTTTAATCTAGAAATTATAATCTTAATTGCCAGCTGAGATACCCTAAATTATCCACTAACCTCTTTCTCGGCTAATAGAAACAACTTTTGAATGCTAACCCACTATATTTTTATGTGAATTATAATAAGCAAATATTCATTAAGTTATATGGTTCTCAGACCATGCAAGTATATCTCTATCTTTCATGTAGTCCATGGTTAATGACATAATGAACTAGACACATAAATCTCATCTTGGTCACATTATGATTAATAGATCATCTAACCGATGATCAGGCAATTAGAAGCATTAAGAATAGTGTAGAAAACTCAATTTGAGAAAAATATCTCATTAATTAAATTGAATATAGAATATAAATGTTAAAATAAACTAGAACATAAAAGAAGAAATCTTAGATAAAGATGGAGTTGAAGCCACCGCCCAGAGAGAGCTTGGGCTTCTCTCCTCCTCTCCTAAATTTGTAGCCCTAGTGATCCTTTTAAATATTCCCAAAAGGTATTTCGCTTTAACTTAAACTCTTTTCAAATAAAAGATCTTTCAATTCAACTTAAACTCTATTTAAAAAAAATAGATTTATCATCGCAGTGTCGTGACTCTAAGAATTCAAAATCACAATGATAGTACTCATAGTATGAAAGTTGTAGATCTTTTTATTAGATTTTCATAGTTTCTTGAATCACCTCAATAAAAATGCATATAAGAGAGTTATTTCCAAATTAGTAAAGCAATATAGAAATTGTCCAAAATCTACAATTCTTAATCTTTTTTCTTTATTTTCTACAATTTTCCTCAATTCTACATCTTCTTTTTACCTCCAAAGTAAACACACAATCACACAAAAATCTAATATTAATTACTCAAAAATTTCTAAGGTAAAGATTAATTTATGAATATAAAACTTACTTTTCAAATACCCCTAAACTTAACTTTTTGCTTGTCCTCAAGTAAAAAAAAAAGAAATTCAAAATTATGCATTGAATTCGAAGTTGTTTTGACTTACTAAACTTTTACCTCAGAGATTTAGAGAATCTATAGTTCAAGAAAAATTTTAAAAATTATAATAATATATAAACTCAAGTCAAATGTAATTTATATTTCACCCTTTTAGATTATGAGTGTGTATGTGAATAACCTTAGGACACTTAACCTTTAGCACTCATATAAGTTTATTCAACTCAATACCTTAAGGGTAGATCTCTAGATTATTGAAGTTTAGAAACTCCATGGACTTATTTTTCATGTCACTCTTCACTCATGTAGGCTAAGCACTACACCTATGATCAATAGAGCTTCCTTAAGCTAGTAATGTGGCTTGAGTTTTAAGGTAGGAGAAGAAATATTAAACTAGGCTCAAATCACCCAAATGCACATGATCATTCTAAATTCTTTTATAAATCATTTAGAATTTATCAAGGGATTTTTCTCCAAACTTATTTTCAGCTCCATTTTTATTCCATTACTTCATTCATATTTGTCAATTTTTTCTCCTTTTCTTGTCATTCACATTTTTATTCTTTTGCAAGTATTTTTTTATCTTCCTTCTTCTTCTCATTCCGTTCTCCATCCTTCTACCCTTTTAACAATATAGCTCTTAATAAAATTTGTCAATAATAATCATGCATATGAGTGAAAAGGGTAAAAATAAGGATATTTTTATATTTTTGGCTCAATTAATAATATAGGTATAAAATAAAATATTCAATTATACTCAAAATAAGGATACTAAGGACATAATAATTTATTGGTAAGTTTAAAAGGCTAAAAATGATCCAAAAATGCCTAGATCATCTCCTAACTAGGGTGTTAGCCTAAGATTTTGTCTTAAGTGACAATTAAATAAGTTCTAGAGTCCTATGAGATCATAAATATATAATTTTTCAATCATATGAACCTTTGCTAAGTACTTACTAAATCAATATTATTAATCAAGAGTTACTTAAAATAAAATATAAATTTAATCAAGAGTTAAATTTATAGATAAATATAATTTTTATCTATTTTTCAAAGACTAAATTTTTTTATAACCAATCAAAACATATGCTTTTAGTGTTATCAACTCCAATAAGTCACTCAAAACGCAATTGAACCACGCAATCACACAATTCCCACAACTTGCTAGAACGCAATAAATAGTGCATGCATAGAGGAGAATAATAATATTTAGTAGAAAACTCAATCATTCATTCATAAAATTCACCTCGAACTTTAAGATTTGCATTGTCTTCAATGTAAAAATATTAGAAAAATTATGTATAGAGAACAGCCTTAAATTTTTGACCCATTGGTGGTTGATTTCTGTAGGAAAGGGTTGGCAAAGTCCTTTATTTCTACTTATCGTACTGGCTTCATGACGCTGGGCTAAGTAGAAAATTTCTAACTTTCTCTCTTTATTTTTTTTTTAAAATATCTGGGTTGCCTCCTAGTAAGAACTTTAACAGCCAAACTTTTTAATCTACACAACTCCAAGAGGGATTAGTGTAGCTTGCTCTTTATAGAGCCTTGCATTTTCATAAGCATCTCCAAAAAATACATAGTGAACATATTTAAGTAATAGTTTCATTACTAAAGGAAAATTACCTTATGCTTACTACAACTTTTGCTCTATTTTTACTATTCGGTTTGCTATATAAACTTGCTCTTGATAAATCTTAGTACTTTCATAGGCATAACCCTAAAATGCATATAAAAGATATTCAAATTATAGTTTCAATTCTAGAGGAATATTACTTGATTCTTGTTGCAATTCTTTCTCTATTTTTACTGCTAGTGTTTTTGGATAAATTTCTTGATTTAGCTCATCTTTACTCAATTCATATTTCCCTTCAGCCTTGCCCAATGATGCTTCAATATGTTTTGCTTCTAAAGTGTTTACATAATGAAAAAGATTCTTCAATAGTTGCAAGTAAATCCTCTCTATAGTTTGCTAAATTAATGATATTAAATGCTTTAGCTAAGGTAATGATAGCTCACTTTGGGAAATTAGTAATTGCATTCTCTAGATAAATCTCTTTCCAAGAGTTCTCCTAACTTCTTCCTCAGAGTAAGTGCTAGCCTCTTCTACTTTAAGTTCAAATAGCTCTATGTCACTCTGAAGGGTCTTAATACTCACTTGCAGTTTTATTTCTTCCTCAGCATTGCCAAGTAGAGAATTTTGATATTTTTCAATAATGAGTTCAGAAGAATTACCAATTTGAGGTTCTACATTTTTCATGGAAGCATCTCAGCTCTCAATAGCAGTATCTATTCTTGCCGTAAATTGCTTAGCGTCCTTTAATAACCATCAATACTTTCTTGGAATTTTTTGGTATTTCTTTCAACTTGGGCAAGAGCCTTTTTTAAAGAATCTTTAGGTGGTTGGGGCTGAAACTGATTATTTACATCAAAAATTTAGATGATTGTGCTATTCTAGATGATAGTGGTTAGAATAAAAATTGTTTTACATGTAAGAATTTCTAACCCAATGGGATGGCTCTATTTGGAATAAAGCATATGTATTATCAACATGGTATTCATAACTAGAATAGGCATTATAATTTATGGGCAGAGCATAATATTGGGGTGCCTATTGATTCAAGTTATTTATATTTTCTGTATTCTCTTTAGAAGTATATTTATACTCTTAAGATATTACCTAAAAATTCACAGCAAGAAGCATAGTAATTAGATAAAAATAAAATTTAACTAGGATTAAGATTACTTAGTAACAATATTAATAAACAAATCCATCCTCAGCAACAATGCCAAAAACTTGATATGCACGAATTAGATATTCGTTTAAGTGCAAGCATATACTGTCGTTGTCAAGTAATAAAAGTAAAATCTCTATAGGCGAGTATAGAGTGTCAAACCCATGATGATTGATATTAATAATTACTTCATTATTACTAAAACAGAATAGAACATAAAGCAAAAGTAATTCAAAATTGATTGGGATTCTAGGGATTTCGATTTCACCATAATTAATCCATTTTGCATTTACCGATCTCTTTAATCTAGACATTATAATCTTAATTGCTAGCCAAGATACCATAAGTTATCCACTAGCCTTTCTCTTGGTCTAATAGAAATACCTTTCAAATGCTAATCCACTATGTCTCCATGTGAATTATGACAAGCAATTATTCATAAAATCATATAACTCTCAATTAAGACTGCATAGACCATGCAAGTATATCTCTATCGTACATGCAATTCATGGTTAACTACACAATGAACTAGATACATAAATATCCTTTTGGTCTTATTATCAATCCTTTAATCTAGACATTATAATCTTAATTGCTAGCCAAGATACCATAAGTTATCCACTAGCCTTTCTCTCGGTCTAACAAAAATACCTTTCGAATGCTAACCCACTATGTCTCCATGTAAATTATAACAAGCAAAGATTCATTAAGTCATATGACTCTCAATTAAGATTGTACAGACCATGCAAGTATATCTCTATTGTACAGTCAATCTACGGTTAACTACACAATGAACTACACACATAAATCTTCTTTTGGTCTCATTGTGATTAACAAATCATCTAACTGGTGATCAGGCACTTAGAAACATTAAGAATAGTGTAGAAAACTTAATTTAAGAAAAATAACTCATTGATTAAATTGAATAGACAATACAAAGGTTCATAATTTAGTTACATTGTAGCCCTAGAAAATAAACTAGAACATAAATGAAAATATAAAAAAAGTTTATCTCTGAAATTTGTAGCACTAGTGGTCCTTTTTAAGTTGCCTAAAAGGTATTTCACTTTAACTTAAACTCTTTCAGATAAAAGATCTTTCAATCTAAATCAAACTCCATTTTAAAAAAAATGGAATTAACGTTGTAGCACAACGACACCAATACTCAAAATATGATAGTTGTAGATTATTTTCTTAACTTTTCATAGCCTCAATCGGAGCTCATATAAGAGAGTTATTCCTAAATTAGTGAAGTAACATTGAAATTATCCAACATCTTCAATTATTGATCTTTAATCTTTATTTTCTCCAATATTCCTCAATTCTTCATCTTATTTCTATTTATAAAATAAAAACATAGTCACACAAAAATAGAATACAAATTACTCAAAAAATCACAAAATTATAACCTAAAGATAATTAATTTATGAGTATAAATCTCACTTATCAACACCTGAAGCATTTCTCCATTTCATCCACCCAGCTTGAATCTTATGGTTTACATCTCCCTTTACTTCTCTATTATTTTGTGTAATGGACCTAAAATATTTAAAACTTGTGACTTATTTTATAGAATGGTCTCTAATTTTCACTTTTAAATTCGAATTTGTGCTCTTTTTATTAAAATTACATTCCATATATTATGTTTTATTTGCACTTATACAAAAGTCATTTGCTTCTAAAGCTTGTCTCCATGGCTCTAACTTCACATTTATTTCTTCTTTTGATTCACCGACTATGATTATATCATATGAAAAAATTACACATTAGGGTCCTAATTCTTGGATATTTTTAGTGAGTCCATCCAAGGTTAAGTTAAAAGATGTGGGCTCAGAGATGAACTTTGATGTAGTCCTATAGTTATGTAAAAATCTTTTGTGACCCTATTTTGTGTTCTCATGTAAGTTATGATACTATCGTACATATATTTGATTGCTCGAATATAAGCAATATGTACTCCTTTCTTCCTTAAAGCCTTTCATAATACCTCTCTTAGGACTATATCATATGCTTTTTCCAAATTGATAAAAGCCATATGTAAATCTTTTTTATTCCTTTGATATCTCTCTGTCAATCTTTGTAGTAAATAAATTATTGTGACCCTATTTTGTGTTCTCACGCAAGTTATGATACTATTGTACATATATTTGATTTCTCTAATATAAGCAATATGTACTCCTTTCTTTTTTAAAGCCTTCCATAATACCTCTCTTAGGACTCTATCATATGCCTTTCCCAAATTGATAAAAGTAATATGTAAATCCTTTTGATTTCTTTGATATCTCTCTATCAATCTTTGTAGTAAGTAAATTACTTCCATGGTTGACCTTCTTGGCATGAATCCAAATTGGTTCTCTATGACTTGAGTTTCTTATCTTAATCTCTGTTCAATGACCTTCTCCTATAACTTTATAGTATGCCTCATGAGGTTAATCCCCATATAGTTGAAACAGTTTTGTATATCTCCCTTATTTTTATAGATAGGGATTAGATTACTCATCTTCCATTCATCCAACATTTTCTTAAATCTCATTATCTCATTAAACAACTTAGTGAGTCAACTTATGCCTTTCCTACCTAGAATTTTTCACACCTCAATAGGTATATTATCAGGTTCTACTACTTTTCCATTATGTATTCTCTTCAAAGTTTTATCTACTTCCAACTCCTATATTCTACTATAAAAGGTATAATTTTGGTCATCCTCCATAATGTTTAATTTATTAGAGTGACAAGAGTTTGTCCTTCATTAAAAAGCACTTGAAAGTAACTCTTTCATTGTTTCAAAATATCTTGTTCCTTTACCAAGACATTACCTTCTTTATCTTTAATACATTTCACTTGTTCTAGGTCTCTTGTCTTTCTTACTTGTTCTAGGTCTCTTGTCTTTCTTTCCCTACACTTTGCAAGCATAAAATTTTTTATTTCCCCATCTTTAGTTCCTAAGGATTGGTATAACCCTTCAAAATCTCTGGTTCTTGCTTTGTTCACAATTTTCTTAGCACTATTCCTAACTACTTTATATTTTTCCTAATTTTCATTGTCTTTACATAAATGTCACACTTTATAACACTCCCTTTTAACCTTAACCATATTTTGCACCTTTGCATTCCACCACCAAGATTCTTCACCCTTAGGTCTAATGCCTCTTTATTCCCTAAGTGTCTCTTTTGCTATTTTCCTAATCCCTTCGGCCATCTCTTCTCACATATCGTTAGCACTTCCTTGTACCTCTCAAAATCCCTTTTCCCACACCGTTCTCTAGAAGTCCTTTGTTGTTTATCCTTCAAATGCCTCATCTAATTCTTGAAACTATTTTTTGACTCTTTCTACTTCTCTCTTAACTCAAACATCAATAAGTAAGACTCTGTGCTGGGTAGCCAAGCTCTCTTTAAATATGACTTGTAATCTATGCAATACTTTTTGTCTTATTTCCTTATCAAGAAGGAATATATTTTAGAGCTTTCCCTTACTCTTGTACAGGATAAGATGTTGTACCCACTTCCTAAAACATGTATTTGCTATATTAAAATTAAAAGCTAAAGAAAAATTCAAGATAGTTCTACCCTCTTCAAGATAGTTTCTCCTATCCTATATCTCATATGTAGGCCCTCGTATCATTTGGGTTCACTCCTTACATGAACATTTAGATCCTAACCTA
Source organism: Gleditsia sinensis (assembly GCA_037074535.1). Classification (NCBI taxonomy): domain Eukaryota; kingdom Viridiplantae; phylum Streptophyta; class Magnoliopsida; order Fabales; family Fabaceae; genus Gleditsia; species Gleditsia sinensis. Next base: position 54,004,269 of record CM073463.1, on the reverse strand, counting down.
GGAAAAAAATTTCTTCCAAAAGTATTTCCTGAACCAAGCCTTCTACATCCTCCCATAAATTTATCTTTTGATGCTTTTCTAATTCTACTTGTGATGCATATACACTAATCACGTTAAGAGTGTCTTACTCCACTACAAGCTTTAGAGATATGATCATACCTCTTAAAAATTTTATATCTACCACGTTATTCTAATCCTTATAAACTATTGTGCTTACCCTATTGCTAGATCTTATCTTACTAGTGTACTAAAGCTTAAAAGCTAAAGTATCTAATTCCTTTGCATTTTCTCGTACCCACTTAGTTTCTTGTTGGCACATGCAATTAACCATAAGCGTGCTTACATTCAAACTTCCAAAATGGATCTTACTCTCAACAACTAACTTCTTTACCTACACCCATTCATGAAAGTGTGGTAACACTTGCATATTTTTCACTACACCCCAGCATCAATGCAAAAACTCTTGCTCTTTTGACAATGTACTTAAACTATACAACACGATGCTTTTGGGCAATGACCTAGCCTTAACATGAAAGCATAATTGATCCATGCTCATAAAGATTCAACAAAGTTTAAGGTTAGCTATCATAAACCTAACACAACGCTCCTCTTTTATTTGGTCTTGGGGCCAGCTATATAAATATAGGCAGAGTTAAATTTCCATTACAAATGCTAGAAAATTGTTTTACTAATAAGCCTTCTTCTCCTTCTACCTTGCAGCACAGAGTCTGTACATAAACATATTTAAGAAGCTAAGTCTAGCTAAAAGCCTAAAAATAATTGACCTTTATTTAAGTTATCAATAATCTATGCAGTCCTTGCCTTTCATTTTTTGAGTAGCTTACTATAGTAAGAATGAAGGAGCTTAAGTAACTTCCCAAGGAATAAGTCAATGGTGGCAGTGCACTACATAAACTCAACATATCATTAAGAGATTAGTCAAAGAACTTAATCTTCCTGATGAATATGGATACCTCTATTACACCAAAAAAGAAGGGGATTTGCCTAAGTATAGTAAGTGGTGTCAACAAGGCTAAGCTAACATAATGTTGATAAGTCAGCTAAGAAGACCCCAGTCCTTACCTATAAATTTCCTTGTAGTGTAACATCCCTCAATTAATTTTATGGCATGATTTTCTAGGTTCAAAGGATGGGGAAAAATATTAATTATCTTTTTAGAAGAAAAACTATGAAGGATGAAACCCTAATTTTCTAACCTCTTAGAATAAAATTAAATAGTGAGAGAGGGTTAGAATTATGAATAAAAGGTGTCTCTAAGATCTACTAAGTTTTATTTAGGGGATTGGAGGAAGCCAAACAAGGCTTTAGTCAAGGGGTTAGTCATATTCTAATGGTATGGCAATCTAGTAATAATTAGAAGTATAAACCAAGATAAAACTGAACGCGTAAAAAAAAACCTAGCTCTTACATGTAGTAGGGACGATTATTTTGCCATAGATTGGGGCCAAGTAAATAAAACTTATGTCATAAAAAGTTCATAGGGATGTTGGAGGAATGTTGAATGAATCAATGATTTTATCCATCATTATTCCTCATTCCATAGACATTGCTAAGCATAAATAGTAGATAAATAATTACAGTAGCCAAAATTAGAAACATGCAAATTAAGATTTTCAATTCCTCTACTTAGATAATAGTGCAAAGTCTGCATGGATTAAAATAGTTATATCTTTTGCTCCCAGCATCAAACTATAACATCCCCAATTTTATTAAATAGAAAATAATTTTTAATGGTGAAAGGAAGGAAAGAGAATGAAATGAAACATTGAAGAAACCCTAGTAAATTATAAAGTAACTAAATAGAAAAAGGGAAATCTAGAAGGAGAGAAATTTTAATTTCCTAATTGCTTGGGGCTAGAACCAAACAAGGTCTTAGTTAAAGGGTTGGTCACAATCTAATGGAGTGGCAAACTTGTAATTTTGGCTTAGTTTAAAGTTTGCTTCTAGAAGGTCTTATTTTTTTTAATATTTTCCTAAAGACTTCTTGAAGAAGTTGACAATGGGAAGGGGAGAGAAGAAACCTATGGCCAATAGGAAGAAAGGTCAAAAAAGAAGAAAAGAAGGAAGAACGAGAGAGAAAGGCTAAGAGAAAAGATCCAAGGTGATTTTCTCTATCGATCAGCCCCTCAATCATCCCTCATCTTCATTCTAAGCTCCAAAAAGATGGTTTTGATGGTGGTTATGCAATTTTTGTGGTGGAAGAAGAAGATCTAGGTGGAGCCAAGGCAAAGGAAACCAAGGGGGATGCTTTTTAACAAAGAGGATAAGTAGAGTTGGGTATGTAACACCCTTAAGATTTATTAATTTTCATTTATGTATGGATTATTAAAAGAAATAAAAGAGTATGGATGTAATTGAAAGGTTTTAAGGATGAAAATGAAAACTTATTAATATTTTTGGGGTCAAATTGTAATTTCATAAAAGTTTAGGTGTGAAAATGTAAATAATCAAATTTTCAAGGACATCCTACAATAATTAAAAATTTACCAAATGGTCCCCTGATCATTTATTAAAAAAAAAGAAAAAAAAGAGAAAAAAAAATTTTGTAACCGGGTGACAAAGAATAATGAAGAGTGAATAGTATTTTTTCCTCCATTTTTTTCTCTAGATTTAGAGTACCTTCAAATCTCTGATCTCAAAATTAAGGGTACTATTGGATTCAGAATGGGGAGTACTACGATTTTCATTGAACAATTTTTCAAATCGGTCGCAAAATCGTTGTAGATTAGAAGTAAAAAATCTTAGAAAAAGATAAGTTTTGAAAATCCTATTTAGAGACTTCAAATTGAAAATCTGACACTGCAGATAGATTCAAGAGATAGATAAACTATAGGATATGAAATTTCTCAGCCATTTGACAACTTTTGGTGTCATGAACAGTAACTCCGACCGGCATAAATAGCGATTCTGGTATGTGTGAATAGTAACTCCGGCCGATAGGAATAGTAATTTCGGCCCATGTAAACAATGTTTTCAGCCATGAACAATGACTATTGACTGACCGGCATTGACTGAGCTCCTAAAGTTATTTCCTAGGTTTTTGGATCCTCCTAACTCGTTTTTGTGATCTATTTAGTCAAATTTGGATTGAAAAAGTGCATTTTGGGGTTGTCCAATCTAGAGCCTTACCCTGTGAGTAAATAATTCTTTTTATGACTTATTGTATGCTCTTCTTGAACTTTAAATGTCTAATTGATTCGGTTTACAAGTTATTTATGCTATCATAAGTCTTTGAAATATGTTAAAATATCTGCTTTGCTTACTAACTGTCATATAATTCAAGAAGAGTATGGTTTTGCAAATAGATTTTGAAACTCATTGAATATGTGGTTCTAAATGTATTTCTCATCATTTGGAAAAGTGAATATTTTGTGCATGTGGCATTGATCTATAAAGTTATAAAGTTGCCTTAGAAAAAGGCATGAAAATGTGATAACCCTAATTGAAGGTTTTTGACAAAGAAAATGTACTAAGACTGAAAATTTTGAATTACATTGAAACTTCTTTTTTGAACGATATGGCATATGTGCAAGTAATGAATTTTGTAGAAGAATCCTATTGGAAACACTGTTTGCTAACAATAGGTGATGTTAGCCCTAGTGCACCTTGATACCTCAGCTAGCAAGGGAGTTGCTAGCTTTGTGTGACGGCCAACACATGTGATATGATATGTGAAGGAGATCGGAATGCCTCGTATCAGGGTGAAATGCTGACTATATGATATGTGACTTGCCCTCCGTTGCTGTGTGCTTGGGAAATACCCATATTATAGTCCGTTCGTGTGTCTTCTTGAACTGTGGTAGGGTAAACCTTAGCTGTGATGTTGAGGTTAGAAAAATCCTACACTGCCAAAATATGGAAGGGCTCGAACTCTGATATGGTGATTCTGATATGGGATCTTCCTAATGTTGTCATGAGAAATATTTTGATGCATATCAATAATTGATTAACGATCATACCAGATCGCATATGGTTTCATATATCTAAATATGGTTTGAACTGAGAATATTTGAAATGTGGGTCCTATATGGATATACCTCTGAACTGTAATTTTTCTATGTGATAAATTTTAATATATGAGTACATCCATTTGCTGACCTAAGAGGTCATAGGAGGTATTATCTGTTCACTGAGTTGTCAAACTCACTACATGATATTTCTATATTTTTTAGATAAAGATACAGAGTTTGATCCTTTAGATAGGTGATCAACTATATGACATATTCTCTAAGTGAGCCTACTTTATTTCCTAGGCTCACAAATTTTAGTTTATATTGTACTAATACTCTAGAGTATGCTCTGTTTGCCACAGGCAAGATCCCTACTTGTGCTGTTACTTTGATATTTATAGATTTAGTCTATATATTGTTTATACATGGGAATAGCTATATGAAATTATTTCCAATGATAAATGAGTGTATTATGCACGTTATGGCAAATATGTATTTGTAAAGTATGTGTTTCACATGCCCTTAAATTTGGGGGCATGACAAGTTGGTATTAGAACAATATGTTTCCCTGTGGTATAATAGAGCAAGGATTCTGTAGTAGGACTTTAAGTATGGGTATGTAACCGTGAACATATTTATAATCACGGTGTTGCTATAGAATTCTATAGGGTATCATCTTCTTCTTCCTTCTGACTTTTATCTTTAGATATACAATGTTTAAGCATTAATGCGTATCTCCTAGACAGTGCCTCTTGAGTGTGAACTACCAGCTCAGCTTTTGAACTCGTTTTGATGAATAGTGATAAAGAGAACCCTCTTGGGTATAAAAAAAATGAATTATCTAAAAATAAGAAGATTCCATCCAAACACAAAGGTAATGAATTTTTTGGATGTCATGAAGGTTTGAATTGGTTGTTTGATTTACTTATGTGAAACAATATGACGAATGGCTAATACAATATTGATAGTGGGTTATGATGTGATCGATGTTGTTAACTCCAAGATAATGGTTTGTACTAAAGTGAGTGTTTTGAAAATAGATGTAAATCTCTTTTTGGATGGATGAGTTGGAACCTATGTATATAAATGGATTTGAATTTGAAAGCAGGGAATCTATGAGGCTAATGCTTTCAATTATAGATATTGTTGATATAAAGGATTCAAAGATAGTTTAGTTTTCAATAATATTATGTACAATCATTATGAGAAAGGAAGGTATGCCTATGGAAATTTAAAATTTGAGGTATGCAAAATGGGCAATTTATGTGAATGACTCTTGGATAGACATAAGCTTTTCATGATTGATTGTTAAGACATTGCATAAGCGTGTTAAAGAATAAAGTCAAAATGGGTTGACCTTGTTTAAGTGTTTTGAAGTGCGTTCTAGCTGATACAATATAAAGATGTCATAAATAACATAAAAGTTTAGTAAAGGAGTTGCAAGTAGTGAACGATTAGTGGAAGCATGTACTCAGTAATTTTATTTCGGCTTTAATAGCCTATAAGTTATTACAAAAAGGGTGTCTAGGATATTTGGCAATGGTGAGAGATGTTGATATAAAGTATACCAATGTAGATCAGGTTCCAATGGTTAAAAAATTTCTTAATGCGTTCTCAGAAAAATTTCCTAGATTACCCCCGAAACGAGAAATATAATTTGATAATGATTTACTTCTTGCAATCCAACTAGTATCTATATCCCTATATAGAATGATATCGACTGAACTTAAGGAACTAAAAAAAAGAATTAGTTATAAGACTTGTTGGACAAAGGATTTATACGCATTAGTACTCTCCTTGAGGTGCTCTAGTCTTATTTATGAAAAAAGAAATATGGATCACTACGATTATACATAGATTAGAGATAATTGAATAAAGTGAGTGTAAGTAATAAATATTTATTACCTTATATAGATGATCTATTTGACCAGTTCTCAATGTTTTTCAAAATAAAAATTGATTTGATATCTACGTATTATTAATTGAGGATAAGGGAAGAGGATATTTCAAAGATTGCTTTCAAGATTTGGTATTGGCACTATGAGTTCTTAGTGATGTCATTTAGTTTGACAAATGCCCCAGCTGCATTCATGGATTTTGAAACTTAGCAAATAGTTTTACAAACTCAAAGGGAACATCAACTATTTGCTAAGTTTCAAAATGTGAATTCTGACTTAGTAGTGTTACTTTCTTAAGGCATATGGTTAGTAAGGATGGTATTCAAGTATACCCTAAGAAAGCAAAAGCGGTACAGCAATGGCCATGTCCTACTATAGTTACAAATGAAGATCCAAGTCCAATTTGTGCTTTCTACTGTTGTCTATTGTCCAATCTATTTGAGCTGTAGTTGGATCAGGTACATGAACAAATCCTTGCAATGCATCAATCAACTCATAAGCATTTGAAGCTAAGTTGAGAATTCATCGTGCTGAGTGTGACATAAACCTTTATTCCATAGCTTAATCAAGAAAAGACAACAAACCATCAAAGAAATGGTTAACATTTAACAAACTTATTGGTTTATGATGGATATTCAGTTGTGCCCAAAAGACTACTTGAAAAATCTATTCTAAAGTACTAAAACCCCTGATAAGGCAATGAAGGCATCAGTATTGCTCATCATTCTTGCGCTCATCCATGGAAGTTACCCTAAATTCTTCCCCAACTATTTTTCCTATGATGTTTTATACATCTAGAACAGTAGGAATAATACTTAGAACTTGACATCCTCCTATATGTGCAGTTGTAGACACACACCCCATTAACCCAGGGTTACCTCCACCATAGACTAAATGAATTTTTCTCCTGACCAGCACCATACCCAGATTTTGTGCTGCTTTCACATACTCTCCATCTTTTCCAAGATTGGAACCATAAAAGACACAAATATTTCGAAACTGATAGAATGTGGTTCTCTCCATAACTTCACTCACCCTAACTTTAGGTATGATGGTAAAGATATTAATGTGTGCATTTATAGAACTCAGAGAAGGGCATACTTAAAATAGCTATGCAAGTAGGTTAGGTATAATTATAACAACTATGTGAGTGACTGATGCATATAAGCTAAATTGAGGTTGAAAAATTCAAAAATGATGGCACATATACATTTGTATCGTAGTTGTGATTATGGCTCATATTAAGCACATAAAGAGAATAAGATTAAGGTATCACTATAAATTTTCTTTTTCCTTGTAGTCATTGATGAAGCATTGATGTTTTGATTCTTGTAGGAAAGTTGTAAGTGATAGGCATTATTGTAAAAAAATAAGAGTGAAAATGCAAATTAGTTAGTTGTTGAAGAGGGACAATCGAATGATTTATCTTATTTTTCCAATTTTCTTGCCAGTTAACTATCGATATTACTAAGTTGAATAGTTATTTTGGGAATTTTTAATTTAGACTGATTTATTTTGCAGTTGATTGATTACATCTGTTTTGAAGCAACTAACTGAATCCTACCAGTTAACTACATGCTTTTTGTTATTCACAAACTTTTATAAGCTCAGAAATAATTCTTTTCCATGTGCTATTCTTCCACCGAATAATATCAACTTTGAATTAAATTTTGGACATATATTCAAAACTTGTGGCCACCGATTTTTGTCGAAATAGCAGCTAAGTTATGTTTATAGCTTTTCAATAATTATGGCCACTGATTTTAATTTTTTTTCAATGCTTTGTCCAAACTTTTGACTTTCTATTTTGACACCATGCTTTATTAAGTGTTCCTTTTTTTTTTGCTGTGTCATCCTTCATTAATGTTTAGTATTAAATGCAAGGTTCTTTTTCCTCATTACAAGGAGGGTTAATTTCTTTTCTTTGAAACTCAGTTATTATACTAATTGTGTACAAATTAGAAAGAATAATGAGTTTACAATATATACTGATTGTGAATTAAGGTATGAAGAACACCTAAGTTTATCTAATGTAGTTAAGTAGGGAAAGGAGATTTTAAAAGAAGCCATAGATTTTGAATATTGATAGGATATACTAAGATTTGAAAGAATTGTACTAGTATAATGGTAAAAAAAATATACAAGTGAAATATTTTTTGTTGTTTGGTTGTCAACAAGTAAAAATTGAATATATTGTTTCAGGAGAGCTATTCATGAAGCCTTAGGATCTTAGTTAGATTATATTATAGTTTATAGTAAATCTAAATGATGTTTTTACGCATTAGAAGTTCTGCTTCAGGTATCTTTATATAATTTTGGTGAAAGTTATGAGAAATTATTTGTCCTTAGTTGAACTTGCCCATATTATTAGTTATTAGGCCAATATACACATGGTATCATTTGAGATTTTACATGAAACATCATAGGTCTCCTAATAGGTGAGTGAGTTGAGTAAAGTTAAGCTTTTGGAATCTAATTTGGAATAACATACAATATATAGAATATGACTAACCTAAATTGATGATGCTAATTTGGAGAGCATGCTTTAAGCATATGTCTTTAAGTTTGGTGAGAGATATCTTAGTAGAATTTGCCTATAAAAAAGTGATATTAGATGACTTAAAGCCTTATGTAAGAGGTGTTACTAACTTTTTGTTAAATGATTCAGTGGGGTCAAACTTATTATAAGATGCCGTTGATAAAGTAAAATTGATTAAGAAAAGAATACAAGCAACTCAATACAGGCCAAAAGTCTATAAGGACAATAAATGTTAGAGCACTAGAAATTATCAGTTGGTGACCAAATATTCTTGAAGGACTTACCCATGAAAGAGGTAATGAGGTTTGAAAAGAAGGAAAATATTAAGCTATAATATATAAGCTCTTTTAAAATCTTGAACAAAGTAGGCATAGTAGTATATCGCCTAGCCTTGCCATCAGAATTAAGTGATGTTGATACAGTATTTCTTGCATTAATGCTAAGGAAGTACCTATCAGATTCTTCTGATGTTATTAGATTCTAAGAAATTCAACTGGACAAGAATTTGGCTTAATTATGAGGAACAAATCGATGTCTATTGTTAATCGACAAGTGAAGAATTTGTGGTTAAGGAAAATCCCTATGGTTAAGGTTATATGGCAAAATCACTCAAGTAAAGAGATATCTTAGAAAGTAAAAATGATATACAGAAGAGATATCCCTAATAGCTTGAGTAGTAAGGTTAATAATAGTAATTTATGCCTTAGCTTCATTCCCTACTTGTGATAGAATGGTTTGAAATTCGGGAACCAAATTTCTTAAGGGGGGAAGAATGTAACACCCCTAAGATTTATTAATTTTCATTTATGTATGGATTATTAAAAGAAATAAAGGAGTAGAGATGTAATTGAAAGGTTTTAAGGAAGAAAATGAAAATTTATTAATATTTTTAAGGTCAAATTGTAATTTTCTAAAATTTTAGCGGTCAAAATGTAAATAATAAAATTTGCAAGGAAATCCTACAACAATTGAAAATTTTTAAAATGGTCCCTCAATCATTTATTAAAAAAAAGAAAAAAAAAAGAAAAAGAAATTTTGTAACCGGGTGACAATGAATAGTGAAGAGTGAATAATATTTTTTCCTCTAATTTTTCTCTCTAGATTTAGAGTACCTTCGAACCTCTAATCTCAAAACTAAGGGTACCATTTGATTCAGGATAGAGAGTACTATGATTTTTGCTGAACAATTTTTCAAATCAGTCGTAGAATTACCGTAGATCAGAAGTAAAAAATCTTAGAAAAAGTTAAGTTCTGAAACTCCTATTTAGAGACCTCAAATTGAAAATCTAAAACTGTAGATGGATTCAGAAGATAGATAAACTATAGGATATGAAATTTCTTACCTATTTGACAACTTTTGGTTTCATGAACAGTAACTCTAACCGGCGTGAATAGTGATCTCGGTATGTGTGAACAGTAACTCTGGCTGACAAAAATAGTGATTCCAGCCGATGTGAACAATGTTCTCAGCTGTGAACAGTACAATTGGTTGACCAGCATTGACCAAGCTCTCAGAGTCATTTCCTTAGTTTTTGGACCCTTTGGACTCGTTTTGAGGTCTATTTGGTAAATTTTGGATTGAAAAAGTGCATTTTGGGGCTGTCCAACCTAAAGCCTTAACCTGTTAGTAGATAATTCTTTATATGACTTACCCTATGCTCTTCTTGAACTTGAAATGTATAATTGGTTATGTTTACAAGTTATTTATGCTATCATAAGTCTCTAAAATATGTTAAAATATTTGCTTTTCTTACTAACTAGCATATAGTTCAAGAAGAGTATACTTTTGCAAATAGATTTTGAAACTCATTGAATATGTGGTTCTAAATGTATTTCTCATGTTTTGGAAAAGTGAATATTTTGTGCACGTGGCATTGATCTATAAAGCTATAAAGTTGCCTTGGAAAACGACATGAATATGTGATAACCATAATTGAGAAGTTTTTGATAGAGGAATTGTACTGAGACTAAAAATTTTGAATTATACTGAAACCTCTATTTTGACCGATATGGAATATGTGCAAGTAATGATTTCTGTGGAGGAATCCTATTAGAAACGTTGTTTGCTAACAATAGGTTATGTTAGCCCTAGGGCACCTTGATACCTCAACTAGCAGGGGTATTGCTAGCCTCGTGTGAAGGCCAACACATGGGATATGATATGTGAAGGGTAGCGGGATGCCTCCTATCGAGGCGAGATGTCGACTATATTATATGTGATTTGCCCTTCCTTGTTGTGTGCTTAGGAAATACCCATATTAGAGTCCCTTTGTGTGTCCTCTTGAACGGTGGTAGGGCAAACCTTAGATATGATGTTGAGTTTAGACAAATCCTACACTATCAAAGTATGGAAGGGCTTGAACTCTAATATGGTGATTGTGATATAGGATCCTCCTAATGTTTTCATAAGAAATATTTTGATGCACATCAATATTTAATTAACAATTATACCATATTGCATATGGTTTCGTATATCTGAATATAGTTTAAACTGAGAATATTTGAAATACGGGTCCCACATGGATATACCCCTAAAGTGTAATTTTCTATGTGATAAATTTTAATATATGAGTACATCCATATGCTAACCTAAGAGGTCATTGGAGGTATTATCTATTCACTGAGTTGTCAAACTCCCTACACGATATTTTCACATTTTTCAGATAAAGATACAGAGTTTGATCCTTCAGATAGGTGATCAACTAGACAATATATTCTCTGGGTAGGCCTACTTTGTTTCCAAGGCTCGTAGATTTTAGTTTATATTGTACTAGTACTTTAGAGTATGCTCTCTATGCGACAGGCAGGATCCTTACTTCTGCTGTTACTTTGATATTTATAGACTTGGTTTGTATATTATGTATATATGGGAATACCTATATGAAACTAATCCAATGATAAATGAGTGTATTATGCATGTTATGGTAAATATATGTTTGTATAGTATGTATTTCACATGCCCTTAAATTAGGGGAGTGACAAGGTAGGTTTAACAGTAATTTGTCATTGAAATTTCATGTCTTTTAGAAGACCTAAAGTGTTTCAAATCTCATATTTTGATAATGCATTATGCATATTTGTGATTATCCATGTAGTGTGAAAGTTTGCATGGATATGTAATACATATTTTGTACTGAAATTTGGCTTTGAATGGATGGTTCTAAAAGCCATAATTTGTGCCAAATTAGAAAATTTGTGCAACATCAAAATTGTAGCCCTATGTCTTACCATTCAAAGCCCTTAAGAATCACTTTAATTGGACCTTATATGAGAGAGTTAATCCCCAATGAATGAAGAAAGATCAAATCTAATGCGTAAAATCACAATGCCAATTTTGGGACATTTTTAGTCTTAATTCTAGTTATAATTTGTCAAAGTGGTAAACATAAAGGTTGTGTTTTATTCTCTTAGCTCTCTATAGACACTTAAATTACCTCAATAGGAGTTTAAATGAGGGGGTTATGACTTGATTAGTGAAGGAAGATCAGGCAGGTTGAGAACCTGTAACACGAAGCACAGTCGTGTTTCATGGCACAGTAGAGCCATGTTTCGGGTTGTTTAAAAGGCTACAACACGTTTGAGACAATCTCAAGCACGACCATGTTCCAGGGCACAGTTAGGCTATGCATGGAGCATGTTTTTCCTTGTTTTAACTACAAATGACATTAAATGAATCCCATTAACTAGATGATAATTAGAGAAACTAAATTGAAGAAGAATGTCTTGTAATCTTTGTGATACAATGCTAGTATTTTCTATTTCTTGTATTCACAAGCACGACGGACATTGTATATTAATATATATTTGTTAAATGACGAAGATGATGATGATGGGATACCTATGCTAGTAGATCAATGCATGATGATTAAATGTATGATGTATGCATTGTTACATGATGATAAATGTATCAATACATAATTGTTAAATGATTTGATGATGATGGTAAGTATGATGTTAGTGATGAATATGATTGATGTAAAATCTCCATTGAGATAAAGATGGTAAGCAAACTTGATATGTTATGAGATGTATACTTGATATGTTGATGAGATGTATGCTTAATATGTTGATGAGATGCATCATTGAGATGTTGAAGAGATGCATTCTTGATATGGTGATGAGATGTATGCTTAATATGTTAATGATATGCATGATTAAGATGTTGATGAGATACATACTTGGTATATTGATAAGACGGAATCACATATTGTATTGATGATAAAGAGGATGATGTTATGTATGTGGCTGAATATGAGAAATCGACAGATACTTGTAGCACCCTATGGCAACAAGTTGATCCAACGACATACAGGATGACCCTTGTGGCGACCAAATGACTCGGTGAGAGTATCAGGATAACCTTTACAATAGCAAGGTGACCCGACAACATGCGACACCTTGTCGCGGTAAAGTGACCAATAGGGTCGTATGGATTTGAGACAATACCGAATAAGGCACGCCATATTAGCTTAAGTAAGCCTAGAGGGAGTATAGCCACTCCAATAAGGAAATAGAGTATTGTGGGTAGCGGGCGAGAAAATAGCTCACATTGCCATGTTAATGAGATGAAGATGGATGATGGATGAACAACCACTACGCATGATGTTCTATATACTGAAATTGTGATTATCAAAGGTTTACATAATATGTTAAATCATACTATTTATGAATATTATTGTTTTATCTAGAAGATTTGTAACATCCTTAATTTCGTTTCTTTTATTGATAAAAGTACATAAAAATTTAATTAAGGAAATAAAATTTATTAGACAATATTTTAGATATCTAAGGAAATATAATCCTTAGAAATTCTTCACCTTATGTATATGCATAGAAAATGTTTCTAACATTAAGAGAACAAATAGAATGAAAACCTAATAGCAAAAACAATTAAAAATAACATACTAAAGAGATGCAAAATTCTTGGATAAGGAAGATAAATTTTTAGAAACACGTAAAGGTCATAAAATTTCAAGAACATTGGATTAGGATAATTTTTTCTAATTCAAGAACTAGAGTTACTAAGTTTAAAATCTTTACCCATACATTGGGCTTTTACCTATGGACACTTCATATAGAGTTTTTCCACTTCACATAAGTTTCTAGCAAGCCCATTGGATAACCTAAGCAAGAAATAAAACATAGACTTGGACTAGGATATAGTAATTGGACCAATAGTCCAAAAATTATGAAAATGTGACCAAGCCCTCCAAGAAAGGTAGAATTTTATCCAAAGCAAAGAAAATGGGTAGGAATAAACCCATAATGGGTAGGAATAAGCCCAAATCCAAGAGGAAAAATAAAATAAAGTAAATTAAGTGATGATATAATAATGTAATAATAATAAAAATTAGGTTACATGGCATTCAGACAAAAATTTAGCAAGTGGTGTGATTCTACATTCATAATTTTGGAAAGTGGCATGATAATACAAGGCTTTAGGACAAAAACATCTATATCCTACACTCATAATTTTAGCAAGTGGTATGATAATACATGGCATTAGGACAAAACATTCCTATCCCACACAAATAATATCAACCAAATAATAGAGATTCAAGGGCTAGAAATTTGCCACCTAAAAAGGCAAACCTATCATACTTGTTTAAGACAAAAGAAAATGGAAATGAATCCCTAAATCAAAAGGACATTGTCCCATATCTTAAGAACATATTATCATAATTTTCAAAATACAAATCTCCTTTTCCAATGCATATCTTGAATAAGGAAGAGGAAGACAAGAACATAAGTTGTTTGTTTTCCAAAAATTCAACCAAGTGTAATCTAATTGTGAGAAGGTAGGCCCATGATCGTGAAAGGTGAATTATTTTGTGGTCTATATAAGAAAACCCACCCTTACAACATTATAATTTTGTCCAAGTAAGGGAGAGGAAAAATAGAAACAAGGTAGAGTGAGGAAAGGAGAGGAAGAAAGGAAGAAAGAGGAAGGAGAAGTCTAGGGGACTAAGTGCTCTAGGTAAGTTAAACAACATTTCTTTTTGAAGAAAACTTTTGAAACTTATAATATTTATATGAGATTTTTATCTTAGAACTTTGATGATTGGTCATGGATGTTGCTATATCATGTTACATATTGATCTTGCATGTGATGTATGTTAGAATACTTAGACTGGTATAGAAAGTTCTGCATAGGTATGGCTATGGGTGGCAAAATGTTTAGCTTCTGTATTTTAATTTATGGGAATTATCTGTAGAGAATTTAAATAAATGGTTAACATAAGAATTAAAAATATATGTGTTCCAGATATTTAGCCACTAGAAGCATTCAATTTGGATTCCATATGAGGTAGATATGGTCCGATTAGTAAGCAATGATCAGAAAATGGTTCATCAGGGAAGAATATGTTAGGATAGCTTCTGTGTTTTAATTTCTGGGAATTATCTGTAGGGAAGTAAATAAATGGTTAACATAATAATTAAGGATAAATGTGTCCCGGATATTTAACCACTGGAATCATTCAATTTGGAGTCCATATGAGGTAGATATCGTTCGATTAGTAAGCAAAGGTCAGAAAATTGTTCATCAGGGAAGAATATGTTAGGATAGCTTATGTGTTTAAATTTTTGGGAATTATCTGTAGGGAATTAAAATAAATGGTTAACATAAGAATAAAATATAAATGTGGCCCGGATATTTAGCCACTGGAATCATTCAATTTGGAGTCCATATGAGGTAGATATGGTCCGATTATTAAGCAAAGGTCAGAAAATGGTTCATCAGGGAAGAATATTTTAGGATAGCTTCTGTGTTTTAATTTTGGGAATTATCTGTAGGGAATTAAAATAAATGATTAACATAAGAATTAAATATATATGTGTCATGGATTTTTAGCCACTGGATTCATTCAATTTGGAGTCCATATGAGGTAGATATCGTCTGATTAGTAATCAAAGGTCAGAAAAATGGTTCATCAGGGAAGAATATGTTAGGATAGCTTCTGTATTTTAATTTCTGGGAATTATCTGTATGGAATTAAAATAAATGGTTAACATAAGAATTATAGCTATGTGTGTGGTAAATTTTTAGCCACTAGAATCATTCAAGTTGGAGTCCATATGAAGATGATATGAGCAGATTAGTAGTCAAAGGTCAGAAAATGGTTCATCAGGGAAGAATATGTTAGGATAGCTTATGTATTTTAATTTCTTGGAATTATCTATATGGAATTAAAATACATGGTTAACATACGAATTATAGATATGTGTGTCACGGATTTTTAGCCTCTGGAATCACTGAAGTTGGAGTCTATATGAGGTAGATATGGTACAATTAGTAAGTAGAGGTCAGAACCTATCCAAGAAGAAATAACCTGTACTTTGAGGGAGTAATATCACCTTAATTGCTTAATATTTCACTATAATGTTCAACATAATAGTTTTAGATAATTGTTTTATCTTGAGATTGACACCAAGATCACATACATCGGAGTTCAAATGAGGGAGTTATTCTCTGATTAGTAAGAGAATGTTAGATATGATGAAAACCAGCATCAAGAAAATAAAGAAATCAAATTAATATTTAAAAAAGAAGACGAATCTTATAAATGACTAGTATATTCCATAGCCATTGCCATTGTATGAATTCTTAGCATCTTAAGTTTGAAATTCTGACATGAAAATATTTTATAAAGTGATATTTGAAATAGTTATGTTCATGGCATGATTACCAATGATTTATGGTAATAGTTATATTTTGATGAACATACTTGTTATTGAAAGCATATTTTTTGCTATCATTGTGAAAGATATTTTCTGTAGTTTATATAGCTGAACATGACGTGATGAGCTATATTGATGATGATTTATTGTTGAACTTACTGGGATTTAATTCTCACTATATTTCCATATCATGTTCAAAAATTAGTTATGCAGATTTTTCTATAGCTCTGGCTTTTAGTGCTCGTTGGATCGAGTACTTTATGTTGGGCAAATCCCAGAAGCAAATAAAATGTTTGTGGTCGAGTTGGCTTAGATTTTGGTGAAAGTGCAACCACCCGCACCTGTATCTCTGGAATTGGTCAACCAAAATAAATAAATAAGATGTAGATTTTTATGTGTTTGATATGTTGTACGTATGTTTTGATTAATGACATGTATGTGAACTCTGTATAGTATAAATTAAATAAATGTTATATTGAGTTAAGTTGTAACGAGGTAATAACTTCATGGTATTTTAAAAAAAAAATTTGATACTTAAATGGAGTTGTTACATAATTGGTATCAGAGCAGGTCGATCTTAGATGGCCAGTGGGTGGATGATTACCTGAATCGATCTTATAGTGTCTTGAGTATGTTGTGGTTGTGCTGTGTAGGGGATCAGTGATTCATATAGGTAAGAAATTACTAGTTTCCTATCTATATGTCGAGGTGGTGTTATGACTGCTATTAAATTTTTTTTGAACTAACTATTGGGCTTGATCACCTCAATAGCAACATAACTTTGTTTTGCCATAGTAGGAAATGGCACCACCAAGGAGGAATCCAGTAACCAATGCAGAAGAAACCCTGCACAACCTGGCCACGGCAATTCGAGACCAAGTCATGACCACCAACCAAATTTTACAATATCTCCAGAATGCTAATAACCCAAATGGTGAGAATGGTGCTAACAACCGGATGACTTGAAAGGATAATGGCATATTTGAGTTCTTGAGGACTAGACCACCTTGTTTCCAAGGTGGCTATGACTCAACGGTAACCGAAAGGTGGATAAGGGAATTAGAGAAAATCTTTGAAGTGATGAGATGTACTGAAGAGCAACAAGTTATTTTTGCTGCATATATGTTAAAGGATGAAGCAGAATACTGGTGGTGTGGAGCTAGAGAACTTTTAGCTCATCAAGGAAGACAGATCACCTGGCAAGTGTTCAAGGACATTTTTTTGAAAAGTACTTTCCAAGTACTGTACGAGCAGAGAAAGAGATCGAATTCCTCCAACTCAGGCATGGCAGCATGATCGTGGACCAGTATATCGCAAGGTTCGAGGAGCTGTCTAAGTTCTCCTCTTATCTGCGATATAACCCAGATGAAGCATGGAAGGCGGTTAAGTTTGAAGCGGGATTAAACCCGGAGATAAAGAATGCTGTTATAGCTATGGAGATCAGGGAGTTTATACCTCTGATAAATAAATGCAGACTCCTGGAAAAGAGTTTAAGGGCAGTAGAAGACGAGAAGCAAAGGCGAAACTTATGGAAGAGGAAGAAAAATTTTTCCAACCCTGGAAAGAACATGAGAAGAAGTGGATATGGAGCTGAAAAAAGGCCATTGACTGCGGGTCCTAAACCTTTTCAACAAGACCTCGCCCCAGTCAAGTGCGCTAAGTGAAGACGCATGCATGGTAACCGGCCATGCTACATGGGACAAGATGTCTGCTTCAATTGCGGACAGAAGGGACATTTTGCGAGAAACTGCCCACAGAATGTGGGGAAGTAACCAGAACAGAGGCCTCAGGTGAAAGGAAGGGTTTTCACCCTGAGTAGCCAAGAGGCTGCTCAATCTTCTAAAATGATTCAAGGTACATGCTATATCTATGGATTTGCCCTTATGGTGTTATTTGACTTTGGTGCTAGTCATTCATTTATATCAGAAGAATGTATTAGGAATTTTCAGTTTCCTATTTCTGAAACTGTAACATCCCTAATTTCGTTTCTTTTATTGATAAAAATACATAAAAATTTAATTAAGGAAATAAAATTTATTAGACAATATTTTAGATATCTAAGGAAATATAATCCTTAGAAATTCTTCACCTTATGTATATGCATAGAAAATGTTTCTAACATTAAGAGAACAAATAAAGAGGGAAAACCTAATAGGAAAGAAATTAGAAATAACATACTAAACTAATGCAAAATTCTTGGATAAGGAAGATAAATTTTTAGAAACAAGTAAAGGTCTTAAAATTTCAAGAACATTGAATTAGGGTAATTTTTCCTAATTCAAGAACTAGAGTTACTAAGTTTAAAATCTTTACTCATACATTGGGCTTTTACCTATGGACACTTCAAATAGAGTTTTTCCACTTCACATAAGTTTCTAGCAAGCCCATTGGATAACCTAAACACGAAATAAAACATAGACTTGGACTAGGATATAGTAATTGGACCAATAGCCCAAAAATTATGAAAATGTGACCAAGCCCTCCAAGAAAGGTAGAATTTTATCCAAAGCAAAGAAAATGGGTAGGAATAAGTGTAACATCCGGTAATTTTTAGATATTTTCCTTAGAAATTCTTCACCTTACATATATGCATAGAAATTGTCTAATATTAATGGAATAGGTAAAGAAAGAAAACCTAAGAGGAAATATTAGAAATAAACATGCTAAAGAAAGGTGAAATTCTTAGTTAAAGAAAGATAAATTTTTGTGAAGTAAGTAAAAGGTCTTAAAATTTCAAGAAGATCGGATTAGGGTAATTTTTTTTAATTTAAGAGCAAAAGTTACTAAGTTTAGTATCTCCACCCATAAATTGGGCTTTTACCTATGGACACATCATGTAGAGTTTTTCCACTTCATATAAGTTTCTAGCAAGCCCATTGGATAACCTAAGCAAGAAATAAAACATAGACTTGGACTAGGATATAGTAATTGGACCAATAGCCCAAAAATTATGAAAATGTGACCAAGCCCTCCAAGAAAGGTAGAATTTTATCCAAAGTAAAGAAAATGGGTAGCAATAAGCCCATAATGGGTAGGAATAAGCCCAAATCCAAGAGGAAAAATAAAATAAAATAAATTAGGTGATGATATAATAATGTAATAATAATAAAGATTAGGTTACATGGCATTAAGACAAAAATTTAGCAAGTGGTGTGATTCTACATTCATCATTTTGGCAAGTGGCATAATAATACAAGGCTTTAGGACAAAAAACATCTATATCCTACACTCATAATTTTAGCAAGTGGTATGATAATACATGGTATTAGGACAAAACATTCCTATCCCACATAAATAATATCAACCAAATAATGGAGATTCAAGGGTTAGAAATTTGCCACTTAAAAAGGCAACCTATCATAATTGATTAAGACAAAAGAAAAGGTAAATGAATCCCTAAATCAAAGGGGCCTTGTCCCATATCTTAAGAACATATTATCATAATTTTCAAAATACAAATCTCCTTTTCCTATGCATATCTTGACCAAGGAAGAGGAAGACAAGAACATAAGTTGTTTGTTTTCCAAAAATTCAACAAAGTGTATCTTAATTGTGATAAGGTAGACCCATGATCATGAAAGGTGAATTATTTGGTGGACTTTATAAGGAAACCCACCCTTACAACATTAGAATTTTGTCCAAGTGAGGGAGAGGAAAAAATAGAAGCAAGGTAGAGTGAGGAAAGGAGAGGAAGAAAGAAAGAAAGAGGAAGGAGAAGTCTAGGAGACTAAGTGCTCCAAGTAAGTTTAACAATATTTTTTTTTGAAGAAAACTTTTGAAACTTATAATATTTATATGAGATTTTGATCTTAGAACTTTGATGATTGGTCATGGATGTTGCTATATCATGTTACATATTGATCTTACATGTGATGTAAGTTTGAATACTTAGGTTGGTGTAGATAGTTCTGCATGGGTATGGCTACAGTTGGTAGAATTTTAAGCTTCGGTATTTTAATTTCTGGTAACAATCTATAAGGAATTAAAATAAATGGTTAACATAAGAATTAAAGATGTATGTGTCACGGATTTTTACCCACTGGAATCATTCAATTTGGAGTCCATATGTGGTAGATATGGTCTGATTAGTAGTCAAAGATCAGAAAATGGTTTATCAGGGAAGAATATGTTAGGATAGTTTCTGTATTTTAATTTTTGGGAATTATCTGTAGGGAAGTAAAGTAAATGGTTAACATAATAATTAAATATATATGTGTCATGGACTTTTAGCCACTGGAATCATTCAATTTGGAGTCCATTTAAGGAATATATGAGCCGATTAGTAGTCAAAGGTCAGAAAATGGGTCATCAGGGAAGAATATGTTAGGATAGCTTCGGTATTTTAATTTCTGAGAATTATCTGTAGTTAATTAAAATAAATGGTTAACATAAGAATTCATGATATATGTGTCACGGGTTTGTAGCCACTGGAATCATTCAATTTAGTGTCCATATGATGTATATATGTTCCGATTAGTAAGCAAAGGTTAGAAAATAGTTCATCAGGGAAGAATATGTTAGGATAGCTTCGGTATTTTTATTTTTGGGAACACTCTATAAGGAATTAAAATAAATGGTTAACATATGAATTATAGATAGATGTGTCATGGATTGTTAGCCACTGGAATCACTTAATTTGGAATTCATATGTGGGAGATATGGATAGATTAGTTGCTAAAGGTCAGAACCTATCCGAGAGGAACTATCCTGTACTTTGAGGGAGTAATATCACCTTGATTTCTTAATATTTCGCTAAAATGTTCAACATAATAGTTTTAGATAATTGTTTTATCTTGAAAGGGACAAGAAGATCACCTACATCGGAGTTCAATTGAGGGAGTTATGCTCTGATTAGTAAGAGAAGGTTAGATGTGATGAAAACCTGCATAAAGAAAATAAAGTAATAAAATTACTATTTAAGAAAGAAGATGAATCTTATAAATGAAAATAATGAATGACTAGTATAGCCATAGCCATTGCCATTGTATGAACCTCTTACCATCTTAAGTGTGAAATTTTGACATGGAAATATTTTATAAAGTGATATTTGAAATGGTTATGTTCATGACATGATTACCAATGATTTTTTGTAATAATTATATTTTGATGAACATACTTGTTATTGAAAGCATATTTATGGCTATCATTGTGACAAGAAAAGAAATGAGCACGGTCACATGGCAATCCGTGTGGTGCACCAGTAGGGGACGCCCTACCAACGGTTATGATCATATTAATGAGAAAAGAAAGAGAAAGTGGGCCATGTCGGACGGAGCGAGAAAATCCCGTACCGGAGAGTAGAGGATACTCACCTAGACCGGGGTAGCTTGAAATGAGAATAAGTTGATGGCCATCATATGATATTTTGAAAATAGTTAATCCTGTCATACATATCATTACAGTATGATTCTTATGTGCATATATATAATGCATTCATGTGACCAAAGATATTTTCTGTAGTTTATACAGCTAAACATGATGTGATGAGCTATATTGATGATGATTTATTGTTGAACTTACTGGGATTTAATTCTCACTATATTTCCATATCATGTTCAGAAAATTATTTATGCAGCTTTTGTTTCTAAGGCTCTGGCTTTTAGTGCACATTGGATCGACTTACTTTATGTTGGGCAAATTTTAGAATCAAATAAGATGTTTGTGGTCGAGTTGGCTCAGATCCCGGTGAAGGTGCAACCACCCGCACCTGTATCTCCGGAATTGGTCAACCAAAATAAACAAGATGTAAATATCAATGTGTTTGATATGTTGTACGTATGTTTTGATTAATGACATGTATGTGAACTCAATATTGTATAATAATAAAGGAAATAAATTAGGTGATGATATAATAATGTAATAATAATAAAGATTAGGTTACATGGCATTAAGACAAAAATTTAGCAAGTGGTGTGATTCTACATTCATCATTTTAGCAAGTGGCATAATAATACAAGGCTTTAGGACAAAAAACATCTATATCCTACAATCATAATTCTAGCAAGTGGAATGATAATACATGGCATTAGGACAAAACATTCCTATCCCACACAAATAATATCAACCAAATAATGGAGATTCAACGGCTAGAAATTTGCCACGTAAAAAGGCAAACCTATCATACTTGTTTAAGACAAAAGAAAATGGAAAAGAATCCCTAAATCGAAGGGACCTTGTCCCTTATCTTAAGAACATATGATCATAATTTTCAAAATACAAATCTCCTTTTCCTATGCATATCTTGACTAAGGAAGAGGAAGACAAGAACATAAGTTGTTTGTTTTCCAAAAATTCAACAAAGTGTATCCTAATTGTGATAAGGTAGACCCATGATCATGAAAGGTGAATTATTTGGTGGTCTATATAAGAAAACCTACCCTTACAACATTATAATTTCGTCCAAGTGAGGGACTGGAAAACTAAAAGCAAGGTAGAGTGAGGAAAGGAGAGGAGAAGAAAGGAAGGAAGAAGAAGGAGAAGTTTAGAAGGCTAAGAACTTAAGGTAAGTTTAACAATATTTCTTTTTGAAGAAAACTTTTGAATCTTATAATATTTATATGAGATTTTGATCTTAGAACTTTTATGATTGGTCATGATGTTGCTATATCATGTTACATATTGATCTTGCATGTGATGTATGTTTGAATACTTAGGTTGGTGTAGATAGTTCTGCATGGGTATGGATATGGGTGGCCGAATTTTATGCTTCGGTGTTTTAATTTCTGGAAACAATATATAAGGAATTAAAATAAATGGTTAACATAAGAATTATATCTATGTGTGTCACGGATTTGTAGCCACTACAATCATTCAATCTGGAGTCCATATGTGGTAGATATGGTCCGATTAGAAAGCAAAGGTCAGAAAATGGTTCATCAGGGAAGAATATGTTAGGGTAGCTTCTGTGTTTTAATTTCTAAGAATTATCTGTAGGGAAATAAAATAAATTGTTAACATAAGAATTAAATATATATGTGTCACGGATTTGTAGCCACTGGAATCATTCAATTTGGAGTCCATATGAGGTAGATATGGTCTGATTAGTAGTCAAAGGTCAGAAAATGGTTCATCAGGGAAGAATATGTTAGGACAGCTTCTGTATTTTACTTTCTGGGAATTATCTGTATGGAATTAAAATAAATGGTTAACATAAGAACTATAGCTATGTGTGTCATCGATTTTAAGCCACTGGAATCATTCAATTTGGAGTCCATATGAGGTTGATATGGTCCGATTAGTAGTCAAAGGTCAGAAAATGGTTCATTAGGGAAGAATAAGTTAGGACAGCTTCAGTATTTTAATTTATGGAAATTATATGTATGGAATTAAAATAAATGGTTAACATAAGAACTATAGCTATGTGTGTCATGGATTTTAAGCCACTGGAATCTTTCAATTTGGTGTCCATATGAGGTAGATATGGTCTGATTAGTAGTCAAAGGTCAGAAAATGGTTCATTAGGGAAGAATATGTTAGGACAGCTTCAGTATTTTAATTTCTGGAAATTATCTGTATGGAATTAAAATAAATGGCTAACATAATAATTATATCTATGTGTGTCACGGATTTTAAGCCGCTGGAATCATTCAATTTGGAGTCCATATGAGGAATATATGAGCTGATTAGTAGTCAAAGGTCAGAAAAAAATTCATCAGGGAAGAATATGTTAGGACAGCTTCTGTATTTTAATTTCTGGAAATTATCTGTATGGAATTAAAATAAATAGTTAATATAAGAATTATATCTATGTGTGTCATGGATTTGTAGCCACTGGAATCATTCCATTTGGAGTCCATATGAGGAATATATGAGCTGATTAGTAGTCAAAGGTCAACAAATGGTTCATTGGGGAAGAATATGTTAGGATAGCTTCTGTATTTTAATTTCTGGGAATTATATGTATGGAATTAAAATAAATTTTTAACATAAGAATTATAGCTATGTTTGTCATGGATTTTAAGCCACTAGAATCATTCAATTTGGAGTCCATATGAGGAGGATATGAGCTGATTAGTAGTCAAATGTCAGAAAATGGTTCATCAGGGAAGAATATGTTAGGATAGCTTCTGTATTTTAATTTATGGGAATTATCTGTATGGAATTAAAATAAATGGTTAACATAAGAATTATAGCTATGTGTGTCGTGAATTTTTAGCCACTGGAATCATTCAATTTTGAGTCCATATGAGGAAGATATGAGCTTATTAGTAGTCAATGATCAGAAAATGGTTCATCAGGGAAGAATATGTTAGGACAGCTTCTGTATTTTAATTTTTGAGAATTATCTATATGGTATTAAAATCAATGTTTAAAATAAGAATTATAGATATGTGTGTCACGGATTTTTAGCCACTGGAATCACTCAAGTTGGAGTCCATATGAGGTAGATATGGTCCAATTAGTTTGTAGAGGTCAGAACCTATCCGAGAAGAAATAACCTATACATTGAGGGAGTAATATCACCTTGATTTCTTACGATTTCGCTACAATGTTCAACATAATAGTTTTAGATAATTGTTTATCTTGAAATTGACACCAAGATAGCCTACATCAGAGTTAAATTGAGGGAGTTATGCTCTGATTAGTAAGAGAAGGTTAGATAGGATAAAAACTTGCATCAAGAAAATAAAGAAATAAAATTAGTATTTAAAAAAGAAGATGAATCTTCATAAATGACTAGTATAGCCATAGCCATTGCCATTGTATGAACTTCTTACCATCTTAAGTGTGAATGTTTGACATGGAAATATTTTATAAAGTGATATTTGAAATGGTTATGTTCATGGCATGATTACCAATGATTTTTGGTACTAATTATATTTTGATGAACATACTTGTTATTGAAAGCATATTTTTGGCTATCATTATGAAAAGAAAAGAAATGAACACGGTCACATGGCAATCCGTGTGGTGCACCAGTAAGGGACCCCCTACCAATGGTTATGATTATGATTATGAGAAAAGAAAGAGAAAGTGTGCCATGTCGGATGGAGCGAGAAAAGCCCGTACCAAAGAGTAAAGGATACTCACTCTGACTGAGGTAGCTTGAAATGAGAATAAGTTGATGGCCATCATATGATATTTTGAAAATAGTTAATCCTGTCATATATATCATTACAGTATGATTCTTATATGCATAGATATAATGCATTATGTGACTAAAGATATTTTCTGTAGTTTATACAGCTGAACATGATGTGATAAGCTATATTGATGATGATTTATTGTTGAACTTACTGGGATTTAATTCTCACTATATTTCCATATCCTGTTCATAAAATTAGTTATGCAGATTTTTTCTATAGCTCTGGCTTTTAGTGCACGTTGGATCGAGTACTTTATATTGGGCAGATCCCAGAAGTAAATAAAATGTTTGTGGTCGAGTTGGCTTAGATCCCGTTGAAGGTGCAACCACCCGCACCTGTATCTCCGAAATTGGTCAACCAGAATAAATAAGATGTAGATTTTTATGTGTTTGATATGTTATACGTATGTTTTGATTAATGACATGTATATGAACTCTGTATTGTATAAATTAAATAAATGTTATATTGAGTTAAGTTGTAACGAGGTAATAACTTCATGGTATTTAAAAAAAATTTGATACTTAAATGGAGTTGTTACAGAAACTCCCTATGAGCTATCCGTAGTAACCCCTACAGGGGAAAATGTATTTACTTCCTCTATATGTAAAGACTATCAAGTCACCATCTAGGAGAAAACTTTTTCTGTAAACCTCGTGTAACATCCCGTAATTTTTTAGATATTTTCCTTAGAAATTCTTCACCTTACATATATGCATAGAAATGTTCTAATATTAATGGAATTGGTAAAGAAAGAAAACCTAAGAGGAAATATTAGAAATAAACATGTTAAAGAAAGGTGAAATTCTTAGGTGAAGAAAGATAAATTTTTGTGAAGTAAGTAAAGGTCTTAAAATTTCAAGAAGATCGGATTATGGTAATTTTTCTTAATTTAAGAGCAAAAGTTACTAAGTTTAGTATCTCCACCCGTAATTGGGCTTTAACCTATAGACACTTCATATAGAGTTTTTCTACTTCACATGAATTTTTAGCAAGCCAATAGGATAGCCCAAGGAAGAAATAAAACATAGACTTGGATTAGGATATAGAAATTAGACCGGTAGCCCAAAAATCATGAAAATGTGACCAAGCCCATTATGAAAGGTAGAATTTTAACCAAAGTAAGGAAAATGGGCAAGAATGAGCCCAAACCCAAGAGGAAAAATAAAAATAAAAATAAAATTAAAGTGATAAAATATTGGTGTAATCAAGATTAAGTGACATGGCATTAAGACAAAAATTTAGCAAGTGGTGTGATTCTACGTTCATCATTTTGGCAAGTGGCATAATAATACAAGGCTTTAGGACAAAAACATCTATATCCTACATTCATAAATTTAGCAAGTGGGTAATAATACATAGCATTATGACAAAACATCATTATCCTACACAAATAATTTTAGTTAAGTAAGGAAAATTCAAGGGCTAGAAATTTGCCACTTAAAAAGGCAAATCTATCATACTTGATTAAGACAAAAGAAAAAGGAAATGAATCCCTAAATCAAAGGGATCTTGCCCCATATCTTAAGAACATATCATCATAATTTTCAAAATACAAATCTCCTTTTTCTATGCATATCTTGACTAAGGAAGAGGAAGACAAGAACATAAGTTGTTTCTTTTCCAAAAATTCAACAAAGTGTATCCTAATTGTGATAAGGTAGACCCATGATCATGAAAGGTGAATTATTTGGTGGTCTATATAAGAAAACCCACCCTTACAACATTAGAATTTCGTCCAAGTGACGGAGAGCAAAAATAGAAGCAAGGTAGTGTGAGGAAAGGAGAGGAAGAAAGGAAGAAAGAGGTAGGAGAAGTCTAGGGGACTAAGTGCTCCAGGTAAGTTTAACAATATTTCTTTTTGAAGAAAACCTTTGAAACTCATAATATTTATATGAGATTTTGATCTTAGAACTTTGATGATTGGTCATGGATGTTGCTATATCATGTTACATATTGATCTTGCATGTGATGTATGTTTGAATACTTAGGTTGGTGTAGATAGTTCTGCATGGGTATGGCTATGGTTGACAAAATTTTAAGCTTCGGTATTTTAATTTCTGGGAACAATATATAGGGAATTAAAATAAATGGTTAACATAAGAATTAAAGATATATGT
The DNA here is from genome assembly GCA_037074535.1 of Gleditsia sinensis. Taxonomy (NCBI): domain Eukaryota; kingdom Viridiplantae; phylum Streptophyta; class Magnoliopsida; order Fabales; family Fabaceae; genus Gleditsia; species Gleditsia sinensis. Next base: position 53,976,978 of record CM073463.1, on the reverse strand, counting down.
GTGACGGATTTTTACCCACTGGAATCATTCCATTTGGAGTCCATATGAGGTACCTATGGTCTGATTAGTAGTCAAATATCAGAAAATGAATCATCAGGGAAGAATATGTTAGGATAGCTTCGGTAATTTAATTTCTGGGAATTATGGGTAGGGAATTAAAATAAATGGTTAACATAAGAATTAAAGATATGTGTGTCATGGATTTTTAGCCATTGGAATCATTCAATTTAGAGTCCACATGTGGTAGATATGGTCCGATTAGTAAGCCAAGGTCAGAAAATGTTTCATCAGGGAAGATTATGTTAGGACAGCTTTTGTATTTTAATTTCTGGGAATTATCTATATGGAATTAAAATAAATGGTTAACATTAAAGTTATATATCTATGTCTCATGGAAATATACCCACTGGAATTATGCAATTTGGAGTTCATATGAGGTAGATATTATCCGATTAGTAAGCAGAGGTCAGAAAATGTTTATTCAGGGAAGAGTATGTTATTAATGCTTTAGTTTTTGAATTTCTGGGAATATTCTGTAGGGAATTAAAATAGCATGCCAACATAACAATTATAGATATATGGCTCATGGATTTTTACCAACTGGAATAACGCAATTTGGAGTTCCAATTTGGGAGATATGGTCTAATTAGTCAGTAAAGGTCAGAACCTATCCGAGAGGAACTATCATGTACTTTGAGGGAGTAATATCACCTTCGTTTCTTAATTTTTCGTTACAATGTTCAACATAATAGTTTTAGATAATTGTTTTATCTTGAAATGGACACCAAGATCACCTACATCAGAGTTAAATTGAGGGAGTTATGCTCTGATTAGTAAGAGAAGGTTAGATAGGATGAAAACCTGCATAAAGAAAATAAAGAAATAAAATTAGTATTTAAAAAAGAAGATGAATCTTAATAAATGACTAGTATAGCCATAGTCATTGCCATTGTATGAACTTCTTACCATCTTAAGTGTGAAATTTTGACATGGAAATATTTTATAAAGTGATATTTGAAATGGTTATGTTCATGGCATGATTACCAATGATTTATGGTAATAGTTATATTTTGATGAACATACTTGTTATTGAAAGCATATTTTTGGCTAACATTGTGAAAAGAAAAGAAATGAGCATGGTCACATGGCACTCCATGTGGTGCACCAGTAGGGGATGCCCTACCAACGGTTATGATCATGATAATGAGAAAAGAAAGAGAAAGTGGGCCATGTCGGACGGAGCGAGAAAAGCCCGTACCGGAGAGTAGAGGATACTCACCCTGACCGGGGTAGCTTGAAATGAGAATAAGTTGATGGCCATCATATGATATTTTAAAAATAGTTAATCATATCATACATATCATTACAATATGATTCTTATGTGCATAGATATAATATATTCATGTGACCAAAGATATTTTCTGTAGTTTATACAGCTGAACATGACGTGATGAGCTTTACTAATGATAATTTATTGTTGAACTTACTGGGATTTAATTCTCACTATATTTCCATATCATGTTCAGAAAATTATTTATGCAGCTTTTGTTTCTAAGGCTCTGGCTTTTAGTGCACATTGGATCGAGTTACTTTATGTTAGGCAGATTTTAGAATCAAATAAGATGTTTGTGGTCGAGTTGGCTCAGATCCCGGTGAAGGTGCAACCACCCGCACTTGTATCTCCGGAATTGGTCAACCAAAATAAACAAGATGTAAATATCTGTGTTTAATATGTTATACATCTGTTTTGATTAATGACATGTATGTGAACTCAATATTGTATAATAATAAAGGAAAAAAAAGGTTGTTACACCTCGTCTGTTTACCTTTAAGAGGTATTGAGGTCATTCTAGGGTTAGACTGGATGTCTAGAAATCGAGTCTCGTTAACAAGACCGTTGAATTTCTACCTCCTACTCCGAAAGAGGAGGTTCAGTTATTGATGCTAAATGCCAATTAAGTTAATAAGGAGTTGAAGAATGGAGTACTTGGATACATTCTCTTGTATTTATCAAACCTAGAAGTCGAATCGAAGCTTGATGAAATCCCAATAGCCAACGAGTTTCCTGAAGTATTTCCATTAGATATTCCAAGCTTACCTCCCAAGAGAGAGATAGAGTTCTCTATTGATCTCCTACCTGGGATAGGGCCTATCTTTATTGCACCATATCGAATGGCCTCGAAGGAACTACAGGAACTCAAGAAGCAGTTGAAAGAACTATTAGACAAGCAATTCATTAGACCGAGTGTATCACCTTGGGAGCTCCTGTATTGTTTGTTAAGAAGAAAGACAGGAGCTTGAGACTATGCATAGATTACAGATAGCTGAATAAGGTGACCATAAAAAACAAGTACCCTCTCCCTAGGATAGATGACTTATTGGATCAATTAAAGGGAGCCTCCATCTTTTCTAAAATTAACTTGAGGTCAGGATATCATCAGATTAGGATCAAGGAGGATGACGTACCAAAAACTGCCTTCAGGACTAGGTATGGGCACTATGAGTTTCTCGTAATACCCTTCGGGTTGACGAATGCACCTGCAATTTTCATAGATTACATGAATCACATTTTTCGACCCTACCTAGATCAATTTGGCTGTCAGAGGTGAAGTTTCTCGGACATGTCATCTCTAATAAAGGGGTAGCCATAGATCTTAGCAAAACGGAAGAAGTGATTCAGTGGGAGAGACCAAAGACGGTTACAGAAGTTAGAAGTTTCCTGGGTTTGGCAGGATATTACATGAGGTTTATACAAAACTTCTCTCGTATAGCCTTGCCATTGACTAAATTGACCAGGAAGGGAAGTCCTTTCAAATGGACTGATCAATGTGAAGCTAGTTTTCAGGAGTTTAAGACAAGACTGACCACTCCTCAAGTTTTAATTATTCCAGACCCCACAGGACATTTTGAAGTGTATAGTGATGCTTCAAAGAAAGGACTAGGGTGTGTGCTAATGCAAGAAAAGAGAGTAGTTGCTTACGCCTCTAGACAACTAAGACCTCACGAAGGAAACTATCCAACCCATGATCTTGTATTGGCAGCAGTGGTGTTTGCTTTAAAGATTTGGCGACATTACTTGTACGGAGCAACCTTTGAAGTATATTGCGATCACAAGAGTCTTAAATATCTCTTTGATCAAAAGAAGTTAAATATGAGGCAACGAAGATGGGTGGAATTTCTCAATGACTACAAGTTTGAGATAAAGTATCATCCAGGAAAGGCGAATGTTGTAGCTGATGCCTTAAGTCGAAAATCTCTACACATGGGCTAGATGATGTTGTACGAGATGCAAATGCTAGAGGAGTTTCGGAATTTAAAGTTGGACACTACTTTTTCCTCAAAGAAGCTAACCATTAATGGTTTAAGTATAGGGTGTGACCTTAGAGCCCAGATTAAAGAGGCTCAAGTTCACAACCAATACTTATAGGATCATAAAGATCAAGGAATTTTTTCTGTCATGGAAGATAAAGCAATCATATATCAAGGAAGAATTTGTGTCCCTCAAGAACGAGAGTTGAGGACTAAAATCCTATAGGAAGGACATCAGAGTAAATATATTGTCCATCCTGGATGTACTAAAATGTACCAGGACTTAAAGATGATGTATTGGTGGCCAGGGATGAGAAAGGATATTGTGGAGTTCGTGGCGAAATGTCTAATTTGTCAAAAGGTGAAGGTGGAGCATCAAAAGCCAGCGGGATTTCTACAACCTCTTGAGATCCCTAAATGGAAATGGGACAGTATCTCGATGGACTTTGTTGTGGGTTTACCTAAGACTTCAGTGGGACATGACTCTATCTGGGTAATAGTTGATAGATTAACCAAATCTGCTCACTTTCTGCCCATAAAAATTAATTTTCACTAGATAAATTGGCCCAACTGTACGTCCAGGAAATAGTTAGACTGCATGGGATTCCCTTAACTATTGTTTCTGATAGAGATCCGAAGTTTACGTCGAGGTTTTGGAAAGCGTTGTAGGAAGCTTTTGGTACTCGGTTGCGGTTCAGTACTGCCTACCATCCTCAGACTGACGGGCAGACATAACGGACCATTCAAACTCTAGAAGACATGTTAAGGGCCTGTGTGATAGAGTAAGGTAAAGGATGGGATAAGTACTTATCTTTAGTAGAGTTTGCTTATAATAATAGTTATCACTCCAGTATTAAGATGGCCCTCTACGAAGCTTTATATGGTAGGAAGTGCCGATCTCCACTATGTTGGTTTGAGGTAGGAGAAAAGAATTTGTTGAGTCCTGATCTAGTTCAACAAACCACTGAACAAATCAGGACGATACGAGACAAAATACTTACAGCTCAGAGTCGGAAAAGAGTTACTACGATAAGAGACATAGACCTCTAGAGTTTGAGGAAGGAGATCATGTATTTCTTAAACTTTCCCCGACTACTGGAGTTGGTAGGTCTCTCAAAACAAGAAAGTTAAGTCTGTGATTTTTGGGACCCTGCCAAATTCAGAAGAAAGTAGGGACATCAGCATATCAAGTTGCTCTCCCACCTAATTTGTCCAACCTGCATAATGTTTTCCACGTATCACAGCTATGGAAGTATCTTCCAGATTCATCACATGTAATATAGGATGAACTAATCCAAATAAAGGAGAACATGACATACCAGCTAGTACCTGCATCCATATTGGACACTGACGTGAAGCAACTGAGAAATAAAACCATTCCCCTAGTTAAGGTGTTATGGGAAGGTTTGACTCCGGAAGAAGCAACATGGGAGTTGGAAGAAGTCACGAGGAAGAAATATCCGCAATTGTTCTTATTAGGTAATTTCTGAAATTTTGAGAACAAAATTTCATTTAGGGGGAGAGAAATGTAACATCCCTAACTTCGTTTCTTTTATTAATAAAAGTACATAAATATTTAATTAAGAAAATAAAATTTATTAGATAATATTTTAGATATCTAAGGAAACATAATCCTTAGAAATTCTTCACCTTATGTATATACATAAAAAATGTTTCTAACATTAAGAGAACAAATAAAGAGGGAAAACCTAATAGGAAAAACAATTAGAAATAACATACTAAAGAGATGTAAAATTCTTGGATAAGGGAGATAAATTTTTAGAAACAAGTAAAGGTCATAAAATTTCAAGAACAATGGATTAGGGTAATTTTTTCTAATTCAAGAACTAGAGTTACTAAGTTTAAAATCTTTACCCATACATTGGGCTTTTACCTATGGACATTTCATATAGAGTTTTTCCACTTCACATAAGTTTCTAGCAAACCCATTGGATAACCTAAGCAAGAAATAAAACATAGACTTGGACTAAGATATAGTAATTGGACCAATAGCCCAAAAATTATGAAAATGTGACCAAGCCCTCCAAGAAAGGTAGAATTTTATCCAAAGCAAAGAAAATGGGTAGGAATAAGCCCAAATCCAAGAGGAAAATTAAAATAAAATAAATTAGGTGTTGATGTAATAATGTAATAATAATAAAGATTAGGTTACATGGCATTAAGACAAAAATTTAGCAAGTGGTGTGATTCTACATTCATAATTTTGGCAAGTGGCATGATAATACAAGGCTTTAGGACAAAAACAACTATATCCTACACTCATAATTTTAGCAAGTGGTATCATAATACATGGCATTAGGACAAAACATTCTTATCCCACACAAATAATATCAACCAAATAATGGAGATTCAAGGGCTAGAAATTTGCCACCTCAAAAGCCAAACCTATCATACATGTTTAAGACAAAAGAAAATGGAAATGAATCCCTAAATCAAAAGGACCTTGTCCCATATCTTAAGAACATATTATCATAATTTTCAAAATACAAATCTCCTTTTCCTATGCATATCTTGACTAAGGAAGAGGAAGACAAGAACATAAGTTGTTTGATTTCCAAAAATTCAACCAAGTGTAATCTAATTGTGATAAGGTAGACCCATGATCATGAAAGGTGAATTATTTTGTGGTCTATATAAGAAAACCCACCCTTATAATATTATAATTTCGTCCAAGTAAGGGAGAGAAAAAATAGAAGCAAGGTAGAGTGAGGAAAGGAGAGGAAGAAAGGAATAAAGAGGAAGGAGAAATCTAGGGGACTAAGTACTCCAGGTAAGTTTAACAATATTTCTTTTTGAAGAAAACTTTTGAAACTTATAATATTTATATGAGATTTTGATCTAAGAACTTTGATGATTGGTCATGGATGTTGCTATATCATGTTACATATTGATCTTGCATGTGATGTATGTTTGAATACTTAAACTGGTATAGAAAGTTCTGCATAGGTTTGGCTATGGATGGCAAAATGTTTAGCTTCTGTATTTTAATTTTTGAGAATTATCTGTAAAGAATTAAAATAAATGGTTAACATAAGAATTAAATAAATATGTGTCCTGGATATTTAGCTACTGGAATCATTCAATTTGGAGTCCATATGAGGTAGATATGGTCCGATTAGTAAGCAAAGGTCAGAAAATGGTTCATCAGGGAAGAATATGTTAGGATAGCTTCTGTATTTTAATTTCTGGGAATTATCTGTAGGGAATTAAAATAAATGGTTAACATAAGAATTAAAGATATATGTGTCCCGGATATTTAGCCACTAGAATAATTCCATTTTGAGTCCATATGAGGTAGATATGGTCTGATTAGTAAGTAAAGGTCAGAAAATTGTTCCTCGGGGAAGAATATGTTAGGATAGCTTCTGTGTTTTAATTTCTAGGAATTATCTGTAGGGAATTAAAATAAATGGTTAACATAAGAATTAATGATATATATGTCCTGGATATTTATCCTCTGTAATCATTCCATATGGAGTCCATATGAGGTAGATATGGTTCGATTAGTAAGCAAAGGTTAGAAAATGGTTCATCAGGGAAGAATATGTTAGTATAGCTTCTGTGTTTTAATTTTGGGAATTATCTGTAGGGAATTAAAATAAATGAGTAACATAAGAATTAAAGGTATATGTGTCATGGATTTTTAGCCACTGGATTCATTCAATTTGGAGTCCATATGAGGTAGATATTGTCTGATTAGTACTCAAAGGTCAGAAAAATTGTTCATCAGGGAAGAATATGTTAGGATAGCTTCTGTATTTTAATTTCTGGAAATTATCTGTATGGAATTAAAATAAATGATTAACATATGAATTATAGCTATGTGTGTGATGGATTTTTATCCACTAGAATCATTCAATATGGGGTTCGTATGAGGATGATATGAACTGATTAGTAGTCAAAGGTCAGAAAATGGTTCATCAGGGAAGAATATGTTAGGATAGCTTCTGTATTTTTATTTCTTGGAAGTATCTATATGGAATTAAAATACATGGTTAACCTATGAATTATAGATATGTGTGTCACGGATTTTTAGCCACTAGAATCACTCAAGTTGGAGTCCATATGAGGTAGATATTGTCTGATTAATAGGTAGAGGTCAGAACCTATCCGAGAAGAAATAACCTGTACATTGAGGGAGTAATATCTCCTTGATTTCTTAATATTTCAATATAATGTTCAACATAATAGTTTTAGATAATTGTTTTATCTTGAAATTGACACCAAGATGACCTACATCGGAGTTCAAATGAGGGAGTTAGGCTCTGATTAGTAAGAGAAGGTTAGATATGATGAAAACCGGCATCAAGAAAATAAAAAAAAATTAATATTTAAAAAAGAAGACGAATCTTATAAATGACTAGTATATGCCATAGCCATTGCCATTGTATGAACTTCTTACCATCTTAAGTGTGAAATTCTGACATGAAAATATTTTATAAAGTGATATTTGAAATAGTTATGTTCATGGCATGAATACCAATGATTTATGGTAATAGTTATATTTTGATGAACATACTTGTTATTGAAAGCATATTTTTGGCTATCATTGTGAAAAGAAAAGAAATGAGCATAGTCACATGGCAATCCGTGTGGTGCACTAGTAGGGGACGCCCTACCAACGGTTATGATTATGATTATGAGAAAAGAAAGAGAAAGTGTGCCATGTCGGATGGAGCGAGAAAATCCTGTACCGGAGAGTAGAGGATACTCACCCTGACCAGGGTAGCTTGAAATGAGAATAAGTTGATGGCTATCATATGATATTCTGAAAATAGTTCATCCTATTATACATATCATTACTGTATGATTTTTATGTGCATAGATATAATGCATTCATGTGACCAAAGATATTTTCTGTAGTTTATACAGCTGAACATGACGTGATGAGCTATATTGATGATGATTTATTGTTGAACTTACTGGGATTTAATTGTCACTATATTTCCATATCATGTTCAAAAAATTAGTTTTGGAGATTTTTCTATAGCTTTGGATTTTAGTGCACGTTGGATCGAGTACTTTATGTTGGGTAGATCCCAGAAGCAAATAAAGTGTTTGTGGTCGAGTTGGCTAAGATCCTGATGAAGGTGCAACCACCCCAACCTGTATCTCCGGAATTGGTCAACCATAATAAATAAATAAGATGTAGATTTTTATGTGTTTGATATGTTGTACGTATGTTTTGATTAATGACATGTATGTGAACTCTGTATTGTATAAATTAAATAAATGTTATATTGAGTTAAGTTGTTACGAGGTAATAACTTCATGGTATTTTAAAAAAAAATTTGATACTTAATTGGTGTTGTTATAAGATTGATTGTGTTTTAGCATGCTATAATTATGAAAATTAAGCATTAGTACATATCGTGTTTTATCATGCCATATATTGGTGATGTATATTTATATATATACATCTTATCAATGATAAATGTTTTCTGTAGCCTATTCAGCTAGACATAACACTGTGATCTTTCTTACTGATTATATTATGCATTTAATGTTAAACTTATTGGGAACTCCTGTTCTCATTATTGTTGGTGCTATATTTAGATAAAAGTATATGGTATGTTAGTTGTTTCCATGCACTTGATCATAGAGATCCAATGGATGGTGATGCCTCATGCAAATTTTGATGCCAGCACTACCTCATCCACCCTTTGTACTCTAGGGGTGGTGTGTTGTATAGGGTTTAATGTCATATTAATGTAATTATGTGACTCTGGGTTACTCTTGTATAAACGTTAGTCACTGACGTGACTTTTGGTATGATGGAAATGAAAAATGTGTTGTAATAAAAACAACCCTTACACAAACACTAGGGCTACTTTATCAAGACACCTTCATTACAAAAAAACTAGGAAACATAGAGAAGATTCTAAATGGAAAACCCATTTCATGGTTAATACAAGGAAATTAAAAACATATTAAACCTTCAAAAGTAGGGAAGGATGCTTTAGCAACGATGATATCATTATAATAAGCTATTAATAGGAAGAATGCTAAAAATGGTTTAAATTTTAACATAAGCTTTCAGCTTACTATTAATTTTATCCAAGAATAAATGTTTACATCCAAATCAATCCTTTAAAATTGTACAACACAACTAGAATATTCTATAACAGGAAAAGAAGAAACAAGAAAAAAATCTAGCATCAATCCACCACAATGAAAAGCCCTGAAAAGAGTATGCTATAATTTTCCTCCCTTTTGGAAAAATCATACATAAACAGGGCAAGTTCTTCTCTTTATGATATGCATGTTTTCTCTCATTTAAAAAGTATATTCTACGTTAATTTTAGAATAGATGGATGGAATATGTAATATTAGATTCAAGTTAAAGTTAAACTTTCTAAGGATCAAATTCATGATTATAACTTTTAATTTAACATTAATTTTATGAGAATCTCATCTTATAAAAAGTTAATCAATGAAGAATAATTTTGATTGACACTTATGTCAATTAATTTCTCCTATATACTCACATAAATATGTAATCATGACCAATTCACATAATTGAGTTTTAGCATAAAAATATAACCAAAGAGCTTTCATATCAAACACTTACACTCATTCATAAACATTGACAAGTAAAGTGAAATAAATTATGTAAAATAACAAAACACTAAAATAATAAATCATACATTATTATTTAATGGTGAATTCTATGGTGCCTATACCTAATGATGGGCATAGGATGGCAGAGTGTTGGGCCCATTTGAATATAATACGGAACTACTATTCAATGATTCGAAGAATGGTAAATTATAATTCCACCCCAAATATTATAAAACGAAACGAAAAAAGTTGTAATTAAGAAATGACCCGACGCACAAAATTTCTTATAATTTCTATGTAACCCACACAAAAAATATTTAAGTCGAACCCCACAAAATTGTATATTAGGAAAAAGGACTATAAACCCAAAAACAAGTGAAATTGTAATCTAACCCACAAGAAATACCAAAATACATTAGAAATCCAACAAATATATATACACCCAAATGCAACCATTAGAGTGGAAATAGAAAAGCACCCACCATCCTAGCACAAATGCCACAATAAGTGAATCTACTGTAAAAGCCTTCATCCCACATGAGTCTCACCTATACACTAAGATTGAACACCACCTTGGCCATTTGTCATTGTCATAACCACAATCATGGTAGGTATTATCACATGTAGACTCTTTTTATTGTTTTTTAATTGTATTGGAATGATTTTTAGTTTGTCTTTGCCATGGAAGCCAAGAGACTACCACTACTCTTTAAGTTCAGGTGCATAATGAAATTTTTGTAAAATGTTTTATTTGTCATCAGTAAGCCTAGTTAACAGTGCAGTTTGAATTAAAATCATGAATATTTTTATTTTATTTCTTGTTGTACATCTTGGTGGCCAAAGTTAGAGGGATAAATATCATTATTAGACAATGGTGTTGAGCTTGGCACTAAGTCGTACAGATAGTTTTATGAGTTACTGTGCAAAGAAATAATGTGGCAACTTAATAGACTAAGGTAATTCCAGTGGCTATGAAAATCTAAGACATAGAGTTACAACATTAGTGTTAACCATTTTGGCAAAATCCAAAAAACAATTAGAGCATTATAGCTCCCGCAAAAGAGTGATGCAGTGCTTATCGCCATTGGAAGAAGTAAAACCTGTAAATTTGTTTTTTATTTGATAAAAAATGAAGCCCGATAAGTTAGAAACTAACCTAGAAGCAATCCTACATCCTTAAGGACTCATTAATCTATAAATATGGGGAAAGCAAGCATCAAACACATCTCATCATCAAGAACTCTCTTCATTATCTTTTCTTCTCTCATCTTCTCTTAGGTTTTCTTATGGCCCTATGTAGCTAATTTTATTTTTATTGGTTAAGGAAGATTGAAACATCAAGGATTTTATGCATTATGAGATCATATTAAGGTTTGATTGTTTAATTTTATTTGAGTATTAATTATTCCTTTTTTTTTCTTCCCATAATTATTTCCATTGATATCTAGGGTGCACACTAGTGGTTTAGTTGTTTTGATCTACTGCTAAATCATACATCAATAAAGTTTTAATCCCTTTGATTTAAGAGGCAAATAGGATTAATATGAATTGTTATCCTATGATGAATAATTAACTAAATTAAAAGCAACTGATCTATTTGTGATGTGTAGCTCTATTAGTTTTTCTAGTTCATGTCATTAACAAGTTAAATTTTACCAATTAGTTGATGTTGTTTATTAATTACTGTTAATTAAAGGAATCGTTCTCAATTAACTAAACATAAGGAAAAATAGGGATAATATCCCAATGGCAGATACTCAATATATAATTGATTATATTATCGATCATTAATGCAATCCTTGATGGTAGTTATCAATCAAGACCAACGCTCTCATCATTTATTTACTCTCACATTTAGTTTATCATGATTATTTCTTTTCATGTCTAATATTTTATTTACAGCTTTCAAAGCCCTTCTTTTATATTCATAAAAGGTAATACTAGTCTTTGCAAGATCGACCTATACTCCTACTACTACAGGTAATTTTGAGGTAAGTTATTAATTATATTTGTTATACCCACGATAATACTCACCAAATTTTGGAATCATTGTCGAGGATTGTGTCCAATCATCTTTTGTGATTTTTACTTTTATTTATGCATATTATTCATTCTAATAACTCAAGATTTTTAGTACAATCTAAACATTGGAAAATCTTATACAACCACATAAAGGAGGTACAAAAAAATATTGATCAAGAGAACGGGGAAGTAGTCATGGCTAGAAATCCTACTATGAAGGAGCTTGCAGATCTATATTTGTTTTAACAACCCTATATGTATTACTTTCTCTAATCTGGATGAAAATGTGTTTTCTGTAATATTAATAATGTAACAACTCCATTTAAGTATCAATTTTTTTAAATACCATGAAGTTATTACCTCGTTATAATTTAACTCAAAATAACATTTATTTAATTTTTACAATACAGAGTTTACATACATGTCATTAATCAAAACATACATAGAACATATGAAACTCATAAAAATCTACATATTATTTATTCTGGTTGACCAATTTCAGAGATACAGGTGCGGGTGGTTGCAACTTCATCGAGATCTAAGACAACTTGACCACAAACATTTTATTTGCTTCTGGGATTTGCCCAACATAAAGTACTCGATCCAACGTGCACTAAAAGTCAGAGCCATAGAAAAATCTACATAACTAATTTTCTGAACATGATATGAAAATATAGTGAGAATTAAATCCCAGTAAGTTTAATAATAAATCATCATCAATATAGCTCATCACTTCATGTTCAGCTGTATAAACTACAGAAAATATCTTTGGTCACAAGAATGCACTATATCTATGCACATGAAAATCGTACAATAATGATATGTATGACATGATTAACTTTTTTCAGAATATCATATGATGACTATCAATTTATTCTCATATCAAGCTTCCCCGGTCAAGTGAGTATTATCTACTCTTCGATACAGACTTTTCTCGCTCCATCTGACATGGCCAACTTTCTCTTTCTTTTCTCATTAACATGATCATAACCATTGGTAGGGTGTCCCCAACTGATGCACCACACGGATTGCCATGTGACCATGCTCATTTCTTTTCTTTTCACAATGATAGCCAAAAATATGCTTTCAATAACAAGTATGTTCATCAAAATATAACTATTACCAAAAATAATTGGTAATCATGGCATGGACATAACCATGTCAAATATCACTTTATAAAATATTTCCATGTCAAAATTTTACACTCAAGATGGTAAGAAGTTCATACAATAGTAATGGCTATGTCATATACTAGTCATTTATTATTTTCATTTATAAGATTCTTCTTCTTTTTTAAATATTAATTTTATTTCTTTATTTTCTTGATGCAGGTTTTCATCCTATCTAACATTCTCTTACTAATCAGAGCATAACTCCCTCAATTTAACTCCAATATAGGTGATCTTGATATCAATTTCAAGATAAAACAATTATCTAAAACTAGTATGTTGAATAGTTTAGCAAAATATTAAGAAATCAAGGTGATATTACTCCCTCAATGTACATGTTATTTCTTCTTGGATAGGTTCTGACCTCTGCCTACTAATCAGTCACTATCTCTCTCATAAAATTTCCAAATTAAGTTATTCCAGTGGCCAAAAATCCATGAAACATATATCTATAATTTGTATGTTAAATATGTATTTTAATTCCCTACAGAAGGTTTTCAGAAATTAAAACACAGAAGCTATCGTAACATATTCTTCCTTGATTAACTATTTTCTGAACACTGCTTACTAATCAGACCATATCTACCTTATATGGACTCCAAATTGAGTGATTCCAATGGATAAAATTCCGTCAGACATAGATCTACATTTTTTATGTTAACCATTTCTTTAAATTCCTTACTAAGTCTTCCCATAAATTTAAAAACATAATTTAAAAATTTTGCCACCCATAGCCATACCTATGCAAAACTATCAACACCAGCCTAAGTATTCAAACATACATAATATGTACCATGATATAGCAACATCCATGACCAATCATCAAAGTTCTAAGATCAAAATCTCATATAAATATTATAAGTTTCAAAAGTCTTCTTCAAATAGAAATATTGTTAAACTTACCTAGAGCACTTAGTCCTCTAGACTTTTCCTTCCTCTTTCTTCCTTTCTTCCTCTACTTTCCTCACTCTACCTTGCTTCTATTTTTTCTCTCCCTCACTTGGACGAAAATTCTAATGTTAGAAGGGTGGGTTTTGCTTAAATAGACCATCAAATAATTCACCTTTCATGATCATGGGTCTACCTTATCACAATTAGGATACACTTGGTTGAATTTTTGGAAAACAAACAACTTATATTCTTAACTTCCTCTTCCTTAGTCAAGATATGCATTGCAAAAGGAGATTTGTATTTTGAAAATTATGATAATATGTTTCTAATCAAAGGGACAAGGTCCCTTTGATTTAGGGATTCATTTCCTTTTTCTTTTGTCCTAATCAAGTATGATAGGTTTGCCTTTTTAGGTGGCAAATTTTTAGCCCTTGAAACTCCATTATTTGGTTGAAATTATTTGTGTGAGATATGAAGGTTTTGTCCTAATGCCATTTATTATCATACCACTTGCTAAAATTATGAGTGTAGGATATAGATGTTTTGTCCTAAAGCCTTGTATTATCATACCACTTGTTAAAATTATGAATGTAGGACATCACACCACTTGTTAAATTTTTGTCTTAATGCCATATCACCAAATCTTGATTATACCATTATTTCATCACTTTACTTTTATTGTTATTTTTATTTTCCCTCTTGGGTTTGGGCTCCTTCTTGCCCATTTTCTTTATTTTGGTTAAAATTCTACCTTTCATAATGGTCTTGGTCAAATTTTCATTATTTTTGGGCTATCGGTCCAATTTCTATATCTAGTCGAAGTCTATGTTTTATTTCTTCATTGGGCTATCCTATTGGCTTGTTAAAAATTTATGTGAAGTAGAAAAACTCTATATGAAGTGTCCATAGGTGAAAACCCAATTTATGGGTGGAGATACTAAACTTAGTAACTCTTACTCTTAAATTAGGAGAAATTACATTAATCCAATCTTCTTGAAATTTTAAGACCTTTACTTACTTCACAAAAATTTATCTTCCTTACCTAAGAATTTCACCTTTCTTTAGCATGTTTATTTCTAATATTTCCTCTTAGGTTTTCTTTCTTCACCTATTCCATTAATATTAGAACATTTCTATACATACACGTAAGGTGAAGAATTTCTAAGGATTATATTTCCTTAGATATTTAAAAATTGTCTAATAAATTTTATTTCCTTAATTAAATATTTATGTACCTTTATCAATAAAAGAAATGAAATTATGGATGTTACTTTGAATAGTTTTGTACTTTTATTAATACATGAAACGAAATTAGGGATGGTACATTTCTCTCCCCTTAAAAGAAATTTTGTCCTCAAAATTTCAGAAATTACCTATACAAAGTTTACATACATATCATTAATCAATAACATTCGTACAAAAGTCTAACACATATATAATTACATCTTATTCATCCCTGTTGACCAGTTCCGGAGATATGGGTGCAGGTGGTTGCACCTTCCCCGGGATCTTAGTCAACTCGACCATAGACACCATATATATTACAGGGATCAACTCAACATAGAGTAACTCGATCCAACATACGCTAAAAGCTAGTGCCATAGAGAAAATCTACATAATTATTCTTCTAAACATGACAAAGAAATATAGTGAGAATTAAATCCCAGTAAGTTCAATAATAAATCATTATCAATATAGCTCTTCACGTCATGTTCAGCTGTATAAACTACAGCAAATATCTTTGGTCACATGAATGTACTATATCTATGCACTTGAGAATCGTACAAAAATGAGATGTATGAAAGGATTAACTATTTTTAGAATATCATATGATGTCAATTTATTCTCATATTAAGCTACCCCGGTCAGGTTGAGTATTTTCTACTCTCCAGTACTGGCTTTTCTTGCTCCGTCCTACATGGCACACTTTCTCTTTCTTTTCCCATTAACATGATCATAACCGTTGGTAGGGCATCCCCTACTGGTGCACCACACGAATTGCCAAGTGACCATGCTCACTTTTCACAATGATAGCCAAAAATATGCTTTAAATAACAAGTATGTTCATCAAAATGTAATTATTACCAAAAAAACATTGGTAATTATGCCATGATCATAACCATTTTAAATATCACTTTATAAAATATTTTCATGTCAAAATTTCACACTTAAGATGGTAAGAAGTTTATACAATGGCAATGGCTACGGCATATACTAGTCATTTATTATTTTCATTTATAAGATTCTTCTTCTTTTTTAAATATAAATTTTATTTCTTTATTTTCTTGATGCAGGTTTTCATCCTATCTGACCTTCTCTTACTAATAAGGGCATAACTTCCTCAATTTAACTCTGATGTAGGTGATCTTGGTGTCAATTTAATGCTAAAACTATTATCTAGAACTATTATGTTGAACAGGTTAGCGAAATATTAAGAAATCAAGGTGATATTACTCCCTCAAAGTACAGGTTATTTCTTCTCGGGTAGATTCTGACCTCTACCAACTAATCTGTCTATATCTCCCTTATAAGAATTCCAAATTAAGTGATTCCAGTGGTTAAAAATCCGTGACACATATAGCAATAATTGTTATGTTAATCATTTATTTTAATTCCTTACAAAATGTTCCCAGAAATTTAAAACACAGAAGTTATCCTAAAATATTCTTCCCTGATTAACCAATTTCTGACCACTGCATGATAATCGGACAATATCTACCTCATACGGACTCCACATTGAGTGATTCTAGTGGCTAAAAATCCATGACACATATATCTATAATTCTTATGTTAACCATTTATTTTAATTCCCAACAGAATGTTCCCAAAAATTAAAATACAGAATCTATCCCTACATATTCTTCCTTGATTAACCATTTTCTGACCACTGCTTACTAATCAGACCATATCTACCTCATACGGACTCCAATTTGAGTGATTCCAGTGGCTAAATATCCGTGAGACATAGATCTACCAATTCTTCCCAGAATTTTAAAAACAAAATCTTAAAAGTTTGCCACCCGTAGCCATACCTATGCAAAACTATCTACACCAGCCTAAGTATTCAAACATACATAATATGTAACATGATATAACAACATCCATGACTAATCATCAAAGCTCTAAAATCAAAATCTCATATAAATATTACAAGTTTCAAATTTTTTCTTCAAAAAAAAAATATTGTTAAATTTACCTTGAGCACTTAGTCCTCTAGACTTCTTCTTCTTTCTTCATTTCTTCCTCTCCTTTCCTCACCCTATCTTGCTTCTATTTTTCTTCTCCCTCACTTGGACGAAAATTCTCATGTTATAAGGGTGGGTTTTGCTTAAATAGACCACCAAATAATTCAACTTTTATGATCATGGGTCTACCTTATCACAATTAGGATACACTTGGTTGAATTTTTGGAAAACAAACAACTTATG
Source organism: Gleditsia sinensis (assembly GCA_037074535.1). Lineage (NCBI taxonomy): Eukaryota > Viridiplantae > Streptophyta > Magnoliopsida > Fabales > Fabaceae > Gleditsia > Gleditsia sinensis. Next base: position 53,959,577 of record CM073463.1, on the reverse strand, counting down.
TTCTTGTCTTCCTCTTCCTTAGTCAAGATATGCATAGCAAAATGAGATTTGTATTTTGAAAATTATGATAATATGTTTCTAAGATAAGGAACAAGGTCCCTTTGATTTAAGGATTCATTTCCTTTTTCTTTTGTCTTAATCAATTATGATAGGTTTGCCTTTTTAGGTAGCAAATTTCTGGCCCTCGAATCTCCATTATTTGGTTGAAATTATTTGTGTGGGATAGGAATGTTTTGTCCTAATGTCATGTATTATCATACCACTTCCTAAAATTATGAGTGTAGAATATAGATGTTTTGTCCTAAAGCCTTGTATTATCATACCACTTGCTAAAATGATGAGTGTAGGATATAGATGTTTAGTCCTAAAGCATTGTATTATCATACCACTTGCTAAATTTTTGTCTTAAAGCCATGTAACCTAATCTTTATTATATTATCACATGATTTATTTTATTTTATTTTTGCTCTTGGATTTGGGCTTTTTCTTACCCATTTCCTTTGCTTTGGATAAAATTCTACCTTTCTTGGAGGGCTTGGACACATTTTCATAACTTTTGGGCTATCGGTCCAATTTCTATATCCTAGTCGAAGTCTATGTTTTATTTCTTGTTTAGGTTATCCAATGGGCTTGCTACAAACTTATGTGAAGTGGAAAAACTCTATATAAAGTGTCCATAGGTGAAAGCCCAATGTATGGATGAATATGTTAAGCTAAGTAACTTTAGTTCTTGAATTAGAAAAAATTACCTTAATCCAATGTTTTCTTGAAATTTTAAGACCTTTACTTGTTTCAAAAAAATTTATCTTCCTTACAAGAATTTCACCTTTCTTTAGTATATTATTTCTAATTTTTTTCTCTTAGGTTTTCTCTCTTTACCTATTCGATTAATGTTAGAAAATTCCTATGCATAGACGTAAGGTGAAGAATTTCTAAGGATTATATTTTCTTAGATATCTAAAAATTGTCTAATAAATTTTATTTCCTTAATTAAATATTTATGTACAATAAAAGAAACGAAATTAGGGATGTTACTTTGAATACATGAAATGAAATTAGGGATGTTACTTTGAATACATGAAACGAAATTAAGGATGTTACATTTCTCTCCCCCTAAAAGAAATTTTGTCGTCAAAATTTCAGAAATTACCTGAGAATAATTTTGGATATTTCTTCCTCATGACTTCTTCTAGCTCCCAAGTTGCTTCTTCCGGAGTCAAACCTTCCCATAACACCTTAACTAGGAGAATAGTTTTGTTCCGCAATTGCTTCACGTCAGTGTCCAATATAGATGCTGGTACTAGCTGGTATGTCATGTTCTCCTTTATTTGGATTGGTTCATCTCGTATCACATGTGAGGAATCTGGAAGATACTTCCAGAGCTGTGATACATGAAAAACATTATGCAAGTTGGACAAATTAGGTGGGAGAGCAACTTGATATACTGATGTCCCTACTTTCTTCAAAATTTGGTAGGGCCCAAAAAATCGCGGATTTATCTTTTTGGTCTTGAGAGACCTACCAACTCCAGTGGTCGGGGAAAGTTTTAGAAATACATGGTCCCCTTCCATAAACTCTAGAGGTTTATGTCTCTTATCATAATAACTTTTTCCGACTCTGAGCTGTGAGCATTTTGTCTCGTATAATCTTGATTTGTTTAGTGATTTATTGAACTAGATCAGGACCCAACAAGTTCTTTTCTCCTACCTCAAACCAGCATAGTGGAGATCATCACTTTCTACCGTATAAAGCTTCATAGGGGGCATCTTAATACTAGAGTGATAGCTATTATTATAAGCAAACTCTACTAAAGGTAGGTACTTATCCCATCCTTTACCTTGCTCTATCACACAGGCCCTCAACATATCTTCTAGGGTTTGAATGGTCCGTTCTGTCTGTCCGTCAGTCTGAGGAAGGTAAGCAGTACTGAACTGCAACTGAGTACCAAAAGCTTCCTACAACGCCTTCCAAAACCTCGACGTGAACCTTGGATCTCTATGTGAAACTATATTTAAGGGAATCTCATGTAGTCTAACTATTTCCTGAACGTACAACTGTGCCAATTTGTCCAGTGAATAGTTAATCTTTATGGGTAGAAAGTGAGCAAATTTGGTTAATCTGTCAACTATTACCCAGATAGAGTCATGTCTAACTAAAGTTTTAGGTAAACCCACAACAAAGTCCATTGAAATACTATCCCATTTCCATTCAGGAATCTTAAGAGGTTGTAGAAATCCTGCTGGCTTTTGATGTTCCACTTTCACCTTCTGACAAATTAAACAATTTGCCACGAACTCAACAATGTACTTTTTCATCCCTGGCCACCAATACATCCTCTTTAAGTCTTGATACATTTTAGTGGATCTAGGATGGACTGAGTAGTTACTCTGATGTGCCTCCTGCAGGATCTTGGTCCTCAAATCTCGTTCTTGAGGGACACAAATCCTTCCCTGATACATGATTGCTCCAGTTTTTGAGACAAAAAAATTATCTTGATATTTGTGATCTTGTAAATATTGATCGTGAGCTTGGGCCTCTTTAATCTGGGTTCTAAAATCACACTCTATACTCAACCTATTATGATTAGCTTATTTGGTGTAAGGGTAGTGGCCAGCTTCAGATTTTGAAACTCCTCTAGCATCTGCATCTCATACACCATCATCTGAACCATGTATAGAGATTTTCGACTCAAGGCATCAGCTACAACATTCACCTTTCCTGGATGATACTTTATCTCAAACTTGTAGTCATTGAGAAATTCTACCCACCTTCGTTGCCTCATATTTAACTCCTTCTGATCAAACAGGTACTTAAGACTCTTATGATCACAGTATACTTCAAATGTTGCCCCGTACAAATAGTGTCGCCAAATCTTTATGGCAAACACCACTGCTGCCAATTCAAGATCATGGATTGGGTAGTTTCCTTCGTGAGGTCTCAGTTGCCTAGAGGCGTAAGCAACTACTCTCTTATCTTGCATCAGCACACACCTTAGCCCTTTCTTTGAAGTGTCACTATACACTTCAAAATGTCTTGTAGGGTCTGGAATAATTAAAACAGGAGGAGTGGTCAGTTTTGTCTTAAGCTCCTGGAAAATAGCTTCACATTGATTAGTCCATTTGAAATGATTTCCCTTCCTGGTCAATTTAGTCAATGGCAAGGCTATACGAGAAAAGTTTTGTATAAACCTCCTGTAGTATCCTGCCAAAACCAGGAAACTTCTGACTTCCATAACCGTCTTTGGTCTCTCCCACTGAATCACTGTTTCCGTCTTGCTAGGATCTACGGCTACCCCTCTATTAAAGATGACATGTCCGAGAAACTTCACCTTTGACAGCCAAAATTTACACTTCTCTAATTTGATATATAACTTTTTCTCTTTCAGCACTTGCAGCATGATTCGGAGATGTTGTTCATGTTCTTTTTCACTCTTAGAATATATCAAGATGTTATCAATGAACACTACAACAAATTGATCTAGGTAGGGTCAAAAAATGCGATTCATGTAATCCATGAAAATTGTAGGTGCATTCGTCAACCCGAAGGGCATTACGAGAAACTCATAGTGCCCATACCTAGTCCTGAAGGCAGTTTTTGGTATGTCCTCCTCCTTGATCCTAATCTGATGGTATCCCAACCTTAAGTCAATTTTAGAAAAGATGGAGGCTCCCTTTAGTTGATCCAATAAGTCATCTATCCTAGGGAGAGGATACTTGTTTTTGATAGTCACCTTATTCAGCTGTCTGTAATTTATGCATAGTCTCAACTCCAATCTTTCTTCTTAATAAACAATACTGGAGCTCCCCAAGGTGATACACTCGGTCTAATGAATTGTTTATCTAATAGTTCCTCCAACTATTTCTTGAGTTCTTGTAGTTCCTTCGAGGCCATTCTATATGGTGTAATAGAGATAGGCCCTATCCTAGGTAGGAGATCAATAGAGAACTCTATTTTTCTCTTGAGAGGTAAGCTTGGAATATCTAATGGAAATACTTTAGGAAACTCATTGGCTATTGGGATTTCATCAAGCTTCGATTCGACTTCTAGTTTTGATAAATACAAAAGAATGTATCCAAGTACTTCATTATTCAATTCCCTATTAACTTGATTGACATTAAGCATCAATAACTGCACCTCCTCTTTTGGAGTAGGAGGTAGAAATTCAACGGTCTTGTTACAACAATTCAGCAAGACTCGATTTTTAGACATCCAGTCTAACCCTAGAATGACCTCAATACCTCTTAAAGGTAAACAGACAAGGTCTACAGAAATTTTTTTCTCCTGGATGGTGACTTGATAGTCCTTACATACCGAGGAAGTTAATACCTTTCCCCTGTGGGGGTTACTACAGATAGCTCATAGGGAGTTTTAGAAATAGGAAACTGAAACTTCCTAATACATTCTTCTGATGTAAATGAATGACTAGCACCAGAGTCAAACAACACCATAAGAGCAAATCCATAGACATAGCATGTACCTTGAATCATTTCAGAAGATTGAGCTGCCTCTTGGCCACTTAGGGTGAAAACCCTTCCTTTCACCTGAGGCCTCTGTTCTGGCTGCTTTCACACATTCTGTGAGCAGTTTCTTGCAAAATGACCCTTCTGTTCGCAGTTGAAACAGACATATTGTCCCATGTAGCATGGCCGATTACCATGCATGCGTCTGCACTTAGCACACTTGACTAAGGCGAGGTCTTGTTAGAAAGGTCTGGGACCAACAGTCAATGGCCTCTTACCAGCTCCATATCCACTTCTTCTCACGTTCTTGCTAGGGTTGGGAAAATTTTTCTTCCTTTTCCATAGGTTTCGCCTTTGCTTTTTGTCCTTCGTTACCTTTAAACTTTTCTCCAAGAGTATGCATTTATTGATTAGAGGTACAAACTCCCTAATCTCCATAGCTACAACAACATTCTTTATGTCTGGGTTCAGTCCCGCTTCGAATTTAACAGCCTTCCATGCTTCATCGGTGTTAAATCACAAATAAGAGGAGAACTTAGACAACTCCTCGAACCTCGCGATGTATTGGTCTATGGTCATGCTACCTTGCCTGAGTTGGAGAAATTTGATCTCTTTCTCCTCCCGCACAGTACTTGGAAAGTACTTTTCCAAAAACGTATCTTTGAACACCTGCCAAGTGATCTGCCTTCCCTGGTGAGCTAAAAGTTCTCTAGCTCCACGCCACCAATATTTTGCTTCATCTTTTAGCATATATGCAGCGAAGATTACTTGTTGCTCCTCAGTACAGCCCATCACTTTAAAGATTTTCTCTAACTCCCTTATCTATCTTTCAGCTACAATCGGGTCAAAGCCGCCTTGAAAACAAGGTGGCCTAGTCCTCAAGAACTCGGATATGCTGTTATCATTTCTAGCCATCCGGTTGTTAACACCATTCACACCATTCAAGTTATTAGCATTTTGGAGGTATTGTAGAATTTGGTTAATAGTCATAACTTGGTCTCGAATTGCCGTGGCCAGATTGTGCAGGGTTTCCTCCGCATTGTTTGCTGGATTCCTCCTTGGTGGTGCCATTTCCTACTATAGTAAAAACAAAGTTATGCTGCTATTAAGGTGATCAAACCCAATAGTTAGTTCAAAAATATTTAACATCGGTCATAACAACACCTCAACATGTAGATAGGAAACACTAGTAATTTCTAACCTATATTAAATCACTTATCCCCTAAACAGCACAACCACAACATACTCAAGACATTATACGATCGATTCAGATAACCATCCACCCATTGGCCATCTAGGATCGACCTGCTCTAATGCCAATTATGTAACAACTCCATTTAAGTAACAATTTTTTTTACCTCGTTACAACTTAACTCAAAATAACATTTATTTAATTTATACAATACAGAGTTTACATACATATCATTAATCAGTAGCATTTGTACAAAAGTCTAACACATATATAATTACATCTTATTCATCCCTGTTGACCAGTTTCGGAGATACAGGTGCGGGTGGTTGCACCTTCACCGAGATCTTAGTCAACTCGACCATAGACACCATATATATTACAGGGATCAGGTTAACATAGAGTAACTCGATCTAACATACGCTAAAAGCCAGCGCCATAGAGAAAATCTTCATAATTATTCTTCTGAACATGACATGGAAATATAGTGAGAATTAAATCCCAGTAAGTTCAACAATAAAACATTATCAATATAGCTCTTCACGTCATGTTCAGCTGTATAAACTACAGCAAATATCATTGGTCACATGAATGTACTATATCTATGCATATGAGAATCGTACAATAATGACATGTATGACAGGATTAAATATTTTCAAAATATCATATGATGACTGTCAATTTATTCTTAGATCAAGCTACCCCGGTCAGGGTGAGTACTTTCTACTCTCCGGCACGGGATTTTCTCGCTCCGTCCGACATGGCCCACTTTTTCTTTCTTTTCTCATTAACATGATCATAACCATTGGTAAGGCGTCCCATACTGGTGCACCACACGGATTGCCATGTGACCGTCCTCATTTCTTTTCTTTTCATAATAATAGCCAAAAATATGACTTTAATAACAAGTATGTTCATCAAAATATAATTATTACCAAAAATCATTGGTAATCATGCAATGAACATAACCAATTCAAATATCACTTTATAAAATATTTCCATGTCAAAATTTCACACTGAAGATGGTAAGAAGTTCATACAATGGCAATGGCTATGGCATATACTAGTTATTTATTATTTTCATTTATAAGATTCTTCTTCTTTTTTATATATAAATTTTATTTCTTTATTTTCTTGATGCAAGTTTTCATCCTATCTGACCTTCACTTACTAATTAGAGCATAACTTCCTCAATTTAACTTCAATGTAGGTGATCTTGGTGTCAATTTAAAGATAAAACAATTATCAAGGTGATATTACTCCCTCAAAGTACATGTTATTTCTTCTCGGGTAGATTTTGACCTCTACCTACAAATCTGTCCATATCTTCCTCATACGAATTCCAAATTAAGTGATTTCACTGGTTAAAAATCCGTGACACATATAGAAATAATTGTTATGTTAATCATTTATTTTAATTCGCTACAGAATGTTGCCAGAAATTTAAAACACAGAAGCTATCCTAAAATATTCTTCCCTGATTAACCAATTTCTGACCATTGCATACTAATCGGACCATATCTACCTTATAACGACTCCAAATTGAGTGATTCCAATGACTACAAATCCATGAGACATAGATCTATATTTTTCTTGTTATCCATTTATTTAAATTCCTTACTGATTCTTCCCAAAAATTTAAAAACAAAAGCTAGAAATTTTGCCACGCATAGACATACTTATGCAGAACTATCTACACCAGGCTAAGTATTCAAACATACATAATATGTAACATGATATAGCAACATCCATGACCAATCATCAAAGTTCTAAGATCAAAATCTCATATAAATATTATAAGTTTCAAAAGTCTTCTTCAAAAAGAAATATTGTTAAACTTACCTGGAGCACTTAGTCCTCTAGACTTCTCCTTCCTCTTTCTTCCTTTTCTCCTCTCCTTTCCTTACTCTACCTTGCTTCTATTTTTCCTCTCCCTCACTTGGACGAAAATTCTAATGTTGTAAGGGTAGATTTTGCTTAAATAGACCATCAAATAATTCACCTTTCATGATCATGGGTCTACCTTATCACAATTAGGATACACTTGGTTGAATTTTTGGAAAACAAACAACTTATGTTCTTGTCTTCCTCTTCCTTAGTCAAGATATGCATAACAAAAGGAGATTTGTATTTTAAAAATTATGATAATATATTTCTAAGATAAGGGACAAGGTCCCTTTGATTTAGGGATTCATTTCCTTTTTCTTTTGTCCTAATCAAGTATGATAGGTTTGCCTTTTTAGGTGGCAAATTTCTAGCCCTTGAATCTCCATTATTTGGTTGAAATTATTTGTGTGGGATATGAATGTTTTGTCCTAACGCCATGTATTATCATACCACTTGCTAAAATTATGAGTGTAGGATATAGATGGTTTTTCCTAAAGCCTTGTATTATCATACCACTTGTTAAAATTATGAATGTAGGATATCACACCACTTGCTAAATTTTTGTCTTAATGCCATGTCACCTAATCTTGATTATACCATTATTTCATCACTTTACTTTTATTTTTATTTTTATTTTTCCTCTTGGGTTTGGGCTCATTCTTGCCCATTTTCTTTACTTTGATTAAAATTCTACCTTTCATAATGGGCTTGGTCACATTTTCATTATTTTTGGGCTATCGGTCCAATTTCTATATCCTAGTCCAAGTCTATGTTTTATTTCCTCATTGGGCTATCCTATTGGCTTGCTAAAAATTTATGTGAAGTAGAAAAACTCTATATGAAGTGTCCATTGGTGAAAGCCCAATTTATGGGTGGAGATACTAAACTTAGTAACTTTTACTCTTAAATTAGGAAAAATTACCTTAATCCAATCTTCTTAAAATTTTAAGACCTTTACTTACTTCACAAAAATTTATCTTCCTTACCTAAGAATTTCACCTTTCTTTAGCATGTTTATTTCTAATATTTCCTGTTAGGTTTTCTTTCTTTACCTATTCCATTAATATTAGAACATTTCTATATATACACGTAAGGTGAAAAATTTCTAAGGATTATATTTCCTTATATATCTAAAAATTGTCTAATAAATTTTATTTCCTTAATTAAATATTTATGTACCTTTATCAATAAAAGAAATAAAATTATGGATGTTACTTTGAATACTTTTGTACTTTTATTAATACATGAAACGAAATTAGGGATGTTACAAATAGTAACCTTGGTTACTATGTCATATATATATATGCCATAGTAACCAAGGTACTATCAGTAGTACAAAAAGTAAAATGGTACCCAGTTGTACTAATGAATAAGGCTTTCAAAAGTAATACAAAGCTAACAGTTTTGTTTATATGATTATAGTATGATGTGGTATGATATTATTCTATTATTTATTAGTAAATTAATGAATCAATTCTGCAAGCAATTAAATATGGTTAAAAGAAAAAGGTAATGGCATCAGAAAAGAGAACTTACTGTATATAAATATTAGTACAAATTTTTTTCTGAGGTTATTACACAAAGAACCAAGCTTTGAATGTTGGTTATCTCTTTAAGTTTTCCTAGCTAGTTTTGTGTAAATTATAGAATTAATGAAACCTTGAGCTTTTAAATATTTTTAAAATTTTAAGTAATGGTTTTTCTATGTTTGTTGTTGATTTAGTTTGTAAAATTTTCTCCAAAACTTGTTTTTGAAAGTGCCTTGAAAGCTTGTTAAGATTAGCAGGAACTTAATGGCTTAACAGCAAGCAAAATTTGCAAATCAATAACGAACAAGCGCCTAATGGTCATAATGAACATTTATAGGGTTCTTGACTTTTTAAAATTAATGGTCAAGAGGACTAATAGAAGCCCAAAGCATTCATTAGACACCGATAGGTTTTTGAAATTCAATTCCAATCAACAACAAGCATTTATAGCTACTAGTGGAGGCCCAATGACATTTTGAAAATTTAAAAGTCGAGGTTTTTACAATAAACAGGCACTTGTAGCCTTACGTGGGCACCTAACGCGTAATCTAAGAATGAATTTATAGCATTATAATGATTAATTTTTATTGATTTTGATCTTAAATGATCCCCAATGGCTATCATTCCTTATAAATACAAGATGTCTTAAATGTTGGAAGACAAAAAAAAACCATACATAGCATCTATTTTAATCTAAAAGCTCTTATTTCCTTGACTTTCTAATATAGGCTTATATTTGTTTATCATGCACTTTGTAAAAGAGTCTTTGAGCCACTACATTGTTTTGTTTGAGAGGTTTGAGTCAAGAGAGGCAACCTTGACTATTTTAGGTGTGGGAACCTAGTGTTGTTGTTGTACTTTGGTTGTATAGGGAGAGAACCAAGTGTTTTCCAAATTAGTTGAGTTGTGTTATTATAAAAAGGCTTATAAGTGCCTGATTAAACTTGTGGAATAGTGAAACTCTCAAGTTACGGCTTAGTGACTAGATGTAAGCTCGGTGGTTAAGTTGAACTAGTATAAATATTGTTATTCCTTCCCCACTTGCTTGCTTTTAGCTTTTAAATTTTTCTATTATTTATCCCATTTTATAGCCTGGATGTAATTTGTGCTTTTAATCTTTATCTTTTAACTTGATTGCTTATATTTAAGTTTTCTATTTTATTTGTCTTTCATCTAATGTATTTTCTAATTTTATCTCTTGCATAAGAAAACTTGATTTACTATTTTTATATATATCTTGGTTTTTTTATTTGTCTTTCATCTAAAGTGTGAACCATTCCTAATAAGTGGTATTAGAGCTTGGGCTCTTGAAAATGACTTAATTGTCTCAATTGTTACATGGCTGGAATGGGTGATAGCATTTTTCTCAAAGGTATTCCATTAATAAGTCTATGGGTTATAATGGTCAAAACTATACCTTATGGAAGTATACCATGATGGTTTTTTTTCATAAAAGCTTTGGATTTTAAGTTGTGGCAAGTCATTGACAATGGTCCCTTTATTTCAATCCTTATTGAAGTAGATTAAGCAAGACTAAAACCTAAAAATACTTGGTCTATCTTTTAAAAATATAGTGTTCAACTTAATGCCAATGCTATAAATATCCTTTTTAATGCCTTGAGTCAAGATTTATATTTTCATGTTTGCAGCTATAGTAGTGCCAAGGAGATGTGGGATGCTCTAAGATTTACCTATAGAGAGAAAAATGAATATACTATCCTCAAGTCTACATTATCTCACCAAGAAGACGACAAAAAAAGATTGAAAGGTAATAAGTGTTTTGTTTAAGATTCTGAACTAATATTAGAAATTTGTGTTCCTTTTGACAAACCCCTCTCAAATAGCCCTGAGTAGATAACATGAACTATAATATGTTTTTATTGTCATTTCAAATTCTAAGCTATGATTTATATGTTTGTGAACATATTTGGCAATTGAAGTTTCATATGTTTAATTTTATCTTTCTGTATTTTGATGCGTTAGTAAATATTTTATGTTCTCTTATTAGAGTCATTAGTAGATAAGATAAGCATCTATAGTGAATTACTTTGAATTTGAAATAAATTATGATTTATGAAGCTTTCTAAAATGATTTTATGTTGAGGGCGTGTATTTGGTAGAATTTTAAAAATAAATTATACTAAAAGTTTCTTTGAATTTTGTTATAACCTTGGCATGTTAACACCACAACAACAACTAAGCCTTTTCCCACTAGGTAGGGTCGGTTACATGGATTAAACGGCACCACAGTGACCTATCATGAATGAGATCAATAGATAAGTTATTAACTATTAAATCATACTTAATAGTTTCACTTATTGTTTTCTTTGGCCTCCATCTACCTCTAATAATTAGACTATTCTCCATTTGATCTACTCTTCTCACTAGGGCTTCTGTAGGTCTTCTCCACACATGAACAAACCATCTTAAGTGAGATCCAACCATCTTTTCCACAATAGGTGCTACCCCAACCTTCTCTCTAATGCTCTCATTTCTAATCATATCTTTTCTGGTGTGTCCACACATCCAGCGCAACATTCTCATCTCTGCAACGTTGAGTTTGTCCTCATGTTGCCTTTTGACCGCCAAACATTCAGTACCATACAATATAGCAGGTCGTATAGCCGTACGGTAGAATTTTCCTTTAACTTTGAGCGGCACTTTTTTTATCACAAATAATACTTGAAACTTTCCTCCATTTCATCCATCCAGCTTGAATCCTATGGTTTGCGTCCTCCTTTACTTCGCCGTCATTTTGTATAATAGACCCAAGATATTTAAAACTTGTAACTTGTCATGTTAACACCAATTATAGAAAATATATTTATATATAACATGGTTTTATGTTTCTTTGATTTGAGTTATGTGCTCGAGTTGCTATCTTGAAATATGGATATTTTACTTCTCTAGAAATTATTGATGAAGCATTGTGATTATTTAAGGTAAGATTTTATGGGATATGGTTATAAGTTTGGCATGAAATGTTCTTATTATATATACTTTTGTGACTCTAAAAATGTACTATGAAATCTTTATTGATTTGAATATGTTTTTGATAATAGAGATTAAAGATATTTTTGATTTTATATGATTATTAAAAGTATTTCCTTAATTTTGTTTTAAGGAGAAATCTTGTTAGAAACATTGTTTGTTAGCAACAAAAGATGTTAGCCTTAGTGCACCTTGAACTCGAGTTAGAGGGGTACTGCTAGCCTTATGTGTTAGCCAACACACAGGTAGTATTGTGTATACTGATCACATATTTTTTGTTGGATTGCATTATAGTAAAGGTGTGGTTTTTTATATTTGTAAAATAGTATATGAGTTGAATTATGTGTTGTATTTTCCATGAAGAAAGGCTTTGTGATGTATATTTTTTAAGTATATTATTATGAAAGGAATTGGCTTTGTGGAAAGTGTTTCTAGAGGGAAAGTTATGTTTCCAAAGAGAGTTATTCTATGATTTAATAACCACCTAAATCTAAATTTCTATTTAAAGTGTATATAAAAGATTTGTGTTTCTCAACGTTATTATTTATCTGGATTGTATGTTTTAATGTAAAATTTGTGTGTAGCACTTGATTATTCTATGATTTATATCTTTATCTTATCTGATCATTGAGTAGTGTAACATCCCTAATTTTATTAAATAGAAAATAACTTTTAGTGGTGAATGGAAGTAAAGAGAATGAAATGAAATATTGAAGAGACCTTAGAAAATGATAAAGTAACTAAATGGCAAAAAGGAAATCTAGAAGGAGAGAAATTTTACTTTCCTAATTCTTTGGGGTTAGAATTGAACATCAAGAAATGAGCTAGAGATATGTTTTAACGTCCCCAATTTTATTAAATAGAAAATAATTTTTTAGTGGTGAAAGGAAGGAAAGAGAATGAAATAGAACATTGCATAAACCTTAGAAAATGATAAAGTAACTAAATGGCAAAAAGGAAATCTTGAAGGAGAGAAATTATATTTTTCTAATTCTTTGGGGTTAGAACTGAACATCAAGAAATGTGTAACAACTCTATTTTTTTAATATACATATTTGTAAAGTCCTATAAAGTCATTACTTTACTTCTAATTACTTAATTCATAATAACATTCAATTAATTTAATCAATCATAATCAAGGTTTAAGGTCTACCATTAACACTTATACAATTTTGAGTTCACATACACATCATTAATTAAAACATCTGTACAAAAATTAAACACATAAATATCTACATCTTATTAATCCATGTTGACCAATTCTGGAGATACGGGTGCGGGTGGTTGCACCTTCACCGAGATCTTAGCCAACTCGACCACAAACACCTTATTAATTTCTAGGATCTTCCCAACATAAAGTAACTCGATCCAACATACACTAACAGCCAGAGCCAAAGAAAAATATGTATAACTAGTTTTCTAAACATGATATAGAAATATAGTGAGAATTAAATTCCAGTAGGTTAAATAATAAATCATAATCATCATCAATAATGCTCATCACGTCATGTTCATCTATATAAGCTACAATAAATATCTTAAGTCATATGAATGCACTTTATCTATGCACATGAAAAACATGCAGTAATGATATGTATGTCATGGATAACTATCTTTAGTATATCATCTTATGGCTATCAACTTATTTTCATATCAAGCTACCCCAGTTAGGGTGAGTACTTTCTACTATTCAGTACAAACTTTTCTCGCTCATACAAACTCCAATTGAGGTAATTCCAAAGCCTATAAAATGTTAAGATACTTATATACAACTTTCATGTTTATCATTTCTTCATATGCCCAACGAATTACTCCCAAAAAATCGAAAACATAAATGATTACATTTACCACCCTAGATTCTATACTGATTCTGACCACTACTCATTAATTAGCCATATCGCCCTCATATGGACTCCAAATTAAGTGATTTTAGTGCCTATAGATCCGTGATACATATATCTATATTTATTATGTTAACAATTTCCTTTAATTCCCTACAAATTTTGCCTAGAAATTCAAACATAGAAGCATACTTAACAGATTTTGACCACTGCTTACTAATATGACTATATCTTCTTAATATGGATTCCAAATTGAATGATTCTAGTGGCTAAAATTTTTTTTTTGAGAGAGAGAGAGAGAGAGAGAGAGAGAGAGATATATATATATATATTTCATGTGAACTATTTATTTTAGTTCCCTATAGCTTTTTTTCAAAAATTGAAACACAGAAGCTTACCTAACAGATTCTTCCCTGGTTAACAATTTTTTGACCACTTCTTACTAATCAGACCTTACCTCCCTCATTTGAACTTCAAATTGGGTGATTCCAGTAGTTAAAACTCTGTGAGACATATATCTACATTTTTTATGTTAACTATTTCTTTTAGTTCCTAATTGATTCTTCCCAGAATATAAAAAATAGAAGCTTCTCTGGTTACTCTGAAATCTAGTTTCCTAACCAAACCTTTCCTAAGATTTTAGTTCATCATTTTATTATGTCCTCTTCCTTTTCTTCTTGATTTACATCTAATCATATTACATAAATTTTTCACCACATTCAAATATACAAAATAGCAGTATAAAAATTCTAAAATTTTGCCACCGATAGCCATACCTATGCAGAACTCTCCACACCAACCGAAATGTTCAAAACATCCATCATATGCAAGATAACATGTAACATGATATAGCAACATCCATGACCAATCATCAAAGTAACAAATATTGTAAATTTCATCAAAGTTCTAAGATCAAAATCCCATATAAATGTTACAAATTTCAAAGTTTTTCTTCAACAAGAGATATTGTTAAACCTACCTAAAGATCTCCCTAGCTCACTTAATGAATTCTTTTTCTTGTTTCCTCTTGAAGGAAGTAGCAAGATTCCTCCTTTCCCTTAGCTTTTCTAGCAACATAAATAAGAGAAGGTGGGTAAGTTTTTGAAACCCAAGATAAAGAGGAAAGATGGATTCAAGTGGAGAGTAATCTAACTTACCTTGAGTACTTAGTCATCTAGACTTCTCCTTCCTCTTCCTTTCTCTCTTCTCCTCTCTTTCTCTCCTTTCCTTACTCTACCTTGCTTATGTTTTTCCTCTCCCTCACTCAGACGAAATTATAATGTTATAAGGGTGGGTTTTGCTTAAATAAACTATCAAATGGTTCAACTTTCATAATCATTGGTCTACCTTATCACAATTAGGATGCACTTGGTTGTCTTTTGTGGAAAGACAACGCATGCTCTTGTCTTCCTCTCCCTTAGTCAAGATATGCATAGCAAAAGGAGATATGTATTTTGAAAATTATGATAAAATGTTCTTAAGACAAGGGACAAAGTCCCTTTAATTTAGGGATTCTTTTTCTTTTTCTTTTGTCTCACTCAAGTATGATAGGTTTGCCTTTCTAGGTGACAAATTTTCAACCCTTGAGTCTCCCATGCTTGGCAAAAATTATTTATTTAGGATAAGGATGTTTTGTCATAATGCTATGTATTATTACCCACTTGTTGAAATTATGAATATAGGATATAGATGTTTTGTCCTAATTCCATGTATTATTACCTACTTGTTGAAATTATGAATGTAGGATATAGATGTTTTGTCCTAATGCCATGTGACCTAATCTTGATTATTATTACACTACTATTTCCTCACATGATTCTTATGTTTTTCCTTCTTGGATTTGGGCTCATTCTTATTTTCATAATTTTTAGGCTATCGGTCCAACGTTTATATCCTAGTCCAAGTCTATGTTTTATTTCTTACATGGGCTATCCAATTGGCTTGTTAGAAACTCATGTGAAGTGGAAAAACTCTATATGAAGTGTCCATAGGTGAAAGCACAATGTATGGGTAGAGATGTTAAACTTAGGAACTCTAACTCTTGAATTAGGAAAAATTACCCTAATCTAATCTACTTGAAATTTTAAGATCTTTACTTACTTCCCAAAAAAATTATCTTCCTTACCAAAGAATTTCCCTTAATGTTAGAAACATTTTCTATGCATACACATAAGGTGAAGAATTTCTAAGGGTTATATTTCCTTAGATATCTAAAAAATTGTTTAATAGATTTTATTTCCTTAATTAAATATTTATGTATCTTTATTAATAAAAGAAACAAAATTAGGGATGTTACAAAATGATCTAGAGATATGTTTTGAGTGTGACCCCAAAACCCATTGGCAAATTTTTAAAAGAGGAATTGCACTATTTAGAGAATTTGAGGAAGCCAAATAAGGCCTTAGTCATGGGGTTAGTCACAATTAAATGGAGTGGAAAACTTCTAAATATTTTTCGGTTGTGGGATATTGTTGGAAGAGGGATATAAGCTTCTAGAAGGTCTCTTTATTTTATTATTTTATTGGTGACTTCTAAAAGGAGTCAACCAAGAGGAAGGAGAAAGGGAGGAGGATGGACAAGAGAATAAGGAAGAAAGAATATAGAGAAAGGATAAGAGAAGATATTTAAGCTGATTTTCTCTATGGGTCAGCCCTTAAATCATCAATCATCTTCATTCTAAGACTCCTATAAGATGGTTTTGATGGTAGTTGTAACACCCGAAATTTTTGTTAATTATATTTACAAAATGGAATATTAAGAAAGGATTAAATGGGGTAATTATAAGGAAATATTTGTGAATATTTAATAAGAGATTTCTCATTTTTGGAAGAGATAATTAAGGAGGTAGTAATTTCTTTATCTGCAGGGCCATATTTGGGCAGTGAGAATAGTGATAAGGAGCTATGAAGAAAGTTGCACCAAAAAATTATCTTCCTTATCTAAGATTTTCACCTCTCTTTAGTATGTTATTTCTAATTTTTCCTATTAGGTTTTCTTTCTTTACTTATTCCCTTAATGTTATAAATATTTTCTATGCATACACATAAGGTGAATAATTTCTAAGGGTTATCTTTCCTTAGATATCTAAAAAATTGTTTAATAGATTTTATTTCCTTAATTAAATATTTATGTACCTTTATTAATAAACAAAACAAAATTAGGGATGTTACAAAATGAGCTATAGATATGTTTTGAGTGTGACCCCAAAACCTATTGGCAAATTTTTAAAAGAGGAATTAAAACATTTGGAGAATTTAAGGAAGCCAAATAAGGCCTTAGTCAAGGGGTTAGTCACAATCTAATGGAGTGGCAAACTTCTTAATATTTTTCGGTTGGGGGATATTGTTGGAAGAGGGATATGAGCTTCTAGAAGGTCTCTTTATTTTATTATTTTATTGGTGACTTCTTGAAAGAGTCAACCAAGAGGAAGGAGAAAGGGATGAGGATGGACAAGAGAAGAAGGGAGGAAGAAAAGAAGAAGAAGATAGAGAAAGGATAATAGAAGATATTTAAGGTGATTTTCTCTATGGATCTGCCCCTAAATCCATCATCTTCATTTTAAGACTCCTACAAGATGGTTTTGATGGTGGTTGTAACACCCAAATTTTTTTGTTAATTATATTTACAAAATGGAATATTAAGAAATGATTAAATGGGGTAATTATAAGAAAATATTTGTGAATATTTAATAAGAGATTTCTCATTTTTGGAAGAGATAATTAAGGAGTTAGTAATTTCTTTATCTTCAGGGCCATATTTGGGCAGTGAGAATAGAGATAAGGAGCTATGAAAAAAGTTGCACCAAAACCCATTGGAATATGTCTCAAGAAGGAATTAAACACTTGGTAAGTTTCCCTTCAACCAAACAATGCCTTAGTTAACTAAATGGTTCTAAAGTAATGGAGTGGAAATTTTGAAATTCTTAGGGAATTGGAGGTCTTTGATTAAGTGAGGAGTGGCTTCTTGGAGAAGCTAGCATATTTTATATTTTCTTTGTTGACTTGGTGACCAAGTCACCAAGCATCCAACAAAAGCAGAAGAGAGCCACGGCCAAAGGGAGAAAAGAGGAGAAAGAAAAGGGAAGAGAAGGAGAGAGAGAGGAAGGAAGGTAGAGAGACAAAGCTGAGATTTCAAGGAGAAGAGTTAAGTTGGGCTCTTGATCTTTTCTAACCCCATGTATATTCATAAGTTTCCATGGAAACCTAATGGTTGAAGGAAAATTTGCATTTTTGGTGGAGGTTTTTATAGTGAGAAACTAAGTTGAACTTCTTGAGAGAATCATTTTGGGAGAAAGAAAAGGTAAGATCAACATCCTGTTTTATGAGTTTTTGGTTGGATGACTTGATGGGTGACTTGTATGTGTGTATTAAAGCATAATGGAAGGGTAGATAGAAATTTTGATGATGTATTTATGGCATTGATGACTATTTTTCACTTATATGCATGAGGTAGTGATTTAAGAAAAATTTGTGTGGTTAATTTTGAGGTTAAATCCATGTTTTTAATGGTCATATGCTATGGAAAAATTATATTTTTCATGGTTTAAATGTTGGTATAATTGTTGGCTGGGTTCCTTGGCTGGTTTGGGAGAAAAAGAGAGAACTTTGTGAGTTTCGCACCCAGAGCACGATCGTGCTCTTAGCTGGATGTGTCAAAAACGCAGAACATTGCCAGAACATGGCCGTGCTTCGTGACACAGCCAGGCTGTGCTTGGTGTGGGTTTGTGAGAAACATGGCCAGGTTGTGAGGGAAGCATGGGCATGAAGCATGGCCGTGCTTGGTGACACGGCCAGGCCATCCTTCATGCGGCCTCACCCTTTTTTAGTGTTTTTTGTTTCCTTTTCAAATCCCATTTAATTATCAATGTTTGTGAAATGATAATGGGAGTTTTATGAGTCATATATGTTAAAATAAATATGTAATATCTAATTGATTATGTAATGCTTATTGAATTAATTATGAAACCATGAAGGATTGATGCATGAATGCTATATTTGAATGCTATAGATTACTTATATATGTAGCTATAAGTGAGTAAATGATGTGTGAATATTATTGAAGGATGTAAGAGCATGTATGTTTATAATGAGTTGTTATGGCATGCATGAGAATGGATGTGGTTTATACTTTTGTTGAGACAAGTGGTTGGAAAAATGTAAAAGACATGAGCATAGTCAGGAGGACCCTCTCTGAAGCAAGGTGGCTTAGCAACAAGTGTCTCCCTTGTTGTATTGAGGAGACTGACAAGTCCAAGATAACCCTTACCTATTAAGGTGACCCGGCAATATGCGACACTTTATGGAGGTAAGGCGACTAAAGGGTCATGGCTTGGATACGGTACCAGGAGAGAGGATGCCTTATAGCCTAGAGTGGTCAATGTGGAAAAGACCGCTCCTACCAAAGGCACTCAGTAGTGGGTGAGTAGCTATAGGGGTAAGGCTCACGCCACACTAAGGTTTGAAAATTGAGAGAAATTATCAGATAATGAGCTACTATTAGCAATGTATGAGTCATGAGTAGTTATATAGGTATCCTATTAATACATATTTCACTCATCATGTGTGATATTAATGCATAACCTATAAAAGGCCTGTATATATTTTATTGTACCTTTATTGTATCAAAGAGAAAATGTTTTATGTAGTTTATACAGGTGGACATAACACATAAGTTTTTCATTATGCTTGTATTTTTATAGGATGTTGACCTTATTAGGATTTTATATCTCACTATGTTATATGGTGTTATGTTCAAATATGTAGAGATTTCGTTCGTGGTGATGACCATCTTATTAGAGCTTCAAATAATGGATGTCCCCTACTTGGGATAGTTCATTATTATAGTGAACTTGCTAGTCATTAACATGGTAGAGATTCTTGCTCCTGGTCCACCTCCTCCACTAGTAGTACCCCAGGGGTGATGGCCAGGGGAAGGATAGTAGGATAGTATTATGTGTATAATCTGATGATGTAAATGGGTAACCCCATTTTTTTGATGTAACCCCATTGTACTCTTCCTTTTTGGGATGTATGCTTAGTACCTTGGGTTACATATGTATGTACGCTGTTAATCTTTGATGTATGTAACTTCTATATGTATATATAAATACAAGTTGCATATCTTTTGGTTGAATGTTGGTCTAATGTGTAATCGCCCTAAAAAAACAGTCGTTACAGTGGTATTGCAAGTTTTGTGGTGAAAGAAAAAGATCTAGGTGAAGCTAAGGCAAAGGAAACCAAGGGGGTGCTTGTTAACAAAGAGGATAAGTAAAGTTAGGTAGGTTTAACATTAACTTGTCATTGAAATTCCATGTCCTTTGGAAGATATAAAGTGTTTCAAATCTCATATTTTGATTATGCATAATGAATATTTTTTATTATCCATGTAGAGTGAAAGTTTGGACGCATATGTAATACATGTTTTGTGCTAAAATTTGGCTTGAAAAAAGTGAAAATCGATGCTATAAATGGATGGTTTAGGACGTCATGATTTATGTCAAATTTGAAAATATTTTTAACACAAAAGTTGTAATCATGTGTCTTATATTTCTAACCCCTCTAGAATTACTTTAATTATAGTTAATATGAAAGATTTATGCCCTAGTGAGTGAAAAGAGGTTAGATATAATGCAAAAAGTCATGAATTTTTTTTTGAACCCCTATTTCACCTCTTTTTTGTCCTGATTTGTCAAATTAGTAATTATAAAAGTTGTTTATAATTATCTTAATTTTCTATAGACACCAAAATCACCTAAATTAGAGTTGAAATGAGAGGGTTATGACTTGATTAGTGAGAGAAGGTCAGGCTGGTTGGAAACATGAAACATAGGATAGACTAGAGCATGGTCGTGTGCAGCGCGGGTAAAATTTTTGTGCAGTCTAGATCATGTTCATGTTAAAGGAAACATCCAGGCCATGTCAGGGTTGTTTTAGCTTAGTTTTAACTACTGTCTACCCTAAATGAACTTCATTAACTTGATGGTAATTATAGAAACCAAATTGAAGTATAATGCTCTATAATATTTGAGATATAATACTAGTTTTCACTATTTCTTATAATAACAAGCATGACATATATCATGTATTAATACATATTTGTTAAATGATAAAGATAAAGATGTGATGTCTATGTTATTGTATTAATGCATGCTGATTAGATGATATAATGTATGCATTGTTACGTGATGGAAAGTGGATCAATACATATTTGTTAAATGATATGGTGATGATAATATGCATGATATTAGTGATGTACTTGGTTAATACATAACCCATTGTGATGGTGATGATAATTAAAGAGTATGATGTATACATTAATATATGATGATAGAGATGTTAATACATATTTGTTATATGAAGTGACAAAATTTATTAAGGATGGCAAGCATAATACTAATGGTGAGTTGTTTTATGCATACATGGTTATATGATGATATTGTATATGGTTGGATAGTGACTATAGACAATTAGTCATTGTGAGTTGAGTTGTTGCTACAGAAGATTAGTCACTGTGTGTTGAATTATGGCTACAAACTATTAGTTATTGTGTATTGAACTTGTGGCTGCAGACGAACATATTCCAAACATCAAATATTACACATGTATGTAAGCAGCATATATTTTATTTCCATCGTACCCAAAAACTAAATCATTGATTAGTGTTCATATAGGAGTAACACTGAGTCACATAGTTACATTAACCTAACATGAGTCCTTATATGGAACATCACCCCTGGGGTGTAGAGGGTGAAGGAGGTGGTGCTAGCATTAGGACCTCCACAACCTTTACTACATAATGGTGACTAACCCAACTAGGGTATTTCCACCATATGGAACTCTAGAATAGCAACAAGAAGATTTGTCAACACCTCGACTACTTTTATCTGAACATTACACTAAACATTAATAAGAACAAAGCCTTAATAGGTTCAACATTAAACATGTCATATAATACATAATCATCACAATGTTATGTCTAATTGTATAAACTATAGAAAAATATTATTTATTGATAGCATATGCTTGCTACATGCATATAGTATGATGAAAACATATTATACATATATACTTAATTGTCATATATACAAAATAACAAATCAGCATGCATAGTGCCCACTTACTCATCAACTTCTCTATCTCAATAACAGGATAATGTGAGTCATTTTCCCTCGCTACTTACATATCCAAAAGACACAGTAATGTGAGCCATTCTCTGACCCCTCGTGCTATTCACTTACCACAAAAACATAGAAATGTGATCCACTCCCCCCTCCCATTACTCACATAGCTTAGCAAAAGGCAATGTGAGCCATTCCCTCCCCCCTCACTACCCACTTACCATTGATATTCATCTCTTTTCTTTTCTCTCTCGCAATAAGGAGGTACGAGTTATTCCATCTCCCTCCGCTACTCATACTCCACTGTCGTATGTCAGTGAGCCATTCCCTTCTGATACTTACCCACCATAGTCGGAAGGGTCACACGAACCGTTTGGTCACCTTACTAGTGTAAGGGTCATCCTGAATCTTATTTTGTCTTGTTATTATATTCAACTACATTCATGATATCATATTCACCATCATAATCAATATATAACAAATATATATTAATACGTCTAACACTGTGTAACCATGTATGAATTATACAATCTAATTAGCATGCATTAATACAATAATGTATACATCATACCCTCTAATCATCATCACCATAACTATAGAATTATGCATTAACCAAGTACATCACTAATATCATACTTGTTATCATGACCACATCATTTAACAAATATGTATTAATACACCTACCATAATGTAACATTGCATACATCATATCATCTGATCATTATGCATTGATACAATAGCATAGACATTACATCATCATCGTCATAATTTAACAAATATGTATTAATACGAAATATATGTCATGCTTGTCATTATAAGAATGGTAGAAACTAGTATTGTACCACAAATATTATAGGTCATTCTTCTTTAATTTGGTTTCTCTAATTACCATCTAGTTAATAAGGTTCATTTAGGGTAGCATGTAGTTGAAACCAAGCTAAATCATCCCCTAACACGGCTTGGTTGTGTCCTATAACACGGCCATGTTCTGGGCTGCAAAAAACCCTCACACGCGCCAAACACAACTTGGCTGTGTCTTGGAACACAACCATGCTATAGGTTATCCTGTGTTTCAAGTTTCCAACCAGCTTGACCTTCTCTCACTAATTAGACCATAAATCCCTAATTTTAACTCTGATTGAGGTGATTTTGATGTCTACAGAAATCCAAGACAATAAAATACAATTTTTATGTTACAACTTTGACAAATTAGGATTAAAAACATGTGTATAAGGGTCTTAAAAACAGCATCGTGACTCTTTGCGTTAGATTTGACATCTCTTCACTCACTGAGGCGTAACTCTTTCATATTAAATCCGGTTGAAGTAATTCCAAAGGGCTAATAAAGTTAAGACATTAGGCTACAATGTTCGTGTTAAAACTATTTCCAAATTTGACCCAAATTTTGAATCTTAGAACCAACCATTCAAAGCATCAATTTTTACCCTCTTCAAGACAAAAAAGTCAACATAATACATGTATTACATATGCATCCAAACTTTTACTCTGCATGGCTATTCATCTGGTCATTCCAAATACATGTATAAACTACATCAAACAACAAAAACCCATATGTATAAATAAATAAATATATATATATATATATATATATATATATATATATATATATATATATATATATATATTTTTATATATGTATATGTATATATATATGTATATCTATATATGTATATGTATATGTATATATATACATATACATATACATATATATATATAGATATACATATATATATATAGATATACATATACATATATATATATATATATATATATATATATATATATATATATATATATATATATATATATATATATACATATACATATATGTATCATCAAGATTTCAAGCTTCATGGTAGAGTTAATGTTAAACCTACCCACTATCAACCTTTGGCCTTCTTCTTTGTACACTTTTTTTTCTTCCTCTTTACCACAAAATATGCATATTTACCATCAAGATCATTTCTTAGGGAGCCTATTAAGAGAAGAAGAAAAGATTAGGGAGGTTAAACCATAGGAAAATCACCTTAGCTTTCCCTTCTATTACTTTCTCTTTCTTTCTCTTCTTCTTCTTGGCCATACAACCCTTATCCTTCTCCCCATAGATTATTTGACTTCTCCAAGAAGTATTTGGGAAAATATTATAAAAATAAGACTTGCTCAAGAAGTCATATTTCCTATGCCAACTATATCCCTTGAGCAAATCAAATTTAAAGGTATGCCATTTTGTGACATTTTATCTATCCATTACTTAAGGCCATGTTTAGCTTCCCCAAATTCCCTAAATTATGTATTTCCCCTCTTAAGAAAATGCCAAAGGGTTTTATAGTCCCACCCGAAACATATCTCTAACTCATTTTTTGATGTTCAGTTCTAGCCCCAAAGAATTAGAAAATTACAATTTCTCCCCTTCTAGTTTTCCTTTTTTCCATTTAACAACTTTATTGTTTTCGAGAGTTTCATTCACTATCTTATTTCATTCTCTTTCCTTCCCTTCACCATTTAAAATTATTTTCTATTTAATAAAATTGGGGGATGTTACACTACACGCTAGGATTTGTTAGTTTTTGTAACAACTCCTTTAATATATATATATATATATATATATATATATATATATATATATATATATATATATATATATATATTTGTAAAGTCCCATGAAGTCATTACCTCTTTACTTCTAACTACTCAACTCATAATAACATTCAATTAATTTAACCAAGCATAGTTAAGGTTTAAGTTCTACCTTTAATATTGATACAATTTTGAGTTCACATACACATGATTAATCAAAACATCCGTACAAAAGTCAAACACATATATATCTACATCTTATTCATCTATGTTGACTAATTTTGGAGATACGGGTGCGGATGGTTGCACCCTCACTAGGATCTTAACCAACTCAACCACAAACACCTTATTAATTATTGGGATCTGTCGAAAATAGAGTAACTCGATCCAACACGCACTAAAAGTCAGAGCTATAGAGAAAATTTGCATATCTAGTTTTCTAAACATGATATGGAAATATAGTGGAATTAAATTTTAGTAGGTTCAACAATAAATCATAATCATCATCAATATTGCTCATTATGTCATGTTTATCTGTATAAGCTACAGCAAATGACTTAGGTGACATGAATGCACTTTATCTATGCACATGAAAATCATGTAGTAATGACATATATGGCATGAATAACTATTCTCAAAAAATCATCTCAAAATATCATATGATGGTTATTAATTTAATCTCATATCAAGGTACCCTGGTCAGGGTAAGTATTTTTTACTCTCTGGTACAGGTTTTTCTCACTCCTCTGACATGGCACACTTTTTCTTTCTTTTCTCATTAGCATAATCATAGCCATGAGTACGGCGTCTGCTAAGTGACCGTGCTTATCTCTTTTCTTTTCTTTTCATATTAATAGCCAAACATATAATTTCAATAACAAGTATGTTCATTATACTCACATGCCATAATTTATCATCAAAGCATACTCATTACCAAAAATCATTGGTAAAATGCAATAATGCTATGAACATAATCAATTTCAAATATCACTTTATAAAATATTTCCATGTCAAAATTACACACTTAAGATGGCAAGAAGTTCATGCAATGGCAATGCCTAAGGTATACATTAATTATTTATTATTTTCATTTATAAGATTCTTTTTCTTTCTAAAATATTATTTTCATCTCTTCATTTTCTTTATGCTTGGCCTTTTATCACTTTCCTCTTACTTATATAATTTCCAACACACGTTCTCACAAATTTTATAGGGCATTCTTCTTCAATTTGGTTTCCATTATTACTCTATAGTTAATGAAGTTCATTTAGGGTAGAAAAATGTAGAAAATAAGATTTACCAACTCCCAACACGGCTTGACCGTGTGCTGTAACAAGTTTGGCCATTTCCTATAACACAATCATGCTCTAGGCATCAAAAAGCCCTTACATGCATTGGACACATCCTGTCCATGTCTTGGAAAACAGCTATGCTCTGTGTTGTATGTTGTCCCCTAATGCAGGTTTTCATCCATCCTAACCTTCTCTTACTAATCAAAGCATAACTCTCTCATTTTAACTTCGATTGAGATGATCTTGGTGTTCATTTAAAGCTACGACAATCCTCTAAAACTCTTATGTTGATCTTTTACTAAAATTGTAAGGAATATTGGTGTTATTAGTCCCTCAAAATTGATGTTATTTCTTCCCAGGTAGATTCTGACCTCCACTTACTAATCTGACGATGGCTCCAAATTGAGTGATTCTAGTGGTTAAAATTCGTTAGACATATATCTTTATTTTTCATTTTAGAAATTTCTTTTAATTCCCTACCTATTTTGCTCAAAAAGTCAAATACAGAAGCTTACCTAACAGATTCTTCCCTGGTTTACTAGTTTCTGACCACTGCTTACTAATATGACCATATATCCCTCATATGGAATACAAATTGAGTGATTACAGTGGATGAAAATCCATGATACATATATCTATATTTTCATGTTAACCATTTCTTTTAATTCCCTACATATGTTTCCCAGAATTTCAAAAATAGAAGCTTCTTTAGTTACTCAGAAATTCAGTTTTCTAACTAAACCCTTCCTAAGATTTTAGTTCATCCTTTTATTACGTCATCTTTCATTTTCTTCCTAATTTACATCTAATCATAAGATTACTCATTTCAAAATTTTAATTAGATTCCTTACACTTAATTGAACATATTCTAACATTTACTTCTCAAGAAAACAAAAATCAAATATGGTATTATTAAGGGTGTTTCCTAATAGAAATTTATCATGGTCTTCTTCTAATTGTTTAAGGCCACACTCTTTTTATCAATCTAATCATATTATATCAATTTTTGACCACATTCAAATATACATAACAGCAGCATAAAAATCCTAAAATTTTGCCACCCATAGCCATACCTATGCAGAACTTTCCACACCAATCGAAGTATTCAAAACATTCATCACATCCAAGATCAACATGTAACATGATATAGCAACATCCATGGACAATCATCAAAGTAACAAATATTTTAAATTTCATCATAGTTCTAAGATCAAAATCCCATATAAATGTTACAAATTTCAAAGCTTTTCTTGAAAAAGAGATATTGTTAAACCTACCTAAAATTTCCCTAGCTCACTTAGTGAATTCTTTTTCTTGTTTCCTCTTGAAGGAAATGGCAAAATTCCTCATTTCCCTTAGCTTTTCCAATAGCTTGAATAAGAGAGGGAGGGCGAGTTTTGAACCCCAAGGATGAAGAGAAAAAATGGATTCAAGTGGAGATTAAGCTAACTTACATTGAGTACTAGTCCTCTAGACTTTTTCTTCTTCTTCCTTCCTCTCTTATCCTCTCTTTCTCTCCTTTCCTCACTCTACCTTAATTTTGTTTTTCCCTCTCCCTCACTTGGATGAAATTCTAATGTTATAAGAGTGATTTTTGCTTAAATAAATTATCAAGTGGTCCTCCTTTCATAATTATGGGTCTACCATATCACAATTAGGATGCACTTGGTTGGCCACAATTTCATGATTTTTGAGCTATCAGTCCAACCTCTATATCATAGTCCAAGTCTATGTTATATCTCTTGCTTGGGCTATCCAATTGGCTTGCTAAAATCTCATGTGAAGTGGAAAAACTCTATATGAAGTGTCCATTGGTAAAAGCCCAAATGTAGGGGTGGAGATGTTAAACTTAAAAACTCTAGCCCTTGAATTAGGAAAAATTATTCTAACCCAATCTTCTTAAATTTTCAAGACCTTTACTTTCTTTCAAAAATGTATTTTCTTTACCCAAGAATTTCACCCCTCATTAGGACGTTATTTCTAATTTTTTTCCTCTTAAATTTTCTCTCTTTATCTATTCCCTTAATGTTAGAAACATTTTCTATACATACACATAAGATGAAGAATTTCTAAGGCTAATATTCTATTAGATGTCTAAAAAATTATTTAATAAAGTTTATTTCCTTAATTAAATATTTATATGCCTTTATTAATAAAGAAACGAAGTTAGGGATGTTACAGTTTTAGGCTTGTAGAATGAGGTTACCATTTCTGTGTTGGTTACATACTCCTTAATGAGGGCTCATGACATTGAAGGAGACCAACTAAGACTAATACCTAAAAGTTCTTGGATAGAATTTGATAAAATAGATGTATAGTAGAATGCCAAAGCCAAAAACATTCTTACAAGTGCTTTGTGACAAAACTAGTATTTTAGAGTCTTAAATTGTAGTATGTAACATCCTTAATTTTTGTTCCTTTTATTAATAAAGGTACATAAATATTTAATGTAACATCCCTAATTTTGTTTCTTTAAAGGTACATAAATATTTAATTAAAGAAATAAAATTTATTAGACAATTTTTAGATATCTAAAGAAATATTGTAACAACTCCATTTAAGTAACAATTTTTTTTTAAATACCATGAAGTTATTACCTCATTACAACTTAACTCAAAATAAAATTTATTTAATTTATACCATACAGAGTTTATGTAACAACCTCTTTTTTTTTTCTTTATTATTATACAATATTGAGTTCACATACATGTCATTAATCAAAACAGACGTATAACATATCAAACACATAGATATTTACATCTTGTTTATTTTGGTTGACCAATTCTGGAGATACAGGTGCGGGTGGTTGCACCTTCACCGGGATTTGAGCCAACTCGACCACAAACATCTTATTTGATTCTGAAATCTGCCCAACATAAAGTAACTCGATCCAATGTGCACTAAAAGCTAGAGCCTTAGAAACAAAAGCTGCATAAATAATTTTCTGAACATGATATGAAAATATAGTGAGAATTAAATCCCAGTAAGTTCAATAATAAATTATCATCAGTAAAGCTCATCACGTCATGTTCAGCTGTATAAACTATAGAAAATATCTTTGGTCACATGAATGCATTATATCTATGCACATAAGAATCATACTGTAATGATATGTATGATATGATTAACTATTTTCAAAATATCATATGATGGCCATCAACTTATTATCATTCCAAGCTACCCCGGTCAGAGTGAGTATCCTCTACTCTCCGGTACGGGATTTTCTCGCTCCGTCCGACATGGCCCACTTTCTCTTTCTTTTCTCATTATCATGATCATAACCATTGGTAGGGCGTCCCCTACTGGTGCACCACACGGATTGCCATGTGACCGTGCTCATTTCTTTTCTTTTCATAATGATAGCCAAAAATATGCTTTCAATAACAAGTATGTTCATCAAAATATAACTATTACCATAAATCATTGGTAATCATGCCATGAACATAACCATTTCAAATATCACTTTATAAAATATTTCCATGTCAAAATTTCACACTTAAGATGGTAAGAAGTTCATACAATGGCAATGGCTATGGCTATACTAGTCATTTATTAAGATTCATCTTCTTTTTTAAATACTAATTTTATTTCTTTATTTTCTTGATGCAGGTTTTCATCCTATCTGATGTAGGTGATCTTGGTGTCCATTTCAAGATACAACAATTATCTAAAACTATTATGTTGAACATTATAGCGAAAAATTAAGAAACGAAGGTGATATTACTCCCTCAAAGTACAGGATAGTTCCTCTCGGATAGGTTATGACCTTTATTGACTAATTAGACCATATCTCCCAAATTGGAGCTCCAAATTGAGTTATTCCAGTTGGTAAACATCCATGAGCCATATATTTATAATTGTTATGTTGGCGCGCTATTTTAATTCCCTACAGAATATTCCCAAAAATTTAAAAACTAAAACATTAATAACATACTCTTCCCTGAATAAACATTTTCTGACCTCTGCTAACTAATCGGATCATATCTACCTCATATGAACTCCAAATTGCATAATTACAGTGGGTATATTTCCATGAGACATAGATATATAACGTTCATGTTAACCATTTATTTTAATTCCATACAGATAATTCCCAGAAATTAAAATACAAAAGCTATCCTAACATAATCTTCCCTGATGAACCATTTTCTGACCTTGGCTAACTAATCGGACCATATCTACCACATGTGGACTCCAAATTGAATGATTCCAGTGGCTAAAAATCCATGACACACATATCTTTAATTCTTATGTTAACCATTCATTTTAATTCCCTACCAATAATTCCCAGAAATTAAATTACCGAAGCTATCCTAACATATTCTTCCCTGATGATTCATTTTCTGACCTTTGACTACTTATCAGACCATAGCTATCTCATATGGACTCCAAATGGAATGATTCCAGTGGGTGAAAATCCGTGACACATATATCTTTAATTCTTATGTTAACCATTTATTTTAATTCCTTATAGATTGTTCCCAGAAATTAAAATACCGAAGCTTAAAATTTTGTCAACCATAGCCATACCCATGCAGAACTATCTACACGAACCTAAGTATTCAAACATACATCACATGCAAGATCAATATCTAACATGATATAGCAACATCCAAGACCAATCATCAAAGTTCTAAGATCAAAATCTCATATAAATATTATGAGTTTCAAAGGTTTTCTTCAAAAAGAAATTTTGTTAAACTTACCTGGAGCACTTAGTCCCCTAAACTTCTCCTTCCTCTTTCTTCCTTTCTTCCTCTCCTTTCCTCACACTACCTTGCTTCTATTTTTGCTCTCCCTCACTTGGACGAAATTCTAATGTTGTAAGGGTGGGTTTTCTTATATATACCACCAAATAATTCACCTTTCATGATCATGGGTCTACCTTATCACAATTAGGATACACTTTGTTGAATTTTTGGAAAACAAACAACTTATGTTCTTGTCTTCCTCTTCCTTAGTCAAGATATGCATAGAAAAATGAGATTTGTATTTTGAAAATTATGATGATATGTTCTCAAGATATGGGGCAAGATCCCTTTGATTTAGGGATTCATTTCCTTTTTCTTTTGTCTTAATCAAGTATGATAGATTTGCCTTTTTAAGTGGCAAATTTCTAGCCCTTGAATTTTCCTTACTTAACTAAAATTATTTGTGTAGGATAATAATGTTTTGTCATAATGCTATCTATTATTACCCACTTGCTAAAGTTATGAATGTAGGATATAGATGTTTTTGTCCTAAAGCCTTGTATTATTATGCCACTTGCCAAAATGATGAATGTAGAATCACACCACTTGCTAAATTTTTGTCTTAATGCCATGTCACTTAATCTTGATTACACCAATATTTCATCACTTTAATTTTATTTTTATTTTTATTTTTCCTCTTGGGTTTGGGCTCATTCTTGCCCATTTTCCTTACTTTGGTTAAAATTCTTCCTTTCATAATGGGCTTGGTCACATTTTCATGATTTTTGGGCTACCGGTCCAATTTCTATATCCTAGTCTAAGTCTATGTTTTATTTCTTCCTTGGGCTATCCTATTGGCTTGCTAAAAATTCATGTGAAGTAGAAAAACTCTATATGAAGTGTCTATAGGTTAAAGCCCAATTACGGGTGGAGATACTAAACTTAGTAACTTTTGCTCTTAAATTAAGAAAAATTACCATAATCCGATCTTCTTGAAATTTTAAGACCTTTACTTACTTCACAAAAATTTATCTTTCTTTACCTAAGAATTTCACCTTTCTTTAACATGTTTATTTCTAATATTTCCTCTTAGGTTTTCTTTCTTTACCTATTCCATTAATATTAGAACATTTCTATGCATATATGTAAGGTGAAGAATTTGTAAGGAAAATATCTAAAAAATTACGGGATGTTACAGTTTACGTACATATCATTAATCAATAACATTCGTACACAAGTCTAACACATATATAATTACATCTTATTCATCCCTGTTGACCAGTTCCGAAGATACAGGTGCGGGTGGTTGTACCTTCACCAAGATCTTAGTCAACTCGACCATAGACAACATATATATTACTGGGATCAACTCAAAATAGAATAACTCGATCCAACATACGCTAAAAGCTAGTGCCATAGAGAAAATCTGCATAATTATTCTTTTGAACATGACATGGAAATATAGTGAGAATTAAATCCCAGTAAGTTCAACAATAAAGCATCATCAATATAGCTCTTCACGTCATGTTCAGTTGTATAAACTACAACGAATATCTTTGGTCACATGAATCCACTATATCTATGCACATGAGAATCGTACAATAATGACATGTATGATAGGATTAACTATTTTTCAAAATATCATATGATGACTATCAATTTATTCTCATATCAAGTTACCCCGATCAGGGTGAGTATTTTCTACTCTCCGGTACGGGATTTTCTCGTTCCGTCCGACATGACCCACTTTCTCTCTTTTTTCTTATTAACATGATCATAACCGTTGGTAAGGCATCCCCTACTGGTGCACCACACGGATTGCCATGTGACCGTGCTCATTTCTTTTCTTTTCACAATGATAGCCAAAAATATGCTTTCAATCACAAGTATGTTCATCAAAATATAACTATTACCAAAAATCATTGGTAATCATTCCATGAACATAACCATTCCAAATATCACTTTATAAAATATTTCCATGTCAAAAATTTCACACTTAAGATGGTAAGAAGTTCATACAATGGCAATGGCTATGGCATATACTAGTCATTTATTATTTTCATTTATAAGATTCTTCTTCTTTTTTAAATATTAATTTTATTTCTTTATTTTCTTGATGTAGGTTTTCATCCTATCTAACATTCTCTTACTAATTAGAGCATAACTCCCTCAATTTAACTCCGATGTAGGTGATCTTGGTGTCAATTTCAAGATAAAAACATTATCTAAAACTATTATGTTGAACCATTTAGCCAAATAATAAGAAATCAAGGTGATATTACTCTCTCAAAGTACAAGTTATTTCTTCTTCGATAGGTTCTGACCTCTACCTACTAATCTGTCCATATCTCCATCATAAGAATTCCAAAGTAAGTTATTCCAATGGCTAAAAATCCATGACCCATATAGAAATAATTTTTATGTTAATCATTAATTTTAATTCCCAACAGAATGTTCGCAAAAATTAAAACATAGAAACTATCCTAAAATATTCTTCCCTGATTAACCAATTTTTGACCACTGCATACAAATTAGACCATATCTACGTCATACGGACTCCAAATTGAGTGATTCCAGTGGCTAAAACTCTGTGACAAATATATCCATAATTCTTATATTAACCATTTATTTTTATTCCCTACAGAAATTTCCCAGAAATTAAAACACAGAAGCTATCCTAACATATTCTTCCCTGATTAACCATTTTCTGACCACTGCTTACTAATCAGACCATATCTACCTCATATGGATTCCAAATTGCGTGATTCTAGTGTTAAAAAATCTGGGAGACATAGATATACATTTATCATGTTCACCATTTCTTTAAATTCCTTACTGATTAGTCCTAGAAGTTTAAAAACAGAAGCTTAAAATTTTTGCCACCCATAGCCATACCTTTGCAGAATTATCTTCACCAGCCTAAGTATTCAAACATACAAAATATGTAACATGATATAGCAACATCCATGACCAATCATCAAAGTTCTAAGATCAAAATCTCATATAAATATTACAGGTTTCAAATATTTTCTTCAAAAAGAAATATTATTAAACTTACCTTGAGCACTTAGTCCTCTTGACTTCTCCTTCCTCTTTCTTCCTTTCTTCCTCTCCTTTCCTCAATCTATCTTGCTTCTATTTTTCCTCTCCCTTACTTGGACGAAAATTTTAATGTTATAAGGGTGGGTTTTGCTTAAATAGACCACCAAATAATTCATCTTTCATGATCATGGGTCTACCTTATCACAATTAGGATACACTTGGTTGAATTTTTGGAAAACAAACAACTTATTTTCTTGTCTTCCTCTTCCTTAGTCAAGATATGCATAGCAAAAGGAGATTTGTATTTTGAAAATTATGATAATATGTTTCTAAGATAAGGGACAAGATCCCTTTGATTTAGGGATTTATTTTTTTTCTTTTGTCTTAATCAAGTATGATAGGTTTGCCTTTTTAGGTGGCAAATTTCTAGCCCTTGAATCTCCATTATTTAGTTGAAATTATTTGTGTGGGATAGGAATTTTTTGTCATAATTCCATGTATTATCATACCACTTGCTAAAATTATGCGTGTAGGATATAGATGTTTTGTCCTAAAGTCTTGTATTATCATACTACTTGCTAAAATTATGAATGTAGGATATCACACCACTTGCTAAATTTTTGTCTTAATGCCATGTCACCTAATCTTGATTACACCATTATTTCATCACTTTATTTTATTTTTATTTTTATTTTTCCTCTTGGGTTTGGGCTCATTCTTGCCCATTTTCTTTACTTTGGTTAGAATTCTACCTTTCATAATGGGTATAGTCACATTTTCATGATTTTTTGGGCTACTGGTCCAATTTCTATATCCTAGTCCAAGTCTATGTTTTATTTCTTCCTTGGGCTATCCTATTGACTTGCTAAAAATTCATGTGAAGTAGAAAAACTCTATAGGAAGTGTCCATAGGTGAAACCCCAATTTATGGTTGGAGATACTCAACTTAGTAACTTTAACTCTTAAATTAGGAAAAATTACCCTAATCCAACCTTCTTGAAATTTTAATACCTTTACTTCACAAAAATTTATCTTCCTTACCCAAAAAAATTACCTTTCTTTAGTATATTTATTTCTAATTTTTCCTCTTAGGTTTTCTTTCTTTACCTATTCCATTAATGTTAGAACATTTCTATGCATACACGTAAGGTGAAGAATTTCTAAAGATTATATTTCCTTATATATCTAAAAATTATCTAATAAATTTTATTTCCTTAATTAAATAATGATGTACTTTTATCAATAAAAGAAACGAAATTAGAGATGTTACTTTGAATACATGAAACGAAATTAGGGATGTTACCAATATAATCCTTAGAAATTCGTCAACTTATGTGTATGCATAGAAAATGTTTCTAACATTAAGGGAACAAGTAAAGAGAGAAAACCTAATAGGAAAGATTAGAAATAACATACTAAAGAGAGGCGAAATTATTTGGTAAGGAAGATAAATTTTTTTGAAGTAAGTAAATGTCTTAAAATTTTAAGAAGATTGGATTAGAGTAATTTTTCTTAATTCAAGAGTTAGAAATTTATAAGCTTAACATCTCTACCCATAAATTGGGCTTTAACTTATGGACACTTCATATAGAGTTTTTCTACTTCACATAAGTTTCTAGCATGCCCATTGTATAACCTAAGAAAGAAATAAAACATAGACTTGGACTAGGATATAGAAGTTGGACCGATAGCCCAAAAATTATGAAAATATGACCAAGCCCTCCAAGAAAGGTAGAATTTTATCCAAAGCAAAGGAAATGAGTAAGAATGAGCCCAAATCCAAGAGAAAAAATAAAATAAAATAAATCATGTGATGAAATAATAATGTAATAATAATAAAGATTAGGTTACATGGCATTAAGACAAAAATTCAGCAAGTGGTGTGATAATATCTATATCCTACATTCATAATTTTTGCAAGTGGTATGATAATACATGGCATTAGGACAAAACATCTATATCCTAAACTTATAATTTTAGTAAGTGGTATCATAATACATGGTATTAGGAAAAAACATTCCTATCTCACACAAATATTTTCAATCAAGTAAGGAAGATTCAAGGGCTAAGAACTTGCCACTTAGAAAGGCAAACCTATTATACTTGATTAAGACAAAAGAAAAAGAAGATAAATCCCTAAATCAAAGGGACCTTGTCTCTTGTCTTAAGAACATATTATTATAATTTTCAAAATAAAAATCTCATTTTTCTATGCATATCTTGACTAAGGAAGAGGAAGACAAGAACATGTATTGTTTGTTTTCCAAAAATCAACCAAGTGCATCCTAATTGTGATAAGGTAGACCCATGATCATGAAAGGTGAACCACTTGATAGTCTATTTAAACAAAACCCACCCCTATAACATTAAAATTTAGTCTAAGTGAGGGAGAGGAAAAATAGAAGCAAATTAGAGTGAGGAAAGGAGAGAAAGAGAGGAGAAGAAAGGAAGGAAGAAGAAGGAGAAGTCTAGAGGACTAAGTACTCAAGGTAAGTTAGCATAATCTCCACTTGAATCTATCTTTCTTCTTCATCCTTATGGTTCAAAAACTCACCCTCCTTCTCTTATTTAAGCTACTAGAAAAGCTAAGTGAGCTAGGGAAGAATCTTGCTACATCCTTTAAGAGGAAACAAGAAAAAGAATTCAATAAGTGAGCTAGGGAGATCTTTAGGTAGGTTTAACAATATTTCTTTTTAGAAAAGATTTAAAATTTGTAACATTTATGTGGGATTTTGATCTTAGAACTCTGATGAAATTTATAATATTTTCTACTTTGATGATTGGTCATGGATGTTGCTATATCATGTTACATTTCATTTTGCATATGATGGATGTTTTGGACATTACGGTTGGTGTGGAATGTTCTGCATAGGTATGGCTATGGTTGGTAAAACTTTTATGATTTTTTTATGCTACTATTTTGTATATTTAAATGTGGTGAAAAATTGATAGAATATGATTAGATGTAAAGAAAATGGAAGAGGATGTAATATAATGATGAACTAAAACCTTAGGAAAGGATTAGTTAGGAAACTGGATTTTGGGGTAACTAGGGAAGTTTGTGGTTTTGAAATTCTGGGAAGAATCAATTAGGATTTGAAAGAAATAGTTAACATGAAAAATGTAGATCTAGGTTTCATAGATTTTTAGCCACTAGAATCACACAATTTAGAGTCAAGATTAGGGAGATATTGTCTGATATGTAAGCAGTGGCCAAATAATGGTTAACCAGAGAAGAATTTGTCAGGTATGCTTCTGTGTTTGAATTTTTGGGATAAATTTGTAGGGCATTCAAAGAAAGGCTTAACATAAAAAATGTAAATCTATGTTTCATGGATTTTTACCCACTAAAATCATTCAAATTGGAATCCATATGAGGGGTCAAATTAGTAAGAACAATTCAGAAACTACCTAACCAGGGAAGAATATGTTAAGTATGCTTTTGTGTTTGAATTTTTGGGAAAAATATGTAGGGAATTAAAGGCAATTGTT
The DNA here is from genome assembly GCA_037074535.1 of Gleditsia sinensis. NCBI lineage: Eukaryota > Viridiplantae > Streptophyta > Magnoliopsida > Fabales > Fabaceae > Gleditsia > Gleditsia sinensis. The sequence continues at coordinate 53,922,449 of CM073463.1, read as the reverse complement.
AGCATAATAAATATAGATATATGAATCACAGATCTATAGGCTCTGAAAGCACTTAATTTGGCGTTCATATGAGAGAGATATGGCTGATTAATGAGTAAAGGTTAGAATCTGTATTGAATCCAGAGTGGTAAATGTAAGTTTTTTGTTTTCAATTTTCTGGGAGTAATTAGTAAGAAATCTGAAGACATGATAAACACAAAAGTTGTATATAAATGTCTTAGCATTTTGTAAGCTTTAGAATCACCTCAATTGAAGTTTGTATGAGGGAGAGATGGTCCAATTAGTAAGTAGAGGTCTGAACCTATCCGAGAAGAAATAACATTGAATTTGAGGGTGTCATAACACCACGAGTACTTAAGATTTCACTAAACTGTTCAACATAAGGGTTTTATAGGATTGTCTTATCTTTCAATTGACACCAAGATCACCTCAATCGAATTTAAAATGAGGATGTTATGCTCTGTTTAGTGAAAAGAGGATAATAATATTTAAAAAGAAGAAGAATCTTATAAATGAAAAAAATAAATGACTAGTGTATGCCATAGCCATTTTCATTGCATGAACTCCTTGCCATCTTAAGTGTGTAATTTTGACATGAAAGTATTTTAAAGTGATATTTGAAACAATTATGTTCATGGCATGATTACTAATGATTTTTTGGTAATGATTATATCAAAAATTATGGCATGTAAGTATAATGAACATACTTGTTATTGAAATCATATTTATGGCTATTAATATGGAAAGAAAAGAAAAGAAAAGAGCACGGTCACATGGCGGTCCATGTAGTGTATCAGTAGGGGACGCCCTACCAACGGCTATGATTATGTTAATGAGAAAAAAAATTGTGCCATGTCGGACGGAGTGAGAAAAGTCTGTACCGGAGAGTAGAAAGTAATCACCCTGACCGGGGTAGATTGACATGAAAATTAGTTGATAGCCATCACATGATATTTTGAAAATAGTTATTCATGCCATCTATGTCATTATTGTACAATTTTCATGTGCATAGATAAAGTGCATTCATGTGACCTAAGGTAATTGTTGTAGCTTATATAGATGAACATAACATGATGAGCTATATTGATGATAATTCTGATTTATTGTTGAACCTACTGGGATTTAATTCTCACTATATTTCTATATCATGTTCAAAAAACTAGTTTTGCATATTTTTCTTTGGCTATGGCTTATAGTGTACGTTGGATCGAGTTACTCTATATTGGGTAGATCCAAGAAATTAATAAGATGTTTGTGATCAAGTTGGCTAAGATCTCGGTGAAGGTGCAACCACCTACACCTGTATCTCCGGAATTAGTCAATAGGGATGAATAAGATGTAGACATATTTGTGTACAGATGTTGTTAATTAACGATGTGTAAACCTTAATTATGCTTGGTTAAATTAATTGAATGTTATTATGAGTTAAATTAAGATAATGAATTCATGCGACTTTTAAAAAAAATTATATATATGTATATATGTAAGAAAAAATAGAGTTGTTACATAATTGGTATCAGAGCAAGTCGATCCTAGATGGCTAGTGGGTGGATGGTTATCTGAGTCGATCTTATAGTGTCTTGAGTATGTTGTGATTGTGCTGTGTTGGGGATTAGTGATTTCATATAGGTAAGAAATTACTAGTATTTCTTATCTATATGCCGAGGTGGTGTTATGACTATTATTAAATATTTTTGAAACTAACTATTGGGCTTGATCAACTTAATAACAGCATAACTTTGTTTTTGCCACAGTAAGAAATGGCACCATTGAGGAGTAAATCAACAAACAATGCAGAGAAAACCCTGCACAATCTGGCCACAGCAATTCGAGACCAAGTCACGACTACCAACCAAATTCTACAATACCTTCAAAATGCTAATAACTCGAATGGTGAGAATGGAGCTAATAATCGGATGCTAGGAAATGATAATGGCATATCCGAGTTCCTAAGGACTAGACCATCTAGTTTTCAAGGCGGCTTTGACCCGATTGTAGTTGAAAGGTGGATAAGGGAACTGGATAAATTCTTTGAAGTGATGGGTGTAACATCCCTCAATTAATTCTATGTTATGACATGATTTTCTAGGTTCAAAAGATGTGGGAAAAATATTAATTCTCCTTTTAAGAGAAAAAATAGGAAGGATAAAACCCTAATTTTCTAACCTCTTAGAATAGAATTAAGTAGTGAGAGAGGGTCTAGAATTATGTATAAGAGGTGTCTCTAAGATCTACTAAGTTGTATTTGGGGAATTGAAGGAAGCCAAACAAGGCTTTAGTCAAGGGGTTAGTCATATTCTAATGGTATGGCAATCTTATAGTAATTTGAGAAATGAGTGGCAAATAATAAGTAAACTTCTAGAAGGAATGTTATTTTATTAATATATTGGGGATTGTAACAACCTTTTTTTATTATCATACAATATAGAGTTTACATACACGTCATTAATCAAAATGTACGTACAAAAAAATCAAACACATAAATAACTACATCTTATTTATTCTGGTTGATTAATTCCGGAGATATAGGTGCGGGTGGTTGCACCTTCACCGGGACCTGAACCAACTCGACCACAAACATATTATTTGATTCTGGGATTTACCCAACATAAAGTAACTCGATCCAACGTACACTAAAAGCCAGAGCCATAGATAAATTTGCATAACTAATTTTCTGAACATGATATGGAAATATAATGAGAATTAAATCCCAGTAAGTTCAATAATAAATCATCATCAATATAGCTCATCACGTCATGTTCAGCTGTATAAACTACAGTAAATATCTTTGGTCACATGAATGCACTATATTTATGCACATGAGAATCGTACAGTAATGACATGTATGACAGGATTAATTATTTTTATAATATCATATGATGACTATCAATTTATTCTCATATCAAGCTACCTCGGTCAGGGTGAGTATTTTCTACTCTCCAGTACGGACTTTTCTCGCTCCGTCCGACATGGCCCACTTTCTCTTTCTTTTCTCATTAACATGATCATAACCGTTGGTAGGGCGTCCCCTACTGGTGCACCACACGAATTGCTATGTGATCGTGCTCATTTCTTGTCTTTTCACAATGATAGCCAAAAATATGCTTTCAATAATAAGTATATAACTATTACCAAAAATCATTGGTAATTATGCCATGAACATAACCATTTCAAATATTACTTTATAAAATATTTCCATGTCAAAATTTCACACTTAAGATGGTAAGAAGTTCATACAATGGCAATGGCTATGGCATATACTAGTCATTTATTATTTTCATTTATAAGATTCTTCTTCTTTTTTAAAATATTAATTTTATTTCTTTATTTTCTTGATGCAGGTTTTCATCCTATCTGACCTTCTCTTATTAATTAGAGAATAAATCCCTCATTTTAACTCCGATTTAGGTGATCTTGATATCAATTTAAAGAAAACAAAATTATCTAAAACTCTTATGTTGAACAATTGAATAAAATATTAAGAAATAATAGTGATATTACTCCCTCAATGAACATGTTATTTCTTCTCGGGTAGGTTCTGCCCTCTACCTACTAATCTTTCCATATCTCCCTCATAATAATTCCAAATTAAGTGATTTTAGTGGCTACAAATCTGTGACACATATAGATATAATTCGTATGTTAACCATTTATTTTAATTCCCTAGAAAATGTTCCCATAAATTAAAACACATAAGCTATCCGAACATATTCTTCCCTGATTAACCATTTTTTGACCATTGCTTACTAATCGGACCATATCTACCTCATATGGACTCCAAATTGAGTGATTCCAGTGGTTAAAAATTCATGACACATATAGCTATAATTCTTATGTTACCCATTTATTTTAATTCCCTACAGAATGTTCCCAGAAATTAAATCACAGAAGCTATCCTAACATATTCTTCCCTGATTAACCATTTTCTGACCTTTGCTTACTAATCGGACTATATCTACCTCATATGGACTTCAAATTAAGTGCTTCCAGTGGGTAAAAAATCCTTCATACATACATCTACATTTTTCATATTAACCATTTGTTTTAATTCCTTACAAATTCTTCCTAGAATTTTAAAAATAGAAGCATAAAAGTTTGCCACCTATAGCCATACCTATGCAGAGCTATCTACACCAACTTAAGTATTCAAACATACATAATATGTAACATGATATAGCAACATCCATGACCAATCATTAAAGTTCAAAGATCAAAATCTAATATAAATATTACAAGTTTCAAAACTTTTTTTCAAAAAGAAATATTGATAAACTTACCTTAAGTACTTAGTCCTCTAGATTTCTCCTTCCTCTTTCTTCCTTTCTTCCTCTCCTTTCCTCACTCTACCTTGCTTCTATTTTTCCTTTCCCTCACTTAGATGAAAATTGTAATGTTATAGGGGTGGGTTTTGCTTAAATAGACCACCAAATAATTCATCTTTCATGATCATGGGTCTACCTTATCACAATTAGGATACACTTAGTTGAATTTTTGGAAAACAAACAACTTATGTTCTTGTCTTCCTCTTCCTTAGTCAAGATATGCATAGGAAAAGGAGATTTGTATTTTGAAAATTATGATGATATGTTCTTAAGATAAGGGACAAGGTCCCTTTGATTTAGGGATTCATTTCCCTTTTCTTTTGTCTTAATCAAGTATGATAGGTTTGCTTTTTTAGGTGGCAAATTTCCAACCCTTGAATCTTCCATGCTTAGCTAAAATTATTTGTGTAGGATAAAGATGTTTTGTTATAATGCTATGTATTATTACCCACTTGCTAAAATTATGAGTGTAGGATATAGATGTTTTGTCCTAATGCCATGTATTATCATACCACTTGCTAAAATTATGAATGTAGGATATCACACCACTTGCTAAATTTTTGTCTTAATGCCATGTCACCTAATTCTTGATTACACCATTATTCCATCACTTTATTTTTATTTTTATTTTTATTTTTTCTCTTGGGTTTGGGCTCATTCTTGTCCATTTTCTTTACTTTGGTTAAAATTCTACCTTTCATAATGAGCTTGTCACATTTTCATGATTTTTGGGCTACCAGTCCAATTTCTATATCCTAGTCCAAGTCTTTGTTTTATTTCTTCCTTGGGCTATCCTATTGGCTTGCTAAAAATTCATGTGAAGTAGAAAAACTCTATATGAAGTGTCCATAGGTAAAAGCCCAATTTATGGGTGGAGATACTAAACTTAGTAACTTTAACTCTTAAATTAGGAAAAATTACCCTAATCCAATCTTCTTGAAATTTTAATACCTTTACTGACTTCACAAAAATTTATCTTTCTTACCTAAGAATTTCACATTTCTTTAGTATATTTTTTTTAATATTTCCTCTTAAGTTTTCTCTCTTTACCTATTCCATTAATGTTAGAATATTTCTATGCATATACGTAAAGTAAAGAATTTATAAGGATTATATTTCGTTAGATATCTAAAAATTGTCTAATAAATTTTATTTTCTTACGGGATGTTACAGGGATAAGATGCAATAATTTGATCAAAGGGGGAGCGGAAGCAGAAAAAAAAAACGTAGCCAAGAAGGAGAGAGAGAGAGACAGGAGAGAAAGGCATCAAGAAGAAGGAATCCAAGGAGCTCTTAAGATAGGTTTAACATTAATTTACTATGAAGCTTGAAGTCTTGATGACATATATGTGTATGTATACTTGTAAGTTTCTGTTGATGGAGGTATCTTATGCATGTATTGGATTGATAATATGAATATCCATGTAGAGCAAAGGTTTGGATGCATATGTATTGCATGTTTTGTATTTTTATTTTTCGATTTATGTCGAATTAGAAGATGTCTTCAACATAAAAGTTGTAGATCTGTGTCTTATGGTTAAAACCCCTCTAGAAGCACTTTAATCTGACCTCATATGAGAGATTTATTCCTCAACGAGTGAAGAAAGGTCAGATTTAACGCATAGAATCACGATGTTGGATTTGTAACAATTTTATATTTAAATGAGGGAGTTGAAATAAGGGAGTTATGGCCTGAAGAGTGAAGGAAGGTAAGGCTGGTCGCCAGACTACAACGCATAACACAGCCGTGTTGAGGGCTGTTTTGAGATTCTGCAGCACGGTTTGCACAATTTAAAGCATGGTCGTGCCTTGTGACACGGGCAAGCCATGCTTGAGGCTAGAATTGCCTTGTTTTGCATTTTGAAGGCTCTAAATGAATCCCAATGAATGGATGATGTTAAAAGAAACTAAAATACAAATAAACACCTGGTTAATAATGCATTGTAGTGTGAATTATAACCTTTTATTATGAAAAATTAAATCACATCTTGCATATAGATAAGATGTCAATGAGATAGATGCATGATGCATTGATGAGAGTCATATAGATGAGATGTATGTTGTATATGCATGATGCATTGATGATATCCATATAGATAAGATGTGTGTGAGATGTATACAAGATGCATTGATGAGATGCACATGAATGAAAAGTGTGTGCATGTGTGAAATACATGCATGGTAAATGGATGAGGAACGTGTAGATGAGGCATGTGTGTGTGTTGTATATATGTTGCATTAATGAAAATATGAGAGTGAATGAGCTAGGGAAAGGCATGTATGATATATGGATAAATTGTCTATTCATGAGATGCATGATTTTAAAGGTGTATGTGATGCATATGAAGTGAATGCTTAAAAGAATAAGTGGCATATGTGATGGTGTGATGTGTAAGTGATACACCTATATTTTGAAATGAGATATTGGGATGACCCTTATGGTGGCAAGGTAACCCGGCGACATGCAGTACCTTATGGTGGTAAGGTGACCTGAGAAATCGTAATGGTTGTGAGATGGTACCGGATAGGGGATGCCCTATTAGCCTTGAGTGAGCCATGGGTTATGGCTACTCTAACCAAGTGACAGTGACCTAATAACAATCGAGAAATTTTTGGTGTATGTATGTTGTATGCATTTCAATCGTTTTATATTATATGCACTGATTATGGCTTTAAATAATGTTTTCTGTAGCCTATACAGCTAAACACGTCACTTGTTTTACTTTTATTATAAATTGTTAATGTTAGACCTATTGAGATTTTATTCTCATTAATTTTGGTAATGTGTTCAGATAATAGCAACTGAGATGCCTACGTTAATGTTAAAGGTACAGGTAGTGGACGTACCTCTCCTGGGTCAGTTCACTGTCTTACAAGATGTAATGATAACAAATGTAGTAGAGATCCCAGCATCGGCACCACCCCCTCCATCACCCCATGCACCCTAGGGGTGTGGTGCTAGGCCAGGGCCTAGTTAATAGGATGTACATTATGTAGTGTAACCAGTGTATCTTTTTAGAAGAATAATTCCTAGTGTTTCTTTATTTTGATGCCATGAGTAGTATCTAGTGTTACTCTTGTATAACTCTAATACTGATGTAACCTCTTGTGGAGTGATGATATAAATATGTGGTATGTTATTCTTATGGCTTAGTAAGATTAAGGAAATTCAATTATAGTATAAACCAAGATAAAACTGAACACATATAAAAAAAACCTGGCTCTTACAATGGGCTGTACTGAGGAACAGTAACTTATCTTCGCTGCATATATGCTGAAAAATGAAGCAAAATACTAGTGGCATGGAACTAGAGAACTTTTAGCTCACCAGGGAAGGCAGATCACCTAGCAGGTGTTCAAAGACACCTTTTTGGAAAAGTACTTCCCAAGTACTGCGAAAGTAGAGAAGGAGATTGAATTTCTCTAACTTAGGCAGGGCAGCATGACTGTAGACCAGTACGTTGCGAGATTGAATCCAGAGATAAGGAATATTGTTATAGCAATGGAGATCAGGGAGTTTGTACCTCTGATAAATAAATGCAGACTCTTGGAGAAGAGGTTGAGGATGGTTGCAAATGAGAAACAAAGATAGAACTTCTAGAAAAGGAAGAACGGGCCACAAAACTCAAGCAAAAATATTAAAGGAAAAGGACAAGGTACTGGCAAGAGGCCAATGACTGCAAGTCCCTGACCTTTGTGTTGTTGTTTTAATTAAAACTTGCAAGTGCACGAATCTATTGGAGTATAGATTTAGTGGTATGCAAGGTCGATCCCACAGAGATTGCCAATTGAAAGAAAATTCTAATTTAGATCCAAAATAAATACTTCTAACCTAGTTCCCAATGTCTTGTTTTGTGAGAGGAATATTGAACAAAATACGCAAAGAACTAATATACTGAAATTAAATGAAAATGTATTCAAAGTAAAGAAGCATGCTAAGGTTAGGGGATCTACTCTTGGTATATCGAATAAAAATAAATTTAACTCTTTTGTTACTCAATTAGAATCCTTACACGAATGAAGTTCTAATCGGATGATATGTTAATTTAAGCTCAAATTTGTTTATACATGAATTATATTTACCTCCTTACTAATAATTAAAACATTCTTGTAAAATGGGTTCAAGTATATATTGTGCCAATTGTCATGTTGTCTGCAATATATCAAGATTCACACTTTGCAAGATTAAAAATACAAGGATGCAAAAGATAACTTGTAACTAAATTCAAGTGTACATTGTGCCAATCATTATATTGTCTACAATAAATCAAGATTGATTCAAGCATTTATTGTGCCAAAGATTGTCTACAATGTATCAAGATTCAAAGTTTACAAGATTAGAATGAAAAGAGGTACGAAGAAGAAACATAACAAGAGATAGGTGGCGAAGTCAACCATAAAAATAATAAGAGATAGGCGGTCTGATAAAACTAGCCAATAAAATAACAGGAAATCGGTGGTATGATAAAACCAGCCATCAAGAAATAATCATGAGAAAAGAAATAAGAAGGTAAATACAATATCAAAGATAAACATTAAGATTAAGAGTTAGATAAATTATTATTCTCATACCAAGAGTTTCACCCTTTCACCTTAGCATTAGAAGATTAGTTCTCCATAATCAAGGGAAGAAAGTGAAATGAAAGATGAAGAAACATGATAATATTCTGAAAGAAAATAAAAAATACAATATGTCTAAAGAGAGAATAACATTACAAGTATGTAGAATTCCAACAAAGCTTTCCCAAGATCTCTCCAAAAGCTCTCCTCCAAAAGCTCTATCCTAAAAGCTCTTTAACTCACCCCTCAAGCCCTCTATTTATATAAACAATTAGGTATGGTAATTGTCAAAAATTTTAGGTAGGAAGTTGTACAAAGTTGACAATTTGGATTCCATCATGTGCACCGAACTTCATACTTGAATATCTTCTTGAAATCCGCCGAATTTGCTGATTCCATCAACATGAAAGTTGTAGAAAATTTCATTATCTTTCCATCAAGACAAATCGTGGACAAATTGGATATGTAATTTGTGACATATGGTGAAAATACTAGAGAAAGGTCAGGCTGGACTGCAGCAGCAGACAAATTCTATTCTAGCCCACTTGTGTCCCTTTTAGTGTACGACTTTTCTGACCACTTGAACATGAAATTTGTACCCAATTGTATCAGCTACCCACCTACCAAATTTCATACATATTGGATATGTATTCTCTGAGATGCGGCCCAAGTACTATAGCAAGGTTGGGCTAGACTGCAAACAACAAACATATTCTCAACATTTAGTGCTTTGCCTTGAATCTTTATGTTTTAGTTCATTAGGAAATATTATCATAAATCAAGAATAAATTTGTGCATATATCCATTAGGATTCATCTCAAGAGTCAATATGATAATATTCCTTACTCAGCCATCCTTAATGAATTTGTTTTATATGCTTGATTTATAGACATCATTCCCAAAGAACCACAATTTAGCTTTATTCCTCCAATTAAGTCCATTTTCTAATCTTCTCTCCATCTGTAAGAAATACACAAAACTAAAGACAAGTAAAGGAGATTTATGCTTAATTATGGCAAAAAGATAAGATGAAAATATTTAATTTATGAGTATAAAACTCACTCATCACTTTGTAACAAAAATTTTCCACAGTCAAGTGTACTAAGTGCGGACGTATGCATAGTAACCGACCATGCTACATAGGATCATATGTTTGCTTCAATTGTGGAACAGAGGCCTCAGGTGAAAGGAAGGGCTTTCAACCTGAGAGGCCAAGAGGCAGCTCAATCCCCTGAAATGATTCAAGGTACATGCTATATCTATGGATTTTCTCTTATAGTGTTATTTGACTCTGGTGCTAGTCATTCATTTATATCAGAAGAATGTATTAAGGAGCTTTAGTATCCTATTTTTGAAACCCCCTATAAGCTATCTGTAGTAACTCCCATAGGGGAAAAATGTCTTAACTTCCTCTTTATGTAAAGACTATCAGGTTACTATTGAGGAGAAAACTTTTTCTGTAGACCTCGTCTGCCTTCCTTTAAAAGGTATTGATGTCATTCTAGGGTTAGACTGGATGTTTAGAAATTGGTTCTTGTTGAATTTTTGCAACAAGACCAATGGATTTCTACCTCCTAATTCAGAAGAGGAGATACAGTTATTGATGCTTAATGCTAATCAAGTCAATAGAGAGTTGAAGAATGGAGTACTTGGATACATTCTCTTGCACTTATCAAATCCAGAAGTTGAACTGAAGCTTAATGAAATCCCAATAACCAACGAGTTTTTTGAAGTATTTCCATTAGATTAGATATTCCAAGCTTACCTCCCAAGAGAGAGATAGAGTTCTCTATTGATCTCCTACTTGGGACAGGGCCTATCTCTATTGCATCTTATAGAATGACTTCGAAGGAACTACAAGAACTCAAGAAATAGTTGGAGGAACTGTTAAACAAGCAATTCATTAGACCAAGTGTATCACCTTAGGGAGCTCCTATTTTATTTGTTAAAAAGAAAGACAGGAGCTTGAGACTATGCATAGATTACAGACAGTTGAATAAGGTGACTATCAAAAATAAGTATCCTCTCCCTAGGATAGATGATTTATTAGATCAATTGAAAGGAGCCTCCATCTTTTCTAAAATTGACTTGAGATTAGGATACCATCATATTAGGATTAAAGAGGAGGATGTGCCAAAAATAGCTTTCTAGACTAGATATGGGCACTATGAGTTTCTCGTAATGCCTTTCGGGTTGACAAATGCACCTACATTTTTCATAGACTACATGAATCGCATTTTTCGACCCTACCTAGATAAATTTGTGGTAGTCTTCATTGATGACATCTTGATATACTCTAAGAGTGAGAAAGAACATAAACAATATCTCTGAATCGTGTTGCAAGTGTTGAAAGAGAAAAGGTTGTATGCCAAATTAGAGAAGTGTGGATTTTGGCAGTTAGAGGTAAAATTTCTCGGATATGTCATTTCTAATAAAAGGGTAGCCGTAGACCCTAGCAAGACGGAAGCAGTGATTCAGTGGGAAAGACTAAAGATGGTTATAGAAGTCAGAAGTTTCTTAGGTTTGGAAGGATACTACAGGAGGTTTATACAAAACATCTCTCGTATAGCCTTTCCATTGACTAAATTGACCAGGAAGGGAAGTCCTTTCAAATGGATTGATCAATGTGAAGCTAGTTTCCAGGAGCTTAAGAAAAGTTTGACCACTCCTTGTAACATCCTTAATTTTGTTTCATGTATTCAAAGTAACATCCTTAATTTCGTTTCTTTTATTGATAAAGGTACATAAATATTTAATTAAGGAAATAAAATTTATTAGACAATTTTTAGATATCTTAGGAAATATAATCCTTAGAAATTCTTCACCTTACGTGTATGCATAGAAATGTTCTAACATTAATAGAATAGGTAAAAAGAGAAAACCTAAGAGGAAAAATTAGAAATAAATATACTAAAGAAAGATGAAATTATTGGGTAAGGAAGATAAACTTTTGTGAAGTAAGTAAAAGTATTAAAATTTCAAGAAGATTGGATTAGGGTAATTTTTCCTAATTTAAGAGTTAAAGTTACTAAGATTAGTATCTCCACCCATAAATTGGGCTTTCACCTATGGAAATTTCATATAGAGTTTTTCTACTTCACATGAATTTTTAGCAAGCCAATAGGATAGCCCAAGGAAGAAATAAAACAAAGACTTGGACTAAGATATTGAAATTGGACCGGTAGCCCAAAAATCATGAAAATGTGACTCAGCCCATTATGAAAGGTAGAATTTTAACCAAAGTAAAGAAAATGGGCAATAATGAGACCAAACCCAAGAGAACAATAAAAATAAAATAAAAATAAAATAAAGTGATGAAATAATAGTGTAATCAAGATTAGGTGACAAGACATTAGGACACAAATTTAGCCAGTAGTGTGATATCCTTCATTCATAATTTTAACAAGTGGTATGATAATACATGGCATTAGGACAAAATATCTATATCCTACACTCATAATTTTAGCAAGTGGGTAATAATACATAGCATTATGACAAAACATCATTATCCAACACAAATAATTTTAGCTAAGCAAGGAAGATTCAAGTGTTTGCCACCTAAAAAAGTAAACCTATCATAATTGATTAAGACAAAAGAAAAAGAAAAAGAATTCCTAAATCAAAGGGACCTTGTCCCTTATTTTAAGAACATATTATCATAATTTTCAAAATACAAATCTCATTTTCCTATGCATATCTTGACTAAGGAAGAGGAAGACAAGAACATGAGTTGTTTGTTTTCCAAAAATTCAACCAAGTGTATCCTAATTGTGATAAGGTACTCCCATGATTATGAAAGATGAATTATTTGATAGTTTATATAAGCAAAACCCACCCTTATAACATTAGAATTTTTGTCCAAGTGAGGGAGAGGAAAAATAAAAGTAAAGTAGAGTCAGGAAAGGAGAGGAAGAAAGGATGAAAGAGGAAGGAGAAGTCTAGAGGACTAAGTGCTCAAGGTAAGTTTAACAATATTTCTTTTTGAAGAAAAGATTTGAAACTTGTAATATTTATATGAGATTTTGATCTTAGAACTTTGATGATTGGTCATGGATGTTGCTATATCATGTTACATATTATGTATGTTTGAATACTTAGGCTGGTGTAGATAGTTCTGTACAGGTATGGCTATAGGTGGCAAAATTTTAAGCTTCTATTTTTAAAATTCTGGGCCGAATCGGTAGGGAATTAAAATAAATGGTTAACATAAGAATTATAGCTATATGTGTCATGGATTTTTAGCCACTAGAATCACTTAAGTTGGAGTCCATATGAAGTAGATATTGTCTGATTAGTAAGCAGTGGTCAGAAATTGGTTAATCAGGGAAGAATATTTTAGGATATCTTCGATGTCTTAATTTTTGGGAACATTGTGTAGGAAATTAAAATAATTGGTTAACAAAAGAATTATCGATATATGTGTCGCAGAATTTTAGCCATTGGAATCACTCAATTTAAGTCCATAGGAAGTAGATATGGTCTAATTAGTAAGCAGTGGTCAGAAATTGGTTAATCGGGGAAGAATATTTTAGGATAGCTTCTGTGTTTTAATTTTTGGGAACATTCTGTAAGGAATTAAAATCAATTATTAACCTAAAAATTATTTCATATGTGTCACGGATTTGTAGCCACTGGAATCACTTAATTTGAAATTCTTATGAGGGAGATATGGACAGATTAGTAGGTAGAGGTCAGAACCTACCCGAGAAGAAATAACATTTACTTTGAGGGAGTGATATCAACTTGCTTTCTTAATATTTCGTTAAACTGTTCAGCATAATATTTTTAGATAATTGTTTTATCTTTAAATTGACACCAAGATCACCTACATCGTAGTTAAATTTTGGGAGTTATGCTCTGATTAGTTAGAGAAGGTAAGATAGGATGGAAACATGCATCAAGAAAATAATGAAATAAAAATAATATTTAAAAAGAAGAAGAATCTTATGAATGAAAATAATAAATTATTAATATATGCTATATCCATTTCCATTGCATGAATTTCTTACCATCTTAGGTGTGAAATTTTGACATGGATATATATTATAAAGTGATATTTGAAATGGTTATGTTCATGACATGAATACCAATGATTTTTGGTAATAATTATATTTTGATGAACATACTTGTTATTGAAATCATATTTTTGGCTATTATTGTGAAAAGAAAAAAATGAGCACGGTCACATGGAAATCTGTGTGGTGCACTAGTAGGGGACGCCCTACCAGTGGTTATGATCATGTTAATGAGAAAAGAAAGAGAAAGTGGGCCATGTCGAACAGATCGAGAAAAGCCCGTATCGGAGAATAGAAAACACTCACTCTGACCGAGGTAGCTTGATATGAGAATAAATTGATAGTCATCATATGATAGTTAATCCTGTCATACATGTCATTATTGTACGATTCTCATATGCATAGATATGGTGCATTCATGTGACCAAAGATATTTGCTGTAGTTTATACAGATGAACATAACATGATGAGCTATATTGAAGATGATTTATTGTTAAACTTACTGAAATTTAATTCTCACTATATTTCCATGTCATGTTTAGAAAATTAGTTATGCACATTTTTATGGCTCTGAATTTTAGTGCACGATGGATCGAGTTACTTTATGTTGGGCAGATCCCAAAATCAAATAAAATGTTTGTGGTGAGTTGGCTTAGATCTTGGTTAAGGTGCTTCCACCGGCACCTGTATCTCTAGAATTGGTTAACCAGAATAAATAAGATGTAGATATTTAAGTGTTTGATATGTTGTACGTACGTTTTAATTAATGACGTGTATGTGAACTCTATATTGTATAATAATAATAAAAAGTTGTTACATAATTGGTATCAGAGCAGGTCGATCCTAGATGGCCAGTGGGTGGATGGTTATTTGAATCAATCTTATAGTGTCTTGAGTATGTTGTGGTTGTGCTGTGTAGGGGATCAGTGATTTCATATAGGTAAGAAATTACTAGTGTTTCCTATCTACATGCCGAGGTGGTGTTATGACTGCTGTTAAATATTTTTGAATTAACTATTGGGCTTGATCACCTCAATAGCAGCATAACTTTGTTTTTGCCACAGTAGGAAATGGCACCACCAAGGAGGAATCCAGCAAACAATGCAGAGGAAACCCTAGACAACCTAGTCATGGCAATTCGAGACTAAGTCATAACCACTAACCAAATTCTACAATACCTTCAAAATGCTAATAACTCGAATGGTGAGAATGGTGCTAACAACCGGATGGCTAAAAATGATAACGGCATATCCGAGTTCCTGAGGACTAGGCCACCTTGTTTTTATGGTGGCTTTGACCCAATTGTAGCTAAAAGATGGATAAGGGAGTTAGAGAAAATCTTTGAAGTGATAGGCTGTACTGAGGAGCAGCAGGTAATCTTCGATGCATATATGCTAAAAGATGAAGCAGAATACTAGTGGCGTGGAGTTAGAGAACTTTTATCTCACCAAGGAAGGCAGATCACTTGGCAGGTGTTCAAAGACACCTTTTTAGAAAAGTACTTTTCAAGTACTGTGCGGGCGGAGAAAGAGATCGAATTTCTCCAACTCAGGCAAGGCAGCAAGACCGTAGACCAGTACATCGCGAGATTTGAGGAGTCGTCTAAGTTCTCCTCTTATCTGCGATTTAACCTAGATGAAGCATGGAAGGCTGTTAAGTTCGAAGCAAGACTGAACCCAGAGATAAAGAATGTTGTTATAGCTATGGAGATCAAGGAGTTTGTACCTCTAATAAATAAATGCAGACTCCTGAAGAAGAGTTTGAGGGCAGTGGAGAATCAGAAACAAAGACGAAACTTTTGGAAAAAGAAGAACAGACCACAAAATTCTGGCAGAAATGTCAGAGGAAAAGGACAGTCTACTGACAAGAGGCCAATGACTGTGAGTCCTTGACCTTTCCAACAAGACCTCACCCCAGTCAAGTGCACTAACTGCGGACGCATGCATGGTAACTAGCCATGCTACATGGGACTAGATGTTTGTTTTAAATGCGGACAGAAGGGTCATTTTGTAAGGAGCTGCCCACAAAATGTGGGGAACCAGCCAGAACAGAGGCCTCAGGTGAAAGGAAGGGTTTTCACCTTGAGCGTTCAAGAGGCAGCTCAATCTTCTAAAATGATTTATGTAACAACTCCATTTATGTAATTTTTTATTTAAATACCATGAAGTTATTACCTCGTTACAACTTAACTCAATATAACATTTATTTAATTTATACAATACTGAGTTTCCATACACACTATTATTTTACAAACTACACACCATTATTTTACAAACATTTGTACAAAGATACATATTAGTTCTAATCATCTATATCGACTATTTCCGGGGACACTGGTTCGGGTGGCACGTCCACCGGAATCTCAGTTACATCTACGACAGTTATATCTGAAATAACTGGAAGTTGCCCAAGGTAGGGCACCTCGATCCAACGTACAGAGATAATAAGTGTCATAGAGAATATCTGCATATTTATTCTTCTGAACATGATATGGAAATATAGTGAGAATTAAATCCCAGTAAGTTCAACAATAAATCATAATTTACCATTATAGTTCATCATGTCATGTTCAGCTGTATAAACTACAGAAAATATCTTTAAGTCACATGAATGCACTTTATCATGCACATGAAAATTATACAGTTATGACATGTATGGCATGAATAACTATTTTTTTCGAATTTCATATGATGGCTATCAACTTATTCTTACTTCAAGATACCCCGGTCAGGGTAAGTATTCTCTACTTTTCGGTACGGGCTTATCTCGCTCCGTCCGACATGGCACACTTTCTCTTTCTTTTCTCATGAATATAATCATAACCGTTGGTAGGGCGTCCCCTACTGGTGCACCACACGGATTGCCATGTGACTGTGCTCATTTCTTTTCTTTTCACAATGATAGCCAAAAATATGCTTTCAATAACAAGTATGTTCATCAAAATATAACTATTACCATAAATCATTGGTAATCATGCCATGAACATAACCATTTAAAATATCACTTTATAAAACATTTTCATGTCAAAATTCCATACTAATACCTTGGTAACTGGATAGTAATTGTAGTCTGTAAACAGCGCACCAAAAAAGTTCCCAGGAAAGAGAGGTGGGTCACTAATGGACACACTTAAGTACCATGTCTTTCCTTGCCAGAGCTTTCCTTAGACATGCACTTTTCACAATCACAATTTTGTTTTCCAGTAACTAGAATAATTCTTTTCTGATGTGAAAATACTGCAACCACGGAGCATACTAAGATTTTTCAAATAAAACCGGCACTTTCAAAACTTCTTGTAAATTTATATGAGTACTAGGGTAAATTCCATGTTAAAAATTACACACTTAAAATGGTAGTAAGTTCATGCAATGGCAATGGCTATGGCTATACTAGTCATTTGTTAAGATTCATCTTCTTTTTAAAATACTAATTTTATTTCTTTATTTTCTTGATGCAGGTTTTCATCCTATCTAACCTTCTCTTACTAATCAGAGCATAACTCCCTCAATTTAACTCTGATGTAGGTGATCTTAGTGTCAATTTCAAGATAAAACAATTATCTAAAACTATTATGTTGAACATTGTAACGAAATATTAAGAAATCAAGGTGATATTACTCCCTAAATGTACAGATTATTTCTTCTCGTGTAAGTTCTGACCTTTACTGACTAATTAGACCATATCTCCCAAATTTGAACTCCAAATTGAGTTATTCCAGTTGGTAAAAATCCATGAGCCCTATATCTATAATTGTTATCTTGGCGTACAATTTTAACTCCCTACAGAATATTTTCCAGAAATTCAAAAACTAAAGCTTTAATAACATATTCTGAATAAACATTTTCTGACCTCTGCTTACTAATCAGCTTATATCTACCTCAAATGGACTTCAAATTGAATGATTCCAGTGCCTAAAAATCCATGACACATTTATCTTTAATTCTTATGTTAATAATTTATTTTAATTCCTTACAGATACTTCTCAGAAATTAAAATACCGAAGCTATCCTAACATATTTTTCCCTGATGACCCATTTTCTGACCTTTGTCTACTAATCGGCTCATATCTCCCTCATATGGACTCCAAATTGAATGATTCCAGTGGCTAAAAATCCATGACATACATATCTTTAATTCTTATGTTAACCATTTATTTTAATTCCCTACCAATAATTCCCAGAAATTAAATTATCGAAGCTATCCTAACATATTCTTCCCTGATGATTCATTTTTTGACCTTTGACTACTAATCAGACCATAGCTACCTCATATGGACTCCAAATGGAATGATTCCAGTGGCTAAAAATCCATGACACATTTATCTTTAATTCTTATGTTAACCATTTATTTTAATTCCCTACCAATAATTCCCAGAAATTAAATTACCGAAGCTATCCTAACATATTCTTCCCTGATGATTCATTTTCTGACCTTTGACTACTAATCAGACCATAGCTACCTCATATGGACTCCAAATGGAATGATTCCGGTTGCTAAAAATCCATGACACATTTATCTTTAATTCTTATGTTAACCATTTATTTTAATTCCTTATAGATTGTTCCCAGAAATTAAAATACCGAAGCTTAAAATTCTGCCACCCATAGCCATAACCATGCAGAACTATTTACACCAACCTAAGTATTCAAACATACATCACATGCAAGATCAATATGTAACATGATATAGCAACATCATGACCAATCATAAAAGTTCTAAGATCAAAATCTCATACAAATATTATAAGTTTCAAAAGTTTTCTTCAAAAAGAAATATTGTTAAACTTACTTGGAGCACTTAGTCTTCTAGACTTCTCCTTCCTCTTTCTTCCTTTCTTCCTCTCCTTTCCTCACTCTACCTTGCTTCTATTTTTTTCTCTCCCTCACTTGGACGAAATTCTAATGTTGTAAGGGTGGGTTTTCTTATATAGACCACCAAATAATTCACCTTTCATGATCATGGGTCTACCTTATCACAATTAGGATACACTTTGTTGAATTTTTGGAAAACAAACAACTTATGTTCTTGTCTTCCTCTTCCTTAGTCAAGATATGCACAGGAAAAGGAGATTTGTATTTTGAAAATTATGATAATATGTTCTTAAGATATGGGACAAGGTCCCTTTGATTTAGGGATTCATTTCCATTTTCTTTTTTCTTAAACAAGTATGATAGGTTTGCCTTTTTAGGTGGCAAATTTCTAGCCCTTGAATCTTCATTATTTGGTTGATATTATTTGTGTGGGCTATGAATGTTTTGTCCTAATACCATGTATTATCATACCACTTGCTAAAATTATGAGTGTAGGATATAGATGTTTTTGTCCTAAAGCCTTGTATTATCATGCCACTTGCTTAAGTGATGAATGTAGAATCACACCACTTGCTAAATTTTTTGTCTTAATGCCATGTAACCTAATCTTTATTCTTATTATTATATCATCATCTAATTTATTTTATTTTAGTTTTCCTCTTGGATTTGGGCTTATTCCTACCCATTATGGGCTTGTCCTACCCATTTTCCTTGCTTTGGATAAAATTCTTCCTTTCTTGGTGGGCTTGGTCACATTTTCATAATTTTTGGGCTATTTGTGAAATTACTATATCCTAGTCCAAGTCTATGTTTAATTTCTTGTTTAGGTTATCCAATGGGCTTGCTAGAAACTTATGTGAAGTGGAAAAAACTCTATATGAAGTGTCCATAGGTAAAAGCCCAATGTATGGGTAAAGATTTTAAACTTAGTAACTATAGTTCTTGAATTAGGAAAAATTACCCTAATTCAATGTTCTTTGAAATTTTAAGACCTTTACTTGTTTCTAAAAATTTATCTTCCTTATCCAAGAATTTTGCATCTCTTTAGTATGTTATTTCTAATTTCTTTCCTATTAGATTTTCCTTCTTTATTTGTTCTCTTAATGTTAGAAACATTTTCTATGCATATACCTAAGGTGAAGAATTTCTAAGGATTATATTTCCTTAGATATCTAAAATATTGTCTAATAAATTTTATTTCCTTAATTAAATTTTTTTATGTACCTTTATCAATAAAAGAAACGAAATTAAGGATGTTACAATTTAAGGTACATGATATATCTATGGATTTGATCTTATGATGTTGTTTGACTCTGGTGCTAGTCATTCATTTATATCGGAAGAATGTATTAGGAAGTTTCAGTTTCCTATTTTTGAAACTCCTAATGAGCTATTTGTAGTAACCCCCACAGGGGAAAGGGTATTAACTTCCTCTGTATGTAAGGATTGTCAAGTCACCATCCAAGAGAAAACATTTTCTGTAGACCTCATATGTTTACCTTTAAGAGGTATTGAGGTCATTCTAAGGTTAGGCTGGATGTCTAAAAATTGGGTCTTGCTGAATTGTTGTAACAATACTGTTGAATTTCTACCTCCTACTCCAAAGAAAAGGTGCAGCTATTGATGTTTAATGCCAATCAAGTTAATAGGGAGTTGAAGAATGGAGTACTTGGATACATTCTCTTGTATTTATCAAACCTAGAAGTTAAATTGAAGCTTGATGAAATCCCAATAACCAATAAGTTTCCTGAAGTATTTCCATCAGATATTCCAGGCTAACCTCCCAAGAGAGAGATAGAATTCTCTATTGATCTCTTACCTGGGATAGGGCCTATCTCTATTATACCTTATAGAATGGCCTCGAAAGAACTACAAGAACTTAAGAAACAGTTGGAGGAACTGTTAAACAAGCAATTCGTTAGACCAAGTGTATCACCTTGGGGAGCTCCTATATTGTTTGTTAAGAAGAAAGACGGAAGCCTTAGACTATGCATAGACTATAGACAGCCAAATAAGATAACTATAAAAAACAAGTATCCTCTCCCTAGGATAGATGACTTATTAGATCAATTGAAGGGAGCCTCTATCTTTTCTAAGATTGACTTGAGGTCAGGATATCATCAAATTAGGATCAAGGAGAAGGATGTACCAAAAACTGCCTTCAGGACTAGGTATGGGCACTATGAGTTTCTCGTAATGCCTTTCAGGTGGACAGATGCACCTGCAATTTTCATGGATTACATGAATCACATTTTTCGACCCTACCTAGATCAATTTGTGGTAGTGTTCATTTATGACATCTTGATATATTCTAAGAGTGAGAAAGAACATGAACAACATCTCCGAATCGTGCTGAAAGAGAAAAAGTTGTATGCCAAATTGGAGAAGTGTGAATTTTGGCTATCAGAGGTAAAGTTTCTCGGACATGTCATCTCTAATAGAAGGGTAGCCGTAGATCCTAGCAAGATGGAAGCAGTGATTCAATGGGAGAGACCAAAGATGGTTACAGAAGTCAGAAGTTTCCTGGGTTTGGCAGGATACTACAGGAGGTTTATACAAAACTTCTCTCGTATAGCCTTTCCATTGACTAAATTGACCAGGAAAGGAAGTCCTTTCAAATGGACTGATCAATGTGAAGCTATTTTCCAGGAGCTTAAGACAAGACTGACCACTCCTCCTGTTTTAATTATTCCAGACCCTACAGGACATTTTGAAGTGTATAGTGATACTTCAAAGAAAGGGCTAGGGTGTTTGCTGATGCAAGATAAGAGAGTAGTTGCTTATGCCTATAGGCAACTGAGACCCCACGAAGGAAACTATCTAACCCATGATCTTGAATTGGTGCCAGTGGTGTTTGCCTTCAAAATTTGGTGACACTTTTTGTACGGGGCAACCTTTAAAGTATATTGTGATCATAAGAGTCTTAAATACCTCTTTGATCAGAAGGAGTTAAATATGAGGCAACAAAGATGGGTAGAATTCCTCAATGACTACAAGTTTGAGATAAAGTATTATCCAGGAAAGGCAAATTTTGTAGTAGATGCCTTGAGTTGAAAATCTCTGCACATGGGTCAGATGATGCTGTATGAGATGCAGATGCTAGAGGAGTTTTAAAATTTTATGCTAGCCACTACTCTTACTCCAAAGAAGCTAATCATCCATGGGTTAAGTATAGAGTGTGACCTTAGAGCCCAGATTAAATAGGCTGAAGGCCACGACCAATACTTAGGGGATCATAATGATCAGGATGATTTTTTTGTTTTGGAAGATGGAGTATTCATGTACCAAGGAAGGGTCTTTGTTCCTCAAGATCGAGAGTTAAAGACTAAGATCCTCCAGGAAGCACATCATAGTAAATACTTAGTCCATCATGGATCCACTAAAATGTACTAGGATTTAAAGAGGATGTATTGGTGGCCAGGGATGAAAAAGGACATTGTCGAGTTTGTGGCGAAATGTCTCATTTATCAGAAGGTGAAGGTAGAGCATCAAAAGCTAGTAGGATTTTTACAACCTCTTGAGATCCCTAAATGGAAATGTGACATTATTTTGATGGACTTTGTCATGGGTTTACCCAAGACTTCTATTGGACATGACTCTATATGGGTAATAGTTGACAGATTAACCAAATCTGCTCAATTTTTGCCCAAAAAAAGTAACTATTCACTAGATAAATTAGCCCAATTGTACGTTCAGGAAATTGTTAGACTACATGGAATTCCCTTAAATATTGTTTCTGATAGAGATCCGAGGTTCACGTCGAGGTTTTGGAAGGCATTGCAGGAAGCTTTTGGTACTCAGTTGCAGTTAAGTACTGTCTACCATTCTCAGATTGACGGGCAGACAGAATGGATCATTCAAACCCTAGAAGATATGTTGAGGGCCTATGTGATAGAGTAAGGTAAAGGATGTGATAAGTACCTACTTTTAGTAGAGTTTGCTTATAATAGCTATCACTCTAGTATTAAGATGTCCCCCTATGAAGCTTTATACCGTAGAAAGTGCCGATCTCCACTATGTTGGTTTGAGGTAGGAGAAAAGAACTTGTTGGGTCCTGATCTAGTTCAACAAACCACTAAACAAATCAGGATTATACGAGACAAAATGCTCATAGTTCAGAGACGGCAAAAGAGTTACTATGATAATAGACATAGACCTCTGGAGTTTGAGGAAGGGGACCATGTATTTCTAAAACTTTCCCCGACTACTGGAGTTGGTAGGTCACTCAAGACCAAAAAACTAAATCTGTGATTTTTGGGACCCTACCAAATTCTGATGAAAGTAGAGATTTCAGCATATCAAGTTGCTCTCCCACCTAATTTGTCCAACTTGTATAATGTTTTCCATGTATCACAGCTCCGGAAGTATTTTCTAGACTCCACACATGTGATACAAGATAAACCAATCCAAATAAAGGAGAACATGACATACCAACTAGTACCAGCATCTATATTGGACACTGACGTGAAGCAATTGCGGAACAAAACTATTCCCCTAGTTAAGGTGTTAGGGGAAGATTTGACTCCAGAAGAAGCAACTTGGGAGCTAGAAGAAGTCATGAAGAAGAAATATCCGAAATTATTTTGAGGTAATTTCTGAAATTTTGAGGACAAAATTTATTTTAGGGGGAGAAAAATGTAACATCCCTAATTTCGTTTCTTTTATTGATAAAGGTACATAAATATTTAATTAAGGAAATAAAATTTATTAGACAATTTTTAGATTTCTAAGGAAGTATAATCCTTAGAAATTCTTCACATTACGTGTATGCATAGAAATGTTCTAACATTAATGGAATAGGTAAAGAGAGAAAACCTAAGAGAAAAAATTAGAAATAAATATACTAAAGAAAGGTGAAATTCTTGGGTAAGGAAGATAAACTTTTGGGAAGTAAGTAAAGGTATTAAAATTTCAAGAAGATTAGATTAGGGTAATTTTTCTTAATTTAAAAGTTAAAGTTACTAAGTTTAGTATCTCCACCCATAAATTGGGCTTTTACCTATGGACAC
Source organism: Gleditsia sinensis (assembly GCA_037074535.1). Lineage (NCBI taxonomy): Eukaryota > Viridiplantae > Streptophyta > Magnoliopsida > Fabales > Fabaceae > Gleditsia > Gleditsia sinensis. The sequence continues at coordinate 53,898,732 of CM073463.1, read as the reverse complement.
TTCATATAGAGTTTTTCTACTTCACATGAATTTTTAGTAAGCCAATAGGATAGCCCAAGGAAGAAATAAAACATAGACTTAGACTAAGATATTGAAATTAGACCGGTAGCCCAAAAATCATGAAAATGTGACTAAGCCCATTATGAAAGGTAGAATTTTAACCAAAGTAAAGAAAATGGGCAAGAATGAGCCCAAACCCAAGAGGAAAAATAGAAATAAAAATAAAATAAAGTGATGAAATAATGGTGTAATCAAGATTAGGTGACATGACATTAGGACAAAAATTTAACAACTGGTGTGATATCCTACATTCATAATTTTATAAAGTGGTATGATAATACATGGCATTAGGACAAAACATATATATCCTACACTCATAAATTTAGCAAGTGGATAATAATACATAATATTATGACAAAACATCCTTATCCAACACAAATAATTTTAGCTAAGCAAGGAAGATTCAAGGGTTGGAAATTTGCCACCTAAAAAGGTAAATCTATCATAATTGATTAAGACAAAAGAAAAAAGAAATGAATTCCTAAATCAAAGGGACCTTGTCCCTTATCTTAAGAACATATTATCATAATTTTCAAAATACAAATCTCCTTTTCATATGCATATCTTGACTAAGGAAGAGGAAGACAAGAATATGAATTGTTTGTTTTCCAAAAATTTAACCAAGTGTATCCTAATTGTGATAAGGTAGACCCATGATTATGAAAGATGAATTATTTGATAGTCTATATAAGCTAAACCCACCCTTATAACATTAGAATTTTCGTCCATGTGAGGGAGAGGAAAAATAGAAGCTAAGTAGAGTGAGGAAAGGAGAGGAAGAAAGGAAGAAAGAGGAAGGAGAAGTTTAGAGGACTAACTGCTTAAGGTAAGTTTAACAATATTTCTTTTTGAAGAAAAGATTTGAAACTTATAATATTTATATGAGATTTTGATCTTAGAACTTTGATGATTGGTCATGGATGTTGCTATATCATGTTACATATTATGTATGTTTGAATACTCAGGCTGGTATAGATAGTTCTGTATAGGTATGGCTATGGGTGGTAACATTTTAAGTTTCTATTTTTACAATTTTGGGACAAATTGGTAGGGAATTAAAATAAATTGTTACCATAAGAATTATAGCTATATGTGTCATGGATTTTAAGCCACTGGAATCACTCAATTTGGAGTCCATATGAAGTAGATATGGTTTGATTAGTAAGCAGTGGTCAAAAATTGGTTAATCAGGGAAGACTATTTTAGGATAGCTTATGTGTCTTAAATTTTGGGAATATTGTGTAGGGAATTAAAGTAAATGGTTAACATAAGAATTAAAGATATAGGTGTCATGGATTTTTATCCACTGAAATCACTCAATTTGGAGTCTATATGAGGTAGATATGGTCTGATTAGTAAGTAGTGATCAGAAATTGGTTCATCAAGGAAGAATATTTTAGGATAGCTTCTGTGTTTTAATTTCTGGGAATATTCTATAGGGAATTAAAATAAATTATTAACATAAAAAAATATCTATATGTGTCAGGAATTTTTAGCCACTGGAATCACTTAATTTGGAATTCTTATGAGGGAGATATGGAGAGATTACTAGGTAGAGGTCAGAACCTACCTGAGAATAAATAACCTTTACTTTGAAGGAGTATTATCTCCTTGATTTCTTAATATTTCATTATACTATTCAACATAATAGTTTTAGATAATAGTTTTATCTTTAAATTGACACCAAGATGACCGACATCAGAGTTAAAGTGAGGGAGTTAAGCTTTGATTAGTAAGAGAAGGTAAGATAGGATGGAAATCCGCATCAAGAAAATAATGAAAAAATAATAATATTTTAAAAAGAAGAAGAATCCTATAAATGAAAAGAATAAATGACTAATATATGCTATAGCCATTTCCATTGCATGAATTTCTTACCATCTTAAGTGTGAAATTTTGACATAGAAATATTTTATAAAGTGATATTTGAAATGGTTATGTTCATGACATGAATGCTAATGATTTTTGGTAATAATTATATTTGATGAACACACGTGTTATTGAAATCATATCTTTAGCTATTATTGTGAAAAGAAAATAAATGAGCACGGTTACATGGAAATCTGTGTGGTACACTAGTAGGGGACGCCCTACCAACGGTTATGATTATGTTAATGGGAAAAGAAAGAGAAAGTGGGCCATATTGGACGGAGTAAGAAAATCCCGTACCAGAGAGTAGAAAATACTCACCCTGACCGGGGTAGCTTGATATGAGAATAAATTGATAGTCATCATATGATAGTTAATCCTATCATACATGTCATTATTGTATGATTTTCATGTGCATCGATATAGTGCATTCATGTAACCAAAGATATTTGCTGTAGTTTATATAAATGAACATGACGTGATGAGTTATATTGATGATGATTTATTGTTGAACTTACTAGGATTTAATTCTCACCATATTTCCATGTCATGTTCAGAAAATTAGTTATGCTAATTTTTCTATAGCTTTGGATTTTAGTGCACATTGGATCGAGTTACTTTATGTTGGGCAGGTCCCAGAATTAAATAAAATGTTTGTGGTCGAATTGGCTCAGATCCCGGTAAAGGTGCAACCACCCGCACTTGTATCTTTGGAATTGGTCAACTAGAATAAATAAGATGTAGATATTTATGTGTTTGATATGTTATAAGTACGTTTTGATTAATGACATGTATGTGAACTCTATACTGTATAATAATAATAATAAAAAAAAAAGTTGTTACACTCCTCCTGTTTTAATTATTCCAAACCCCACAGGACATTTTCAAGTGTATAGTGACGCTTTAAAGAAAGGGCTAGGGTGTGTGCTAATGCAAGATAAGAGAGTAGTTGCTTACGCTTCTAGGAAACTGAGACCCCACGAAAGAAACTATCAAACCCATGATCTTGAATTGGCGGCGGTGGTATTTACCTTAAAGATTTGGCAACACTATTTATACGGAGCAACATTTGAAGTATACTGTGATCATAAGAGTCTTAAGTACCTTTTTGACCAAAAGAAGTTAAATATGAGGCAACGAAGATCAGTAGAATTCCTCAACGATTACAAGTTTGAGATAAAGTATCATCTAGGAAGTGTAGTGATAATATTAGCTACAACATTTATCTTTCCGAAATGATACTTTATCTCAAACTTATAATCATTAAGGAATTATACCCATCTTCGTTACCTCGTATTTAACTCATTTTGGTAAAAAAGGTACTGAAGACTTTTATGATCACAATATACTTTAAATGTTGCTCTGTAGAAATAGTGTCACCAAATCTTTAAGGCAAACAACACTGCCACCAATTCAAGATCATGGGTTGGATAGTTTCCTTCATCCGGTCTCAGTTGCCTAAAAGTGTAAGTAACTTCTCTCTTGTCTTGCATCAGCACACACCCTAGCCTTTTCTTTACAACATCACTATACACTTCAAAATGTCCTATGGGGTTTGGAATAATTAAAACAGGAGGAGTGGTCAATTTTTTCTTAAGTTCCTGGAAACTAGCTTCACATTGATCAGTCCATTTGAAGGACATCTCTTCCTGGTCAATGACAAGGCTATACGAGAGAAATTTTGTATAAACCTCCTGTAGTATCCTGCCAAACCCAAGAAACTTCTGACTTCTGTAACCGTCTTTGGTATTTCCCACTGAATCACTACTTCCGTCTTGCTAGGGTCTATAGCTACCCCTCTATTAGAGATGACATGTCCGAGAAACTTCAACTCTGTTAACCAAAATCCACACTTCTCCAATTTAGCATACAATTTTTCTCTTTTAGTACTTACATCACAATTCGAAGATGTTGTTCATGTTCTTTCTCACTCTTAGAGTATATCAAGATATCATCAATGAACACTACCACAAATTGATCTAGGTAGGGTCAAAAAATGCGATTCATGTAGTCCCTAAAAATTGCAGGTGCATTTGTCAACCTGAAGGGCATTACGAGAAACTCATAGTGCCCAAACCTAGTCCTAAAAATTGTTTTTAGTACATCCTCATCTTTAATCCTAATCTGATGGTATCCTGATCTCAAGTCAATTTTAGAAAATATGGAGGCTCTCTTTAGTTGATCTAATAAATCATCTATCCTAGAGAGAGTATACTTATTTTTTATAGTCACCTTATTCAGCTGTTTGTAATCTATGCATAGTCTCAAGCTCCCATCTTTCTTCTTAATAAACAATACAGGAGCTCCCCAAGGTGATACACTTGGTTTAATGAATTGTTTGTATAATAGTTCCTCTAACTATTTCTTGAGTTCTTGTAGTTTCTTCGAGGTCATTCTATAAGGTGCAATAAAGATAGGCCTTGTCCCAGGTAGGAGATCAATAGAGAACTTTATCTCTCTTGGGAGGTAAGCCTGGAATATCTGATTGAAATACTTCAAGAAACTCGTTGGTTATTGTGATTTCATCAAGCTTTGGTTCGACTTCTAGGTTTGATAAATACAAGAGAATGTATCCAAGTACTCCATTCTTCAACTCCCTATTGACTTGATTGGCATTAAACATCAATAACTACATTTCCTCTTCTGAGGTAAGAGGTAGAAATTTAATGGTCTTGTTGCAACAATTATGCATACAAACCACTCTGCCATCAAACACCTAGTCAAGAAGAAGGATTCAAAGTCTAGACTCATCCGATGGGCGCTCTTGCTACAAGAATTTGATCTAGAAATCTGGGATAGAAAGGGAACTGAGAATCAGGTAGCTGACAATCTCTCCATACTAGAAGGTAGTAGTAGTGAAAGTACAGAGGAAATCAACGAGAATTTCCCGAATGAGCAACTCTTCCTCATATCCTAAGCTGGTACACCATGGTATGCTGACTATGCGAATTACCTGGTGAGTGGATTTCTCCCACCGGATTAGACTTCGCAGTAGAAGAAGAAATTCCTGCACGATGTGAATTCATATTACTGGGATGAATCATACCTCTTCAAGCAGTGTGCTGATCAGATGATAAGAAGATGCATTCCAAGCAAAGAGATGGAGAAAATCCTGTAGCAATGCCATGCTTCACCCTATGGAGGCCACTTTGGAGGAGTTAGGACTGTGAACAAGGTGCTGCAAGTAGGGTTTAACTAGCCTTCTTTGTTCAAAGACTCCCATAGTTTTGTGTTGAAATGGGTTAGGTGCCAGAGAGTACAGAATATATCATGAAAACACGAAATGCCTCTAAACAACATCTTGGAGGTGGAATTGTTTGATGTGTGGGAAATTGACTTCATAGGACTTTTCCCTTTGAATTTTGGGAACTAATATATCCTGGTTGCTGTTGACTACATCTCAAAATGGGTAGAAGCAACTGCGTCTCCAGCTAATGATGCAAAGGTGGTGACCAGATTCCTTAAAAAAAACATTTTCACAAGATTTGGACTCCTAGAGCCATCATTAGCAATGGAGGATCTCACTTCTACAAGAAGCAATTCAAGGCATTGTTGGTCAAATATAGAGTAAGACACAAGGTGGCAACACCATACCATCCTCAAATCAGTGGGCAGGCTAAAATTTCCAACAGAGAAATGAAGAGGATACTCGAAAAAACTGTTGGCCCAACTAGGAAAGATTGGTCCTCAAGGCTGGATGATGCATTGTGGGATTATCGAACAGCCTATAAAACACAGTTAGGGATGTCACTATACAAGTTAGTGTTTGGTAAGGCTTGTCATCTGCCAGTAGAGCTAGAGCATCAGGCATATTGGGCAGTCAAGAATTTTAATCTAAATTTGGGAGCTGCTGGTGAAAAAAGGATGCTACAGCTAAATGAGTTAGATGAATTCCGCAGTCAGGCTTATGAGAATGCCAAGCTATACAAGGAGAAAGTGAAACAATGGCATGACAAGAAGATACAACTACGAGACTTTGAGGTGGGACAGAAAGTGTTGTTGTTCAATTCAAGGTTGACCTTGTTCCTTGGAAGACTGAAATCCTGCTAGCCTGGTCCCTTCCGCATTAGCAAGGTCTTCCCTTTAGGAGCTATTGAATTGGAAGAAGAAAAGACAAGGAGAACATTCAGGGTTAATGGACAAAGGTTTAAGCACTACGTAGGAGGTGATATGGAATGCCAGCACACCTCAATCCAATTGCAAGAGGGATGAACAAGGAAAAAGTCAGGCTGTTGACTATAAAATAAGCGTTTATGAGAGGCAACCCATTTTGTTTTTAATTCATTCTTATTTTATAGTTGTTAGGTAATTTGAATTTTTCTTCTGATAACTTCTGTGTTCATTTCATAGGTCTAGGGATGCATTAGAATGAAATCAATTTTTGTTGTCATTTGCCACAGAACTTGTTGCAATAAAAGCACCTATCCCTGAAGAAAGGAGTCCTTCCTTAGTATACAAATCGCGCTGGACACAGAGGGCTAAAAAAAAGAGAAAGGCGATAAAACCTTAAGAATCCCATAAGTCATGATCACACCCCTTCATTCTCCCCAGCCCACTCTTGTGTACCCAACAGCCCTCTGCCATTTTCGACCATCCCTGTCCCCTGTATTCTCGTTCATCCTTGTGCTCTGAGACCTCCATCACACGAGATTGGATAGCCTTCTTAAGGAACCTCTACCAGCAAGCCATGCTAAGGGTCAAGACTATTGCAAGAAAGGCAAGCAAGATGAAGAAGTTCATCTTTGACGAAAACCAAAGGAAACACGATGAAGAGACAGTCCAGAGGACATTCTGCACTGAAAAAGGCTTCGCTTTTACCACATTTGAGGATATGGGTTTGCCGATATACGTCACCACAGTGGTGAACCAGAGGAGATAGGAGAGCTTTTCAAAACACCCCCAACCTACCATTGTCCCATTGGTGAGGGAGTTCTATGCTAACTTCCCCAAGGATGATTGGGTAAGGGTTAGGGAGACTCGGGTATTAATCGACCCAGTCACCATCAACAATGCCTACAAGCTCACTGATGAAGAAGATGACTATAAGGAGCATCTGGAAGCTCTGCAGGAGAAGGATTGGGACGAAATGCTGGCACGAGTATGTGTCCCAGGCACCACCTGGGATAAATTTTCTCAGGGCGCTACAACGGTGAATAGAGCTTCACTACTGTCTGTGGCTAAGGTGTGGTACCACTTCTTGAAGACCCGTCTTTTGCCCTCCACTCACGGGCAGACTGTGAGCAAAGATAGGGTAGCCATGGTGGATGCCATAATTTTTGGGAGGCCCATCAATGTTGGACGTGTTATCGCTAACCAAATTAGAATTTGCACAAGCCGTAAGAAGGGTAGTCTGCTCTTCCCTTCCCTCATCACCGTGTTGTGTTTAGCAAGCAAGGTTCCCATCTCAATGGATAAAGAGATGCTAAAGATGGGAGGCACCATAAGTACTATCACTATAGTGCGCATCGTGCAAGATAAAGGAGAGCCCGAACCATCAAGCCCTACATAAGCGCCACCACCTCTTGAATGCCAAGTAGCCTCAACCTCAGCCCAATAATTAGACGACAAATTGTTACACTTGCTCCTACAACAGCAAGCAACCATCCTGCAACAGCAAGCCTTGTTTATGAAGCAACAGCAAAGGTTCTGGTAATACCAGCACATAAAGGATATTGCCCTCTAGCAAATACTGGAGTAGAATTTCAAGCAATTTTTCCCTTTTTCCAAATTCCCAACAAACTTATTCAACACAACATCTGGGGAAGAATGGAAGGCACCAAGACCATAGCCTAGGTAGGAAGAAGAGTCTCAAGACTTCCTCCATAGCAGAGAAAAGAGGACTCCTACAGAAGATGAGTCCTCAGAAGACGACGAGCCAATTGCCAAAAGGAGGGTAGTCATTCAGAAAGGGAAGAAAGGAGGGCACCAGGACCACAGCCTGGGCAGGAAGAGGAGTCCCAAGACTCCCCCTATAGCAGAGAAAAGAGGACTCATATGGAAGATGACTCCTCAGAAGACGACAAGCCAATTGCCAAAAGGAGGGCAACCATTCAGAAGTGGAAGAGCAAACTCTCGAGCCCACCACAGCCAACTCAGAAGAGGAGTAGGCTCCGCAGCGCGTCAAAATCTTGAGGGAGAAAATGCTAAAAGGGTGTTGTAGCAATCTTACTGGCATCCCAGGGAAGTCCTTTTCACTACTATCTCCTTTTTGTTATTCTCAAGTTATAAATATATCATGCATGATGCTCTGCCTGCCTTTAGTCTACATAGTTTGCTTGTTTACTTCTTCTTCTTACTCTGCAATATGCTAAGCAATGAGGACACTGCTCATGCTAAAGTTTGGGGGAGGAAGGTTTAGAGTGTTGGTTCTATTTTTATGATTTTGTTCAATTTGTGTTAGGTACCTGGTAGTTGTGTCCTATTTTAGTGTGTGTAAATACGGGCTCATTATGTAGTATTTAGGATGCTTTCATGCTTTTGCTATATAAAAAAAGAGAAAGTCGGATAAGTGCTTTGATTCAGGGCCTGCTACTAGTTTTTGGAAGCTCCATGAGGAAGGGCTGGCAATTGTCTGTTGAACAATAGTAATTCTGCATGATAATCTCATACAACCGGAACCTTCCCTTATGGGCACAAGCTTGGTTAGTTTTGGCAAGAAAAACTTGGAAATTTCTCAGGAAGAGGTCCTAGGATTGTCAAGTTAATGTTGAGAGTCTCTTAAAATAAATTTTTGGACAATCACAAGAGGCATAAGCTCGAGGCTTAAGTTTGGGGGAAAGAGAGGAAGAAGAGAGAAATGTTTGCCACTCCAATGCCTCTGTTATCCTTTAGTAAACAGGGGTATACATGAGCCCCATGTGTACTTTTGGTAAAATAGTGACATATAGGTATGAGTAGGATATTGCTTAAGGGTGATCATGCTGAGTAATCGGGTGCCTGCATCTCAAATGTTGGCATTCGCGTCAAAAGTCACCAATGACCTTTGTAAAAAAAAACAACAAAAAGGAAATAAGTAAAGATCCACCCCACCTTAAGTGCCCTGGTTACTTTAGTGTGCCTCTAATGTGTGCTTTCTTGCTCTAGTTTAGGAGACTTGATATATTAGCATGAGAAATCATAGGACCTTGATTGATCTTGACCTAAGTGGCTCTTAGAAAACTGTCCATATCACACACACAATTTCGAAGGAAGTTTCGGTTGAGGTTAAGAAAAAGGAAAAAAGGCATGTGGTATTTCCTATTTGGAAGCAATTCTGAGAGTTGAGGACTAGTAGCAGTGTTGCATGGAACAGGGGGGCTGGAGCTTAGTAGAAGCTATTTAGTGGGTAGAGTAATTTTCTTGAGGACAAGTAAGACTCTAAGTTTCGGGGGAATTGATAACTCTACTTTATTAGAGTTTTTCTATGCTTTTCTTGGGCTATTTACTCTACATTTTGTTTTATTAGCATTAGTGCCCCCCTGATTTAATAGTGTTTTTTGTGCCTCCCATGAGTATAAGACCACTCATTACATTTGCTGTGAAATTTAGTATGCATACATGGCAATTGAGGCAATAAACCAAGTGTTTGTGGTCCTGTTAATATGATGCATATGATTGGAAGCTGATCTTTTGTGATACGCTGTAGGTAGGAGTGATTCATGGCCACTGTAGCAGGTATAGCCACCATTAGCCAACGTGGAGGAAACAACATGTAGCTGACACAGCAGAGCGTTGGGATGTAGAAGCACAGAAACTATCTCTACTACTGAAAAGGGAGAAAAAGGCGCTGGTAGAGGTACAGGCCAAGAAAAAGGAAAAAGAATGTTGCAGCTCAAGCCACCTCACCGGGACCATAAGGCTTGCCTATAAAAAGTAGAAAAGAGAAAACAAAAGGGATACACACAGAGGGATAAAAAACAGAGAGGAGAACCCAGAGTCCTAGATAGGAGTGGGCTGTAAGGAGATATTGTCCACTTAGGAACCTGCCTAGGAGGAGGAGCTGCTAGACGTGAAGAAGAGGATCCTTTCTGAGAATTCCCTTCTTCCCTTCTGTGCTTTATTGTTTAGTGCTGAACTATATTTTTCTTTTACTGTATCACTCGTCTTTGCATGATGGTTGTCCTAATACTTGTAACTAATTTGAATATGAAGCTGGGTTAAGTTCCTAGCTAGGGTTGTAGTGAACTCTTGCGCATTTAATACATGGATGATTTTGTGGCAATTTTGCTTTTGTCATCTAACTGCTTTGCATTTCTTAACTTTCCTCTATTAATTGAACTTTAGTAGTAGGAAATTGAGGATGACATTGACCTGGAAGGGTGGTGAAGGCTGGAATAGGGTTGGATGTTATGGGTTAGTTAAAAGACCAAAGCACAACTAATATAGGAATATATAGTTGTCCCATATAACCCAACAGTTGGGACTTCAAGCGCAACTTTGGGGCTTGGATTTATATAGGAATGTATGACTGAACCCCGTAAGTACAAGGAATGGTCATCTGGAAAGAACCCATTCGAGAGAAAACTGGGCACTTGAGCAATTGCTATAGAAATTTTTAGAGCAAAATCAGTGCAGAAGTTCATGGCAACCCTAATCCACCTAATATCTGTTTGACTGTAACCTAGTGTATCTCAACTTGTTTCAACCCTTGTTAAGTTCGTTTAGCCTTATTTGCACTTGAACCTTAAATCTTGTGAACCAACAAAATTTTGCTACAGCATTTCACTAGTCAAGGAATTTTATAGTAATTTCTACTACACTTCCTCGTGGGACGATACTCACTCATCATTATATCATTTGGTCACGATATGTGCAGTTGCGTTCGGACATTGCATAAATACCTTGCAACCAACACTCCACTATGTTGGTTTGAGGTAGGAGAAAAGAACTTGCTGGGTCCTGATTTAGTTCAACAAACCACTGAACAAATCAGGATGATACGAGACAAAATACTTACAACTCAGAGTCTGCAAAAGAGTTACTATGATAAGAGACATAGACCTCTGGAGTTTAAGGAACGAGACCATGAATTGCTGAAAAATTTCCTGACTACTGGAGCTGGTAGGTCTTTCAAAACTAGAAAGCTAAGTCCGCGATTTTTGGGACCCTACCAAATTTTGAAGAAAGTGGGGACGTCAGCATACCAAGTTGCCCTCCCACTAAATTTTTCCAACATGCATAATGTTTTCCATGTATCATAGCTGTGAAAGTATCTTCTAGATTCCTCACATGTAATACAAGACGAACCAATCCAAATAAAGTAGAACATGACATACTAGCTAGTACCAGCATCCATATTGGACACCGACGTGAAGCAGCTGAGAAATAAAACCATTCCCCTGATTAAGGTGTTATGGGAAGGTTTGACTTCGAAAGAAGCAACTTGGGAGACAAAAGAAGTCATGAGGAAGAAACATTCGCAATTGTTCTTATTAGGTAATTTCTAAAATTTTAAGGACAAAATTTCTTTTAGGGGGAGAGAAATGTAACATCCTTAATTTTGTTTCTTTTATTAATAAAGGTACATAAATATTTAATTAAGGAAATAATTTTTATTAGCCAATTTTTAGATATCTAAGGAAATATAATTTTTAAAAATTCTTCACCTTATGTGTATACATAGAAAATGTTTCTAACAATAAGGGAATAAGTGAAGAAAGAAAACCGAATAGGAAAAATTAGAAATAGCATACTAAAGAGAGGCGAAATTCTTTGGTAAAGAAGATAAATTTTTTGTGTGAAGTAAGTAAAAGTCTTAAAATTTTAAGAAGAATGCATTAGGGTAATTTTTCCTAATTCAAGAGTTAAAAATTTCTAAGCTTAACATCTCTAACCATAAATTGGGCTTTCACCTATGGACACTTCATATAGAGTTTTTCCACCTCACATAAGTTTATAGCAAGCCCATTGAATAGCCCAAGCAAGAAATAAAACATAGATTTGGACAAGGACATAGAAGTTGGACCGATAGCCCAAAAATTATGAAAATGTGACCAAACCCTCCATGAAACGTAGAATTTTAGCCAAAGCAAAGGAAATGGGTAAGAATGAGCCAAAATCCAAGAGGGAAAAAAATAATAAGAATCATGCGAGTAAATAGCAGTGCAATAATAATCAAGATTAGGTCACATGGCATTAAGACAAAACATCTATATCTTACATTCATAATTTCAACAAGTAAGTAATAATATATGGCATTAGGACAAAACATCTATATCCTACATTCATAATTTCAACAAGTGGATAATAATACATAGCATTATGACAAAATATCCTTATCCTACACAAATAATTTCAGCTAAGCAAAGGAGATCCAATGGCTAAAAATTTGTCACATAGAAAGGAAAACCTATCATACTTGATTAAGACAAAAGAAAAAGGAAATGCACCCCTAAATCAAAGGGTCCTTGTCCCTTGTCTTAAGAACATATTATCATAATTTTCAAAATACAAATCTCATTTTGCTCTGCATATCTTAACTAAGGAAGAGGAAGACAATAACATGAGTTATTTTTTCCCTAAAAAACAATCAAGTGCATCCTAATTATGATAAGGTAGACCCATGGTCATGAAAGGTGAATCACTTGATAGTTTATTTAATCAAAACCCACATGTATAACATTATAATTTCGTCCAAGTGAGGAAGAGGAAAAATAAAAGCAAGGTAGAGTGAAGAAATGAGAGAAAGAGAGGAAAAGAAAGGAAGGAAGAAAAAGGAGAAGTCTAGAGGACTAAGTACTTAAGGTAAGTTAGCTTAATCACCACTTTAATCCATCTTTCTTCTTCATCCTTGGGCTTCAAAAAACTCACCCTCCTTCTCTTATTTAAGCTGCTTGAAAAGCTAAGGAAGGGCAGAATCTTGCTACTTCCTTCAAGAGGAAACAAGAAAAAGAATTCACTAAGTCAGCTAGGGAGATCTGTAGGTAAGTTTAACAATATCTCTTTTTGAAGAAAAGCTTTGAGATTTGTAACATTTATGTGGGATTTTGATCTTATAAATTTGATGAAATTTACAATATTTGTTACTTTAATGATTGGTCATGGATGTTGCTATATCATGTTACATGTTATTTTCCATATGATGGATGTTTTGGACATTACGGTTGGTGTGGAAAGTTCTGCATTGGTATGGCTATTGGTGGTAAAATGTTTATGATTTTTATGCGACTATTTTGTATATTTGAATGTGGTAAAAAATTGATGGAATATGATTAGATGTAAAGAAAATGGAAGATGATGTAATATAATGATGAACTAAAACCTTGGGAAAAGGATTGGTTAGGAAATTAGATTTTGAGGTAACTAGGGAAGCTTCTATTTTTGAAATTATGAGAAGAATCGGTTAGGAAATAACATAAATTATTAACATAAAAAATGTAGATCTGTGTCTCAAGGATTTTTATCAACTAGAATCACTTTATTTGGAGTCCAAATGAGGGAGATATTGCTCGATATATAAGCAGTGGTCAGGAAATGGTTAACCAGAGAAGAATCTGTCAAGTACGCTTCTGCGTTTGAATTTCAAGGATAAATATGTATGGAATTAAAAGAAATCCTTAACACAAAAAATGTATATCTATGTTTCACAGAGTTTTACCCACTGGAATCATTCAAATTGGAATCAATATGAGGGCGATATGGTCAGATTAGTAAGTAAAGGTCAGAAACTAGCTAACCAGGGAAGAATCTGTTAAGTATGCTTCTATTTTTGAATTTTTGGAAACAATGTGTTAGGAATTAAAGTAAATTGTTGACACAATAAATATAGATATATGTATTACGGAACTATAGGCTCTGAAATAACTTAATTTGGAGTCCATATGAATGAGATATGTCTGATTAATTAGTAAATGTTAGAATCAGTCTAGAATCCATGGTGGTAAATGTAAGTGTTTTTGTTTTTGATTTTTTGGGAATAATTTGTAAGGCATCTGAAGAAATGAGAAACATTAAAGTTCTAAATAAATGTCTTAGGGTTTTATAGGCTTTGCAATTACCTCAATTGAAGTATGTATAAGGGAGATAATGTCCAATTAGTAAGTAGAGGTCTGAACCTATCCGAGAAGAAATAACATTGAATTTGAAGGAGTTGTAACACCACGATTACTTAAAATTTCACTAAAATTTTTAACATAAGGGATTTAGAGGATTGTTTTATATTTCAACTAACACCAAGATCACCTCAATCGGATTTAAAATGTTGATGTAACGCACTATTTAGTGAAGAGAGGATAATAATATTAAAAAAAAAGAATCTTGTAAATTAAAATAATAATTTATTAGTGTATGCCATAGCCATAGCCATTGCCATTGCAATTGCATGAACTCCTTACCATCTTAATTGAGTAATTTTGACATAGTAATATTTTATAAAGTGATATTTGAAACAATTATGTTTATGACATGATTACCAATGATATTTGGTAATGATTATATTTTGATGAAAATTATGGCATGTGAGTATAATGAACATACTTGTTATTGAAATCATATTTATGGCTATTAATGTGAAAGGAAAAGAAATGAGTACGATAACATGGCGGTCCGTGTAGTGCACCAGTAGGGGACGCCCTACCAACGGTTATGATTATATTAATGAGAAAAGAAAGAGAAAGAGTGCCATGTCAGACGGAGTGAGAAAAGCCCGTTCTGGAGAGTAGAAAGTACTCACCCTGGTCAGGGTAGCTTGATATGAAAATAAGTTGATAGCCATAATATGATATTATGAAAATAGTTATTCATGTCATACATGTCTTAACTGTACAATTTTCTTGTGCATAAATAAAGTGCATTCATGTGACCAAAAGATAATTGCTGTAGCTTATACAGATGAACATGACTTGAAAAGTGTTATTGATAATGATTTATTGTTGAACCTACTAGGATATATTTCTTACTATATTTTCATATAAAGTTCAGAAAAGTAAGTTATGTAGATATTCTCTATGACCAGCTTTTAGCATACATTGGGTCGAGTTGGCTAAGATCCCGGTGAAGGTGCAACCACCCACACCCGTATCTCCAGAATTAGTCAATATAGATGAATAAAATTTAGACTTATATGTGTTTGATTTTTGTACATATATTTTGATTAATGATATGTACGTGAACCTAGAATTGTATCAATGTTAATGGTATTTCTTAAACCTTATTTATGTTTGGTTAGTTTAATTGAATGTTATTATGAGTAAAATAGTTTGAAGTAAGAAGGTAATAACTTCATAAAATTTCAGAAATATACATATAAGTATATATGTAAAAGAAATTGAGTTGTTAAACAAGGGGGCCAATCGACTGACCAGTACATTGCAAGATTTGAGAAGTTAGCCAAGTTCTCGTCTTATCTTAAATACAATTCGGATGAATCTTGGAAGCCTGTCAAGTTTGAAGCTGGTCTGAATCCAAAAATTTGTAATGTAGTAGTAGCGTTGGAAATTCGTGAGTTTGTTCCCTTGATTAACAAGTGTCGGCTGCTGGAAAAGTGTTTGAAGGCAGTAGAGGAAGAGAAGGATAGACGAGCACCATGGAAGAGAAAGAGAGAATTCTTAGCTCCGAATCGTTTTGTTAAGGGAAGAAACACAGTTGCAGGCAAGAAACCCTTGGCCATAGGGGCTAGACCTTCGGTGCAAAACACCGCTAGAAACAAATGCAAGACATGTGGTCGACATTATGGGAATAGACCCTATCTCCATAACTCAGTTACGTATTTTTGGTGTGGGCAGAAAGGGCATATAGCTCACCGGTGTCCCCTAAAGGATGGGAAGAAGATCAAGCAGACTCAGCCAGTTAAGGGAAGAGTTTTTTACTTTAAGTGGGATCGAAGCAAAATAATCTCCTGATTTAATTCAAGGTACGTGCTATCTCCACGGCTATCCTCTAATTGTGCTTTTCGATTATGGTGCCAATCATTCTTTTATATTATCTACTTGTGTCAGGAGACTGCTTTGCTATGTGTCTGAATTGACATTCGAGTTGATAGTGTTAACCCCTACGAGAGGAAAAGTGAGCACCTCTTCAGTCTGTAAAGACTGTCCAGTCGAAGAATATGGCAGATCCTTTATCGCGGATCTTATTTGTTTACCCCTAGAAGATATAGATATGATTCTGAGGATAGACTGGCTTAGCAGTAACTAAATTCTCTTAGACTGTTATGAGAAGACTCTGGTTTTTTATTCAGAACCTGACGAGGAACTTAAAAGTCAAGAAGAACATATCAACGAACTCCAAAGGGAATTAGTTGATGATGACTCAGGCTATACTCTTTTTTGTACCCTTAACATGGAGGTTGAGCAAGAGTTGGTCAAGGTCTCGGTAGTTCATGATTTTTCAGAAGTCTTTCGTTCAGAGATTACTGAACAACTGCCTAAGCGGGAAGTGAAATTTTCTATTGAATTTGTACTAAGGGCAACTCCTATCTCTATTACATCGTATCAGATGGCTCCTGTGGAATTAAAAGAGCTTAAGAAGCAAATTGAAGATCTTTTGGAAAAGAATTTTATCTGGCCCAGTGTTTTGCCTTAGGGAGCTCCAGTACTATTTGTAAAAAAGAAGGATGGAAGTTTACAGTCATGTTTTAACTACAGGTAGCTCAAAAAGGTGACTATCAAGAATAAGTATCTATTGCTAAGAATAGATGATTTGCTGGATCAGCTTAAGGGGGCAATTGTTTTCTCTAAAATAAATATGAGATCAGGTTATCATCAGATTTGAGTAAAAGAAGAAGATATCCCTAAAACGGCTTTCAAATCGCAATACAGGCATTACGAGTTCCTAGTCATGTCATTTGGAGTTACCAATACACCTGTAGTCTTCATGAACTATATGAATCGAATCTTTCGATCCTATTTGGATCAGTTCATAGTAGTCTTCATCAATGATATTATAATCTACTCGAGGAATATAGAGGAGCATGAATGTCATCTTCGATTAGTGCTACAAGTTTTGAAGGAAAATAAACTCTTCGCTAAATTGGAGAAATACGAGTTTTAGATGCAAGAAGTAAAGTTTCTGGGGCATGTGGTGTCAAAGGATGGTGTGTCAATACATCCTAGCAAAACATAAGCTATTTTCAAGTGGGAAAGACCAAAGACAGTAACCGAAATAAGAAGTTTTCTAGGTCTAACTGGGTATTACAGAAGGTTCATACAAGGTTTTTCGTAAATAGCATTACCCTTGACCAGATTGACTCGAAAAGGAAGTTTAATCAAATGGACTTCAGAATGTGAAAATAGTTTTCAGGAGCTCAAGACTCGGCTTACTACACCTCCTTTCTTGATTCTCCCGGATCCCTCCAGTCGCTTTAAAGTTATACGAACACTTCTAAGAAGGGACTGGGGTGTGTTTTGATGCAAGAAGGTAGAGTAGTTGCCAATGCCTCCAGACAGATAAGGGGGCATGAAGAAAACTATCCTACTCATCATGATTTGGAGTTAGCTGCAATAGTGTTCAGCTTGAAGATTTGGCGGAACTATCTATACGACGCGGTGTTTGAAGTATACAGTGATCAAAAAATTTTAAAATATCTTTTTGATCAGAAGGAATTAAATATAAGACAAAGCAGATGGATGATATTTATTGATGATTACAAATTTGAACTAAAATACCACCCAGGGAAAGCGAACGTGACGGCGGATGCGTTAAGTAGAAAGTCGCTGCATTTGAGCCATATGCTCATAAAAGAGATGAACGTGATCGAAGAATTCAGGATTTTGAGGTTGTCGGTAGTAACTACTCCTAGAAGTTTGTTTATTGGTAAGCTACGGGTGAAATGTGATTTGAAGATGCAAATTAAGGAAGCACAAACATGAGATCCTTTTCTTCAGAATAAACAAAATTCACTGGACTTCACGAAGTCGGAAGAAGAAATCATCCTCTATCGAGGAAGAATGTGTGTGCCTCAGGGGGAATGTAACAACTCAATTTTTTTTACATATATACATATATATAAATTTTTTTAAAGTCTAATTAAGTCATTACCTTTATTTAACTCATAATAACATTCAATTAATTTAACCAAGCATAGTTAAGGTTTACATATCATTAATTAACAACATCCTTACACAAATCAAACACATATATGTCTACATCTTATTCATCTATATTGACTAGCTCCAGAGATACGGGTGCAGGTGGTTGCACCTTCACTGGGATCTTAGTCAACTCGACCAAAACACCTTATTAATTTCTGGAATCTGCCTAACATAGAGTAACTCGGTCCAACGTACACTAAGAGCCAGAGCTAAAGAAAAATCTGAAAAACCAATTTTCTGAACATGATATGGAAATATAGTGAGAATTAAATCCTAGTAAGTTCAACAATAAATCACGATTATCACTAATATAGATCATCATATCATGTTCATCTGTATAAGCTACAGCAAATATCTTAGGTCACATTAATGCACTTTTTCTATGCACATGAAAATCATATAGTAATGACATGTATGGCATGAATAACTATTTTTAGATTATCATATGATGGCTATCAACTTATTTTCATATCAAGCTACCCCGACCAGAGTGAGTACTTTCTACTTTCCGGTACAAACTTTTCTCGCTCCGTTCGACATGGCATACTTTCTCTTTCTTTTCTCATTAACATAACCATAGTCGTTGGTAGGGCATCTCCTACTGGTGCACCACACGGACTGCCATGTGACCATGCTTATTTCTTTTCTTTTCTTTTCTCATTAATAGCCAAAAATATGATTTGAATAACAAGTATGTTCATTATAATCACATATCATAATTTTCATCAAAATATAATCATTACCAAAAAAAATCATTGGTAATTATGACATGAACAAAATATTTTCAAATATCACTTTATAAAATATTTTCATGTCAAAATTATACACTTAAGATGGTAAGCGCTTCATTCAATGGCAATGGCTATGGCATACATTAGTCATTTATTATTTTCATTTATAAGATTCTTCTTTTTTAAATATTATTTTTATCTCTTCATTTTCTTTATGCCTGGCCTCTAGTCACTTTCCTCCTACTTATATAATTTCCAGCACATGTTCTCATAAATTTAATACGATATTCTTCTTCAATTTGGTTTCTATTAATATCCTATAGTTAATGAGGTTCATTTAGGGTATAAAAATGTTGAAAATAAGCTTTATCAGCTTCCAACACGGCCTAAACGTATCCTATAACACGGCTTGGCTGTAACAACTCCATTTTTTTTTACATATCTACTTATATGTGTATTTCTAAAATTCCATGAAGTCATTACCTTCTTACATCTAACTATTTAACTCATAATAACATTCAATTACACACTTAAGATGGTAAGGAGTTTATGCAATGGCAATGGCTATGACATAAACTAGTCATTTATTATTTTCATTTATAATATTCTTCTTCTTTTAAAAATATTATTATCCTCTCTTCACTAAATAGAGCATAATACACTTATTTTAAATCCGATTGAAGTGATCGTGGTGTCAATTAGAAGATAAGACAATCCTCTAAAACCCTTATGTTGAACATTTTAGTGAAATCTTAAGTAATCATAGTGTTACTACTCCCTCAAATTCAATGTTATTTCTTCTCGGGTAGGTTCAGACCTCTATTTACTAATATGACCATATCTCCCTCATACAAACTCCAATTGAGGTGATTCCAAAGCATATAAAATGCTAAGATAATTTTATTCAACATTCATGTTTATCATTTCTTCAGATTCCTTACTAATTATTCCCAGAAAATGGAAAACAAAAACACTTACATTTACCACCCTGGATTCTAGACTGATTCTAACATTTACCCACTAATTAGCCATATCTCTCTCATATGGACTCCACATTAAGTGATTTCAGAGCCTATAGATCTATGATACATATATCTATATTTATTATGTTAAAAATTGCTTTTAAGTACCTACATATTTGGCCCAGAAATTTAAACACAGAAGCATACTTAAAAGATTCTTCCCTGGTTAGCTTGTTTCTGACCTTTGCTTACTAATCTAACCATATCTCCCTCATATTGATTCCAATTTGACTAATTCTAGTGGCTACAAATCCATGAAATATATATCTACATTTTTCATGTTAAGAATTTCTTTTATTTCCGAAAAATTTATCTCAAAAATTCAAACACAGAAGCATACCTGATAGATTCTTCCCAGGATAACCATTTTCTGACCACTATTTATATATCGAGAAATATCTCCCTCATCTGGACTCCAAATTAAGTGATTCTAGTGGATAAAAATCCTTGAGACATAGATCTATATTTTTCATGTTAACCATTTCTTTTAATTCCTAACTGATTCTTCATATAATCTCACAAATAAAAGCTTCCCTGGTTACCCCGAAATTCAGTTTCCTAACCAATCCTTTCCTATGGTTTTAGTTCATCATTATATTACATCCTCTTCCATTTTCTTTACATCTAATCATATTCCATCAATTTTTCACCACATTCAAATATACAAAATAGTAGCATAAAAAT
The DNA here is from genome assembly GCA_037074535.1 of Gleditsia sinensis. Lineage (NCBI taxonomy): Eukaryota > Viridiplantae > Streptophyta > Magnoliopsida > Fabales > Fabaceae > Gleditsia > Gleditsia sinensis. Next base: position 53,878,359 of record CM073463.1, on the reverse strand, counting down.
CATAAAAATTTTACTACCGATCGCTATACCTATGCAAAACTTTCCACACCAACCGTAATGTCCAAAACATCCATCATATGCAAAATAACATGTAACATGATATAGCAACATCCATGACCAATCATCAAAGTAACAAATATAGTAAATTTCATTAAAGTTCTAAGATCAAAATCCCACATGAATGTTACAAATTTCAAAGCTTTTCTTCAATAACAAATATTGTTAAACCAACCTAAAGATATCCCTAGCTCACTTAGTGAATTCCTTTTCTTGTTTCCTATTGAAGGAAGTAGCAAGATTCCTCCCTTCCCTTAGTTTTTCTAACAACTTAAATAAGAGAAGGAGGGTGATTTTTTGAACTCCAAGGATGAAGAAGAAAGATGGATTCAAGTGGAGATTAAGCTAACTTACCTTGAGTACTTAGTCCTCTAGACTTCTCTTTCTTATTCCTTCCTTTCTTCTCCTCTCTTTCTCTCCTTTCCTCACTCTACCTTGCTTCTATTTTTCCTCTCCCTCACTTGGACGAAATTATAATGTTAAAGAGGTGGGTTTTGCTTAAATAAACTATCAAGTGGTTCACCTTTCATGATCATGGGTCTACCTTATCACAATTAGGATGCACTTGGTTTTTTTTTGGGAAAAACAACTCATGTTCTTGTCTTCCTCTTCTTTAGTCAAGAAATGCATAGCAAAAGGAGATTTGTATTTTGAAAATTATGATAATATGTTCTTAAGACAAGGGACAAGGTCCCTTTGATTTATGGATTTATTTCCTTTTTCTTTTGTCTTAATCAAGTATGATAGGTTTGCCTTTCTATGTGGCAAAGTTTTAGCCATGGGATCTCCTTTGCTTGGCTTAAATTATTTATATAGGATAAGGAAGTTTTGTCATAATACTATGTATTATTATCCACTTGTTAAAATTATGAATGTAGGATATAGATGTTTTGTCTTAATGCCATGTATTATTACCTACTTGTTGAAATTATGAATGTAGGATATAGATGTTTTGTCTTAATACCATGTGACCTAATCTTGATTATTATTGCACTACTATTTCCTCACATGATTCTTATTCTTTTACCTCTTGGATTTGGGCTCATTCTTACCCCTTTCCTTTGCTTTGGCTAAAATTCTACCATTCATGAAGGGTTTGGTCACATTTTCATAATTTTTGGCCTACCGGTCCAACTTCTATATCCTAGTCCAAGTCTATGTTTTATTTCTTGCTTAGGCTATCCAATGGGCTTGCTAGAAACTTATGTGAAGTGAAAGAACTCTATATGAAGTGTACATAGGTGAAAGCCCAATTTATGGGTGGAGATGTTAAAATTAAAAATTACTAACTCTTGAATTAGGAAAAATTACCTTAATCCAATCTTCTTAAATTTTAAGACTGTTACTTACTTAAAAAAAACACTTATCTTCCTTATCAAAGAATTTTGCCTCTCTTTAGTATGTTATTTCTAATTTTTCCTATTAGGTTTTCTCGCTTTACTTGTTCCCTTAAAGTTAGAAATATTTTCTATGCATACACATAAGGTGAAGAATTTCTAAGGATTATATTTCCTTAGATATCTAAAATTTGTCTAATAAATTTTATTTCTTTAATTAAATATTTATGTTTCTTTATTAATAAAAGAAACAAAATTAGGGATGTTAAATTGGTCATTTCTTTTAAAACAACCATGATTAAGACTTCAAAATGCCCTTTCCAGCATAGAACACGGCCTGGCCGTGCCTTGGAACACTGCCATGCTTTATGTTGTGTTATTCTCTGATGCAGGTTTTCGTCCTGTCAGACCTTCTCTCACTAATCAGAGCATAACTTCCTCATTTTAACTCCCAATTAGGTGATCTTGGTGTCCATTTAAAGATAAAACAATTATCTAAAACTAGTATGTTGAACATTTTAGTGATATTACTCCCTCAAATTAAACATTATTTCTTCTTAGGTAGGTTCTGACCTCTACTTACTAATATGACCATATCTCCCTCATATGACCTCCAAATTGAGTAATTCCAGTGGCTAAATTTTTGTGAGACATATATTTATATTGTTTATGTTAACTGTTTATTTTAATTCCATACATAAATTTCCCATAAATTCAAACACAAAAGCTTTCCTAACAGATTCTTCCCTGATTAACCTTTTTCTTACCACTGCTTACTAATCTGACCATATCTACCTTATGTGGACTCCAAATTGTGTGATTCGAATGGAAAAAAAATCCGTGAGACATATATCTATATTTTTCATGTTAACCATTTCGTTTAATTCCTTACCGATTCATCCCAGAATTTGAAAAACATAAGATTCCTAGGTTACTCCAAAATCAAATTTCCTAACCAAATCTTTTCTAAGGTTTTAGTTTATCATTTTATTATGTCCTCTTCCATTTTCTTCCTAATTTACATCAAATCATATTCCATCAATTTTTAACCACATTTAAATATACAAAATAGCAGCATAAAAATCTTACAATTTTTCCAACCATAGCCATACCTATGCAGAACTTTCCACACCAACCTAAGTATTCAAACATACATCACATGCAAGATCAACATGTAACATGATATAGCAACATCCATGGCCAATCATCAAAGTAACAAATATTGTAAATTTCATCAAAGTTCTAGGATCAAAATCCTATTTAAATCTTTCTAATTTCAAAGCTTTTCTTTAAAAAAATATATTGTAAAACCTACCTAAAGATCTCCTTAACTCACTTAGTGAATTATTTTTCTTGTTTCCTCTTGAAGGAAGTAGCAAGATTCCTCCATTCCCTTAGCTTTTCTAGCAGCTTAAATAAGAGAAGGAGGGTGAGGTTTTGAACACCAAGAATGAAGAAGAAAGATAGATTCAAGTAGACATTAAGCTAACTTACCTTAAATACTTAGTCCTCTAGACTTCTTCTTCCTCTTTCTTCCTCTCTTCTCCTCTCTTTCTCTCCATTCCTCACTCTACCTTGCTTATGTTTTTTCTCTCCCTCACTTAGACGAAATTATAATGTTATAAGGGTGGATTTTGCTTAAATAAACTATCATGTGGTTCAACTTTCATAACCATGGGTCTACCTTATCACAATTAGGATGCACTTGGTTGTTTTTTGGGAAAAAATAACTCATGTTCTTGTCTTCCTCTCCCTTAGTCAAGATATGCATAGAAAAATGAGATTTGTATTTTGAAAATCATGTTAAAATGTTCTTAAGACAAGAGACAAGGTCCCTTTGATTTAGGGATTCATTTCATTTTTCTTTTTTCTTAATCAAGTATGATAGGTTTGCCTTTTTAGGTGACAAATTTTTAGCCCTTGAGTCTCCTTTGCTTGGTTGAAATTATTTGTATAGGATAAGGATGTTTTGTCCTAAAGCCATGTATTATTACCTACTTATTAAAATTATGAATGTAGGGTATAGATTTTTGTCTTAATGCCATGTGACATAATCTTGATTATTATTACACTACTATTTCCTCACATGATTCTTATTTTTCATTCTTGGATTTGGGCTCATTCTTATCCATTCCCTTTGATTTGGCTGAAACTCTACCTTTCATGAAGGGCTTGATCATATTTTCATGATTTTTGGGCTATTGGTCCAACTTCTATATCCTAGTCTAAGTCTATATTTTATTAGGCTATCCTATTGGCTTGCTAGAAATTCATGTGAAGTGGAAAAACTCTATACGAAGTGTCCATAGGTGAAAGCCCAATTTATGAATGGAGATGTTAAACTTAGTAACTCTAACTCTTAAATTAGGAAAAATTACCCTAATTCAATCTTCTTGAAATTTTGAGACCTTTACTTACTTCACAAAAAAATTTATCTTCCTTAGCTAAGAATTTGGCCTCTCTTTAGTATGTTATTTCTAATTTTTCCTATTAGGTTTTCTCTCTTTACCTATTCCTTTAATGTTAGAAACATTTTGTATGCATACACATAAGGTGAAGAATTTCTAAGGATTATATTTCTTAGATTTCTAAAAATTGTCTAATAAATTTTATTTCTTAATTAATTATTTATGTACCTTTATTAATAAAAGAAACGAATTTATGGATGTTACATTAAATATTTATGTACCTTTATTAATAAATGAAATGAAATTAGGGATGTTACAGGGAAGACCTGAAGACAAAAATTTGGAATGAAGGACATTAGAGTAAATATGCTATCCATCCGAGAACCATAAAGATGTATCAAGATTTAAAGCAATCGTTTTGGTAGCCAGAAATGAAGAGACATAGCATAATACATAGCAAAATGCTTAGCTTGTCAGAAAGTCAAGATTGAACATCAGAGGCCTTCTAGGACACTACAGTCCTTGGAGATTCCTGAATGGAAATGAGATGGCATTTCTATTGACTTTATGGTTGGTTTGTCCAAGACTCAAACTGGTTATGACGCCAGATGGGTAATAGTGGATAGATTGACAAAATTTGCACACTTTTTACTTATAAGGATTAATTACTCGCTGGATAAATTGGCACACCTTTATGTAAAGGAGGTTGTCCAATTGCATGGAATTCTAAGCAGCATCGTTTCTGATCGAGATCCTAGATTTACTTTAAGATTTTGGAAGGCTTTGCAGGAGGCCTTCAGTACTAAATTACGATTTAGTACTGCGTATCATCCACAAACAGACAGTCAAACCGAAAGAACAATATAGACGATGAAAGACATGTTGCGAGCATGCACCTTAGATCAAGGGAAAGATTGGGATAAGTATCTCCCTTTAGTGGAGTTTGTTTACAATAACAGTTACTATGCGAGTATTGGGATGGCACCGTATGAAGCTTTGTATAGTAGAAGGTGCAAATCGCCTCTGTGTTGGTATGAAGTAGGTGAAAGGAAGTTGTTGGGTCCTGAGCTATTTTAGCATACTACGAAGCATATACAAATTATACAAGAAAGAATGCGGATTGCCCAGAGTCGTCAAAAAAGTTACTATAACTAGAGGAAGAGGCCTTTGTATTTTCAAGAAGGGGAACACATATTTTTGAAATTTTCTCTAACCACTGGAATTGGTCGAACTATGAAAGTTAAGAAATTGAGCCCACGTTATATAGGACCGTAACAAATACTCAAGAAAGTTGGGCCTTTGGCATACCAAATAGCTTTACCCCCAAGACTATCCAATCTGCACAAAGTGTTTCATGTCTCTTAACTTCAGAGATATCTATCGAAACCATTACATATGCTTCAGGAAGAGGAAGTAGCAGTGAAGGAGAACCTTACTTATCAACTAGAGCGTGTTATGATTTTGGATAGAAGTATGAAACAGCTACGTAATAAATTCGTTCTGCTGGTGAAGGTGTTGTGGAAAGGGCTATCAAAAGAAGAAGCTACATGGGAAAGAGAGGAAGATATGAGGCACTCGTATCTGCAATTGTTTGAGGGTAGGTAAAATTCTTGAATTTTGAGGACAAAATTCCTTTTAAGGGGGGGGGAAGTGTAACTCCCAAAAATTTGTTAATTATATTCACAAAATGGAATATTAAGAAAGGATTAAAAACGATTAAATGGGGTAGTTATAAGGAAATAATTGAAAATATTTAATAAGATATTTCTCATTTTTGAAGAGATGTTTAAAAAGGAGGTAGTAATTTCTTTATTTACAGCGCCATATTTGGGCAGTAAAAATAGAAATGAAGAGCTATGAAGAAAGTTGTACCAAAATCCATAGGAATATGTCTCAAGAAGGAATTAAACACTTGGTGAGTTTCCCTTCAACCAAACAATGCCTTAGCTAACTAAATAGTTCCATTATAATGGAGTGGCAATTTTGAAATACTTATGGATAGGAAGGTTAATAGTTAAGAGATGAGAAACTTCTTGGAGAAGCTAACATTAAAATAAGGTTTCTTGTTGACTTGCTAAATCAAGTCGCCAGCCAGCCAAGAAGAAGTCGAAGAACCCACAGCAGAAAGAGAAAAGAGAAGAAAGAAAAGGGAAAAGAAGAAGAGAGAGAAAGCTGAAATCTAAGAAGAAGAGGTAAGCTTTGGGACTCTTCATCTTTTCTAACCCATGGATATTCATAAGTTTCAATGGAAAGCTAATGGTTAGGGGAAAATCTGCAATTTGGTGGAGATTTCTAGAGTGAGAAACTAAGCTGAACTTAGTGAGAGAATCCTTTTGGGAGAAAGAAAAGGTAAGATCAACATCCTTTTTTATGAATTTTTGGTTGGATGACTTGATGATTGACTTGTATATGTGTATTAAAATATGTTGGAAGGGTAGATAGAATTTTTGATGATGCACTTATGGCATTGACAACTGTTGTTCACTTATATGCATGAGGTAGTGATTTAGGGAAAATTTGTGTGGTTAGTTTTAAGGTTAAATCCATGTTTTTACTGGTTATATGTTATGGAAAAATTAGGTTTTTCTTGCTTAAAATGTTGGTATAATTGTTGGCTGCTTTCCTTGGATGGTTTAGGAGAAAAAGAGAGCATTTTTGTGAGTTTCACGCACGACCGTGCTTGGTGGCACAGCCAGGCTGTGCTCTGGGCAGGAGGTGTAAAAATGAAGAACATGGCTTGAAGCACGACCGTGCTTTGTGACAGGGTCAGGCCATGCTTATTGCAGGTCTGTCAGAAACACAGCCACATTGTGAGGGAAGCAGGGTGGCCTAGCAACAGGTGTTTCCCTGACTATATTAAGGAAACTGACAAGTCCAGGATGACCTTTACCCACTAAGGTGACTCGGTGACATGCATCATCTTATGGAGGTAAGGCGACTAAAGGGTCGTGACTTGGATACAGTACTGGGATAGGGGACACCTTATAGCCTAGAGTGGTCAATGTAGGAAGGACTACTCTAACCAAAGGCACTTAATTGTGGGTGAATAGCTGTAGGGGTAAGGCTCACTTCACATTGAGGTTTGAAATTAAGAGGAATTATCAGATGATGAACCACTATGAGGATGTATAAGCCATGAACAGTTGTACAGGTATTCTATTAATACATATTTCATTTATCATGCGTGATATTGATGCATAACCTATAAAAGGCCTATATATATATTTACTGTACCTTTATTGTAAGAAAGAGAAAATGTTTTCTGTATCTTATACAGCTGGACATAACATGTAAGTATTTCATTATGCCTGTGTTTATTGGATGTTGGCCTTGCTAGGACTTTTATATCTCATTATGTTATTTGATGTTATGTTCAGATCAGTAGAGATGTCGTTCATGGTGTTGACACTCCTTTTAGAGCTCCAGACCATGGATGTCCCCTACTTGGGATAGTTCACTATTAAAGTGAACTTACTGGTAATTAACATGGTAGAGATTCCTGCTTTTGGCCCACCTCCTCCACCAGCAGTACCCCAGGGGTGACGGCCAGGGGAGGGATAGTAGGATAATGTTATGTATATAGTTATAATGAAGTAAATGGGCTAATCCCATTGTTTTGATGTAACCTCATGGTACTTTGCCTTTTTGGGATGTATGCGTAGTACCTTGGGTTACATATGTATGTACACTACTAATCTCTTATGTATGTAACTTTTGTATGTATATAAATACAAGATCCATATCTTTTGGTAAAATAATGGTCTAATGCGTAATCACCTAAAAAAAATAGTCGTTACAGTAACCTATAGGTAATTTTTCTAAAATGCTGGATTTTTGATGGTTTTTCAAGTTTTCAAGTTAGTAGTTTTGTTAAGAATATAGAGTATTGGTTGTATGATAAATTTCACAGTCAAAAAACGTGATTTGGTACTCTAATTTTGTAAATTTTTCTTTGGTGAACAATAACTATAAACAGTGTCCAAATAGTAAATGTGAACAGTATTACTGGTGTGAATAGTGATTCCGACCAGTGTGAATATTTTTTAGCCTTAACAGTAATCAACGTCGACCAAGCTCCTATAGTCATTTATTAGGTTTTTGGACCCTCCGGACACATTTTTTAGGTCTATTTAGTTAAATGTTGATTGAAAATTTTCATTTTAGGGCTGTCTAACCTGGAGCCTTACCTTATGAGTAGATAATTCTTTCTATGACTTACCCTATGCTCTTCTTGAACTTCAAATGTATAAATGATTCTATTTACAAGTTATTTATATTTTTATATGCTTCTGAAATAGATTAAATTACATGAATTGATTACAATCTGGTATATAGTTCAAGAAGAGTATGATTTTGAAAATGGATTTTTTGAAATCATTGAATATGTGATTTTAAATGTATTTCTCATCATATGGTAAATGAAAGATATTGTGCACATGGCATTGATATGAAAAGTTATATGATTGCCTTTGAAAATGGAATGTATATTTGATTACCTTGAATGGAAAATTTTTGATTGAGGAATTGTACTGAAATTGAAATTTCTGAATTATATTGAAACCTCTATTTTGAACAATATGACATATGTGTAAATATGATTTTTGTGGAGGAATCCTATTGGAAACACTGTTAGCTAATAACAGGTGATGTTAACCCTAGTACACCTTGATACCTCAACTAGCAGGGGTGGTGCTAGCCTCGTGTGACGGCAAACAACAGGGATATGATATGTACAGGAGAGCAGGATGCCTCTTATTTAGGCGAGATGACGGCTATATGATATGTGATTTACCTTCCCATGCTTTGTGCTTGGGAAATTGCCCATATTGGAGTCCCTTTGCGTGTATTCTTGAATGGTGGTAGGGCAAACCTTAGTTGGAATGCTAAGTATAGGCAAATCCTACACTACCAAAGTACAGAAAGGCTAGAACTCTGATATGTTGGTTTTGATATGGGAGCCTCCTAATATTTTCATGTGAAATATTTTGATCCATAACAATATTTGTTTAATGATTATACAGTACAGTATATGGTTTTGGATATCCGAATATCCTTTATTTTGAGAATCTTTGAAATACAGGTCCCATATGGATGTACTTTCAAATTGTATTTTCTATGTGACAAATTTTAAAATATGAGTATATACATAAGTTTACCTAAGAAGTCATAGGAGGTATTATTTGCTCACTGAGTTGTCAAACTCACTACATGATATTTCTATATTTTTCAGATAAGAATCTAGAGTTTTGTCCTTTCCCATAAGATAGGTGATCAGCTAGGCGACATTTTCTCTGGTGAGCCTATTTTGTTTCGAGGGCTCATAGATTTGGATTTATATTGTACTTGTATTTTAGAGTATGCTTTGAACGACACAGGCAAAATCTCTACTTCTGCTATACTTTGATGTTTATAGACTTGGTTTATATATTGTGTATACATGAGAATACCTATCTGTAAAAGAGTGTATTATACATGTTATGGAAAATATATGTTTGTAAAGTATGTGTTTCACGTGCCCTAAATTTAGGGGTGTGACAAGTTGGTATCAGAGCATTAGGTTTTCTTGTGGCTGTCAAAGTAAAGGATTATTTAGTATGACCTTTAGTATGGGTATGAGCTGGACATATCAATACTTCAGGTGCTGTTGAGGGATTTTATAGGGTTTTAATTTCCTTTATATTCCAAGTTGTTAAATTTCCTAGTATAAGGTTGATTGAATATAGTGACATCTTAAGATGTATCTATGGGTCAATTTCTGCCTAAAAGTGATACAGATATGTGTGTCAAAGAATTTAATGAATTGAGACAGATGCCAAATATGTCCGTTTCTGAATGTGATATCTATTTTACCTGATTATCTAGATATGGTAGACTTTGATGTGATATTAGAATGGATTAGTTGGTATCATGCCATGCCATTTTAGAATGTCACTTTAAGGTGATTAAATTCAATATTCTTGGAGAATTTTCTTTCTTGACACAAGAAGATTGTAGTGAGATACCCAGTAATCTAATCTCTGCTTTAACATCCAATAAGTGATTACAAAAAGGTGCCAAAAATATTTGGTAGTGGTGAGAGATGTTGATATAAAGTATACCAGTATAAATCAAGTTCCAGTGGTTAGAGAACTTTCTAATGTATTTCTTGACGAATTTCCAAGATTACCCTGAAACGATAAATAGAATTTGGTATTGATTTACTTCCTGAAACCTAACTAATGTCTATATTCTCATATAAAATGGCACCCACTAAAATTAAGGAATTAAAGAATCAGTTGTAAGACTTGTTAGACAAGGGATTTATATGTCATAATACTTCTCCTTAGGGAGATCCAGTTTTATTTGTGAAGAAGAAAAATGGATCACTACAACTATACATAGATTACAAATAATTGAATAAATTGACAATGAGTAATAAATACCCATTACCTCATATAGATGATTTGTTTGACAAACTATAGTGTGCTCAATATTTCTCAAAAGTTGATTTGAGATTTGGATATCATCAATTGAGGCTAAGGGAAGAGGGTATTCTAAAAATTACTTTTAGGACTTGGTATGGGCACTATAAGTTCTTAGTGATGATATGTGGATTGACAAATTCCCCAGCTACATTTATAGATTTAATAAATAGTAATTAAGCCATCCCTGGATCAATTTGTTATTATATTTATTGATGATATACTATAATATTCCAAGAGTTCAGAGGATCATAAACAACATTTAAAGAAAGTTTCACAAACTTTAAGGGAGTATGTTTGGCAAGGATGGTGTCCAAATAGACCCTAAGAAAGTAAAAGTTATACATCAATGGTTACGTTATACTACAATCAAAGATGAAGATCCAAGTCCAATTTGCGCATTCTGTGATTGTCTGTTGTCCAATCTATTTGAGTTGTAATTGGATAAGGTATATGAACATATGCTTGTAAAGCATTAATAAACTCCTCAGCATTTGAAGCTGAGATGAGAATTCGTTGTGCTAAGTATGAAATGAACCTTTGTTCCACAGCTTGATCAAGAAAAGACAAAAAACCATTAAATAAATGGTTAACATTTAACAAATCTATCGGTTTGTGATGCATATTCAGTTGTGCCCAAGAGACTATTTGAAAAATCTCCTCTAAAGTACCAAAACCACCTGGTAAGGCAATGAAGGTATCAACATTGCTCATCATTCTAGCCATGCGCTCATGCATGGAAGCTATCCTAAATTTTTCCCCAATTGTCATTCTTTTGATGTTGGATGCAGCTAGAGCTATAGGAATAATACTTAGAACTTGACATCCTCCTATATATGCAGCTGTAGACACATACCCCATTAACCCATGGTTACCTCCACCATAGACTAAATGAATTTTTCTCCTGGCTAGCACCATATCTAGGTTTTGTGTAGCTTTCACATACTCTCCATCTTTCCTAGGACTAGAACCATAAAAGACACAAATATTTTGAAACTGACGGAATACGATTTCCTTCATAGCTACACACACCCTAACTTTGAGTATAAATGTAAAGATATTAACCTGAGCATTTATAGAACTTAGAGAAAGGCATACTTATAATAGCTATGCGAATAGGCCAGACATAATTAGAACAGCTATATGAGTGATTGGTGGATATCAGCTAAATTAAAGGTGAAAATTCAACAACAAAAAATGACATGCTGTTTGTTCTTTACAAACTTTTATAAGCTCATAAATGTTTCTTTTTTATATGCTATTTTTCCACCAAATACCCACAGCTTTAAAGTAGATTTTAGCACATATATTCAAAACTTGTGGCCACTAATTTTTTCTGAAATAACAATTAGATTTTGTTTACTGATTTTCAAGAATTACGGCCACCGATTTTAATTTTCTTTCAATGCTTTGTCCAAATTTTTGACTTTCTATTTTGGCAATGTTCTTTATTATGCTTTTCGTCTGTTCTATTGTATTCTCCCTTATTAATGTTTGGCATTAAATACAAAGTTCTTTTCCCTCATTACAAGAAAAGTTAATTTATTTTCTTTGAAATTCAGTTATTATGGTGTCCAAGTGGCTAGTAGGTTAAAGTAATAAAAAGTTTGAAAGGAATAAACGGATGATGGCTTTATGGTGCTTTGACGAATGTAATCAAGAGAATTAGTGGTGTTAAAGTTCTTGAGGAATAAAATATGGGAAGTAGGATTTAAATTAATCTTTGAACTCTTAATTTAAAAATATGGAGAATATTTTGAGAATCATCTCGAAAAATAATATAAGTGATTAAGATATTTGTGTTAAGGGTTTATAGCATGCTAAAATGAGTCTAGTATCTAGGATGTGAATTATGCTGAAAAAGGAGATTTTAGAAGAAGCCATAGATTTTGAATATTGATGGGATATACTAAGATTTGAAATATTTGTACTAGTATAATGGTAAAAAGAAGATACAAGTGATATATTTTTCGTTGTTTGGTGAGTCAGTAAGTAAGAAATGAATATATTGTTTTAGGAAAGCTATTTAGGAAACCTTAAGATCTTAGTTAAATCATAGTATAAATGATAGTAAATTTAAATGATGTGTTTATGCATTAGAAGTTATGCTTCAAGTATTTTTATATAACTTTGTTGAAAGTTGGAAGAAATTATTTTTCCTTAGTTAAACTTACCTATATCAGTAGTTATTAGGCCAATATACAAATGACATCATTTGAGGTTTTACATGAAACATCGTAGATCTCTTAATAGGTGGATGAGTTGAATAAGGTTAAGCTTTTGGAATTTAAATTGGAATAACATGCGACTAACCTAAATTGATGATGTTAGTTTGGAGAGCATGCTTTAAGCATATGTCTTCGAGTTTGGTGAAAGATCCCTTAGCAGAATTTGTCTATAATAAGGTGTTATTGGATGACTAAAAACCTTATGTAAGAGGTGTTACAAACTTTCTGTTAAATGATTCAGTGGGGTCAAACGTATTGTAGGATGTCGCTGATAAAGTGAAATTAATTAGAAAAAGAATACAAGCAACTCAATACAGGTCAAAAGTCTATAAGGACCATGAATATTGAGTACTAAAAATTATCAGTTGGTGACCAAATATTCTTAAAGGATTCATCCATGAAAGAGGTAATGAGGTTTAGAAAGAAGAAAAAAATTAAGCTATAGTATATAAGCTTTTTCGAAATCTTAGACAAAGTATGCATAGTATATATCGCCTAGCCTTGCCATCAGGATTAAGTAATGTGAATACGGTCTTTCTTGCAACAATGTTAAGGAAGTACCTATCAGATTCTTTTGATGTTATCTAATTCTAAGAAATTTAATTGGACAAAAATTTGGCTTAATCATGAAGAAAACTGAAATTTATCATTGATCCATAAGAGAAGAACTTATGGTTGAAGGAAATCCCTATAGTTAAAGTTATATGACAAACTCACACAAGTGAAGAGATTTCCTAGAATATAAAGATGATATACAGAAAAGATATCCCAATTATTTGAGTAATAAGGTTGGTAACTCCAAATTATGCCTTGATTTCATTCCCTACATGTGGTAGGATGGATTGAAATTCAGGGACCGAATTTCTTAAGGGAGAAGAATGTAATATCCCGTAATTTTTATTTTTAAATAATAATGTTTTGTTATAAATAAATATATTTTTATTTTTTTAAAAAGATTTTTTTTAAAAGTAAATATACTTTTAATTAAAATAATTTTGGTTTTGCTTAAAATAATTATATTGGCCTCTAATAATTTTTTTATTTTTAAAAATATTCTTTCTTTTATTATGCATAAAGATATTTGTTTTATTAAAGGTTTTATCAAGAAAAGTTATGATTTAAGAGTGCAACTAAAATTTTGCAAGAATATAAATTTTGAGGAATTTTTGGGATACTTTAGGATGAAAAAAATATTTATATGTATATAATCAAATAATAAATGTTAAATAATAATAAATATAAAAGGGAGAAGCAAGTAGAGGACTCGGCATAGAAGAATTTCTCCCTCCCCCTTCTCCCATTTCATTTTTTTTCTTTCTCTCTCTAAACTCTACCTTTTCTCTAGGATTTCTCTCAATTTAGATATCCAATTGAGATACTAGACGTACCGTTAGACTCATGGCAACGAAAGCTTCAAAACCCACTAATTAATTTCGCCAAAAAATCATGAATAGTAATCCATAGGTAATTTTTCTAAAATGTTGGATTTTTTATGGTTTTTCAAGTTTTCAAGTTAGGAGTTTTGTTAAAGATATAGAGTATTGATTGTATGATAAATTTCACAGTCAAACAACGTAATTTGGGCTGCTCTAATTTTGTAAATTTTTCTTCAATGAATAATAACTGTAAACAGTGAGTAAACAATGTCCGAACAGTAATGTGAACAATATTTTCCGTGTGTGAATAGTGATTTCGACCAGTATGAACAATATTTTTTGACTGTGAACAGTGATCACCGTTGACCAAGATCCCGGAGTCATTTCATAAGTTTTTGGACCCTTTGGACACGTTTTTGAGGTCTATTTAGTCAAATGTGGATAGGAAAAATATATTTTAGAACTGTCCAACCTGGAGTCTTACCTTGTGAGTAGATAATTCTTTCTATGACTTATCATATGCTCTTCTTGAACTTAAAATGTATAATTGATTCAGTTTACAAGTTATTTATACTTTTATATGTTTTTGAAATAGATTAAATTACCAGAATTGATTACAATATGGTATATAGTTCAAGAAGAGTATGGTTTAGAAAATGAATTTTTTGAAATAATTGAATATGTGATTTTAAATGTATTTCTCATCATGTGGTAAATAAAAGATATTGTGCACGTGGCATTGATATGTAAAGTTATAACAACTCCATTATATATATATATATATATATATATATATATATATATATATATATTTCTAAAATTCGATGAAGTCATTACCTCTTTACTTCTAACTATTTAACTCATAATAACATTCAAGTAAAATTAACAAACATAATTAAGGTTTATGAAATAACATTAATACTTATACAATTCTAGGTTCATATACACATTATTAATCAAAACATCTGTACAAAAATAAAACACATATAAGTCTACATTTTATTAGTCCATATTGACCAGTTCCAAAGATACGGGTGCGGGTTGTTGCACCGTCACCAGGATCTTAGCCAACTCGACTCAACGTACGCTAAATGTAACATCCCGTAATTTTTAGATATTTTCCTTAGAAATTCTTCACCTTACATATATGCATAGAAATGTTCTAATATTAATGGAATAGGTAAAGAAAGAAAACCTAAGAGGAAATATTAGAAATAAACATGTTAAAGAAAGGTGAAATTCTTAGGTAAAGAAAGATAAATTTTTGTGAAGTAAGTAAAGGTCTTAAAATTTCAAGAAGATCGGATTAGGGTAATCTTTCTTAATTTAAGAGCAAAAGTTACTGAGTTTAGTATCTCCACCCGTAATTGGGCTTTAACCTATAGACATTTCATATAGAGTTTTTCTACTTCACATGAATTTTTAGCAAGCCAATAGGATAGGCCAAGGAAGAAATAAAACATAGACTTGGACTAGGATATAGAAATTGGACCGATAGCCCAAAAAATCATGAAAATGTGACCAAGCCCATTATGAAAGGAAGAATTTTAACCAAAGTAAGGAAAATGGGCAAGAATGAGCTCAAACCAAAGAGGAAAAATAAAAATAAAAATAAAATTAAAGTGATGAAATATTAGTGTAATCAAGATTAAGTGACATGGCATTAAGACAAAAATTTGACAAGTTGTGTGATTCTACATTCATCATTTTGGCAAGTGGCATAATAATACAAGGCTTTAGGACAAAAACATCTATATCCTACATTCATAACTTTAGCAAGTGGGTAATAATACATAGCATTATGACAAAACATCATTATCCTACACAAATAATTTTAGTTAAGCAAGGAAAATTCAAGGGCTAGAAATTTGCCACTTAAAAAGGCAAATCTATCATACTTGATTAAGACAAAAGAAAAAGGAAATGAATCCCTAAATCAAAGGGATCTTGCCCCATATCTTAAGAACATATCATCATAATTTTCAAAATACAAATCTCCTTTTTCTATGCATATCTTGACTAAGGAAGAGGAAGACAAGAACATAAGTTGTTTGTTTTCCAAAAATTCAACAAAGTGTATCCTAATTGTGATAAGGTAGACCCATGATCATGAAAGGTGAATTATTTGGTGGTCTATATAAGAAAACCCACCCTTACAACATTAGAATTTCGTCCAAGTGAGGGAGAGCAAAAATAGAAGCAAGGTAGTGTGAGGAAAGGAGAGGAAGAAAGGAAGAAAGAGGAAGGAGAAGTCTAGGAGACTAAGTGCTCCAGGTAAGTTTAACAATATTTCTTTTTGAAGAAAACCTTTGAAACTCATAATATTTATGAGATTTTGATCTTAGAACTTTGAGTATTGGTCATGGATGTTGCTATATCATGTTGCATATTGATCTTGCATGTGATGTATGTTTGAATACTTAGGTTGGTGTAGATAGTTCTGCATGGATATGGCTATGGTTGACAGAATTTTAAGTTTCGGTATTTTAATTTCTGGGAACAATCTATAAGGAATTAAAATAAATGGTTAACATAAGAATTAAATATATATGTGTCACGGATTTTCACCCACTGGAATCATTCCATTTGGAGTCCATATGAGGTAGATATGGTCTGATTAGTAGTCAAAGGTCAGAAAATGAATCATCAGGGAAGAATATGTTAGGATAGCTTCGGTAATTTAATTTCTGGGAATTATTGGTAGGGAATTAAAATAAATGGTTAACATAAGAATTAAAGATATGTGTGTCATGGATTTTTAGCCACTGGAATCATTCCATTTGGAGTCCACATGTGGTAAATATGGTCTGATTAGTTAGCCAAGGTCAGAAAATGGTTCATCAGGGAAGATTATGTTAGGACAGATTTTGTATTTTAATTTCTGGGAATTATCTGTATGGAATTAAAATAAATGGTTAACATAAGAATTAAAGATATGTGTGTCATGGATTTTTAGCCACTGGAATCATTCAATTTGGAGTCCACATGTGGTAGATATGGTCCGATTAGTAAGCCAAGGTCAGAAAATGGTTCATCAGGGAAGATTATGTTAGGACAGCTTTTGTATTTTAATTTCTGGGAATTATCTGTATGGAATTAAAATAAATGGTTAACAATAAAGTTATATATCTATGTCTCATGGAAATATACCCACTGGAATTATGCAAGTTGGAGTTCATATGAGGTAGATATGATCCGATTAGTAAACAGAGGTCAGAAAATGTTTATTCAGGGAAGAGTATGTTATTAATGCTTTAGTTTTTGTATTTCTGGGAATGTTCTGTAGGGAATTAAAATAGCGCGCCAACATAACAATTATAGATATATGGCTCATGGATTTTTACCAACTGGAATCACTCAATTTGGAGTTCCAATTTGGGAGATATGGTCTAATTAGTTAGTAAAGGTCAGAACCTATCCGAGAGGAACTATCCTGTACTTTGAGGTAGTAATATCACCTTTGTTTCTTAATTTTTCATTACAATGTTCAACATAATAGTTTTAGATAATTGTTTTATCTTGAAATGGACACCAAGATCACCTACATCAGAGTTAAATTATGGGAGTTATGCTCTGATTAGTAAGAGAAGGTTAGATAGGATGAAAACCTGCATTAAGAAAATAAAGAAATAAAATTAGTATTTAAAAAAGAAGCTGAATCTTAATAAATGACTTGTATAGCCATAGCCATTGCCATTATATGAACTTCTTACCATCTTAAGTGTGAAATTTTGACATGGAAATATTTTATAAAGTGATATTTGAAATGGTTATGTTCATGGCATGATTACCAATGATTTATGGTAATAGTTATATTTTGATGAACATACTTGTTATTGAAAGCATATTTTTGGCTAACATTGTGAAAAGAAAAGAAATGAGCATGGTCACATGGCAATCCGTGTGGTGCACCAGTAGGGGACGCCCTACCAACAGTTATGATCATGATAATGAGAAAAGAAAGAGAAAGTGGGCCATGTCGGACGGAGCGAGAAAAGCCCGTACCGGAGAGTAGAGGATACTCACCCTGACCGGGGTAGCTTGAAATGAGAATAAGTTGATGGCCATCATATGATATTTTGAAAATAGTTAATCATATCATACATATCATTATAGTATGATTCTTATGTGCATAGATATAATGCATTCATGTGACCAAAGATATTTTCTGTAGTTTATACAGCTGAACATGACGTGATGAGCTTTACTGATGATAATTTATTGTTGAACTTACTGGGATTTAATTCTCACTATATTTCCATATCATGTTCAGAAATTTATTTATGCAGCTTTTGTTTCTAAGGCTCTGGCTTTTAGTGCACATTGGATCGAGTTACTTTATGTTGGGCAGAATTCAGAATCAAATAAGATGTTTGTGGTCGAGTTGGCTCAGATCCCGGTGAAGGTGCAACCACCCGCACCTGTATCTCCGGAATTGGTCAACCAAAATAAACAAGATGTAAATATCTATGTGTTTGATATGTTATACGTCTGTTTTGATTAATGACATGTATTTGAACTCAATATTGTATAATAATAAAGGGAAAAAAAGAGGTTGTTACATAATTGGTATCAGAGGAGGTCGATCCTAGATGACCAGTGGGTGGATGGTTATCTGAATCGATCTTATAGTGTCTTGAGTATGTTGTGGTTGTGCTGTGTAGGGGATCAGTGACTCATATAGGTAAGAAATTACTAGTGTTTCTTATCTATATGCCGAGGTGGTGTTATGACTGCTGTTAAATATTGTTTTGAAACTAACTATTGGGCTTGATCACCTCAATAGTAGCATAAATTTATTTTTCCCACAGTAGGAAATGGCACCACCAAGGCGGAATCCGGCAAACAATGCGGAGAAAATCTTGCACAACCTTGCCACAGCAATTCGAGAATTTGGTATTGATTTACTCCTTAGAACCCAACTAGTAACTATATCCCTATATAGAATGATATCGATTGAATTTAAAAAAAATTGTGATTTGTGAAAAGTGCATGTCTAAGGAAAGCTCTGGCAAGGAAAGACTTGGTACTTAAGCGTGTCCATTAGTGACCCACCTCTCTTTCCTGGGAACTTTTCTGGTGCGCTATTTACAGACTACAATTACTATCCAGTTACCGAGATATTAGTGTGGAATTTTAACATGGAATTTACCCTAGTACTCATATAAAATTTCCAAGAAGTTTTGAAAGTGCCGGTTTTATTTGAAAAATCTTAGTATGCTCCGTGGTTGCAGTATTTCCACATCAGAAAAGAATTATTCTAGTTACTGGAAAAAAAAAATTTACAAGACTTGTTAGACAAGGGATTTAAATGCCCTAGTACTTTTATTTGGAGTGCTCTAGTTCTATTTGTGAAAAAGAAAGATGGATTACTATGATTATGCATAGATTGTAGACATTTGAATAAGGTAACAATGTAGAATAGAAACTCATTAGCTCGTATAGATTACCTGTTTGACCAGTTATAAGGTGTTCAATATTTTTCCACAAATAGATTTGGGATATGAGTAACATTAATTAAGGATAAGAGAAGAGGATGTAGGACTTATTATGGGCATTATGAGTTCTTGGTGATGCATTTAAATTGACAAACCTTTAGCTGCATTCATACATTTAATGAATAGTAATTAGGTCATCCTTGGAACAATTTGTTATTATATATATGGATGATATACTAGAATATTTCAAAAGTTCTGAGGATCATAAGCAACATTCAAAGATAGTTTTACCAACTCTAAAGGACTATGGTTGGTAAATATGGTATACAAGTAGAGTCTAAGAAAGTAAAAGTAGTACAATAATAGCTACGTTTTACTACATTTAAAGATGAAGATCCAAATCCAATTTACGCTTCCTGCGGTTATCTGCCGTCCATTCTACTGGAGTAATAGTTAGATCAGGTACATGAACATAGGCTTGTAAAGCATCAATCAACTCCTCAACATTTGAAGCTGAGATGAGAATTTGTCGTGCTGAGTGTGAGATAAACCTCTGTTCCACAGCTTGATCTAGAAAAGATAACAAACCATCAAAGAAGTGATTAACATTTAACAAACCTATCGGTTTGTGATGCATATTTAGTTGTGCCCAAGAGACTATTTGGAAAATCTCCTCTAAAGTACCAAAACCACCTGGTAAGGCAATGAAGGCTTCAGCATTGCTCATCATTCTAGCCATGCGTTCATGCATGGAAACTACCCTATATTCTTCCCCAATTGTCTTCCCTATATTGCTGGATGTAGCTAGAGCTGTAGGAATAATACCTAGAACTTGGCATCCCCCTGCATGTGCAGCTGTAGCCACACACCCTATTAACCCACAGTTACCTCCACCATACACTAAATAAATTTTTCTCCTAGCCAGCACCATACCCAGATTTTGTGCTGCTTTAACATACTCCTCATCTTTTCCAGGACTGGAACCACAAAAGACACAGATATTTCGAAACTGACGGAATGTTGTTCCCTCCATAATTTCTATCACCTTAACTTTGAGAATATACAAAGATACTAATGTAAGTATTTATAGAAATCAGAGAAAGACATATTTATAATAGCTATGCGAATAGGCCGGGTATTATTAGAACAACTATGAATATCAACTAAATTAAAGGTAAATAAAAAAAAATTCAAAAATGACGGCAAGCATGTATATGTACAGTAGTATGACTGTGACCCATATTAAGCACATAAAGAGTATAAGATAAGATATCACCAGAAATCTGTCTTTATCTTGTTGTCTTTGATGAAGCATTGATGTTTTGATTCTTGTAGAAAAGTTCTAGGTGATAGCCGTCATTGAAAAAAAAAAAGTAAAAAAAAAATGCAATCAAATGATTTATTTTGTATTCTCAATGTTTTCGCCAGTCGACTATCAGTATTATTAAGTCGACTAGCTATTTTGAGAAATTTTAATTTGGACTGGTTAATTTACAGTTGATTAATTACATCTATTTTGAAGCAATCAACTGCATCCTACCAGTTAACTACATATTCTTTGATTTTCACAGACTTTTATAAGCTTAGAAATGTTTCTTTTTCCATGTGATATCTTTCCACCGAATACCAATGGATTTAAAGTTGATTCTGATACATATATTCAAAATTTGCGGCCACCGATTTTTGTTGAAATCATAGATAGATTTTGTTTACAGATTTTCAAGAATTGCGGCCACCGATTTTAATATTTTTCAATGCTTTGTCAAAACTTTTGACTTTCGCTTTTGGAACCATTCTCTATTATGCTTTTCGTCTGTTTCACTCATTAACGGTTGGCATTAAATGCAAGGTTATTTTCCCTCATTACAATTAAAGATAATTTCTTCCTTTGAAACTTGGTTGTTATGGTGTCTAAGTTGTTAATAGGTTAAAATAATGAAAGGTTTGAAAAGAATGGACGGATGATGGTCTTATGGTGTTTTGACGAATGTAATCAAGAGAATTAGTGGTGTTGAAGTTCTCGAGGAATAAAATATAGGAAGTAGGATTTAAGTTAGTCTTTGAACTCTTAATTTGGAAATATAGAGAATATTCTGAGAACCATGTCCGGAAATAATGTAGGTTATCAAGATATTTGTGTTAAAGGATTATATCATGCTAAATTGAGTCTAGTATCTAGGATGTGAATTATGTTGGAATTGAGAATTCATGTATGAGTAATTGTTAGGAAAAAAAAAACACAAATCTTCTTCAAATGATTGGGTGAATTAAATGGGATTGGCATAAGCTAGAATGAGGTGCTTTTGGATATGATAGAAGAAATAATTGAAATTTTTGACAATGAGTTTAATGGTGTTAATAAGCTTGTATAGAATTACTGTGATGAGGTAAGTTGAAATTATTAGACATGCGTCAATGGTACATAAACGTTATTAAAGGTTTGAAGGATTTATTGCTACGTATGTTTAACATATTGATTAAAGGATTTGAGGATAAAAATAGATGATAGAGTAAGATGATGATATTCAGAGGATGATGTTGATATATGAAACAAAAAAAAATGACTTGATAGAAGTTTGGAATAAGAAAAGATAGTTACACAATATAAAGGTGTATATGTTCCTTTATATGTGTGTTTTCTAATATCGACCCATAAATATATCCATACGGGCTAGAGGATATCAATTGAAGAACTTATGATTGAAAGAAATCCTTATGGTTAAGTTATATGGCAAAATCACTCAAGTGAATAGACATATTAAAAAGTAAAGATGTCATACAGAAAAGATATCTCTAATTATTTAGGTAATAAGCTTGGTAACTCTAAATAATGCCTTAATTTCATTCACTACATGTGGTAGGATGGATTGAAATTCGGGGACCAAATTTCTTAAAGGGGGGAAGAATGTAACATCCCGTAATTTTTAGATATTTTCCTTAGAAATTCTTCACCTTACATATATGCATAGAAATGTTCTAATATTAATGGAATAGGTAAAGAAAGAAAACCTAAGAGGAAATATTAGAAATAAACATGTTAAAGAAAGGTGAAATTCTTAGGTAAAGAAAGATAAATTTTTGTGAAGTAAGTAAAGGTCTTAAAATTTCAAGAAGATCGGATTAGGGTAATCTTTCTTAATTTAAGAGCAAAAGTTACTGAGTTTAGTATCTCCACCCGTAATTGGGCTTTAACCTATAGACATTTCATATAGAGTTTTTCTACTTCACATGAATTTTTAGCAAGCCAATAGGATAGGCCAAGGAAGAAATAAAACATAGACTTGGACTAAGATATAGAAATTGGACCGATAGCCCAAAAAATCATGAAAATGTGACCAAGCCCATTATGAAAGGAAGAATTTTAACCAAAGTAAGGAAAATGGGCAAGAATGAGCCCAAACCAAAGAGGAAAAATAAAAATAAAAATAAAATTAAAGTGATGAAATATTAGTGTAATCAAGATTAAGTGACATGGCATTAAGACAAAAATTTGACAAGTTGTGTGATTCTACATTCATCATTTTGGCAAGTGGCATAATAATACAAGGCTTTAGGACAAAAACATCTATATCCTACATTCATAACTTTAGCAAGTGGGTAATAATACATAGCATTATGACAAAACATCATTATCCTACACAAATAATTTTAGTTAAGCAAGGAAAATTCAAGGGCTAGAAATTTGCCACTTAAAAAGGCAAATCTATCATACTTGATTAAGACAAAAGAAAAAGGAAATGAATCTCTAAATCAAAGGGATCTTGCCCCATATCTTAAGAACATATCATCATAATTTTCAAAATACAAATCTCCTTTTTCTATGCATATCTTGACTAAGGAAGAGGAAGACAAGAACATAAGTTGTTTGTTTTCCAAAAATTCAACAAAGTGTATCCTAATTGTGATAAGGTAGACCCATGATCATGAAAGGTGAATTATTTGGTGGTCTATATAAGAAAACCCACCCTTACAACATTAGAATTTCGTCCAAGTGAGGGAGAGCAAAAATAGAAGCAAGGTAGTGTGAGGAAAGGAGAGGAAGAAAGGAAGAAAGAGGAAGGAGAAGTCTAGGAGACTAAGTGCTCCAGGTAAGTTTAACAATATTTCTTTTTGAAGAAAACCTTTGAAACTCATAATATTTATGAGATTTTGATCTTAGAACTTTGAGTATTGGTCATGGATGTTGCTATATCATGTTGCATATTGATCTTGCATGTGATGTATGTTTGAATACTTAGGTTGGTGTAGATAGTTCTGCATGGATATGGCTATGGTTGACAGAATTTTAAGTTTCGGTATTTTAATTTCTGGGAACAATCTATAAGGAATTAAAATAAATGGTTAACATAAGAATTAAAGATATATGTGTCACGGATTTTCACCCACTGGAATCATTCCATTTGGAGTCCATATGAGGTAGATATGGTCTGATTAGTAGTCAAAGGTCAGAAAATGAATCATCAGGGAAGAATATGTTAGGATAGCTTCGGTAATTTAATTTCTGGGAATTATTGGTAGGGAATTAAAATAAATGGTTAACATAAGAATTAAAGATATGTGTGTCATGGATTTTTAGCCACTGGAATCATTCCATTTGGAGTCCACATGTGGTAAATATGGTCTGATTAGTTAGCCAAGGTCAGAAAATGGTTCATCAGGGAAGATTATGTTAGGACAGATTTTGTATTTTAATTTCTGGGAATTATCTGTATGGAATTAAAATAAATGGTTAACATAAGAATTAAAGATATGTGTGTCATGGATTTTTAGCCACTGGAATCATTCAATTTGGAGTCCACATGTGGTAGATATGGTCCGATTAGTAAGCCAAGGTCAGAAAATGGTTCATCAGGGAAGATTATGTTAGGACAGCTTTTGTATTTTAATTTCTGGGAATTATCTGTATGGAATTAAAATAAATGGTTAACAATAAAGTTATATATCTATGTCTCATGGAAATATACCCACTGGAATTATGCAAGTTGGAGTTCATATGAGGTAGATATGATCCGATTAGTAAACAGAGGTCAGAAAATGTTTATTCAGGGAAGAGTATGTTATTAATGCTTTAGTTTTTGTATTTCTGGGAATGTTCTGTAGGGAATTAAAATAGCGCGCCAACATAACAATTATAGATATATGGCTCATGGATTTTTACCAACTGGAATCACTCAATTTGGAGTTCCAATTTGGGAGATATGGTCTAATTAGTTAGTAAAGGTCAGAACCTATCCGAGAGGAACTATCCTGTACTTTGAGGTAGTAATATCACCTTTGTTTCTTAATTTTTCATTACAATGTTCAACATAATAGTTTTAGATAATTGTTTTATCTTGAAATGGACACCAAGATCACCTACATCAGAGTTAAATTATGGGAGTTATGCTCTGATTAGTAAGAGAAGGTTAGATAGGATGAAAACCTGCATTAAGAAAATAAAGAAATAAAATTAGTATTTAAAAAAGAAGCTGAATCTTAATAAATGACTTGTATAGCCATAGCCATTGCCATTATATGAACTTCTTACCATCTTAAGTGTGAAATTTTGACATGGAAATATTTTATAAAGTGATATTTGAAATGGTTATGTTCATGGCATGATTACCAATGATTTATGGTAATAGTTATATTTTGATGAACATACTTGTTATTGAAAGCATATTTTTGGCTAACATTGTGAAAAGAAAAGAAATGAGCATGGTCACATGGCAATCCGTGTGGTGCACCAGTAGGGGACGCCCTACCAACAGTTATGATCATGATAATGAGAAAAGAAAGAGAAAGTGGGCCATGTCGGACGGAGCGAGAAAAGCCCGTACCGGAGAGTAGAGGATACTCACCCTGACCGGGGTAGCTTGAAATGAGAATAAGTTGATGGCCATCATATGATATTTTGAAAATAGTTAATCATATCATACATATCATTATAGTATGATTCTTATGTGCATAGATATAATGCATTCATGTGACCAAAGATATTTTCTGTAGTTTATACAGCTGAACATGACGTGATGAGCTTTACTGATGATAATTTATTGTTGAACTTACTGGGATTTAATTCTCACTATATTTCCATATCATGTTCAGAAATTTATTTATGCAGCTTTTGTTTCTAAGGCTCTGGCTTTTAGTGCACATTGGATCGAGTTACTTTATGTTGGGCAGAATTCAGAATCAAATAAGATGTTTGTGGTCGAGTTGGCTCAGATCCCGGTGAAGGTGCAACCACCCGCACCTGTATCTCCGGAATTGGTCAACCAAAATAAACAAGATGTAAATATCTATGTGTTTGATATGTTATACGTCTGTTTTGATTAATGACATGTATTTGAACTCAATATTGTATAATAATAAAGGGAAAAAAAGAGGTTGTTACACTAAAAGCCGGTCATAGAGAATATCTGCAAAACTTAGTTTTTTGAACATGATATGGAAATATAGTGAGAATTAAATCCCAGTAGGTTCAACAATAAATCATAATTATCTTCAATATAGCTCATCATATTATGTTCATTTGTATAAACTACAGTAAATATCTTTAGGTCATATGAATGCACATTATCGATGCACATGAAAATCGTACAGTTATGACATGTATGGTATGAATAACTATTTTTCAGAATATCATATGATGGCTATCAACTAATTTTCATGTCAAGCTATGCCGGTCAGGGTGAGTACTTTCAACTCCCTGATACGAACTTTTCTCGCTCCGTCCGACATGGCACAATTTATTTTCTCATTCACATATTCATAGTCGTTGGTAGAGCGTCCCCTACTGGTGCACCACACGGACAGCCATGTGACCGTGCTCATTTCTTTTCTTTTCTTATCACATTAATAGCCAAAAATATGATTTCAATAACAAGTATGTTCATTTTACTCACATTCCATAATTTTTCATCAAAATATAATCATTACCAAAAATCATTGGTAATCAAGCCATAAACATAATCATTTTAAATGTCACTTTATAAAATATTTTCATGTAAAAATTACACACTTAAGATGGTAAGGAGTTCATGCAATGGCAATGGCTATGGAATACACTAGTAATTTATTATTTTCATTTATAAGATTCTTCTTCTTTTTTAAATATTATTTTCCTCTCTCACTAAACAGAGCATAATACTATCATTATAAATTCGATTGAGGTGATCTTGGTGTCAATTGAAAGATAAGACAATCCTTTAAAACCCTTATGTTGAACAGTTTAGTGAAATCTTAAGTACTCGTGGTGTTACGACACCCTCAACTTCAATGTTATTTCTTCTCGGATAGGTTCAGACCTCTACTTACTAATCCGACCATATCTCCCTCATACGAACTCCAATTGAGGTGATTACAAAGCCTATAAAAATTTAAGACACTTATATATAACTTTTATGTTTATCATTACTTCAGATTCCTTACTAATTATTCCTAGAAAATTGAAAACAAAAACGCTTACATTTACTACCCTAGAATCTAGACTAATTCTGACATTTACTCATTAATTAGCCATATCTCCCTCATATGGACTCAAAATTAAGTGATTTCAGAGCCTCTAGATGCATGATATATATATATATATATATATATATATATATATATATATATATATATATATATATATGTTATGTTAACAATTTCCTTAAATTCCCTACAGATGTTTCCCAGAAATTCAAACACCAAAACATACTTAATAGATTCTTCCTTTGTTAGCTAGTTTCTGACCCTAACCATATCTCCCTCATAATGATTCCGATTTTAATGATTGCAGTGCCTAAAAATTCATGATACATATATGTATATTTATCATGTTAAGCATTTCTTTTAATTCCTTACAGATTTATCCTAGAAATTCAAACACAGAAGCATACTTAACAAATTCTTCTCTAGTTAACCATTTTCTAACCACTGCTTACAAATTGGACAATATATCTCTCATCTGGACCCCAAATTAAGTGATTCCAGTGGCTAAAAATCTATAAGCCATAGATCTATATTTTTCATGCAAACCATTTCTTTTAATTCCTAACCGATTGTTCTTAGAATTTCAAAAACCGAAGCTTCCCTAGTTACTCTAAAATCTAGTTTCCTAACCAAACATTTCCTAAGATTTTAGTTCATCATTATATTACTTCCTCTTACATTTTCTTCCTAATTACATCTAATCATATTCCATCAATTTTTCACCATATTCAAATATACAAAATAGCAGCATAAAAATCCTAAAATTTTGCCACCTATAGCCATACCTATGTAAAACTTTCCACACCAACCGAAATGTTCAAAACATCCATCATATATAAGATAACATGTAACATGATAAAGCAACACTCATGACCAATCATCAAAGTAGAAATTTTCATCTAAGTTCTAGGATAAAAATCTCATAGAAATGTTATAAATTTTAAATATTTTCTTCAAAAAGAGATATTGTTAAACCTACCTAAAGATCTCCCTAGCTCACTTAGTGAATTATTTTTTTTGTTTCCTTTTAAAGGAAGTAGCAAGATTCCTCCCTTCCCTTAGCATTTCTAGTAGCTTAAATAAGAAAAGGAGGGTGAGTTTTTGAATCCTAAGGATGAAGAGAAAAGATGGATTCAAGTGGACATTAAGCCCACTGACCTTGAGTACTTAGTTCTCTAGACTTCTCCTTCTTCTTTCTTTCTTTCTTCTCCTCTTTTTCTCTCCTTTTCTCACTCTACCTTGCTTCTATTTTTTTCTCTCCCTCACTTGGATGAAATTATAATGTTATAATGGTGGGTTTTGCTTAAATAAACTATCAAGTAGTCCACCTTCATGATCATGGGTCTATCTTATCACAATTAGGATGCACTTGGTTGTTGTTTGGGGAAAGACAACTCATGTTCTTGTCTTCCTCTCCGTTAGTCAAGATATGCATAGTAAAAGGATATTTGTATTTTGAAAATCATGATAAAATGTTCTTAAGACAAGGGAAAAGGTCCCTTTGATTTAGGTATTCATTTCTTTTTTCTTTTGTCTCACTTAAGTATGATAGATTTTTCTTTTTAGGTTGTAAATTTTCAGCCCTTGAGTCTCCCTTGCTTGGCTGAAATTATTTATGTAGAATAATAATATTTTATCATAATGCTATATATTATTACCCACTTGTTGAAATTATGACTATAGGATATAGATGTTTTGTCCTAAAGCCATGTATTATTACCTACTTGTTGAAATTATGAACTTAGGATATAGATGTTTTGTCTTAATGCCATGTGTCATAATCTTTATTATTATTACACTACTATTTCCTCACATGATTCTTATTTTTCCTTCTTGTATTTGGGTTTATTCTTACCCATTTCCTTTGCTTTCGTTAAAATTCTACTTTTTATGAAAGGCTTTGTCATATTTTCATGATTTTTGGGCTATTGGTCCAACTTCTATATCCTAGTCCAAGTTTATGTTTTATTTCTTGCTTGGGCTATCCTATTGGCTTGTTAGAAATTCATGTGAAGTTAAAAAACTCTATATGAAGTGTCCATAGGTGAAAGCCCAATTTATGGGTGGAGATATTAAATTTAATAACTCTAGCTCTTGAATTAGGAAAAATTACCCTAATCCAATCATCTTGGAATTTTAAGACCTTTACTTACTTCACAAAAATTTATCTTCCTTACCCAAGAATTTCGCCTCTCTTTAGTATGTTATTTCTAATTTTTCCTATAAGATTTTCTCTCTTTACCTATTCCCTTAATGCTAGAAACATTTTTTATGCATACACATAAGGTGAAGAATTTATAAGGATTATATTTTTTAGATATCTAAAAATTTTTTAATAAATTTTATTTCCTTAATTAATTATTTATGTACCTTTATTAATAAAAGAAATAAAATTATGGATGTTACATTAAATATTTATGTACCTTTATTAATAAATGAAATGAAATTAGGGATGTTACATTTCTCTCCCCCTAAAAGAAAATTTGTCCTCAAAATTTCAGAAATTACCTATTAAGAACAATTGTGGATATTTCCTCCTCATGACTTCTTCCAGCTTCTAAGTTTCTTCTTCCGGAGTCAAACCTTCTCATAACACCTTAACCAAGGGAATGGTCTTATTCCTTAATTGCTTTATGTCGGTGTCCAATATGGATGCCGGTACTAGCTGGTATGTCATGTTCTCATTTATTTGGATTGGTTCATCCTTTATTACATGTGATGAATCTGGAAGATACTTTTGGAGCTGTGATACATGAAAAACATTATGAAGGTTCGACAAATTCAGTGGGATGGCAACTTGATATGTTGACGTCCCTACTTTCTTCAAAATTTGGTAGGGTCCCAAAAATCGTGGACTTAGCTTTCTAGTTTTGAGAGACATACCAACTCCAGTTGTCAAGAAAAGTTTTAGAAATACATGGTCTCTTTTCTCAAACTCTAGAGGTCTATGTCTCTTATCATAGTAAATCTTTTGTCGACTCTGAGCTGTAAGTATTTTGTCTCGTATTATCCTGATTTGTTCAGTGGTTTGTTGAACTAGATCAAGACCCAGCAAATTCTTTTCTCCTACCTCAAACCCATATAGCGGAGATCGGCACTTCCTACCATATAAAGCTTTGTAGGGGGCCATCTTAATACTGGAGTGAAAACTATTATTATAAGCAAACTCCACTAAAGGTAGGTACTTATCCCATTATTTACCTTGCTCTATCACACAGGCCCTTAACATATCTTCAAGGATTTGAATGGTTTATTCTATCTGCCCGTCAGTTTGAGGATGGTAGGCAGTACTAAACCGCAACTAGGTTCCAAAAGCTTCTTGCAACACCTTCTAAAACCTCGACGTGAACCTTAGATCTCTATCAGAAATGATATTTAAAGGAATTCTATGTAGTCTAACTATTTTCTAGACGTACAACTGGGCCAATTTTGTCCAGTGAAAAAATAATTTTTATGGGCAAAAAATGAGCAGATTTGGTTAATTTGTCAACTACTACCCAGATAGAGTCATTTCTAACTGAAGTCTTAAGTAAGCCCACTGCAAAGTCCATCGAAATACTATCCCATTTCCATTTAAGGATCTCAAGAGGTTGTAGAAATCTCATTGGCTTTTGATGCTCTACCTTCACCTTCTGACAAGTTAGACATTTTGCCACAAACTTAACAATGTCCTTTTTCTTCCTTAGCCACCAATACATCCTCTTTAAATCCTGGTACATTTTAGTGGATCCAGGATGAACTTTGTATTTACTCTGATGCATTTCCTGCAGGATCTTATTCCTCAAATCTTGTTTTTTAGGAACACAGACCCTTCCTTGCTACATGATTACTTCATCTTCCTAGACAAAAAAATCATCTTGATCATTATAATCTTGTAAGTATTGGTTGTGAACTTGAGCCTCTTTAATCTAGGCTCTAAATACTCAACCAATTAATGATTAGCTTCGTTGAGGTAAAAGTAGTGTCCAGCTTCAAATTTCGAAACATTTCTAGCATTTGCATCTCATACACCATCATCCGACTTATGTGTAGAGATTTTTTACTTAAGGCATCAATTACAACATTCGCCTTTCCTGGATGATACTTTATCTCAAACTTGTAGTTATTGAGGAATTCTACCCATCGTCGTTGCCTCATATTTAAATCCTTCTGGTCAAAAAAGTATTTAAGACTCTTACGATCACAGTATACTTCAAATGTCGTTCCGTATAAATAGTGTCACCAAATCTTTAAGGCAAACACCACCACTGCCAATTCAAGATCATGGGTTGGATAGTTTCCTTCGTGGGGTCTCAGTTGCCTAGAGGCATAGGCAACTACTCTCTTGTCTTACATCAGCAGACACCCTAGCCCTTTCTTTGAAGCATCACTATATACTTTAAAATGTCTTATAGGGTCTGGAATAATTAAAACAAGAGGAGTGGTAAATCTTTTCTTAAGATCTTGGAAACTAGCTTCACATTGATCAATCCATTTGAAAAGACTTCCCTTCCTAGTCAATTTAGTCAATGGCAAGGCTATATGAGAGAAGTTTTGTATAAACCTCCTGTAGTATCCTGCCAAACCCAAGAAACTTCTAATTTCTGTAACTGTCTTTGGTCTTTCCCATTGAATCATTGCTTTCGTCTTGCTAGGGTCTAGAGCTACCCCTCTATTATAGATAACATATCTGAGAAACTTCACCTCTATTAACCAAAATCCACACTTCTCCAACTTGGCATACAACTTTTTCTCTTTCAGCACTTACAGCATGATTCAAAGATGTTGTAAATGTTCTTTCTCACTCTTAGTGTCACGCCCCTAATTTTAGGGCATGTCAAACACGTATATCATGAACATATATTTTCCATAAACATGAATATCTCAATTCTTTATCAAGGAAACAAATACATATAGGTTTTCCCATATAGATACCATATAAAAATCAAGTACATATACATCAGAGTACAATAGAACCAAGGATCCTGCCTGTGACGTTCAGAGCAACTCTAAAGTACATTTATATTACATTTGTAAATACTGAGAGTCAAGAAACAATTTAGACTCACCACAGAAGTACGACACATAGTCGATCAAGAAGCTGCAGGACCAAACTCTGGGTCTTTATCTGAAAAATATGTCAACCACGTGTAGTGAGTTTTACAACTCAGTGAGAAGACAATACCACCTATAACCTCTCAAGTCAACATATGAATGTACTCTTTATTTTTAAACTTATCATATTGAAAATCACAATTCAGAGATACATCCATATGGGACCCACATTTTCAAATTTTCTCAGTTCAAATCACATTCGAATATCTGTAACTACATATAATACAATATGGTCTAAAATCAAACTTAATATGCATTAAAAATTCATTATTTTTATATAATGCTCAAGTATGTCACAATTTTCAATATACTCAATAGATAAACACGGAATGTGAGTT
Source organism: Gleditsia sinensis (assembly GCA_037074535.1). Lineage (NCBI taxonomy): Eukaryota > Viridiplantae > Streptophyta > Magnoliopsida > Fabales > Fabaceae > Gleditsia > Gleditsia sinensis. The sequence goes on along the minus strand of CM073463.1, from coordinate 53,846,167 downwards.
CATCACCCTTCTGCCTCCTCACATTACCATAGTCACAGTCACGATAGATAATCAGGGAATGTGAGTTCATCACCTTTCTGCCTCCTCACATTACCACTGTCATCATCACAATAGGTAATTAGGGAATGTGAGTTCATCACCCTTCTGCCTCCTCATATTACCACTAATACCTCCTTCACAATACCGTCTCAAGCCATATAACCCGTCAATATTCATCAATACACACACACACACACACACACACACACACAGATATATATATATATATATATATATATATATATATATATATATATAATGTATAAAAGTGCACATCCATCAAATGCAATGCATAATTATCAAACAACTCGTCATTCAATCATATTCGGCAACTTATAACTTTACATATCATGCAAAACAAAGCTTTCAATCTCAGTACATTCCTCTGTCAAAACTTTCCAATCAGGGAATCACATATACATGCCCAAATATGAGGCAAACATAGCACTGTAAAATCAATGTCACATGCATAACATATTTTCTTTATCATGTAATGCGAAATATATTTAAAAATCACTTGTTCAATGTGTTTCAAAATTCATTTCAAAAGTCATACTCTTCTTGAACTAAATATCATATTTCAGACATTCCAAACCATTTCAGAAACATATGAAAGTATAAATAACATGTAATCATACTCATTTATCATTATAAAGTTCAAGAAGAGTAAAACCAAGCCATAGGAAGAATTATCTACTCACAGGTAAGGGCTCCAGATTGGACAGCCCTAAAATCCTCATTTCTGGTCCGAATTCGGTAAAATAAACCCCAAAATCGAGTCTGGAAGGTCTAAATACCTTGAAAATGACTCCGGATTTGCTAAATTTGGCCTCTAGGAGCTCGGTCAATGCTAAGGTATTGTTCACCGTCGAAAAAAACTATTCACCGCCGGAATCACTATTCACCATCCCTATTCATTGCCGGAAAACACTATTCACCGTCACAAAAATTTTACCGAATCAACGAAATAATTTCATATCCTAATGTTTATCTAGTTTCTGAATCTATCTACAGAGTCAGATTTTTAATTAGAAGTCTCTAAGTAAGATTTTCAGAATTTACCTTTTACCGAGATTTTCTACTTTAGATCTACGGCGATTCAACGGTTAATTTAAAAAATTGATCGGTCAAAACTGAAGTATTCTTCGTCCTGAATACAATAACACTTTCAACTTTGAGATCGGAAGCCCATAAGTACTCCAAATCGAAAGATAAAGTTATAGATCACTATTCACTCACTATGCATATTCTTCGATTTTTCTCGAATCTGATATCATCGCCCCCGGTTTTCATTTTTCAATTGCCTTCTTCTTCTTTTTTTTTTCTTTTTTAATATAATAATAATTATTAAATAATTAATAATAGAATTTTCCTTTATAAAAATTCATATAAATTTCATTTTTCATCATAAAATATCCCAAAAATTTCTAAAAATTTTCATTCTCATAAATCTTTAGTTAAACTCTTAAATCATGATTTTTCTTGATAAAAATCGTAACAAAACAAATTTCAGAAAAAATATCTTTCTTCATATTAAAAGAAAAATATTTCTAAAAATACAACAAAAATTCTTTATAGGCCGACATAATTATTTTAAGCTAAAAAATAATTATTTTACTTAAAAGTCTTCTTACTTTTAGCAAAACACAATCATTTGTAAGCAAATAAAAATATATTTTCTTATAACAAAATACTATTATTGAAAAATAAAAATTACGTGCCAAAACGTAAATTCTCATATTCCTTTTATAATTCTTTAATCCATGTAATAAATATACATATTTTCTACGGTTCTTATCTCTATTTTCAAAATTCTCTCTTTTATTCTAAATTTCCTTTAAATTGAAATTTTTGTTAAATTTTTACGGTTATTACATTCTTCTCCCCTTAAAGAAATTCGGTCCCCGAATTTCATCACCATAGTTGCAGATAAATACTAACCTCATTGTTCAAATAAATGCAGATATCTGGCGTGTATATCCTCCTCTTTTTCCCCAAGTAGCTTTCTCAAAAGAGTGATTTTTCCATTTCACCTTTACTGTAAATATTTCTTTTGACCGTAACTTCTTTACTTGTCTGTCCACTATTGCTACTGGTTGTTCCTCATAGGTTAAATCTTTCTGTAACTGAATCTATGGACACTGTATAACATGTGTAGAATCCGGTAAATATTTCTGTAGCATAGACACATGTAAAACTGGATGGACATTACCCAATGCAGGTAGTAAATCCAAACGATAAGCCACTGAACCGATCCTATCAAGAATTTCAAATGATTCTATATACCGAGGGTGTAACTTCCCTTTCTTTTCAAATCTCATTACCTCTTTCATTAGTGAGTCCTTCAAAAATATATGGTCACCAACTGATACTTCCTAGTTCTCAACATTTATGGTCCTTATAAACTTTTGACCGGTATTAAGTTTCCAATATTCTTTTTCTAATCAATTTCACTTTATCAATGACATCTTATAATAAATCTAACTCCACTGAGTCATTGAACAGAACATTTGTAACACCTCTTACATTATGCTTAAATCTTCCAAATTAGATTTTCAAAACTTAACTTTTCTAAATTCACTCACATATTAAGAAACCTATGATATTCATGTAAAACTTCAAATGATGCCATTGTATATTGGCATGATAATTACTGATATGAACAAGTTCAACTAAGGACAATTAATTTCTCCCGACTTTCACCACAATAATATAAAGATACTTTAAGCATAACTTCTAATGTATAAACACATCATCTAAAATTAATATCAGTCATACTATAATCTAATAAAGATCCTTAGACTGCCTGAATAACTCTCTTGAGATAATATATTCAATTCGTACTTGCCAATATTCCAGCCAATGAAAAATTTCACTTGTATATTCTTTTTACCATTATACTAGTACAATTTTTTTTATCTTAGTATATCCTTATTACCTCAGGTCATCCATATTCACAATCTATGGCTTCTTCTGAAATCTCCCTTTCTCAACAATTATCCATATGTGAATTTTATCTCAACATAATTTATATTCCAAATACTAGACTCAGTTTAGCATGATATAAATCCTTAACATAAATATCTTAATCACTTACATTATTCTTAGAAATGATTCCCAAAATATTCTCCATGTTTCCAGATTAAAAATTTCAAGATTAACTTAAATCTTACTTCCCATACTTTACTCCTCCAAAAATGTTAACACCATTAATTCCTTTGATCACATTCGTCAAAGCACCATTAGATTATCATCCATCTATTCCTTTCAAAATCTCTATTACTTTAATCTATTAATCAGTTGAACACCATAATAACTAAGTTTCAAAGATTAGAAATTAACCCTCCTTATAATAAGGAAAAAGAATCTTGCATTTAATGCCAAATATTAATATAGGACGATGCAGTAAAAAAAATGTGAAATTCATAATAGAGCATGATGCCAAAATAGGAAGTCAAAAATGTGGACGAAACATTGAAACATTAAAATCGGTGGCCGTAATTCTTGACAATTTGTAAACAAAATCTAACTACGATTTCGGCAAAAATCGGTAGCCGCAAATTTTGAATATATCTGCCAAAATCTAATTCAAAGATATTGTTATTCGGTGGAAGAATATCACATGGAAAAGAAACATTTCTAAGCTTATAAAAATCTGTGAAAAACAAAGAATACGTAGCTAACTGGTAGGATGCAGTTGATTGCTTCAAAATCGATGTAATCAATCAACTGTAAAATAACCAGTTCAAATTAAAATTTCTCAAAATAGCTAGTCGACTTAATAATATCGATAGTCGACTGGCAAAAACATTGAGGAAACAAAATAAATCATTTGATTGTCCCTCTTCAACAATTAATTGATTTGTATTTTCATTTACAACAACACCTATCACCTACATAATTTTTCTACAAGGATCAAGAAAATTCTTGGTGATACCTTAATTTTATTCTCTTGATATGTTTAATATGGGTCACAGTCATATTTATTGTAGATATACATGCTTGCCGTCATTTTTGAAAATTTTCACCTTCAATTTATCTGATATCCACCAATCACCCACATAGCTGTTCTAATTATACTCGGCCTATTCGAATAGCTATCATAAGTATGCCTTTCTCTGAGTTCTATAACTACACACGTTAGTATCTTTACTTTTATACTCAAAGTTAAGGTGTGTGCAACTATGAAAGGAATCACATTCCGTCAGTTTCGAAATATTTGTGTCTTTTGTGGTTCCAATCCTGGAAAAGATGCAGAGTATGTGAAAGCGGCACAAAACCTAGGTATGGTGTTGGCCAGAAGAAAACTTCATTTAGTCTATGGTGGAGGTAACCGTGGGTTAATAGGGTGTGTGGCTACATCTACACATATAGGAGGATGCCAAGTTCTAGGTATTATTCCTACAGCTCTAGATGTATTAAACATCACAGGAAAAACAGTTGGGGAAGAATTTAGGGTTGCATCCATGCATGAGCGCATGGCTAGAATGATGAGCAATGCTGATGCCTTCATTGCCTTACCAAGGGGTTTTGGTACTTTAGAAGAAATTTTCCAAATAATCTCTTGGGCACAACAAAATATACATCACAAACCGATAGGTTTGTTAAATGTTAATCACTTCTTTGATAGTCTGTTGTCTTTCCTTGATCATACTGTGGAACAAATGTTCATCTCACACTCAGCACGACGAATTCTCATCTCAGCTTCAGATGCTAAGGAGTTAATTGATGCTTTACAAGCATATGTTGATGTACCTGATCCAATCACAGCTCAAATAGAATGGACAACAGACCATAGCAGAAAGAGCAAATTGGACTTGGATCTTCATCTGTAACTGTATCAAGATGTGGACATTGTTGTACCACTTTTACTTTCTTAGGGTTATCTTGGATACCATCTTGCTAGCCACATACCTTAAGAAAGTACTATTACTAAGTCAAAATTCATATTTTGAGAATTTAGCATATAGCTGATACTCCCTTGGAGTTTGTAATACATCTTTAAATATTGCTTATGATCCTCTGAACTCTTGAAATATTCTAGTATATTATCAATAATTATAATAACAAATTAATCCAGGGATGGCTTCAATACTCTTCTTTTTTTTTATCAAGTCCATGAATGCAACTGGGTATTTGTCAAACTAAATGACATCATCAAGAACTCATAATGCCATAACAAGTCCTAAAAGAAATTTTTCGAATATCCTCTTCCCTTATCCTCAATTGATGAGATCCAAATATCAAATCAATTCAATTTTTTTTTAAATGTTGAACACCTTGTAGCTGGTCAAACATATCATCTATATGAGGTAATGAGTATTTATTCCACATTGTCACTTTATTCAATTGTCTATAATCTATGCATAGTCATAGTGATCCATCTTTCTTTTTCACAGATAGAACGGAAGCACTCCAAGTAATAGTACTAGGGTGTATAAATCCCTAGTCTAACAAGTGTCACAATTGATCCTTCAATTCCTTGAGTTCAGTCGGTGCCATTCTATATAGAGGTATAGACACTGGTTGGGTTCTAGGAAGTAAATCAATACCAAATTATATTTTACATTTCGAGGTAATCCTGGCAATTCTTTAAGAATTACATTAGAAATTTTTTTTTAACCACTGGAACTTGATTTACACTAATATACTTTATGTCAACATCTCTCATCATTGTCAAATATTCTTGACACCTTTCTATAATCACTTATGGGATGTTAAAGCAGAGATTAAATTACTGGGTATCTCACTACGATCCCCTTGTATTAAGAAAGAACATTCTCCAAGAATATTGAATTTAATCACCTTATAGTGACATTTCAAAATGACATGACATAATGCCAACAAATTCATTCTCAAAATCACATCACAGTCTACCATATCTAGACAACCGGGTACAACGGATGTCACATTCAGAAACAATCATATTTGGTATCTGTCTCAATTCCTTAAATTCTTTAAGACGCAAATCTCTTTCACTTTCAAGCTATAATTGATCCATAGATACTTCTTAAGATGTCACATTATTCAATCTATCTTATACTATAAACTTTCACAACTTGAAATAGAAAAGAATTTGAAACCCTATAGAATCCCTCAGCAGCACCTGAAGTATAAATATGTCCGGCTTATATCAATACTAAAGGTCCTACTAAAGAATCCTTTGCTCTGATTGTCACAGGGAAACCTAATGCTCTGATACCAACTTGTCACGCCCCTAATTTTAGGGCACGTGAAACACGTATATCATGAACATATATTTTCCATAAACATGAATATCTCAATCCTTTATCAAAGAAACAAATACATATAGGTTTTCCCATACAGATACCATATACAAATCAAGTACATATACATTAGAGTACAACAGAAGCAAGGATCCTGCCTGTGATGTTCAGAGCAACTCTAAAGTACATTTATATTACATTTGTAAATACTGAGAGCCAAGAAACAATTTAGGCTCACCACAGAAGTACGACACATTGTCGATCAAGAAGCTGCAGGACCAAACTCTGGGTCTTTATCTGAAAAATATGTCAACCACGTGTAGTGAGTTTTACAACTCAGTGAGCAGACAATACCTCCTATAACCTCTCAAGTCAACATATAGATGTACTCTTTATTTTTAAACTTCTCACATTGAAAATCACAATTCAGAGATACATCCATATGGGACCCGCATTTTCAAATTTTCTTAGTTCAAATCACATTCGAATATCTGTAACCACATATAATACAATATGGTCTAAAATCAAACTTAATATGCATTAAAAATTCATTCTTTTTATATAATGCTCAAGTATGTCACAATTTTTTCAATATACTCAATAGATAAACATGGAATGTGAGTTAATCACCCTTCTGCCTCTTCACATTACCATAGTCACAGTCACGATAGGTAATCAGGGAATGTGAGTTCATCACCCTTCTGCCTCCTCACATTACCACTGACTACAATTTCAATAGGTCAACAGGGAATGTGAGTTCATCACCTTTCTACCTCCTCACATTACCACTGTCATCATCACAATAGGTAATCAGGGAATGTGAGTTCATCACCCTTCTGCCTCCTCACATTACCACTAATACCTCCTTCACAATACCATCTCAAGCCATATAACCCGTCAATATTCATCAATACATATATATATATATATATATATATATATATATATATATATATATATATATATATATATATATATATATATATATATATATATATAATGTATAAAAGTGCACATCCATCAAATGCAATGCATAATTATCAAACAACTCACCATTCAATCATATTTGGCAACTTATAACTTTACATATCATGCAAAACAAAGCTTTCAATCTCAGTACATTCCTCTGTCAAAACTTTCCAATCAGGGAATCACATATACATGCCCAAATCTGAGGCAAACATAGCACTGTAAAATCAATGCACATGCATAACATATTTTCTTTGTCATGTAATGCAAAATACATTTATAAATCGCATGTTCAACGTGTTTCAAAATTTATTTCAAAAGTCATACTCTTCTTGAACTAAATATCATATTTCAGACATTCCAAACCATTTCAGAAACATATGAAAGTATAAATAACATGTAATCATACTCATTTATCAATATAAAATTCAAAAAGAGTAAAAACAAGCCATAGGAAGAATTATCTACTCACAGGTAAGGGCTCCAAATTGGACAGCCCTAAAATCCTCGTTTCTGGTCCAACTTCGGTAAAATAAACCTCAAAATCGAGTCTGAAAGGTCCAAATACCTTGAAAATGACTCCGGATTTGCTAAATTTGGCCTCTAGGAGCTCGGTCAATGCTAAGGTACTGTTCACGTTGAAAAATACTATTCACCACCGGAATCACTATTCACCATCACTATTCATCACTGAAAATCACTATTTACCGCACTATTCATTGCTGGAAAACACTATTTACCATCACAAAATTTTTACCAAATCAACGAAATAAATTCATATCCTAATGTTTATCTAGTTTCTGAATCCATCTACGAAGTCAGATTTTTAATTAGAAGTCTCTAAGTAAGATTTTAAGAACTTACCTTTTACCGAGATTTTCTACTTCAGATCTACGGCGATTCAATGGTTGATTTGAAAAATTGATCGGTCAAAACTGAAGTATTCGTCGTCCTGAATCCAATAACACTTTCAGTTTTGAGATCGGAAGCTCATAAGTACTCCAAATCGAAAGATAAAGTTGTAGATCACTATTCACTCACTATGCATATTCTTCGATTTTTCTCGAATCTGATATCGTCGCCCTTGGTTTTCATTTTTCAATTGCCTTCTTCTTCTTCTTCTTTTCTTTTTTAATATAATAATAATTATTAAATAATTAATAATAGAATTTTCCTTTATAAAAATTCATATAAATTTCATTTTTCATCATTAAATATCCCAAAAATTTCTAAAAATTTCCATTCTCATAAATCTTTAGTTAAACTCTTAAATCATGATTTTTCTTGATAAAAATCGTAATAAAACAAATTTCATAAAAAATATCTTTCTTCATATTAAAAGAAAAATATTTCTAAAAATACAACAAAAATTCTTTATAGGCCAATATAATTATTTTAAGTTAAACAATAATTATTTTACTTAAAAGTCTTCTTACTTTTAGCAAAACACAATCATTTTTAAGCAAATAAAAATATATTTGCTTATAACAGAATACTATTATTGAAAAATAAAAATTATGCACCAAAACGTAAATTCTCATATTCCTTTTATAATTCTTTAATCCATGTAATAAATATACATATTTTCTACGGTTCTTATCTCTATTTTCAAAATTCTCTCTTTTATTCTAAATTTCCTTTAAATTGAAATTTTCGTTAAATTTTTACGGTTATTACGCTTAGAGTATATCGAGATGTCATCAATGAACACTATCACAAATTGATCTAGGTATGGTCAAAATATGCGATTCATGTAGTCCATGAAAATTGTAAGTGTATTTGTCATCCCGAAGGGAATTATGAGAAACTCATCGTGCCCATACCTAGTCTTGAAAGTTGTTTTTGGTTCATCCTCCTCTTTAATCCTAATCTGATGGTATCCTGATCTCAAGTCAATTTTAGAAAAGATGAAGGCTCCCTTAAGGTGATCTAATAAATCATCTATCCTAGGGAGAGGATACTTATATTTGATAGTCACCTTATTTAGTTGTCTGTAATCTATGCATAGTCTCAAGCTCCCGTCTTTCTTCTAAACAAATAATATAGAAGCTCCCCAAGGTGATACACTTGGTCTAATGAATTGCTTGTCTAACAATTCCTCCAATTGTTTCTTAAGTTCCTATAGTTCCTTCGAAGCCATTCTATAAGGTGCAATAGAGATAGGCTCTATCCTGAGTAGGAGATCAATAGAGAACTTTATCTCTCTTTTAGGAGGTAAGCCTGGAATATCTTATGGGAATACTTCAGGAAACGTGTTGGCTCTTGAGATTTCATCAAGCTTCGGTTCGACTTCTAAGTTTTATAAATATAAGAGAATGTATCCAAGTACTACATTCTTCAACTACCTATTAACTTGATTGGCATTAAGTATCAATAACTGGATCTCCTTTTCTAATGTAAGAGATAGAAATTCAATGGTCTTGTTGCAACAATTCAGCATGACCCAATTTCTAGACATCCAGTCTAACCCTAGAATGATATCAATACCTTTTAAAGGAAGACAGACAAGGTCTATAGAAAACGTTTTCTCCTAAATAGCGACCTGACAGTCTTTACATACAAAGGAAGTTAAGACATTTTCCCTTGTTGGAGTTACTACAGATAACTCATAGGGGGTTTCAGAAATAAGATACTGAAGCTCCCTAATACATTCTTTTGATATAAATGAATGCCTAGCACCAGAGTCAAACAACACCATAAGAAAAAATCCATAGATATAGCATGTACCTTGAATCATTTCAGGGGATTGAGCTGCCTCTTGGCTACTCAGGGTGAAAACCTTTTTTTTCACCTGAGGCCTCTATTTCGGCTGCTTCCCCAAATTCTGTGGGTAATTCTTTGCAAAATGACTCTTTTGTCCGCAATTGAAGCAAACATCTGATCCTATGTAGTATGGCCGGTTACCATGCATATGTCCGCAATTAGTACACTTGACTGTGGAAAATTTTTGTTGGAAGGGTCAAGGACTTACAATCATTGGCCTCTTGCCAGTACCTTTTCCTTTTCCTCTAACATTTCTGCTAGAGTTTTATGGCCCGTTCTTCCTTTTCCAAAAGTTTCATCTTTGTTTATCATCTACCACTGCCCTCAAGCTCTTATCTAGGTGTCTGCATTTATTTATTAGAGGTACAAACTCCCTAATCTCCATAGCTACAACAACATTCCTTATCTCTGGATTCAATCTCACATAGAACTTAACAGTCTTCCATGCTTCATCGGAGTTAAATCGCAGGTAAAAGGAAAACTTAAACAAATCATCAAATATCGCAATGTACTGGTCTACGATCATACTGCCCTACCTAAGTTGGAGAAATTTAATCTCCTTCTCTTCCTACACAGTACTTAAGAAGTACTTTTCCAAAATGGTGTCTTTGAACACCTACCAGGTGATCTTCCTTCTTTGGTGAGCTACAAGTTCTCTAGCTCTACACCATCAGCATTCTGCTTCATCTTTTAGCAAATATGCAGCAAAGATAACTTGCTACTCCTCATTACAACCCATCACTTCAAATATTTTCTCCAGTTCCATTATCCACCTTTCAGCTACAATCGGGTCAAAGCCACCTTAAAAAGAAGGTGGTCTAGTCCTTAAGAAATCAGATATGTCGTTATCATTCTCTGTCATCTGGTTATTAGCACCATTTTCACCATTATGGTTATTAGCATTCTAGAGGTATTGCAGAATTTGGTTGATGGTGGTGACTTGGTCTCGAATTTCCGTTGCAAGGTTGTGCAGGGTTTCCTCCACATTGTTTAATGGATTCCTCATTGGTGGTGCCATTTTCTACTGTGGTAAAAACAAAGTTATGTTGTTATTGAGGTGATCAAGCCAAATAGTTAGTTTCAAAAAATTTAACAACAGTCATAACACTAACTCGGCATATAGATAAAAAACACTAGTAATTTCTTACCTATAGGAACTCACTGATCCCCTATACAGTACAACTACAACATACTCAATACACTATAAGTATTGATTCAGATAACCATCCACCCACTGGCTATCTAGGATTGACCTTCTCTGATACCAATTATGTAACAACTCTATATATATATATATATATATATATATATATATATATATATATATATATATATATATATATATATATATATATATATATTATCTAAAATTCCATGAAGTCATTACCTCTTTACTTCTAACTATTTAACTCATAATAACATTCAAGTAAAATTAATCAAACATAATTAAGGTTTATAAAATACCATTAACACTTATACAATTGTGGGTTCACATACACATTTTTAATCAAAACATCTGTACAAAAACCAAACACATATAAGTCTACATTTTATTCATCTATATTGACCAATTTTGGAGACACGGGTGCAAGTGGTTGTACCTTCACTAGGATCTTAGCCAACTCGATCCAACGTAAGCTAAAGCCCGATCATAGAGAATATCTGCATAACTTAGTTTTCTGAACATGATATGGAAATATAGTAAGAATTAAATCCCAATAGGTTAAATAATAAATCATAATTATCTTCAATATGGCTCATCATATTATGTTCATCTGTATAAACTACAGTAAATATCTTTAGGTCATATAAATGCACGTTATCGATGCACATGAAAATCGTACAGTTATGACATGTATGGTATAAATAATTATTTTCAGAATATCATATGATGGCTATCAACTAATTTTCCTTTTAAGCTACTCCGGTCAGGATAAGTACTTTCTACTCTCCGGTACGGGCTTTTTTCGCTCCATCCGAGATGGCACAATTTCTTTTCTTATTAACATACTCATAGTCATTGGTAGGGCATCCCCTACTAGTGCACCACATAGACAGCCATGTGACCGTGCTCATTTCTTTTCTTATCACATTAATACCAAAAGATATGATTTAATAACAAGTATGTTCATTTTACTCACATGCCATAATTTTTTATCAAAATATAATCATTACCAAAAATCATTGGTAATCAAGCCATAAACATAATCGTTTCAAATATTACTTTATAAAATATTTCTATGTAAAAATTACACACTTAAGATGGTAAGAAGTTCATGTAATGGCAATGGCTATGGCATACACTAGTCATTTATTATTTTCATTTATAAGATTCTTCTTCTTCTTTAAATATTATTTTTCTCTCTCGCTAAACAAAGCAGAATACCCTCATTTTAAATCTGATTGAAGTGATCTTGGTGTCAATTGAAAGATAACACAATCCTCTAAAACCTATATGTTAAACATTTTAGTGAAATCTTAAGCAATCATGGAGTTACTACTCCATCAAATTCAATGTTGTTTCTTCTCGGGTAGGTTCAGACCTCTACTTACTAATCCAACCATATATCCCTCATATGAACTCCAATTGAGGTGATTCCAAAGCCTATAAAACGCTAAGACACTTATATATAACTTTAATGTTTATCAATACTTCAGATTCCTTACTAATTATTCTTAGAAAATTGAAAACAAAAATGCTTACATTTATCAACCTGGATTCTAGATTGATTCTGACCTTTACTCATAATCAGCCATATCTCCCTCATATGGACTCCAAATTAAGTGATTTTAAAGCCTATAGATTTGTGAAACACACACACACACACACAGATATATATATATATATATATATATATATATATATATATATATATATATATATATATGTTTTGTTAACAATTTCCTTTAATTCCCTATAGATTTTACCCAAAAATTCAAACACAAAAGCATACTTAACAGATTCTTCCCTGGTTAGCTAGTTTTTAACCTTTGCTTACTAATTTGACCATATCTCCCTCATAATGATTCCAGTGGCTAAATATTCGAGAGACATATATCTATATTTATCATGATAATAATTTCTTTTAATTACCTACAGATTTATCCTAGAAATTCAAACACAGAAGTATACCTAACAGAGTCTTCTCTGGTTAATTATTTTCAAACCAATTCTTACAAATTAGACAATATCTCCCTCATCTGCACCCCAAATTATGTGATTTAAGTGGCTAAAAATCCATAAGACATAGATCTATATATTTCATCTTAACCATTTCTTTTAATTCTTAACCGATTCTACCCAGAATTTCAAAAATAGGAGCTTCTCTGGTTACTCTGAGATACATTTTTCTAACCAAACCTTTCCTAAGGATTTAGCTCATCATTATATTATATCCTCTTCCATTTTCTTTCTAATTTACATCTAATTATATTCCATCAATTTTTTACCACATTCAAATATACAAAAATAGCAGCATAAAAATCCTAAAATTTTGCCACCTATAGCCATACCTATGCAGAACTTTCCACACCAACCAAAATGTTCAAAACATCCATAATATGGAAGATGACATGTAACATGATATAGCAACATCCATGATCAATCATAAAATAGAAAATTTCATCAAAGTTCTAGGATAAAAATCCCATATAAATGTTATAAATTTCAAGTATTTTCTTCAAAAAGAGATATTGTTAAACCTACCTAAAGATCTCCCTAGCTCACTTAATGAATTATTTTTTGTGTTTCCTCTTGAAGGAAGTAGTAAGATTCCTCTTTTCCATTGGCGTTTCTAGCAGCTTAAATAAGAGAAGGACAGTCAGTTTTTGAACTCTAAGGATGAAGAGAAAAGATCGATTCAAGTGAAGATTAAGCTAACTTACCTTGAGTACTTAGTTATCTAGACTTCTCCTTCTTCTTCCTTCCTTTCTTCTCCTCTCTTTCTCTCCTTTTCTCACTCTACCTTGCTTCTATTTTTCCTCTCCCTCACTTGGACTAAATTATAATGTTATAAGGGAGGGTTTTTGCTTAAATAAACAATCAAGTGGTTCACCTTTCATGATCATGGGTCTACCTTATCACAATTCGGATGCACTTGGTTGTTTTTTGGGGAAAGACAACTCATGTTCTTGTCTTTCTCTCCATTAGTCAAGATATGTATAGTAAAAGGAGATTTGTATTTTGAAAATCATGATAAAATGTTCTTAAGATAAGGGACAAGGTCCCTTTGATATAGGGATTCATTTCCTTTTTCTTTTGTCTCACTTAAGTATGATAGGTTTGCCTTTCTTGGTGGCAAATTTTCAGCCCTTCAGTTTCCCTTACTTGGCTGACATTATTTATGTAGGATAAGGATGTTTTGTCATAATGCTATATATTATTACCCACTTGTTGAAATTATGAATATATGATATAGATGCTTTGTCCTAAAGCCATGTATTATTAACTCCTTGTTCAAATTATGAATGTAGGATATAGATGGTTTGTCTTAATGCCATGTGACCTAATCTTGATTATTATTAAACTTCTATTTCCTCACATGATTCTTATTTTTCCTTTTTGGATTTTGGCTCATTCTTACCCATTTCCTTTGCTTTGTCATATTTTCATGATTTTTGGGCTATCGGTCTAACTTCTATATCCTAGTCCAAGTCTATGTTTTATTTCTTGTTTGGGCTATCCTATTGGCTTGTTGAAATTCATGTGAAGTAGAAAAACTCTATATGAAGTGTCCATAGGTGAAAGCCCAATTTATGGGTGGAAATGTTAAACTTAGTAACTCTTGAATTATGAAAAATTACCCGAATCCAATCTTTTTGAAATTTTAAGACCTTTACTTTCTTTACAAAAGTTTATCTTCCTTACTCAAGAATTTTGCCTCTCTTTAATATGTTATTTCTAATTTTCCTATTAGGTTTTCTCTCTTTACCTATTCCCTTAATGTTAGAAACATTTTCTATGAATACATATAAGGTGAAGAATTTCTAAGAATTATATTTCCTAGATATCTAAAAATTTTCTAATAAATTTTATGTCCTTAATTAATTATTTATGTACCTTTATTAATAAAAGAAACGAAATTATAGATGTTACATTAAATATTTATGTACCTTTATTAATAAATGAAACGAAATTAGGGATGTTACAAAAGTTATATGATTACCTTTGAAAATGACATGTATATGTGATTACCCTGATTGGAAAATTTCTAACAGAGGAATTGTACTGATACTGAAATTTCTAAATTATACTAAAACCTCTATTTTGAACGATATGACATATGTACAAATATGATTTCTGTGGAGGAATCCTATTAGAAATATTGTTTGCTAATAGCAGGTGATGTTAGCCTTGGTGCACCTTGATACCTCAGCTAGCAAGGGTGGTGCTAACCTCGGGTGACGGCCAACACACGGGATATGATATGTGAAGGAGAGTAGGATGCCTCTTATCTGGGCAAGATGCCGGCTATATGATATGAGATTTGCCTTTCCTTGCTTTATGCTTAGAAAATTGCCCATATTAAAGTCCCTTCACGTGTCCTCTTGAATGGTGGTAAGGCAAACCTTAGCTGGAATGTTAAGTGTAACATCCCTAATTTCATTTCATGTATTAATAAAAGTACAAAAGTATTCAAAGTAACATCCATAATTTCATTTCTTTTATTGATAAAGGTACATAAATATTTAATTAAGAAAATAAAATTTATTAGATAATTTTTAAATTTCTAAGGAAATATAATCCTTAGAAATTCTTCACCTTACGTGTATGTATAGAAATGTTATAATATTAATGGAATAGGTAAAGAAAGAAAACCAAAGAGGAAATATTAGAAATAAACATGCTAAAGAAAGGTGAAATTCTTAGGTAAGGAAGATAAATTTTTGTGAAGTAAGTAAAGGTCTTAAAATTTCAAGAAGATTGGATTAGGGTAATTTTTCCTAATTTAAGAGTAAAAGTTACTAAGTTTAGTATCTCCACCCATAAATTGGGCTTTCACCTATGGACACTTTATATAAAGTTTTTCTACTTCACATAAATTTTTAGCAAGCCAATAGGATAGCCCAATGAAGAAATAAAACATAGACTTGGATTAGGATATAAAAATTGGACCGATAGCCCAAAAATCATGAAAATGTGACCAAGCCCATTATGAAAGGTAGAATTTTAACCAAAGTAAAGAAAATGGGCAAGAATGAGCCCAAACCTAAGCGGAAAAATAAAAATAAAAATGAAAGTAAAGTGATGAAATAATGGTGTAATCAAGATTAGGTGACGTGGCATTAAGACAAAAATTTAGCAAGTGGTGTGATATCCTACATTCATAATTTTAGCAAGTGGTATGATAATACAAGTCTTTAGGACAAAACATCTATATCCTACACTCATAATTTTAGCAAGTGGTATGATAATACATGGCATTAGGATAAAATATTCTTATCTCACACAAATAATTTCAACCAAATAATAGAGACTCAAGGGCTAGAAATTTGCCACCTAAAAAGGCAAACCTATCATACTTGATTAGGACAAAAGAAAAATGAAATGAATCCCTAAATCAAAGGGACATTGTCCCTTATCTTAGAAACATATTATCATAATTTTCAAAATAAAAATCTCATTTTGCTATGCATATCTTGACTAAGGAAGAGGAAGACAAGAATATAAGTTGTTTGTTTTCCAAAAATTCAACCAAGTGTATCTTAATTGTGATAAAGTAGACCCATGATCATGAAAGTTGAATTATTTGATGGTCTATTTAAGCAAAACCCACCCTTACAACATTAGAATTTTCGTCCAAGTGAGGGAGAGGAAAAATAGAAGCAAGGTAGAGTGAGGAAAGGAGAGGAAGGAGAAGTCTAGAGGACTAAGTGCTTCAGGTAAGTTTAACAATATTTCTTTTTGAAGAAAACTTTTGAAACTTATAATATTTATATGAGATTTTGATCTTAGAACTTTGATGATTGGTCATGGATATTGCTATATCATGTTATTATTTTGTATGTTTGAATACTTACGCTAGTGTAGATAGTTCTGCATAGGTATGGCTATGGGTGACAAAAAGTTTAGCTTCAGTTTTTAAATTTTTGGGATGAATCAGTAAGGAATTTAAAGAAATGGTTAACATAAAAAATGTAGATCTATGTCTCACGGATTTTTAGCCACTAGAATCTCTCAATTTGGAGTTTGTATGATGTAGATATGGTTCGATTAGTATGCAGTGGTCAGAAATTGGTTAACCAGGGAAGAATATTTTAGGATAGCTTATGTGTTTTAATTTCTGGTAACTTTCTGTAGAGAATTAAAATACATGGTCAACATAAGAATTATAGATATATGTGTCATAGAATTTTATCCACTGTAATTACTCAATTTGGAGTCCATATGAGGTAGATACGTTCTGATTAGTAAGCAGTGTTCAGAAAATGATTAATTAGGGAAGAACATGTTAGGATAGCTTTTGTGTTTTAATTTATGGGAACATTAAGTAGGAAATTCAAATAAATGGTTAACATATGAATTATAGATATATGTGTCACAAAATTTTATCCACTAGAATTACGCAATTTGAAATCCATATGAGGTAGATATGGTCTGATTAGTAATCAGTGGTCAGAAAATGGTTAATCAGGGAAGAATATGTTAGGATAGCTTCTGTGTTTTAATTTATGGGAACATTCTGTAGGGAATTAAAATACATAGTTAAGATACGAATTATAGATATATGTGTCACATATTTTTACCCATTGGAATCACTTAATTTGGAATTTTTATGAGGGAGATATGGACCGATTAGTTGGCAGAGGTCAGAACCTATCCGAGAAGAAATAACATGTACATTGAGGGAGTAATATCACCTTGATTTCGTAATATTTTGCTAAACTATTCAACATAATAGTTTTAGATAATTGTGTTATCTTGAAATTGACACCAAGATCACCTACATCGAAGTTAAATTGAGTGAGTTATGCTCTGATTAGTAAGAGAAGGTTAGATACGATGAAAACCTGCATCAAGAAATTAAAGAAATAAAATTAATATTTAAAAAAGAAGAATCTTATAAATGAAAATAATAAATGACTAGTATATGACATAGCCATTGCCATTGTATGAACTTCTTATCATCTTAAGTGTGAAATTTTGACATGGAAATATTTTATAAAGTGATATTTGAAATGGTTATGTTCATGGCATGATTACCAATGATTTTTGGTAATAGTTATATTTTGTTGAACATACTTGTTATTGAAAGCATATTTTTGGCTATAATTGTGAAAAGAAAAGAAATGAGCACGGTTACATGGCAATTCGTGTGATGCACTAGTAGGGGACGCCCTACCAACGGTTATGATCATGTTAATGAGAAAAGAAAGATAAAGTGGGCCATGTTGGACGGAGCGAGAAAAGCCCGTACCAGAGAGTAGATAATACTCACTCTGACCGGGGTAGCTTGATATGAGAATAAATTGATAGTCATCATATGATATTCTAAAAATAGTTAATCCTGTCATACATGTCATTATTGTACAATTCTCATGTAAATAGATATAGTGCATTCATGTGACCAAAGATATTTGCTGTAGTTTATACAGCTGAACATGACATGATGAGCTATATTGATGATGATTTATTGTTGAACTTACTGGGATTTAATTCTCACTATATTTCCATATCATGTTTAGAAAATTAGTTATGCAGATTTTTCTATGGCTCTAACTTTTAGTGCACGTTGGATCAAGTACTTTATGTTGGGAAGATCCCAGAAGCAAATAAAATGTTTATAGTCGAGTTGGCTTAGATCCCGGTGAAGGTGCAACCACCCGCACCTGTATATCTGGAATTGGTCAACCAAAATAAATAAGATGTAGATTTTTATGTGTTTGATATGTTGTACGTATGTTTTGATTGATGACATGTATGTAAACTCTATATTGTATAATAATAATAAATAAAAAATTTGTTATATTAAGTATAGGCAAATGCTACACCACCAAAGTACGGAAGGGCTTGAACTCTTATATGGTGGTTCTGATATAGGATCCTCCTAATATTTTCATGTGAAATATTTTGATGCATAACAACATTTATTTAATGATCATATAGTATAGTATATGGTTTTGGATATTTGAATATCCTTTATTTTAAGAATATTTAAAATGCGTGTCCTATATAGATGTAATTTTGAACTGTATTTCCTATGTGACAAATTTTAAAATATGAGTACATCCATATGTTGACCTAAGAGGTCATAGGACACGCAAAGGTGGTAGGAAAAATCTTTGCGTGTCCTCTACACAATTGTTGTGTGTGTTTTATAATTAACCGCAAGCGCACGGTATAGCTGTAGCTAGTCCGGCGAGTACAGGTCGTATCCCACAAAGAACAATGTCAATTACTAGAATTATACAAAACAAGCTATCTAAATCGATGTAATCCGATTAGAGAGTGTCACAATTAAATAAATAAAGATAATCAATTAAACAGAGTCTAGGGTTACGGTTCACCACACTTATGATACTTAACAACTAATAAGTACCTCTAATTGCAATTATCTAGGTTATTGGGGATGGTTTAGCCTTAATTAACTAACAATCTCTTTCAAGCGTTACTAATTGTACCTAGGTTAATCCAATTACCTACTTTCGTGGTTCTTAGTTCAACCTAGGTCCATTAAGCTCTATGCCAACCATGGACTACAATTAATTGGTTTTCTCGTGCCCATTAATTAATTCATTCCTAGAGAGCCTTAAACTACTTTCGTGATTAAGATATCCCTAATTAACTATTAGGTTCTGGTATCAATCTTCACCTTTCAGTCCATCAATTAATATCCTAAGACATGATAAATATTGGCCAAACATTCATCAACTCATATAACCAATGCATAATAGCTAATCCTAATTAACCATGGATAACACAATTAGGGTTCCAACAATTCAATTAACAGAATGTATCATCACATTATAAGTGGGTTTACCAAAACCCTAGATCAAATCTACTCAACCATAATTAAAAGAGAAAAAATAATCAAATTCATTAAAGTAATCATCAATGGTCAATATAAACTAAAAGGAAGAGTAGAAGAAGAGATGAGTGTAGAGATAGAAAGATAGAACCTGGATGAAGAATGTAATGATGAAATAAAAACTTGAATTGCTGTAAAATCTACTCTAAGAACATGAATTAAACATTAACCCTACTCTAAACCTAATCTAATGGTGTTTCCTAAGCCTAAAATTGAGTAAAAATAATCCTTAATGTGTCCCTCCTCTTTTTGGCTGCGTATCCCCTTCAATATATATCAATTTTGGCGGCCAAAACCCTAAAAAAGACTATGTGTACGGACTCGAAGCACGGACGTGTTCCAAGACACGGCCTGGCTGTGCTTTGAGCTAGATTCTGCGAAGTTTCTGCAGCTTTTTCCCAGAACACGACTTGGCCGTGTTGCATGCCACCAAGCACAGCCTGGCCGTGTTGGGAGCTGCCATGCTCCTTTCTTGCTGATTTTTGGTGGGCTTCCTCCTTGCTTCCTTCTCATCTTGTTCCAAGTCCATATGGCACTTTTCATGACTGTTTTTCCTTGCTTCTTAGCCTCTTTTGCTCACCTACAAGTATAAAAACAACTAAAGCAATATCTAAAGCAAAGCATAACCAAAAGCAAAGAAATAACCACAAGTTTACTATAAATTAGAGGATAAAATATAGCCATTAAGTACTCAAAATTCCCCTTTATCAACAATACAATCTATATTTGTTTTTTTGTAAACCTCCTATAGCATGAAGTTCATCTTAATGAATTCAACATTAAAGAGGAGGAAGACAAGAAGAAGAAGTCTATAGCCCTCAATCCCACTTCATCTCACCAAGGGGAGGAAGACGAGAGTGATAAAGGTAACAAACACCTCGGTAATACTATTGGAAAGATATTCTTGTTCCCTTTGTAAACAATCAAAAACCTTATCCATTTAAGGTCATCTTTATGCTTAGAAATTGCTTTGCTCCTCAGTTATTAAGCATTAGTCTTTGTACTTTTAACTCCTATGGCTTTACCATTTGTTTTCCCATTCCTTAGCCTTCAAGTCATCATTACCTACACTATTAAACAATAAAGAGTCATTTATTCCTGTTTGAAAAAATTATTAACAAAAGAAAAGGAATTAAGCTAATATTGATTCAATGGACAAGCAAAATAATGCCAAAAAAAGGTGAAAATAACTATTAATGATGACTTATCAATACTCCTTTATTGCCTTATTAGGAATCTCCCTTTCCATTGGTCTATGTTCTCTAGTAGCTCTTAACCCATAAGTGTTTTTAAGAATTTTCTTTTAATCTTTGGATCAACCAGGAAAAGGTCCTAGTTCCTAAAGCAATGCATACACAATTAAAGGATACCTGCAAAAATAAGAAGAAACTATTGAATTAAAAGAGATAAATTAACTTATGATATTAACTAATAATTAGTAAGATTCCCAAACAATAGTGCCAACAACTTGTTTGAGTTAAAATTTATTATAAGTACTATGTAATCACACTTGTCGACTAGCAATACAATGAGTGAGTAACAGAGTTGTCTCCCGTAATAAATTTTTTTATTACTATCAAATTACTACACCATAACCCCTCTTATTTTATCCAAGCAATCTATTCTTTAAAGAGATTAGAAAGCAAATAAAACCAGTTAAACTACTAGTGAATGCAAGAGAGATAACAAATTGAAGGCAATTAAATAAAACCTTGGAATTCAATTTCACTTATTTACTTCATCTAACTTCCCTTATTTACCTAATCTTAATATAAAAAATTAGATTACTAAATGATAGAAAATGGAATAAATGATAGAAAATGTGTGTTAGTTTTGATATTAAAGATAAAAGGAGGAGTGCTAGAATAAATTTGGCTAATATATAATCCATAATGAAGTGTATGTATACACATATACCTAAACAAGATTTTCATTAATGAATGGATTAGTAAATGATAAGAAATGGATGCTTATGAGCAATAACAATAAGTAAAAATTTAGGTGCATAAATAAAATAGATAAGGGGTTTAGTAATGTAAAGTAATTAATTAAGAAACCAAGACAAATTTGCATAACGAGAAATAGGAAGTAGTAGTGGAATTAAGGGTGATATGAAAAGCTATTGTTAAGCAAAGGTAAGTGGAGATATAATGAAGTGCAAGAATGTAAGTAAGTAAATTAGATATAAAAGAGCATTTTAACTATTTTTTAGATACTTGATAATTTAATTAAAACTATATGATCACCTTAAACAATTAGTGATATTAGTACTTGAGATATGAAATTGCTCTAATGGATGACTACAAGGAACTTAAGGAAAATAAACAAGTAAAGATAAGGAAATAGCTAAAGAATAAGGCATTTAATAAGGCCATGTGTAACATCCCCGATTTTTCTTTATGTTACTAATTGGAATTTATTTCTTTTAGAGAGGAGAAAGCATATTGGATCTCAAGGGAGGATTAAATTATTTTACAATATTACTCCAATCAAATAAGATCTTAGGATGGTTAAAATGGCCATTATGTAATTTCATTGAGATAGAAATTTTGTAAATACTCTAGGATGACATTTTTGTAAATACTTTAGGATGGTATTTTTGTAATTTATGGAGGATGGCATTTTTGTAATTTAAGGGGTGGTAGGTAGGAAAAATAATTAAAAGGGAGACGGGAGAAATTGGTAGGTAGGGAAAGAATAATAAATTAAGAAGGAGAAGGGGGAAGTGTCAACAAGAGTTTTCGGCAAGGAAAGAGGAAGAAAAGAAAGAGGAGGAAAAGAAAGAAAAAGAAAAACAAAAGAGAAAGAGGAAGAAGAAGGAAAAAGAAAAGGAAAAGGAAGAGGAAAGAGAAATCAAGGTAAATTTCTTGGTCGTCTCTCTATTTTCATCATCATTTCTTAAGGAATATCCTAATTCACGGTATGGATGTAAGATTTTTGTGAGGAAGGAATCAAGCACGCAAGTTTAAGGATTTATCTGAGATAGGCTTAACATCTACTCATAAATTTTGTATAAAATTATATATATACTTTTTAGATGTGATTTTGGATAACATGTAGTCTGGATAATTATATAGAATTATGTTTGGATGTTTGGACATTTCATATGGTTGTATGGGATTATATAAAAGAAAATAAAAGGAAAAGTTAAATTAAGCTGAATTTCAGAATAATTGGGAAGCCTATATTTTTTTGGAATTCTGGGAAAATTTGGCATGGATTTTAAAGAAATGCAACATATGAATTGTAGATATATGTCTCACGGATCTATAGGCTTTAAAATTACTTAATTTAGAGTCCATATGATGGAAATATGGCTGATTAATTGAGCAGAGGTCGGAATCCAAGATAGTAAAAATAAGCGTTTTGTTTTTAATTTTCTAGGAATAATCCGTAAAGAATTTGAAAAAAATGATAAACATGAAAGTTGTAGTTAATTGGCTTAGATTTTTATAGGCTTTGACATCACCTCAATTGGAGTCCATATGAGGGAGATATGACTGATTAATTGAGCAAATGTCGGAATCAGTCTAGAATTCAGATTGGTAAAATAAGTATTTTTGTTTCAATTTTTTGGGAAGAATCCGTAAAGAATTTGAAGACATTGTAAACAGGAAAGTTGTAGCTAATTGTCTTCGCTTTTTACAGGATTTGAAATCACCTTAATCGGAGTACGTATGATGGAGATATGGTTGAATAGTGAGGAAAGGTCACATAACACAGCCAGGCCGTGTTCTGGGTTGCTTCAGCACGGGTAGGCCGTGTTCGGAGTCTTTAATCATGTTTGAAGTATTTTTCAAGCATGGTTGTGTCATGAACATGGTTAGGCCATGTTGGGGGCTGGATTATCATATTTTTTACTGTTTTCTACCTAAAAATAATCTTGTTTGTTGAAATATTTTTAGGAAACATATATCCAAGAAAAATATTTTTAAAATGATGATTTTGGTACCACAAATTACTCTTTTTCTTTATTTGATTTAAAATGAATCATATTGAATATTGGTATGTGATGAATGATTATTAATCATTTGGTATAAAAATGATGCATCATATTATGAAAGTGATTAAATGGCAAGCGTAAAGCTCATGGCGAGTTGTTTGATAATTATATATTGTATTTGATGAATATGAATTTATATATATACATTTATATGTATGGATGAATATCGACAGGTTGTATGGTTTGAGACAATACCGAGTAGGAGACGCCCTATTAGCCTGAGTGAGCCAAGGAAGGGCCACTCCAACCGGGTGACAAAAATAATGTGAGGAGGCAGATGGTGATGAACTCACATTCCCTGATCACTTATTGTGACTGTAGTCGATCGATCACTATGCATATAGCAAATGAGTGAATTGAGAACTGTGATATGTCTGAGCATTATTTTAAAAGAAAAAGGGTGAATTTTCAGTGCATATAGTATGTTAATTATGCATCAACTGAAGTACTGATTTTATCTTCACATCTTAATATTTTCTGTAGCTTATACAGCTGAACATAACTCTTATTTTTCTCATTATATTTTATTTATGTTAAGTCTACTAGGAACCTTTGTTCTCACTATTATTGTGGTGTTATGTTCAGATAAAAAGAAATGAGATGCAATAGGAAATGGCATTACTGATAGAGATCTCGATGTCAGCACCACCTCCTCACCCTTTGTATTTCAAGGGTGAATTGCTGTATAGGGACTCATATTTATGTACTGAAATATTGTATTGTATAAATATAACATGTGTGAGGTTTGTAATGTATATATAAACATATATATTATGTTTTGAAATGTTGTATTGTATAATTATAATATGTATAATGTTTGTAATAAGTATGTATACATATATATTGTGTTTACACATATGGCGTATTTAACATGCGTAATGTGAAAAAAAAAAGTAAAATAAATCAGATCTTACAAAGTTGGTATAATAATAATAATTAAATAAATAAAAAAACCGGATGTTACACCATGCAAGTTCTAGTCAGTTCCAAACATATGAATTATTTCCATTCACAACGTTGATGATGATTACTTTTGCATATCTCAAAATGATTGTTTAGCATCATAGTGGCATTGCTATTGTATTGATATATGCATGAAATGAGTTACAAATCATCATATTGAATATTTATATAACATCATGATATCAGTGACAATTTGTACCTAAAATGGTTATGATGTTGGCTATAGGAATTTGATATTATATTTGGTTGTTTAAGAAAAGAAAATGAAAACATCAGAAATGGGACAATCCTAGATGGTGCAAGGTGACCCTAGGTCTCATGGCCTCCGTATTTCTACCCAAATAGGAGATGCCCTATTCATAGACAGAGACAATATGGTTTATGCCATGCCTAGCTAATGTAAGATAAACACATTTTGGGTTGAGTTAATGCTCATTTGACTTCTCCAGTAGTGAGTTGATGATCACAGAAATAATAAATCAGTTAAACATTATATTGATGAGATATGAATGGCACTCAATATACTTTTAAAATTTTCACAACACATGATAACATGTGCATCATACATATTATATTGATTATAGATATATGCATTCTATAGTATATACAACTGAACATTATATGCTATTTTAAATGATTATACACTATGTTCACTATTAAACCTACTGGGAATTTCTATTCTCACTATTATTCATATTATGTTAAGATTAGTAGGCCACCATGCCAGTATATATGTTGACTCTGCTTTTTGTGACACATTAGGTAGAGTTGTCCTAACTAGGGAAATTTTTTGATAGTATAGAATCTTGTTATAGTGAATATGTTCGAGCCCCAGTGCACATGACACTACCACCACCACCTGTAGCATAAGGAGATTTAGATGGACATTAGATTATGTGATAGATAAGAATGACTATGTGGATACTTGTACTAACTTGACCATGCGAGAGTATTATTTTTGAAATAGTGACCAGATACCCTTTTACTTTTTGTATCACATATAGTACCCTGGCTACTATGGCTTGTATATAAACATCTTCATGGTAAAGATGCTAACCAAAAGTTCTTAGTAGCTATTTTGTAGATCTATTTATGCTATGTTGTTATATTAACTTTTTATGCCACTAAGGGATTAGTTAAGTTAAAGTGGTAATTGATTACACAAATTATTGCAGTTAAGAAGTTAAGTACTGACATAAAAAATAAAGTAGACAACCTATATCTATCAGCTTATGTATGAATAAGTAGAAATTTTTTTCCCAAGGTTATTACACTTACCATTCGTTGATTTTACTTAACTTCTCATAACAAGTAAACATGTTTAACTCTCAAATGCTCAGGGTATTAGGATATTATGCTAACTTATCCATGACACATGAAATAATTCTTTTCCAACATCTTTTGCAAATTGTTTTAGCTATATTGCCTACACCAAATGTTACATAGATGATTTGAGTCTTTTAAAGAATGTACTTGCCTTAGTTGGTGCCATTGATGTCTAACAACCGTAAAGTAGCATGATTTTGTGAAGGCCTATACCCCAAAAGTAAGGTGTGATTAATGTAAATGAATGTTGTGTGGTTCATAATCTGCAAATATCTATCTTCCTAATGTTGTGATCTTCCCTTTTTGGGTTTGATTCCCTTTAGGTTGTTTTTAAATATAGGCAATTTTCCTATATGTCAAGTAGGAATGCTTGGGTTATGTAACGTCCATTTTTTACTTTCATTTATTATTATTAATATAGCAAATTTATACGATCTGATTTACTTTTATTTTTATTTATTTACTTATTTTTTTTCACATTTCGCATATTAAATCTGCCATATGTAAAAACACAATATATATATATAAGTTACAAACCTCACACATGTAATAATTATACAATACAACATTTCAGTACATATACGAGAGTTCCTATTCAGTACCCCACCCTTGAAACACAAAGGGTGAGGAGGTGGTGCTGACTTCGAGATCTTCAATTGTAACGCCATTCCTTGTCATTTCTTATTTCTTTTTATCTAAACATAACACTATAATAATAGTGACAACAGAGGCTCCCAGTAGACTTAACATAAATAAAATATGATGAGAAAATAGGAGTTATGTTCAGCTATATAAGCTATAGAGAAATATCAAGATTTTGAGATAAAATCATAACTTTTGTTTATGCATAATTATCATACTATATATGCACTGAAAATCTATTTTTTTTGTAATGCTCAGCCATATCACGACTTTTAGTTTACTCATTTGTTATACGCATAGTGACCAATTGACTACAGTTACAATAAGTGAGCAGGGAATGTGAGTACATCACCCTCCTGCCCCCTCACATTACCACTGTCACTCGGTTGGAGCGGCCCTCCCTTGGCTCACTCAAGCTAATAGGGCGTCCCCTACTCTCAGTACCATCTCAAGCCATACAACCCATCAATATTCATCCACACACACACACACACACACACACACACACACACAGATATATATATATATATATATATATATATATATATATATATATATATATATATATATATATATATATATATATATATAAATGTATATTCATCAAATGCAATATATAAATATCAAACAACTCGCCATGAGCTTTACGCTTGCCATTTTCAAGCAACTCACCATGAGCTTTACACTTGCCATTCAATCTCATTTATAATATGACATGCATCATTATCATATCCAATAATTAATAATCATTCATCACATACCAAATGTCCAATATAATTAATTTTGAATCAAATAAAGAAAATGGTAATTTATGATACCAAAATCATCATTATAAAGGTATTTTTTTTGGACGTTTGTTTCCTAAAAATCTTTCAACAAACAAAACTATTTTTAGGTAGAAAATAATGAAAAATATGATAATCCAGCACCTAACACGGCCTACCTGTGCTGAAATAACCTAGAACACGGCCTGGATGTGTTTTGTGACCATTCCTCACTTATTCAATCATATCTCCCTCATACAAACTCCGATTGAGGTGATTTCAAATCCTATAAATCTACAACTTTCGTGTTTATCATTTCTTCAGATTTTTTATGGATTATTCCCATAAAATTAAAACAAAAATGCTTATTTCTACTATCTTGGATTCTGACTTCTGCTCAATTAATTAGCCATATCTCTCTCATATGGACTCCAAATTAAGTAATTCCAAAGCCTATAGATCTGTGAGATATATATCTACAATTAATATGTTGACCATTTCTTTAAAATATTTTTTGAATTTTCCCATAATTCCAAAAACATAAGCTTCCCAATTATTCCGAAATTCAGGTTAATCTAACTTCTCCTTTGATTTTTTTTTATATAATCCCATGCACCCATATGCATGTCCAAACATCCAAAATAGAATTCCATATAAATATCCAAACCACATGTTATCCAAAATCACATCTAAAATGTATATATATATATATATATATATATATATATATATATAATTTAATTCAAAATTCATGAGTGGATGTTAAGCCTAGCTCAGATAAATCCTTAAACTTGCGTACTTGATTCCTTCCACACAAAATAAAATCTTACATCCATACCGTGAATTAGGATATTCCTTAAGAAATGATGATGAAATTAGAGAGACGACTAAGAAATTTACCTTGATTTCCCTTTCCTCTTCCTTTTCTTTTTCCTTCTTCTTTCTCTTTCTCTTCTTTTTCTTCTTCTTTCTTTTCCTCCTCTTTCTTTTCTTCCTCTTTCCTTGCCGAAAATCCTTGCCGACACTTCCCCCTTCTCCCTCTTAATTTATCATTATTTTTCCTACCACCACCCCTAAATTACAATTTTGCCATCCTCCATTAATTACAAAAATGTCATCCTAATGTATTTACAAAACTGTCATCTTAGAGTATTTACAAAATTGTCATCTTAAGGAATTTACATAAATATCATCTCAATAAAATTACATAAATGCCATTTTAATGAAATTACATAAATGCAATTTCAATTAAATTACATAAATGTCATTTTAACCATCCTAAGATCTTGTTTGATTTGAGTAAAATTGTAAAATAATTTAATCCTCTCTTGAGATCCAATATGCTTTCTCCTCTCTGAAAGAAATAAATTCAAATTAGTAACATAAAGAAAAAATCGGGGATGTTAAAGGTTGTCTTGAAATATTGGAATCCTTTTCTTATATGTGGATTACCATATTTATGGGGACATTTTTTGGGGTTGTTCTACAATTACCACAACACATTGCGGGCATCTCACAATATGTTGGTAACCTTATTCAGCAAAATTAGTTGCTTGTAAGTTATTCTTGGTAACTTTATCATGAACAGTTGATTGTCTTGTATTAACAATTGGCTACTTATCATTAACTTATAAATTTCTCCACACTCAAAATTCATTCCATTGATTCTAAATTCCATTCCTATGTATCCCACTACCCCATTTTCATTGCTATTCATAGAAAGATTTCACTATTGGTGCTACTCAATCCACTATTTCTCACTTTCCCTCCATTTTCCATTACTTTTTCACTAGGTGAACAATGAGGACATTTACCATCTTTTGTTATGGAGTTGCTGACATATTTATTGCATGTTACCAGTATTTTTAATTAAGTTACCAATACTAACATAATGTAGGCTAGAATAGAATATTGCATTCTTCATGGGGTAAACATAGCTTGCAATGTCTGAGTGTCCCCATAGTGTATACCTGTCATTTTAACTTTATTGATACACCCCATTCTAAGTATAACCGACAAGCAAGGAAAATTTTTGTATGCACACTGCATAACTTATTTTGTAGTAATTATCTTCCTTAACAAAATTTCCCCGTACATCGTTGACCTAGCTCATGTTGCATACTAGTCCCCATTCATTGCCTTTTGTAGGATTGAACAATTGTTCATCCATTGATCATGTTGGTAATTTTTTGTTACTTTATGCAATTATGCAAATGCATGTATTGTGACTACAATATAGTGACTTGAGTAAATGATCAAACCCATAAGAACATTGAACTATAGTATTTAAGCACTACTACAATACTGTTTAGATGGTTGAGATGATAGAAAATAAAATAAAATAGAAAACATATAGCAAGTATAGAAAATATGCTTAGTTCAAGAAAGCCTAAGCATATTACTTTTTCCTAATGTTTCACTAGATGGATACTCATAAATTAACTCTTTAATTCAATACATTTCCTATTAATTAGGGCACTAAGTTATTTACTAGGATTTTCAAAACTAATAAATCTAATCAATTCCAAGTATTTCTCAACATATCTAAAGCAAATAGCAAGGGCATGGATTTAGGAATGAATATCAAGCGCTAACTGATTACATATGGTATGTAGAAATATATCTAATCTACATACAACTCAGTTAATTCACCTATTCAATTACCATAACTAAGCATATGTTATTCAATCTATAACTAATTTAACCCTTTTACAAAGAGAATATTCATTCTAAAATAAATGGTGATCAAGCAATTGAAACACGAAATCATATAATTGAATAAATAGGAAAATTGATATTGAATTACAAAAGAAATTTAGGTTTCCAACCTAGCCACACACTAGGATCTAATAATCTACCTAAACAAACTACTCTACACTACAGAATAATCTAGAAACATTTCAAAGTTGAAATATGAATACATAAAAAGAAAAATATAAGAGAAGGAAGAAAGAGTAGAAGGAATTTTGTCAAGTCCTTTTCTAAAAGCCTTTTCTTGAGCAAAAATTGAATGTTCAACTTAGGAACTACTTTTCTTCTATTCATTGCTCTTTAGTTATTTATCTGTGCTTTCTCTATATGTCTAGCATGAAGCCCTAGGTCTAATGTATATACATATGTAGAGTATGAATCAATTTAAGATATTATTATTAAATTTTACAACAACTATGAATGCCATGATGCTCATATGAGCATCACAAGACTCTATATGTACTTTGTCTTCCTCTAGCACATCTAATGTTGCGATAGTCATATCCTTTTAACACTTTCAACTTTTTATGTATAACCTTCATCTCTTCTTGGTTCGTTTTACTCCTTACTCTTCTAATATTCATTTACATACATGTACAGATAAAGTTGGATCAATTTTCATCAAAATATCAATTTAGTTAAAGTTAACTTAAAATACCATAATTTACCAAAAAGACAAGTCTAAAAATAAGATGAATTTAAGAGTAAAATAACTCATTTATGGCAAATTACCAATAACTTCTGCGATAGCTTTGGTATGTGGTATGTTCCTTTATGTAGTGAACTAAACCCTCCCATGCATGTTCATTTGGATTACCAGGGGATGTGCATAAATGTGTAGGTTATATTATAGAACAAGTTTGTAACATCCTTTGATGAGGTTGAAAACTTCCTAGAAACCGTTGGTTACTTCATCAACAAAGAGTTTGTGGTGTTCGAACAACATTCGACTACTTGTTACTACCTCCTAAAAATTCCCAGCAAATTTTCAAATGAAAGTTGACTTTATTTTATATGATTAAACTATTTATCACTATCAGAAAAATTTGTCCCATTTACATATTTGAAATGACTATGTGACTTAGACATTCGAATATTTCTCACTACCATTTAAAAATATTTCGAATTACTGCCGATAGTGGACTTTTGTTATTTTTCCATCAACATTTCCTCGCTATCCTTTAAAAAGTTTCAATGCTTTTGCATAACTAGTAACTAAGTGTGATACAAGCTCTCTTTGTAGGGTTACCAACAATTATTGTATGTTACCAACATTTTCAATTCAGCAAGCAACACATTGAACATCACCAAATTATGAGTTTTTGCTAATGTTAGAGTTATCACTACTATTAGAGTAGTAGCATGAGCACACACTCACAATAAAGGCTTCCAAGATAGTTTCCACATGGCAGGTCATTCATAAGTTTTCATCAATATAAACTTGATTACAAATATCATATTGATTTTTCAAACTTTTTTAATTAGTTAAATGGGACATTTCATCACACTCTCTTTTACTATAGTCTATAAATGGCTACTCTCTATTAAGCATGTTGCCTCAATTACCCATACTCTTATTATACTTACCAATATGGACACCATATGTTATTAATGTTTTCTAGCAGTTACCCTCATATCAAATCATATTTTATTGATATACATGTTATTCCTTCAAACTAAAATAACTAACCACCATCTAGACTAAATATCTCATTAGTATAAACAAAATTTATGGCATTCAAATTTTGCCACCAGTGTCCCAATTTAGTTACACTTTAATATCTATGTCCCCATTGAAAGACAATGAATAACTATATAACAATTACAATTTTCATGGAACATACTTGTGTATAGAAAAAGTCATAGTTAGGTAATCCTTTGGTGCATTTCTCAGTCAGTAATTACCTAGGCTTAAACTACCTTACTATGATTGCTATGTTGTGAGTCTTGTCATACTCCTATTTTAGACTTTAGAACTATGCTAGGAACAATGACAAAGGTACAACACATATGTTTAGCCTACTAATGTGGAATTAAGTTCAAACAAAGGATAAATGAAAACTATTTATACTTGCCTTGAACCTTGTTGTGGCTATTATGATGGCTTGCCATACTAAACTTCCATTCTTTCCCTTTATACTTGGTAGATTAGCACTTTTTCATAAAGGCTGATGCTATAAAACAATATGACAATGAAGCTTCATACATTTCAACTTTTACTACTCAAAGAGTGGGAGAACGATAATTAACCATACCTTAGCCAAGGCTTACCCTGTTTAATTTGTTGCTCAGGGTGATGACCCATTAACTCTACTGGCATCCTTATATATATATATATATATATATATATATATATATATATATACATATATCAAACTTTGGATCACAATACCTTTGGTCAAGGTTAGTTCCACTTTCGAATAACTAGCTCCTTGAAGGTTTATCTTTTCTTGTCCCGTAATACTCCTCAAAAAAGACAAATGCATTCACTGTCATCGTGGATTTCCATAATGACTTTGTCCATTGCAACACCATGCATCACATTTTGTATATTCCCTTTACATGTTAGCACACAAAGTATGTTTTTCAATGTCACTATAATATGCAACATCCACTACAACTGATAAGCTCAAATGTTGGGGGTTGTTTAAAAAATAAATATAAAAGTAAATTACCCCAACTACTACTTCAATTCAAATTCACACCTTATGTCATTATTTAAATATTTAACTGTCCTAAAAATTATAAATAGTATTGGTTACAAATATGCTATTAATTTAGGATTAAGTTCAACAACCACTACAACAAAAAGGGTTTTCACTGGTGATTGAAAAAAGTCACCACTGAAAACCACATTCAATGGTGACCTTAATGGGTCACCACTAAAAGGGACACTTTTAGTGGTGACCTTGATTGGTTACCATCGAAGGTACATTTTCAGTGGTGAACTTGAAGGGTCACCACTAAATGGTTAACTTTAATGATTCTAATATATGACTTTTAGTGTCACCTTTGATAGGTTGCCACTATATAGTTAATCTAATATATACTTTCAATCTCCCTTTACCCATATCACTACCTTAACCTCCCCTCAGAAACACTAGATTTATCTCTATCTTGATGCTCTCCGTCAATGGAAAAATGTGTTGCCATCAATATATAATAGATTATCAAATTCAAAATACACAAATGGCAAATTTTTGCTCAAGAAAACCACCAACCATCGCTTGCATGAACACTACACCCTGTATAGCGTTGATGAAGAAAGACTAACACATCCACCTACCATAATCAATGATGATGATTTGAGGCACTTAGTTAACTTTTTTACTTTGGATGATTTTAAGGTATTTCATAATAATATAATTATTTAGCACTCTAATACAAAATTTTTAACAAAACTAATTATGGAGTTAAATGTAAGGAAAAAGTTCAACAAATACACATAAAAAGGCCAAGTAAGGAATAAAATATATGTGTGGTTCTCAATCATTTGCAAAAGTTGAGGAATCAATGATGAGATTTTAGAATAACCTACTCTCATATATAAACTTATACTTATGATTTATCTGTCGTTTAGTAACAATGTTGTTTTATCATAGAGAAATCTTGAAACTAGAGAGAAAGCAACATTTGACTAGATATAGAAGCTGCAATATACCCCATATGACTAAATAAAGGGAAGTTATATGGTAAGATGCAAAGTCTGATAAAGGGGAAAATTATGTGTTTTAATGCAGCAAGGAGTATATAAATGTGGAAGCATGATTAGGAAACCATCCAGACGTATTCAAAGTTATTATGGACTTAGAAAACACTCTAGGTTTAAGTTTTAGAGTAGATTTAGAGTTTTCTTTATGCTTTTAAATAGGATTTACATTAGAGGAAGCTTTGTATTATGGATTGATCTCTACTTCTGCACTGGTTTTATCTTTCTATCTCTATCTTTACTTCTACTTCTACTCCTTTCTCTTTTAATTGTATTGAACATTATGATTCACTTAATGAAATTTTCTTTGAGTTTTCTTTCAATTATGTGTGAGTACACTTTAATCTATGGTTTAGGGAAACCCACTTATGGTATAATGATACTAAATTAAATTGAATTGTTGAAACCCTAATTGTGATTATTTCTGGTTAATCAGGATTGACTATTATGCATGTATATGTGTTGATAAATGTTTGGCTAATGTTTATCATATCTTACGTTATTAACTGATGGATTGAAATGTGAAGGTTAACGCTGAAACTTGATAGTTAATTAGGGATATTCTAATCACGAAAGTAGGTTAAAACCCCTTAGGAATTGAATCAATTGGTAGGTATGAGACCCCCTATAAATTGAATAATTTGGTTAGCACATAACTTAATAGGCTTAAGTTAACCTAAGAACCACGAAAGTAGGTAATTGGATTAACCTAGGTACAATCATTAATGCTTGAAAAAGATTATTAACGAACTGAGGTTAAACCATCCCCAATTACTCAAATAACTATAATTAAAGGTTTATCTTAATTGTTGAACATCATAAGTGCGGTGAATCATAACACTAGGATTTTTATAATTGAATATCTAGTTTAAGTAATTGTGACTTATCATTCATAATTCCTATCGAATTATATTGATTTAGATAGTTTACTACGTAGAATACTAGTAATTGATCATTGGTCTCTATGGGATATGATACGTACTTGCCAGACTAGCTATAGCTACGTCATGCGCTTGCGCTTATTAGATAAACATCTCAACAAATTCCAAGAAGTCCATGTATTAAAAAGCTATAATTTATATTCTTATTGTTATTCTAAATGTTTTCTCCATTTGAACGTAGAGTCAACTGTAAGAAATTATAACTCAACAATTTTAGAAAGACGAAGCGACTCTTTTAAATAACGATGAAATTTTGACCTAATTACATGGTCAAATGATAGGGTTCTTTCATGGCAAAGGATATGGAGCTAGACCTCTCTCTAAAAGATCCATTGACCATATCAATTCTAAATAACTTCAAGAGCAAAATATGAAAATAGTGAAGAGGCTGCCACAAAACTACGTAAGGAGATGAGAGTACATGAAGCTAAATTACATGAGGAGACAAGATTGTGGGAAGAAAGGATGTAAGCAATATTGCACGCACAGTTCAAATAATGACTACAATTGTAGATGGCTTCTCTAATCGCATCTCTCCAATAGGTGTTTTTCTTAACTGTGCTTCCATGATATCATGCTTAATCATAGTTATGAATCAATTATGTCAATATATGTTGATAAAATCTCTTTTATTGTACTTATTGTGATCATCGGTGGCCTTTGATAGTTCAAACTATTTTCTTAATGCATCATTCTAATGCTTTATTTTTTGGGTTGAATATGATAAGAATATTAGTAGCTGATAGGTTTTAGTTTTGCACTTTTCAAGTCACATGTGTAAGTTACATTTGTGTCATTGACTTTTCTTAGAATAAGCCATATGTGCAAATTAATGTGTCACAACTAGTCTTTCCAACAAAGCATTTAGTGCTCAGTAACTCCCTTCACAATCTATAGTATGTAATATGCTTCTTGCTTACCACCAATTATACCATGGGAAAATTGAAATTTGACAACCATAATTCTTAATCTTCTAAATGAAGATTAATTATATGTTTGACTTTGTTTATATAATTGACTTTACTTTTGAGATAGTGTATTTGATTTTATTTTTGCTTATTATTATTGAAGAATCATAACTTTAACTTTGTTATCGTTTGATTATGCATTATGAATCTTGGTATATGTAACACCCCTAGATTTTCTTCTCTTTTCACGAAATAAAATTTTTGGGAAGAGTCAAAATGAATTATTTTATTGGTTCTTGCATACATATTTATAAGATATGCAAGGGAGAATTCTCATTTTAGAGAGAATTCTTAAAGGGAAAAATGGGAATTTCTCACCTTTTTGGTTTGGACTTAGGCAGCAAGAAGAGGAATAAGGACCTATGGAAAGTGTGATTCAAAAGTCCCTTGGCATTTGTCTCGAGAGAATATTAACCCTTTTTTGGCAAGTCACTCAAGCCAAACATGTCCTTGGTCATGGAGATAGTCACACCTTAATGGAGTGTCAATTTTATAATAGTTAGAGAAAAGAGTGCAAAAGGTTAAGAAGGGGAGAAGCTTCTTGAGGAAGTTTGATTAATTTAATATTTTCTCTTGAATTTGGGAGGAGAAGTCGACAACCACAAAAGGAAAAGGAGAATCTCATGACCAACCAAGGAAAGAAGAAGGAGAAGGAGGAGAAAGAGAGGGAGAGGATAGAGACAGTGCAGGAAAGGGGAAGATAAGGTAAGCATTGGAATTCTTGACCTATCTACTCTAGTTTTTACTGTTAACGGAGCTTCATGGAGTTGCTTTGATGATGAAAATATGCAAAAATTTGGGTTGGAAGGGAGTAGGAAGTTAAGAGCTCAAGAGAAAGTAAAAATCAAGGTGTTAATAGGAAGTAAGTTTAACATCTAGCCCATCTCAGTGGAGTTGCTTTGATGCTGAAAATATGCAAAAATTTGTGTTGGAAGGGAGAGGAAGTTAAGCGCTCAAGAGAAAGGAAAAATAAAGGTGTTAGTCGGAAGTGAGTTTAACATCAAGCCCATCTTGATCCTTGCATGGTTTGTGATATTTATGTTCATAAATTTATGTGGAAATGTACAAATGGCTGTTGGAATGCACTGAGGAGGGTAGAGGTTATTGGAAATGCATGACTCTCATAAATGTAAGAAAGGGGAAATGGGGAAAAGCATTTATGGGGAATTGGTTTTTGGAGGTTTTGAACTCTTTGGGTATGATGAAATATGCCATATATGACTTGAATAATGCATTTAGTTTTTGAGTTTTGGCTGGTTGAAAGTGTGAAAACAAAGAGAACTCTAAGTGTACCCAAAACACGGCCATTTTCTAGGCGGGTTTTAGTATGTTGTAGCTAGGACACAGTCGTGTTTCAGGACACAGCCAGGCTGTGTCCGGGGATATCTTAGCTTAAAATTGATTGTTTTCTACCTTAAATGAACTCCAATAATGGAATGATGATTATAGGACTTACACTAAAGACTAATAACCTAAAATTGAGTGTAATATAACCTCGATAGCTTCAACTTTACTATGTTAATCATGATTTATGATATGAATTTCATCACAATGAGGAACCACATGATATTTGATTTGATGAAATCATTAATATATGGACACTCTGTGATGCTCTGCATACTTGAAAGGTATGATACATACATAACGGATATGATGGCAATGCACATGATGTTGATTATTTTGTATGTGATGATGGCAATGCACATGATGTTGATTATCTTATATATATACACACACACACACACACACATTATAGCTAACATTATAGTGGTAAACGTCATAGAACTGCCACCACTAGTGCCACTTCCTCTACCTTTTGCACCATAGGGGGAGATAAATGTAACATTCCTAATTTTATTTTTTTATTAATAAAGGTACATAAATATTTAATTAAGGAAATAAAAATTATTAAATAATTTTTAGATATCTTAAGCCTTTCAAACTCTTCACCTTATGTGTATGCATAGAAAATGTTTCTAATGTAACGTCCTTAATTTACGTTACGTAAAATAAACATTTTTTTAATATTATTTTCCATAAAGATACATAATTCAATTCTTTATCATGGGAACAGATACATATAGGATCTCTCATGTATACACAATATATAGACCAAATCTATAAACATCAAAGTACAACAGAAACGGGGATCCTGCCTGTAGCGTTCAGAGCACTCTAGAATACAAACACAGTATAATTCAAAGACCGTGAGTCTTGGAAGCAACGTAGACTCACCCAGAGAATATATCACCTATCTGCCGAATCAGACTCTGATATTCTTATCTAAAAAATGTAGAAATATCGTGTAGTGAGTTTGACAACTCAGTGAGCAAATAATTCCTCCATGACCTCTTAGGTAAGCACATGGATGTACTTATATTTTAAAATGTGTCACATAGAAAATACAGTTCAGAAGTACATTCATATGGCACCCGTATTTCAAATATTTGCAAATCAAAGGATATTCAGATATCCAAAACCATTTGCACCATGTTATGATCATTAAACAAATGTTGTTATGCTCAGCTGTATAAGCTATAGTAAAATATTATGATTTGAAGGTTAAATCATTACTTTTAATGCACCTGCCTCACTCGGCAATCTGGTCAATGCAATGAAAATATAACTCATTTGCTATACGCATAGTGACCTCGACCCTAGTCACAATAAGTGATCAAGGAATGTGAGTACATCACCATCCTGCCTCCCCACATTACCACTGTCACCCGGTTGGAGCGGCCCTCCCCCAGCTCACTCAGGCTAATAGGGCATCCCATATTCGGTACCGTCACAAGCCATACAACCAGCCGATATTCATCAATACATATATATACATGTAAAATTATCAAGCAACTCGCCATGAGCTTTACGCTTGCCATTCAATCTCATTTAAAATATGATATGCATCAATTTTACAAGTATATAGCTTTACAAATCAATGCATCGTGCACATAATATTCACTTTATCAAATAATTATAAATACATTTAGAACCTCATATTCAATGAGTTCCAAAATCCATTTCTAAAACCATACTCTTCTTAAAGTATGTACCAGTTCGTAAGCAAAATAAATATTTGAACACATTTCAGAAATTTATGATAGCATAAACAATTGTAAACAGAAACAATTATATATTTATAGTTCAAGAAGAGCACGGGGTAAGTCATAGAAAGAAGTATCTACTCACAAGGTAGGGCTCCTGGTTGGACAGCCCTAAAATGTACTTTTCCCAACTGAATTTGACCAATTAAACCTCAAAAACGTGTCCGGAGGGTCCAAAGACTTAGAAAATGACTCTTGGAATTTGGTCACTATTCACCGCCGAAAAATACTATTCACGACGAACAAAAAGTTGTCAGATAGCTGAAAAATTTCATATCCTAAGGTTTATCTAACTCCTGAATCCATCTACGGTGTCAGAATTTCAATTAGAGGTCTCTAAGTAAGAGTTTTAGAATTTACCTTTTTTTGAAATTTTTTACTTCAGATCTATGGCGATTCAACAGTTGATTTGAAAAATTAATCGGACAAACCATAGTATTCTTCGTCCTGAATCCAGTAGCACCTTCAGTTTTGAGATTGAAAGCCAATAGACACTCCAGATCTTGATAGAAAATTGAAGGTTATTATTTACTCACTGTTCATCCGTTTCAATTATTTTTTTCGAATTGCCTCTGTCCTTATTTCCGATTCTCCTTTCCTTTGATTTATTTTTTTTATTTTTATAATAATAATAATTATTTAATAATTTAATAATTGAATAATAGGATTTGTTTAAATAAATTCATATAAATTCCGTTTTTCATCCTAAAATATCCCAAAAATTTCTAAAAATTTACATTCTCATAAACCTTTGGTTAAACTCTTAAATCATGATTTTTCTTGATAAAAATCATAATAAAACAAATCTAAAAATAAATATCTTTCTACATATTAAAACAAAGAATATTTCTAAAAATACAACAAAAATTCATTAAAGACCAATATAATTATTTCAAGCAAAACAATAATTATTTTAATTAAAAATAGACTTACTTTTAGTAGAACATAATCATTTTTAAACAAATAAAAATATATTTGTTTATAAAAAAACATTATTATTTAAAACTAAAAATTATGGGATGTTACATTCTTCCCCCTTAAGAAATTCGGTCCCCGAATTTCAGCCCATCCTACCACATGTAGGGAATAAAATCAAGGCATAATTCGAAGTTACCAACCTTATTACTCAAATAATTGGGGATATGTTTATTGTAAAACATCTTTACTTTTTAAAATGTCTCTTCACTTGAGTGATTTTGTCATATAATTTAACCATAGGGATTTTTTTTATCCATAAGTTCTTCACTTTTCGATCAACAATAAACATCAATTGTACCCATTGTTAAGCCAAATTTTTGTCCAATTGAATTTCTTGGAATTAGGTAACATAAGAAGAATCTAATATGTACTTTTTTCGAAACCTCATTACCTCTTTCATTGGTGATTTCTTCAAAAATATGTGGTCACCAACTAATAATTTCTAGTGCTCAACATTCATGATTCCTTTAGACTTTTGACTTGTATTGAATTATTTGTATTCATTTTCTACTCAATTTCACTTTATATCCTCAAGCTCGCATGGATATATCTATGGGTCGATATTAGAAAAACACACCTATAAAAGAACATATTCACATCTATATTGGGGTAACTATCTTTTCTTATTTCAGATTTCTATCAAGTCATCTTTGATTCTTACATGTCATCATCATCCCATTGATAGCATCATTTGAATCTATCATATATTTTTATCCTAAAATCCATTAATCAATATATGACATTTATGTATTATTGGCACATGTCTAATAATTCTACTTACCTCATCATAGTAACTCTATACCTTCTTATTAACACCAATAAATTCATTATCAAAAATTTCAAGCCTTTCTCTATCATATCCAAAAGCACCTCATTCTAACTTATGTCAATCCCATTTAATTCACCCAATCATTTCAAGAAGATTTTTCTCAACAATTACTCATACATGAATTCTCAATTTCAACATATTTCGCATCTTAGATACTGGACTCAATTTAGCATAATATAAACCTTTAACACAAATATCTTAATCACTTACATTATTTTCGGACCTGATTCTCATAGTATTCTCTATATTTCCAAATTAAGAGTTCAAAGATTAATTTAAATCCTACTTCCCATATTTTATTCCTCAAAAACTTCAACACCACTAATTATCTTGATTACATTTGTCAAAACACCATAAGGTCATCATCCGTGCACTCCTTTCAAAATCTCTATTACAATAACCTACTAATCAAATGGACACCATAATAATTGAGTTTCAAAGAAAAGACATTAACCTTCCTTATAATATGGAAAAAGAATCTTGCATTTTAATACCAAATATTAATGTAGGACAATGCAGCAAAAAAATGTGGAATACTTAATTGAGCATGGTGCCAAAATAGCAAGTTAGAAATTTAGACAAAGCATTGAAATAGAATTAAAATCGGTAGCCGTAAATCTTG
This sequence comes from Gleditsia sinensis, assembly GCA_037074535.1. Lineage (NCBI taxonomy): Eukaryota > Viridiplantae > Streptophyta > Magnoliopsida > Fabales > Fabaceae > Gleditsia > Gleditsia sinensis. The sequence goes on along the minus strand of CM073463.1, from coordinate 53,804,541 downwards.
ACAATCTGTAAAAAAAATCTAGTTGTTATATAGGCAAAAACCGGTGGCTGCAAGGTTCGAATATACGTGCCAAAATCTACTTTAAATCTGTTGGTATTCAGTGGAAAAATAGCACATGAAAAAAACATTTTTGAGCTTATAAAAGTCTGTGAAAATCAAATAATATGTAGTTAACTGGTAAGATGTAGTTGATTGCTTCAAAATAGATGTAATCAATCAACTGTAAAATAACCAGTCCAAATTAAAATTTCTCAAAATAGTTAGTCGACTTAATAATACCGATAGTCGACTGGCAAGAACATTGAGAAAACAAATTAAATCATTTGATTGTCCTTCTTCAACAACTAACTTGTTTGCATTTTAACTATTTTTTTTTACAATCACTTCTATCACTTACAACTTCCCTACAAGAATCAAGACATCAATGCTCCATCAAGGACAACAAGAAAAAGACTAATTTCTGGTGATATTTTAAACTTATTATCTTTATATGCTTAATATGAGCGACTATCACAACTACTGTACATATACAGGCTTGTCGTCATTTTTGAAAATTTTACCTTCAGTTTAGCTTATATCCACCAATCACTCACATAGCTGTTCTAAGTATACTTATCCTATTTGCATATCTATCATAAGTATGCCCTTCTTTGGGTTCTATAAATACACACTATAGTATCTTTATCTTCTCATACTCAAAGTTAAGGTGTGTGCAGCTATGGAGGGAATCGCATTTCGTCAATTCTGAAATATTTGTGTCTTTTGTGGTTCCAATCCTGAAAAAGATGGAGAGTATGTGAAAGCTGCACAAAACCTGGGTATGGTACTGGTCAGGAGAAAAATTCTTTTAGTCTATAGTGGAGGTAACCATGGATTAATAGGGTGTGTGTCTACAGCTGCCCATGTAAGAGGATGCCAAGTTCTAGGTATTATTCCTACAGCTCTAGCTGCATCTAACATCGTAGGAAAGACAATTGGGGAAGAGTTTAGGGTAGCTTCCATGCATGAGCGCATGGCTAGAATGATGAGCAATGCTGATGCCTTCATTGCCTTACCAGGGAGTTTTGGTACTTTAGAAGAAATTTTTCAAATAGTTTCTTGGGCACAACTAAATATGCATCACAAACCAATAGGTTTGTTAAATGTTAACCATTTCTTTGATGGTCTGTTGTCTTTTTTTGATCATGCTGTGGAACAAAGGTTCATCTCACACTCAGCACGACGACTTCTCATTTCAGCTTCAAATGCTGAGGAGTTGATTGATGCTTTACAAGCATATGTTCATGTACCTGATCCAACTATGGCTCAAATAGAATGGACGGCAGATAACCGCAGGAAGCGCAAATTGGATTTGGATCTTCATATTTAGATGTAGTAAAACGTAGCTATTATTGTACCACTTATACTTTCTTAGAGTCTATTTAGATACCATATTTACCAACCATACTCCCTTAGAGTTGGTAAAACTATCTTTGAATGTTGCTTATGATCCTCTAAACTTTTGAAATATTCTAGTATATCATCAATAAATATAATAACAAGTTGATCCAGGGATGACCTAATTACTATTCATTAAATCTATGAATACAGCTAGAATATTTGTCAAACTAAATAACATAAACAAATACTCATAATTCCCATAATGAGTCCTAAAAGAAAATTTTCGTACATCCTCTTCTCTTATCCTCAATTAATGTTACTCATATCTCACATCAATTTTTGAAAAACATTGAGCACCTTGTAATTGATCAAACAAATAATCTATACGAGGCAATGGGTCTTTATTCCATACTGTCACCTTATTCAACTGTCTATACTTTAGCCATAATCATAGTGATCCATCTTTCTTTTTCACAGATAGAGCTGGAGCATTCCAAATAAAAGTACTAGGACATTTAAATCCCTTATCTAACAAGTCTTGTAACTATTTTTTTTAATTTTTATTTTTTTTAATTTAATCAATATCATTCTATATAGGGATATAGATACTAGTTGGGTTCCAAGAAGTCAAGCAATATCAAATTCTATTTTTCGTTTCGGGGGTAATCTAGGCAATTCTTCTGAAAACACATTAGAAAATTTCCTAAATACTGGAACCTGATCTACATTAGTATACTTTATATTAACATCTCTCACCACTGCCAAATATCCTTAGCACCCCTTTTTTGTAATAACTTATGGTCGCTAAAGGTGAAATTAAATTACAGGGTACTTGCTTCCATGATTGCTCACTACTTGCAACTCCTTTACTAACATTTTCTGCTATTGATGACATCTTCATACTGTATCAGCTAGATCGCACTTCAAAACACTTAAACAAATTCAACCTATTGTGACTTTATTCTTTAACATGCTTATGCAATATCTTAACAATTAATCATGGAAAATTTATGTCTATCTAAGAGCCCTTCACATGAATTACCCATTTTGCATACATTAAATTTTAAATTTCCATGAGTAAACCTTCCTTTATCATAATGCTTATACATAGTATTATTAAAAATCAAACTGTCTTCGAATTCCTTATATTAACAAAATATATCATTGAAAATATTACCTTCATAGATTCTCCGCTCTTAAATTCAATCCAACCCACAATTTACCAAATTCATTTATATATATAGATTCCAACTCATCCATCCAAAAAGAGATTTAAATCTATTTTCAAAACATTCACTTTATTCCAAATCATTATCTTAAAGTTAACATTATCGATCACATCATAACCCACTATCAATATTAGCTATTCGTTATATTGTTTCACGTAAGCAAATCAAACAATCAATTCAAACCTTCTTGACATCAAAACAAGCCGTTCCCTTTGTGTTCGGATAGAATTTTCTTTATTTTCAACTACTTTCCCAAGAGGGTTCTCTTTATCACTTTTCGTCAAAATAAGTTCAAAAGCTGAACTAGTAGTCCACACACAAAATATACCATCTAGGACATACGCATAGATGTTTAAATCTCACATATCTAAGGAAAAGAGTTAGAAGAAAGAAAAGGATGACACCATATGGAATTCCACAACAGTACCGTTAGTATAAATATGTCTACAGTTACATACCCATACTCAAAGTCCTACTACAGAATTCTTTGCTCTGTTAGCCACAGGGAAACCTAATGCTCTGATACCAACTTGTAACGTCCCTAATTTACGTTACGTAAAATAAACATTTTTTTAATATTATTTTCCATAAAGATACATAATTCAATTCTTTATCATGGGAACAGATACATATAGGATCTCTCATGTATACACAATATACAGACCAAATCTATAAACATCAAAGTACAACAGAAACGAAGATCCTGACTGTAGCGTTCAGAGCACTCTAGAATACAAACACAGTATAATTCAAAGATAGTGAGTCTTGGAAGCAACGTAGACTCACCCAGAGAATATATCACCTATCTGCTGAATCAGGCTCTGATATTCTTATCTGAAAAATGTGGAAATATCGTGTAGTGAGTTTGACAACTCAGTGAGCAAATAATTCCTCTTATGACCTCTTAGGTAAGCACATGGATCTACTTATATTTTAAAATGTGTCACATAGAAAATACAGTTCAGAAGTACATTCATATGTGACTCGTATTTCAAATATTCTCAAATCAAAGGATATTTAGATATCCAAAACCATTTGCACCATGTTATGATCATTAAAAAAATGTTGTTATGCTCAGCTGTATAAGCTATAGTAAAATATTACGATTTGAAGGTAAAATCATTACTTTTAATGCACCTGCCTCACTCGGCAATCTAGTCAATGCAATGAAAATATAACTCATTTGCTATACGCATAGTGACCTCGACCCTAGTCACAATAAGTGATCAGGGAATGTGAGTACATCACCCTCCTGCCTCCCCACATTACCACTGTCACCCGGTTGGAGCGGCCCTCCCCCAGCTCACTCAGGCTAAAAGGGCATCCCCTATTCGGTACCGTCACAAGCCATACAACCAGCCGATATTCATCAATACATATATATACATGTAAAATTATCAAGCAACTCGCCATGAGCTTTATGCTTGCCATTCATTCTCATTTAAAATATGATATGCATCATTTTCACGAGTATATAGCATTACAAATCAGTGCATCGTGCACATAATATTCACTTTATCAAATAATGATAAATACATTTAGAACATCATATTCAATGAGTTCCAAAATCCATTTCTAAAACCATACTCTTCTTGAACTATGTACCAGTTCGTAAGCAAAATAAATATTTGAACACATTTCAGAAATTTATGATAGCATAAATAATTGTAAACAGAAACAATTATATATTTATAGTTCAAGAAGAGCACGGGGTAAGTCATAGAAAGAAGTATCTACTCACAAGGTAGGGCTCCTGGTTGGACAGCCCTAAAATGTACTTTTCCAAACTGAATTTGACCAATTAGACCTCAAAAACGTGTCCGGAGAGTCCAAAGACTTAATAAATGACTCTGGGAGTTTGGTCACTATTCACCGCTGGAAAATACTATTCACTCGCCAAAAAATACTATTCACGATGAACAAAAAGTTGTCAGATAGCTGAAAATTTTATATCCTAAGGTTTATCTAACTCCTGAATCCATCTACGGTGTCAGAATTTCAATTAGAGGTCTCTAAGTAAGAGTTTTAGAATTTACCTTTTTTTGAAATTTTCTACTTCAGATCTACGGCGATTCAACTGTTGATTTGAAAAATTAATCAGACAAAACCATAGTATTCTTTGTCCTGAATCTAGTAGCACCTTCAGTTTTGAGATTGAAAGCCAATTGACACTCCAGATCTAGATAGAAAATTGAAAGTTACTATTTACTCACTATTCATCTGTTTCAATTATTTTTTTTCGAATTGCCTCTGTCCTTGTTTCCGGTTCTCCTTTCCCCTGATTTTTTTTTATTTTTATAATAATAATAATTATTTAATAATTTAATAATAGGAATTTTTAAAATAAATTCATATAAATTCTGATTTTTCATCCTAAAATATCCAAAAAAAATTCTAAAAATTTAAATTCTCATAAACCTTTGGTTAAACTCTTAAATCATGATTTTTCTTGATAAAAATCATAATAAAACAAATCTCAAAATAAATATCTTTCTACATATTAAAAGAAAGAATATTTGTAAAAATACAACAAAAATTCATTAAAGACCAATATAATTATTTCAAGCAAAACAATAATTATTTTAATTAAAAATAGACTTACTTTTAGTAGAACATAATCATTTTTAAACAAATAAAAATATATTTGTTTATAATAAAACATTATTATTTAAAACTAAAAATTATGGGATGTTACATCTAACATTAAGAGAATAGGTAAAGAGAGAAAACCTAATAGGAAAAATTAAAAATAACATCCTAAAGAGACGTGAAATTCTTGGGTAAGGAAGATAAATTTTTGGAAGTAAGTAAAGGTTTTAAAATTTTAAGAAGATTGGATTAGGATAATTTTTTCTAATTCAAGATCTAGAGTTCCTAAGTTTAACATCTGCACCCATACATTGGGCCTTCATCTATGGACAATTCATTTTCACTTCACATGAGATTCTAGCAAGCAAATTGGATAGTCTAAGCAAGAGATATAACATAGACTTGGACTAGGATATAGAAGTTAGACCAATAGCACAAAAATCATGAAAATGTGACCAAGCCCTCCATGAGAGGTAGAATTTCAAACAAAGCAAAGGAAATGAGAAAGAATGAGACCAAACCCAAGAAGGAAACATATAAGTCATGTGATAAAATAGTAGTGTAATAATAATCAGGATTAAGTCACATGGCATTAAGACAAAACATCTATATCCTACGCTTATAATTTCAGCAAGCTATGTGATGATATACTAGGTCATAATACATGGCATTATGACCAAATATTTGTATCCTACACAAATAATTTCAGCCAAGCAAGCGAGACTCAAGGGCTGAAAATTTTTCACTTAAAAAGGAAAACCTATCATACTTTAGTAAGACAAAAGAAAAAAGAAATGAATCCCTAAATCAAAGGGAACTTGTCCCTTGTCTTAAGAACATTTTATCATGATTTTTAAATACAAATCTCCTTTTGCTATGCATATCTTGACTAAGGGAGAGGAAGACAAGAATATGAGTTGTCTTCTCCTAAAAAGCAGCTAAGTGCATTCTAATTGTGATAAGGTAGATCCATAACTATGAGAGGAGGACCACTTGATAATTTATTTAAGGCAAAACCACTCTTATAACATTAGAATTTAGTCCAAGTAAAGGACAGGGAAAAATAGAAGCAAGGTACAGTTAGGAAAGGAGAGGAATGAAGAAGAAGGAGAAATCTAGAGGACTAAGTATTCAAGGAAAGTTAGCTTAATCTCCAATTGAATCCATCTTTTCTCTTCATCCTTGGGGTTCAAAACTTACCCTCCTTCTCTTATTTAAGCTATTAGAAAAGCTAAGAGAAGGGAGGAATCTTGCCATTTCCTTCAAGAGGAAACAAGAAAAATAATTCACTATGTGAGTTAGAGATATCTTTAGGTAGGTTTAAAAATATCTTTTTTTGAAGAAAAGCTTTGAAATTTATCACATTTATATGGGATTTTGATCCTAGAAATTTGATAAAATTTACAATATTTGCTACTTTGATGATTGACCATGAATGTTGCTATATCATGTTACATGTTGATCTTACATGTGATGTATGTTGAATACTTAAGTTGGTGTGGAAGGTTCTACATAGGTATGGCTATGGGTGACAAATTTTTTAGGATTTTGTACTATTGTTGTGTATATTTAAATGTGGTGAAAAATTGATGGGATATGGTTAGATTAATAAAATGAATATGGCCTTAAACACATAGAAGAAGACCATGAGACATTTCTGTTGAGAAACACCCTAAATAATACATGATTTGATTTCTATTTTCTTGAGAAGTAGATGATGAAATATTTTAAATTAAGTGTAAAGAATATAATTAAAATTTTGAAATTAGTAATCTTATGATTATATGTAAATTAGGAAGAAAATGGAAGATAACGTAATAAAAAGATGAACTAAAACCTTAGGAAGGGTTTTGTTAGAAAATTGGATTTCAGAGTAACCAATGAAGCTTCTGTTTTTGAAATTATGGAAAGAATCGGTTAGGAACTAAAAGATATTGTTCCCAAGAAAAATATAGATATATGTCTCACAGATTTTTAACCACTAGAATCACCCAATTTGGAGTTCAAATGAGGGAGATATGTTCTGATTAATAAGCAGTGGTCAGAAACTAGTTAACCAGGGAAAAATTTGTTAGTTAAGCTTCTATGTCTGAATTTCTAAGAAGAATTTAGAGGAAATTAAAAGAATTGGTTAAAATGAAAAATATAGATATATGACTCATGAATATTTAGCCATTAGAATCACACAATTTAGAGTCCATAAGAGGGAGATATGATCACATTAGTAACTAGAGGTTAGAACCTACCTAGGAAGAAATAACATTGAATTTGAGGGAGTAATAATACCAAGATTCCTTATGATTTCACTAAAATGTTTAACATATGGGACTTTTTAAAGGTTTGTCTTATCTTTAAAAGATCACCTCAATCGGAGTTAAAATAAGGGATTTATACTCTGATTAGTTAGAGATGAAAATAATATTTAAAAAAGAAGAAGAATTTTATAAATGAAAATAATAAATGACTAATGTATGCCTTAGCCAATGCCATTGCATGAACACCCTTCCATCTTAAGTGAATAATTTTTACATGGACATATTTTATAAAGTGATGTTTGAAAATGATTATGTTCGTGGCATGATTACCAATGAATTTTTGGTAATGATTATACTTTGATGATAAATTATGGCATGTGAGTATAATGAACATACTTGTTATTAAAATCATATTTTTGGCTACTAATGTGAAAAGAAAAGAAAAGAAAAGAGACGAGCATGGTCACTTGGCGGTCTGTGGTGCACCAGTAGAGGATGCCCTACTCACGGCTATGACTATGATAATGAGAAAAGAAAGAGAAAGTGTGTTATGTCGGACAGAGCGAGAAAACCCATACAGGAGAGTAGAAAATACTCATCCTGACCAAGGTAGCTTGATATGAAAAAAAGTTTGTTGCCATCCTATGATATTGTGAAAATATTAATTCATGCCATACATGTCATTATTGTACGATTTTCATGTGTATAGATAAAGTGCATTCATGTGACCTAAGATATTTGATGTAGCTTATACATATGAACATGACATGATGAGCTATATTAATGATAATTATGATTTATTGTTGTATCTATTGGGATTTAATTCTCACTATATTTCCATATCATGTTCAGAAAACTAGTTCTATAGATTTTTCTTTATGGCTCTGGTTTTTTAGTGCATGTCGGATCGAGTTACTCTATTTTGGGTAGATCCCAAAAATTAATAAGGGGTTTGTGGTTAATATTGGCTAAGATCCCGGTGAAAGTGCAACTAACCGCACCCGTATCTTCGAAATTGGTCAACATTGATAAATAAAATGTAGATATTTATAAATTTTTTTTTCTACTGACATTTTGATTAATGATGTGTATGTGAATTAAGAATTTTATCAGTGTTAATGGTAGACCTTAAACCTTGATTATGCTTGGTTAAATTAATTGAATGTTATTATGAGTTAAGTAATTAGAAGTAAAGAACTAATGACTTCATGGGACTTTACAAATATATATTTGAAAAAATGAATGGAGTTGTTAACTTCTAACTATTTAACTCATAATAACATTCAATTAAATTAACCAAGCATAATTAAGGTTTATGTCATACCATTAATACTGATACAATTCTGGATTCACATACACATCATTAATTAAAAACATCCGTACAAAAATCAAACACATATATGAATACATCTTATTCATCCATGTTGACCAGTTCTGGGGATACAGGTGTGGGTGGTTACACATTCACTATGATCTTAGCCAACTTGACCCAACATACACTAAAAGCTGGTCATAGAGAAAATATGCATATTTATTCTTCTGAACATGATATGGAAATATATTTAGAATTAACTCCTAGTAGGTTCAACAATAAATCATAATTATCATTAATATAGCTTATCATGTCATGTTCATTTGTATAAGCTACAGCAAATGTCTTAGGTCACATGAATATACTTTATCTATGCACATGAAAATTGTACAGTAATGACATATATGGCATGAATAACTATTTTCAAAATATCCTACGATGACTATCAACTTATTTTCATATCAAGCTACCCCGGTCAAGGTGAGTACTTTCTACTCTCTGGTATAGGCTTTTCTCGTTCTGTCCGACATGGCACACTTTCTCTTTCTTTTCTCATTATCATAGTCATAGCCGTGAGTAGGGCGTCCCTACTGGTGCACCACACAGACTGCTATGTGACCGTGCTCGTCTCTTTTCTTTTTTTTTCTTTTCACATTAATAGTAAAAAATATGATTTCAATAACAAGTATGTTCATTGTACTCACATGCCGTAATTTATCATCAAAGCATAATCATTACTAAAAATCATTGGTAAAATGCAATCATGCCATATTCATAATCATTTTTGAATATCACTTTGTAAAATATTTTCATGTCAAAATTACACACTTAAGATGGTAAGAAGTTCATGCAATGGCAATGGTTAGGGCATACACTAGTAATTTATTATTTTCATTTATAAGATTCTTCTTCTTTCTTAAATATTATTTTCATCTCTTCATTTTCTTTATACTTGGCCTCTAGTCACTTTCCTCCTGCTTACATCATTTCCAACACATGTTCTCACAAATTTTATAGGGCATTTTTATCCAATTGGTTTCTATTATTACCTTATAGTTAAATGAGGTTCATTTAAGGTAGAAAGTTGTTGAAAATAAGCTTCACCAACTCCCAACAAGCCTGGTCCTATAACACAGCTTGGCCATTTCCTATAACATAGCCTGACCATTTTTTGTAACACAGTCGTGCTCTAGGCTTCAAAAAGCCCTTACCGGCACCAAACACGGCCTGGTTATGTCTTGGAACACGGCCTTGCTTTGTGTTTTGTGTTGTCCCCTGATGTAGGTTTTCATCTAGCCTGGCCTTGTCTGATAAATTAGAGCATAACTCTTTCATTTTAACTCTGATTGAGATGATCTTGGTTTCCTTTTAAAGCTAAGACAATAATATAAAACTACTATGTTGAACATTTTAGTGAAATCATAAGAAATTATGGTGTTATTACTCCCTCAAATTCAATATTATTTCTTTTTAGGTAGGTTCTGACCTATACTTACCTATCTAACTATATCTCCCTCCTATGGACTCCAAATTGAGTGATTTTAGTGGCAGAACATCTGTGAGACATATATCTATATTTATTATGTTAACAATTTCCTTTAATTCCTAATAAAATTTGCCCAAAAATTTAAACACAGAAGCTTACCTAATAGATTCTTCCTTGGTTAGCTAGTTTCTAACCACTGCTTACTAATCTGACCATATCTTCCTCATATGGAATCTAAATTGAGTTATTACAGTGGATAAAAATTAGTTATACATATATCTACATTTTTTATGTTAACCATTTCTTTTATTTCCAAACTGATTTTTTCTAAAATTTCAAAAACAGAAGCTTCCCTAGTTACTTTAAAAACCAATTTTCAAACCAAACCCTTCCTAAGGTTCTAATTCATCATTTTATTACGTCATTTTCCATTTTCTTCCTAATTTATATCTAACCATAAGATTACTAATTTCAACATTTTAATTATAGTCCTTAGACTTAATTTAACATATTCCATCATCTACTTCTCAAGAAAATAGAGATTAAATCATGTATTATTAAAGTTGTTTTCTAACAGAAATTAATCATAGTCTTCTTCTAAGTGTTTAAAGCCATACTCATTTTATCAATCTAATCATATTCTATTAATTTTTCACCGCATTCAAATATACATGACAGTAGCATAAAAGCCCTAAAATTTTGCCACCCATAGCCATATCTATGCAGAACTTTCCACACCAACCAAAGTATTCAAAACATCCATCACATGCAAGATCAACATGTACCATGATATAGCCACATCCAAGGCCAATCATCAAAGTAACAAATATTGTAAATTTTCATCAAAGATCTAAGATCAAAATCCCATATAAATGTTACAAATTTCAAAGCTTTTCTTCAAAAAGAGATATTGTTAAGATAAAAAAAAAGTGAATTGACATGCAGCAATGTTCATGCCAAGCCATTAATACTATTTATGCATACTGGTCAATTTTATTATTAGAGATTTAACTTTGATTAAATTGTATAGGATCAATTTGATTCAAATGGATTAAATCAGTTTTAAACACTCTTAATTAAGATTTACCTAGAGTCTGTTTGACAGTGTTTCTTTCGAAAAAAAAATTATTTTTCAATTTTTATCATGTTTGATGAAGATTCAAATTTTCTTTTAAATGTTGCAAAGACAAATTTTTTGTTGAAATGGAGAAGCGACAATTTGGAGCTTCGTAAGTGAAACAAAAACAAGAAATTAACTTCTTTGTGGACAAAAACACCCTCTCTCAAAATAAAAAATTACAAATTTATCCAAATTCTTTTTATTAAAAAAAAAACTCTTATTATTCCCTCTCCTTCTCTCTCTTCACCCCCATTTATGCCGTTCAAACTTTGGTTGCTCCTCACTGGCTACACCTCCATTATTGGCAGCTCAACCACCGATAAATGATCACCATTGAAACATCTCATAATAGCAACACCAAAAGGTTGGGTTTTTTTTTGTATCTCTTGGTTGTTTTCTTTTTGAAGTCTAATGGGGTTTTTCTTTCTGGACGTGTTCTCTATCTGATTCACTTGCGTCATAAAAATCTCTTCATTGATTTGCCTAAACGCGTACATTTGAAGACTGAGCAAATATACTCATTTAAAGAATATGACTTATAATAAGAGAAAATTCAGAATCTATTTTTTTATCTTTAAAATTATAATAAATTTTTTTGTTAAAGAAAAATATTGGGTAAATAAAAAATTTAATATATTATTAAAAAATAGAAAAAATTAATATTGCTTACAAAATTATTTTTAAACATGTCCTTTTTAGTAATTTCACATTAAAAAACATTTTTAAGAGATTGGCCAAACACTAATAATATTGATAAAAAGGCTTCTGAAATACTTTAGCTGAACACTATTTGCTTCTTTATTACAGCACTTTTTCTAAAACTCCACTTGAAAAATACAAGTAGTTTGAAAAGAAGCAGAAATTAGAAGTATGGTCAAACAAACACTTATTTGTGTAAAAAGAACATTAGTGACATTCACAAATTTGTAGCTCAAATGGTAAAAAAAAAATTGCACTAAGCACTTAAAAGGTTTCTATAAATATGGAAAAGATTCAAATTTACGAAAAAATACTTTATTGGAGAGGGGTGCAGAATCTTAGTATCTCCGGAAAAATTAGTCATGTATTTCAAGAGTGTAAAAATATTCGTGTCTAAAAAAGAAAAAAAAGAACATTAATCACACACACAGATATATATATTAATTTTAAATTTATAAATTAAATTTTTATAAAGATCTTCACTTAACTCAAGTGTTGAGATTAAATAATTAACTTTGTTAAGATAGTGTAATTGTCACTTTAAGAAATAAATAGTAATCCATAAGGAGTTTAATTCTATGTAGTATTATTTGTAGGTTAATGATTTATTATCTCTTCTTTCTGGTGTGAGCGTGTATTTGCGTGTGTGTGTGTGTGTGTGTGTGTGTGTGTGTGTGTGTGTGTGTATATATATATATATATATATCTCTCTCTCTGTGTGTGTGTGTGTGTGTGTATAATTAAATACCTAAATCATGATTTCTTAATTTTATTGGTACATTAATTTTTTTTTGAATATTGATAATTAATAGTTTCAATCAAGATAGGCTTAACTAATCTCTTTTAAATTTTTAAAGAAGAACTATATTATATACTCAGCTGAAACTTTAATAATTATTTAGTAAAAACATAATGGAGATGCATACCAAGTACCAATCAATTCCCAAGAATTCAAACATCCTTCATCCAGACCCCTTCTTTACAGATAAAAGTCATTTTGTGATGTCTGAGAATGGACAGAAACAAAAAGAATCTTTCTCAACCGTGTCTTTTACTTTCTCCCAATCCCTTTGCTGTTGAATGTCTTGTATTTTGTCTTTCTCTCTATTTTAACTTTATCATTATTATTTTCTTTCCCATGGATTTCCTTATTCCCTGGTGCTTGGTTGATAATTGATATATACATATACATAGTATTCTTTTCTTTCAGCAATAAAGAGAACTGCAAGTAGATATAACATAAACAAACTAGAGGTTAAGTGTTATTATTATAATTGTATAATTAAATACTTCAGTTCTTCAAAACAAACAAGATAGGAAAGGATTGTATTTTTCTTATTTATATACTTTCTCTAGGACAAGGTATATATAGAGGCAAAAGAGCCTTTGGTGAACTTATTCAATCCCTTCAAATTAAGGATAAAGATTAAGTAGTTACAACAAAATTTATGATCTCCTCGAATCTCAACAAAATTTATTATTCACTAGAATTTCAACACTTCCCCTCAAATTGATGCATATATATTATTCATGTCCTACTTGCCTAAAAAAATTGAGAACACTCCAGAGGAGACTACTTTGAAGATGTCAACCAATTAATCTTCTAATTTAATTTTAGGTAACTCAAGAACCTTTCCATCTAATGTATCTTTAATGAAAAATCTATCCACCTCAACACGCTTTGTACGATTGCATTGGGTTATAGATAATGTCACATGCTGCTTTATTGGCATAAAACAGTCGTATTGGTTGCTTAGATAGATAACCTAAATCCTGTAAGAGGAATCTTAACCATAATGCCTCACAAAGTCTGAGTGCCATATCTCGAATTTTTCCTTTTGCACTTGAGCAAGCAACAACATTATATTTCATACTTCTCCATATCACAAGATTACCTCCTACAAAGGTGAAGTATCCTAAAGTAAATCACATATCCTCCACAACACCAGCATAGTCAACATCAATATATGCACCTATTCTTTGATAATCTGAGCTCTTTGAGAATAGACTTCCCTTTTTAAGAGAAAATTTTAAGTATCTCAAAATATGCATAACAACATTCATATGTTGCTATCCAGGATTATGCATAAACTAATTAACAATACTTCATGCCTAAGCTAGATCTAACCTTTCATAGACTAAGTACATCAACATTTTTATGAGTCTTTGTTATCTCCCTTTATTAGCAGGCACTTAGTTGGTTTCAACAAATAACCTTAAACCTTCTTCCACTAGTGTATTAATTGGTTGACATGCTGACATGCTAGTCTCTTGAAAAGATCTAAGGCATGGATAAAAATATTCCTTTATTTGATCAGGATACTTTAACTCTAAGAAAATATTTTAGAGGGCCTAGATCTTTCATTTCAAATTCTCTAGACAAATTTTGTAGAGCCTTACTTTCTTCAAGGTCACTTCTTGTAACTATCATGTCATCTACATATGCAATAAGTGCTATAACTTTATCTTGCTATTTTTTAAGGTGGTTTGAGTTGCTTTGATTATAGCCAAATGCTATCATGGACTTCGTGAATCTTTTGAACCATGCTCTCAAGGATTATTGCAACATATACAATGACTTCTATAATTTGCACACTTTTCAATTATGCCATTTGGGTACCATGCATCCAAGGGGAAGATCCATATCACTTACTTAGATAATTCTCCATGTAGAAAGGAATTTTTTACATTGAATTGTAGTAACAACAAATCCCAGTTTGTAGCTAAAGATAAAATGACATATGTTGTGTTGGTTTTGGCTACCAGTGCAAAAGTTTCTATGAAGTCAATCTTATATGTTTGAGTATATCATTTTGCTATCAGTCTTGCTTTAAAGTATTCAATTGATCTATCAGCCTTGTACCACTGATATCCAACTTTTTCCTTTCCTAGTAAAGAATCAACAAGTTCCTAAGTTTCATCTTTCTATAGGGATTTCATTTCTTCATTCATAACTGCTTTCCACCTCAGATAAGGCTTCCTGCACATTAACAGGAATATATACAATAGACAATTGATTCATAAATGAAATATTGGATTATAAAAAACAATGGTTAGATAAATAATTACTCATAGGATATTTGAATTTACTAGAAAGCTTGTGTTCATATGTGGTTTTAGGGATACCTTGAGTATGATGTTGTGGTAGTTGTGTTCTCTGTGGTTTAAGGACAATTTTAGGATATGATTAGTAAGGTATGCCAGTCGAAGATAGTGCCTTATCTTTATTTTGTGGAGCAAAAAAGGTTGGATAAGGGCAAATAAAGATTCAAATTCACTTCTTTAGTTATTGGGTGCTTATCACCACTTTGATCCAATGCTCTACCACTTGAATCCAATTCACTTGTTTTCTGTTTTATTGGCCTAATTTGTGAGTCAACACTTAAATCCAATGTTATACCACTTATATCTAATTTTCTAATATCTTGATCACCATATTTTGCTAATTTGATAAGATAATCATAATCTAGAAAATCAAAGTCTAGTCTCTAAATTTCCTTTTGGTTCTCCCCTGAGATTCAGGCTCAAAAAAATACACGAATTCTTCCTAGAAAACAACTTTCATTGTGATAAACATTATTTTTGTGGGAGGGTGGTAGCATCGATATCCCTTTTGATGAGTGACATACCCAACAAACACATACCTCATTGCTCACAAATTTAACTTATTGTGTTAATGCTTATGAAGATGTACAAAGACGACACTATCGAATATATGAGAAGGTAGATTAAGCACACTTGGGGCAATAATTGCTTTTGTGAGAGCTTAGAATGGTGTCATAAAACCAATAGAACTAGAGTGCACTCAATTGATTAAATCTGCTCTGGAAGTAAACACTTCCCACTAATAAGATAATAGCAAAAGAGCATCTACCAATTAAGCTCAAACAACTTCCAATAAGTGTCTATTTTTGCATTATGCAATTCCATTTTATTGTGGATTGTTAGTACAAGTAGTTTGATGGATTATCCTTTATGCTTTCAAATATTGTTGAAACTCTGTACTGCAATATTCTCTACCATTTTCACTACAAAGTACTTAAACCTTCTTATTGTACTATGTTTCAATCATTTTATGAAACTTTTGAAATAATAATTTCACTTCGCCTTTGGATTTCATCAAGCACAATCATGTCATCTTGGTACAACCAACAATAAATGTAATAAACCAATGTGGTCCACCCAAAGTAGGAACATTGGACAATCCCCAAACATCATAATGTATAATCATAAATAAAAGTGGACTTTTATTCAATTGTAATGAAAAGAAGCACAATGAATTTTTGCAAGTTCACAAACATCACACTTAAAACTAGAAATATTAAATTTTGTAAATAGAATAGCAAAAAAAAATATAGATATTCAAAGAAAGCATTTCCTCAACATCGATGCCAAAGCTAGATTTTGTTTCTATTTTCCTCCCTTTAGTTCCGTCAACCATCAAAGCTTGTCATAATTCATTAGAACTTTTTAACATCAAGTCTAAGTAATACAACTTCTCGTGCTTAGTACCATAACCTATCCTCTCCTTGGTTTAGGTGTCTTTAAACACATAAAATTCAGGCCAAAAGATTACAACACAAGATAAAGTTTGTATTATCTGAGAAACGAACAAAAGGTTATAATCTAAAGATGGAACAACTAAAACATAATCCAATTTTAAATTGTCTTTGAAGGTTATAGATTATTCCCTAATAATTGGAATTGAAATGCCATAGACAGTAGAAAAAAATTTCTATGAAGAGTAATTAAGGAGTAAGACATGTCTAGAATCAAAATTTATGTGATATATATCACCATAATCAATTATCCATGTACTATTAAAAATAGGTGTAGAAATATTAAATGCCTTACCATCCTTATCTATGATTGTTATCCATGTCAAGGCTTTTCCAGTAATATTGTTGTCTTTCTTTATTTCAGCCATTGTGGCAGTAATGGTTCTTTTAAGGTCCTTCTTTGCATAGCTTGGATCCCACCAGTTTGGATATCCTATTATCTCAAAGCAGTTACTTTTGGTAAGACCAATTTGATTGGATTGAGTGCATTTGTAACTAGATTTCTTTCCACTCATCCTTAGAATTTTTTTTTCTTTTTTCTATCTAGATAACAAAGATTGTGTACTTACTGAAGATGAAGATATTGGTTGATGCTATGCCATTAATGATGGTGCTAACACTATGGGTAACAATACCAAACAACGTGGAGTAGCAACAATGCAACGATGCAAAGTAGCAATAGTGTGACATAGAGCATCAATGGTGCGACAAGAACAATAACGTTATGATAACGGTGCGGCTACGGGTGGCTTGTGCACGACAAGCAAACAAGTTTGAATGATGATGAAGGATGGATAAGAAAAGGCATGGACATTACAAAGGTGAGCTTTGTGGAAGAGGATGATTTAGAAAAGGGTGCTCTACTTCACTAGGCTTTTGATTTGTAAAAGAAAATGGGCTTTCCTTTTTGTTCTTTTTTTCTTTTGCATTGGTGTATTACTAAAGGTAAAAAAGAAGATCCTAGTGTGAACTTGTATGTAAAGAAGTTTGGGAAAGTTTTGTGAATTTGGTTTGATGTATTTTGTTTATGGGATTTTAGAGGTCTGGGAATTTTAGTTTGGTGACTAAGAAGGAATTTGGAACTGAAAATTGCAAAAGTGAGCCTCTAATACCATCTTCAAAACAAACAAGAAAAGATCAATTGTATTTTTCATATTCATATGCTTTCTTATATAGAATCAAAAGAACATTTGGTGAACTTATCTAATCCCTTCAAATCAGGGATAAATATTGGCTAGTTACGACAACATTTATGATATCATAAAATCTTAATATAGTTTATGATTTTCTAGAATCTCAACATCAATAATATATTTGTTTCATTTTTTCTAATTTTTCCCTAATCAGTATTATCTCTATCATTGGCAAAAATTTTAAGTTGCAAAATATAGTTTAGAGAAAATAATATGATGTGATCATTGCTGATATATTAACAAGTAAAAAATAATAGTTTAAAGTTTTATAAAATATTAGTAACTTTACATTTTTATAAAATATTAGTAACCTAATCTTTATATGGTAACTTGTGAATTTTTGAAAATCAATCCTTTTTATTAATTTTTCATAAATCATTATTCACTTGCATTTCTTTCTTTAAAGTGAAACATTCACGTTAATTAGATGAGCCAAATCTCATCTTAGTTATGTTTTCCTAGCCTCTTCTTAGATACTTTCACACACTTAATCCTTATATTTCTCTTAACAATTTTAAAAGTTTTCCTTTTCTCTCACTATGTTTTGGTATATTTAATGACCAGATAAGGGGAAAGGGATCTATTTGACTCAGTTCTTTAGAAGGTGTGAAATAACCATGTGGTTCTCACCTTTTGTCACACTGATAGTTGAATTAAATTTCAAAAAAATCTTATTTTTTCATAAGTACTTCCAATAAATACTTTTTTTGGGTACTTGATAGGGTAGAGATTTGAACTTGAAACTTCTTACTAACTATCTATACCTCTAGCCACTACTTCAAATCAAAACTCTACTCTATCATAATGCTTTTTCAACTAATGAGTTAATAGTCCGCATGGTATTAGTCTTAATATTTAAAATCGATATGAGTTTGATATCTTGAATTCAATTTTTACCTTAGCCCTTCTCTTAGTACAAATCATGGATCTCCTAAATAGGTAACAAGAAAAATCATATGGATAAAGAGGTTAGCAACACACCTAGGGCGTGTTTTGACTAAAAAGACCTTATTTTTCACTCACAAAAACACAACAAATGAAAAGGTATTTAGGTTATTTTCTCATAATCATAATTTATTTTTGTTAGAATAAAATATTTGATGCATAAACGAATTAAAGGGTTATGTCAACATTAACTGTTAGAGAAAAAGTGTTCTTTGAACAATTGAGATTATTTAGGAAAGAATGAATGATTAAAAGATATAATGGTTCGTTGGAATCTCAACAATTATATTGATTAGCTAATGATTAAAGAGGCATGTTAGTTCAAGAAAATCCTTATAAAAGGTGTTGAACCCTAATCAAAAGGGATGATGAATACATCATTTTTTTAACATAAACACTAATGAAAGATTCAATGTTTTTTCTATAAAATTTTAGACTTCTCTATTTCTTTAGAATTATTCTTGAGAAGAGGATTTCACAAGTGCTAATCAATGTAATTCTCTAAGTGTTTTGAATTAATCCTAAGGATAATTTACCTTAAACCTACAAAAACTAGTGGGGGTGTGCAAATATCACTTGAGAGGACAATGTGTTTTTACTTGTTTCAAACCCAAAAATTTCTGACTTCATCTCTATAATATTTTGAATTTTTCCCTAATGATGAAAATAATAATATGCATATAGTAGTGTACAAATAATAAAACTCAAATAGTCACCACCTCATCGTTGCTAATAACTCTGTCCTTGAAATATTTTGGTGGTGACTAATGGAGTCACCACCGAAACCAATGAGTACCGCCACGTAAAATGTTTTAGTCGCCATGAAAGGGAAGGTACTTTAGGTGGCGACTTTATACAGTTGCCACCAAAGGATAAATACTTTTGGTGGCGACTGTAGTATTTCCAGTGGCGATAAAGTCACCACTAAATCTTTCATTTTTCATTTTTCTTTTTTCATTCAAAGGGATTCAGTGGTGCCCGAACAAGGTCACCACTAAATCTAGCTTAATGTCGTAACATTCACTGACAACCAAATAGCTATTACAACCCCTATTTTTTGTGTGGATAGATTTGCCCTTTATATTGTAATAATTAAAACTTTAATAAAAATTAGGATAAATAAAATTATTGATAAAATGATAATATTAACATAATATCAAATGTAGCAAATATTATTGTCCATGATGTTTATCTAATAATCGTAAGCGCATAGCGTAGCTGTAGCTAATTCAGTGAGTACATGTCGTATCCCACAGAGACCAATAATCAATTACTAGTATTCTACAATGTAAACTATCTAAATAATTTGATAGGAATGGTGAATGAGAAGTCACAATTAATTAAACTAGATATTCAATTATAAAAAGCATAAGGTTAGGGTTTCACTGCACTTATGATATTCAACAATCAAGATATACCTCTAAATGCAATTATCTGAGTAATCGGGGATGGTCTAGCCTGAATTCGCTAATAACCTATTTCAAGTGTTAATAATTGTACTTAGGTTAATCAAATTACCTACTTTTGTGGTTCTTAGTTTAACTTAAACCCATTAAGTTCTG
Source organism: Gleditsia sinensis (assembly GCA_037074535.1). Taxonomy (NCBI): domain Eukaryota; kingdom Viridiplantae; phylum Streptophyta; class Magnoliopsida; order Fabales; family Fabaceae; genus Gleditsia; species Gleditsia sinensis. Next base: position 53,784,212 of record CM073463.1, on the reverse strand, counting down.
TGCAAACCAAATTATTTAATTCATAGGGGATCTCGTACCAACCAATTGATTCAATTCCTAAGGGATTTTAACCTACTTTCATGATTAGAACATCCCTAATTAACTATCAAGGTCCGACATTAACCTTTACCTTTCAATCCATCAGTTAATAACCTAAGATGTGATGAAATGGTGATCTAGCATTCTATCAACACATACATGCATAATAGTTAATCTTGATTAACCACATATAATACAATTAAGATTCCATAATTTGATTCAATTCAGCATCATTAGACTATAAGTGGGTTTATCGAAACTCTAGATTAAAGTCTACTCACACATAATTGAAATAGAAACCAAAACTAAATTCAGTTGCATTAAATAAACCATAATCCAATACAAGTTCTATAAAAAAGAAAGAGAAGTAAAGATAGAGATGAAGGGATAGGAAGAAGAAACCAGGAACAAGTGCTGAAGAGTGATTCAGAGGTACAAAACTGCAATCTAAAGCTCTATTCAATCTAATGCATAAAAGAAAGCTATATTGTACTCAAAAACCTAATTTCGAAGTGTTTCCTACGTCCAGAATGTGTCTAAATGGTTTCCCAATCCTGTTCCCACATATATATACTCCTTGCAATATTAAAATACTTAAAGATCAGTTCCTATATGGATCGAAGCACGACTGTGTACCAGGACACGACTTGGTCATGCTTCAGGCTAAAATCTTGAAAGCTGCATCATCTCTTGCACAGAACAAGGCTTGGCCATGTTCTAGGTGTCCTAAACACAACCTAGCCGTGTTAGAGGCTGTCAATGTCCATTTTTGCCCATTCAAAATATGTTTCTTCCATGTCTCTTCTTTGGCTTACACCTAAACCAATAAGCCCTTCAACTGTGCTTTCTCCCTTGATTATTGGGCTCTTTTGCTCACCTATAAATAGAAAATACAAGCGAGCAAGATCCAAAGCAATTGAAATAAAACAAAATGGAAATAAGTAGAAAATCACAAGTTAACTAAGAATTAAGGGATAAAATATAACAATTAAATACATAATTGCCCCCTTTATCAACTCCTTAATGCTTAAACATTTGCTTCCTGATGCGTAAAACTTGATGCGTATTTTCGCAAGTGTACGAATCGTTCAAGTAATAAAGTGTACAAAAGTACGGATATCGAACCCACAAGGAATGGCGTTACTAAGTACCGAAATTGTCTAATCCTAATTTTATCTGAAAACCAAATTGTTGATTGTTTAAAAGGCAAATTAACTTACAAATAAATGCAAGAACACAATTGAATGTTGTTCACAAATGATTAAAAATGCTAAGGCATTTAATTTTGCTGAATCAATTCAATCCGATTTCAAGTCATGTTATATGAGAATCAAAGCTACAAGTGATGGTTGAAAAAGCAAAACTTATCTAATACTCTCTCTCGAGTTATATTAGAATTACTTGTCTATGATAGTCAACTATATTTCTATGAAGATTAATCACAAACAAGCACATTATGATCTATGGAATTTCCAGGATAACCACATACATCATGCATTAGTTCTCACACTCGCATTCAACATATGGTATTTATCACAAGAAGCATTCATTACACATCTCCTCTCGGTCTCAATATAATGCAACTAATCATCTAAATCTTGGCCAGAAATTCAGAAGCATTAAGCATGCAAATAAATACTCAACTTGAAAACAATGAACTCATATAACCATAACCACAAAATCAGAGTTTCATGATTCAACTACATCATAGCCTTAGCAAAAATGAATTAGCTCATAATGGAATAAGAACAACAACTATCTCAACTGAATACATAACTATAAAAACGAAATAAACTGCAGAAAAACGAAGTTAAGGCAAAGAGATGAAGAACTCTTGGAGATGAACACTTGGCAGCAACAATGGTGATGATCCTTCAAGATTCTCCAAGCTTTCTCTCCAAAAATGGCTTCTTCTCCTCCAAAAATGCCTCTTCTAGGTCTATTTCGCCGTCCTCTCTCTCTGTACCTTATGGTATTTATAGATCCAGGGTTTTGGAGACAAATTTGGAACAAAAAGTCACAAAAACGCGTTTGGCCGCCGAACCTCGCCGCCGGCGAAGGTATTCTCGCCGCGGTGGGTTTCTAGAAATTACTCTCGCCGCGGCGAGAATATTCTCACCACGGCGAGTTTTGTGTTTCGCCGGCGGCGAGACATATTTCGCCGGCGGCGAGACATATTTCGCCGGCGGCGAAAATGATCTCGCCGGCGGCCAAATTCGAATCCAAAATTGCGCTCTCGGAAAAATTTGTTGCAGCATTCTCGCCGCGGCCAAAATATTCTCGCCGCGGCCAGACTTCCAAACCTTGAAATCTTGCTTTTCTTGATTCTAACTCAATCCCAGTCATTGGCATTTGTCGCAAACTTCTCCAAACTTATGATTTTACCTGAAATTGCACTTTAAACACGAAATACCCGTGAAATGACATTTGTGGATTAAATAATCAAATAACCACAATTTTCACACAAATATCAATATTTAAATCATAACAAAAATGCAATAAATTGGCTCTTATCAACAACCCCCAACCAGCTTCTTGCTAGTCTCTAGCAAGAAAAACGATCTATAAATAAAATCAAAGGAGACATTAAAAGAAAAATTTAAAGAAAATTTATTCTGTTTACAAAATTGCATTAAGCGTATGCAATAAGCCTTTAAACCCCTAGGCGGCCCTAGTAGGACGAGTTGTAGTCTCGTGAGGGCTTCCAGTGATGATACCCACAAACATCTTACCCTAAATTATACTAACTCAAAATAATCAAATCACACAACAATTAATTTGCACAAATGTTTCAAAAATTGTAAATAACACACAAAACATAGAATAATTAAATGTCACCTAAGCTTTAAGAAATCTCAAATGCCAATGTCACGTTTGTTATTGACTCTTAAACATCCATCATACCACAAACCAATAGCCATAATGCCTAGATAATATTATGCACAACATCCACAAAGAAAAAGGTGAAATCTCAAACTCCATAGACTCATTTTTCAAACCTCTCTCCACTAATAAAGGAAAAATACACCATTTTGGATCAATAGGACTTAATATGGCTTGTAATATTAGGCTTAGGTATTTGGTTAAGAAAAATGGGAAATGTCAAAATTCAAATAAGAGAACTTATTAAATTAAACACAACCAATTAAGCAAAAGAATAACACCATTAAACCCACATTGTTTCTTCCAATCATATCCCATGTTTCCAAAGATAAACAAAATTCTTTCTCAATCATTCACCTCAGTATATCCATCACTAACACTCTTTTATTTACTATAATGTGAGAGCCCTCTTCTTTCTTTTTTTTTTTTTTTTTTTTGAAATAGATAACCCCCAACCAAATTCTTTCAATATATGTGGAAGATAGCATTCCAATTGCTCTTGACAAGTTTGTGTTCAAAATTAAGTGCTCTTAACAAATAAGGTAGGAATTATATATATATGGTGGCTAAATAAAAGGTAGATTATAGAAAGGAAAAAGAAAGAAAAATAAGGCTAACAATGTATATAAATAGGCTCAAAGAGGTAACTAGTGATATAAGAATAACAAGGTAAGCTTAAAAATGGCACAATCGATCCAAAAACGGCCTATATCATATCTTAAACAGTGCAATTCCAAATTATTTCGCCTCAAGAGGTTTTCAAATGAGTTCTAGAGTTTGTTGAGATCACAAAAATGTCCATGAAAAATTCACACATAAGACTTCTCTAAGCATTTAAACTAATCAACCAAGTCATACCACATACCAAAAGAGTCGCCAACTAAGTAAAATCAACATATGAAATTATCTTTAAACCGAAGCAAAATTTAATGTCTTCTAAAAGCTATGTGTTATCACAATCACATTATTATCATCAACGTGCAAATTAAATAAAAAATAAATGAAATCAAAATGCAGAAAAAAATAAATAGAACATCAAAATTAAACAAACAAACACTACTAAAAATGAAACTAAGAAACTAAGAAAAAGTTACCGTTTATCGCACCCCCAATTAGAACCTTACATTGTCCTCAATGTAAGAAAGAAAAACTGCAAATGGCCATCGACATCTCAAAAAGAAAGAAAGCTATGTGCACCATCGCAGTCACAGTAAATCGTTAAATTACGGGGTCAATAATAAAAGAAATGCAATCAGAAAGAAACAAAATGAAAAATGTGATAAAGAGTAAAACATGTAGCAAATATCCAGAAGATTAATATCAGAAACTAAATAGAAAATATAAAAATAAATACATGAAGTACTGAAAACAATTAAAAACAAAATACAACATCACTCCTCATCCTCATCATCAGCCGCATCATCATCAGTCCCAACATAAACAGGGGCATCAGGCAGAGGGGGAAAAGTCGGCATCATAGGATAACCACTCAGATCACTCCCAGACTGTAGAGCCATCCTCTGAAGGTAGTCATGAAGGAACTGTGTACTCGCAGTCTGGAAGTTCCTCTGCTGTAGGAGTAATTGATTCTGATAATCAAGTTGCTCCCGCTGGTAACCCAAAATACGCTCAACTCGGCCCAAACGATGTTCAACAGATTCAGCCCTAGGCTGGGAAGAACTCGCACTAGCCCCGACAGTAGAATGAGAGCGTTTCTTGGGACGCAAGGCAATACCCAGAAACTCTGCAAGCTTGGGTCCATCAATGGGCTTCATCACTCCTCCCATTTCCTCATTCTTATCCCAAATCAGGCCTTGATTTTCGTAGATAGCAGAAATCAAAGATGGAAACCCAAGGCCTCCAGATGCAGCCCATGTACTCTGTGTGATATAATCAAAAATGACCCGGTCGATATCAATAGAGGCCCTTGACACAATAGCATGGAGTAGGATGGCCCGCTCTCTGTTGACATCACTAAGATGTGCAGTAGGCAACAAATTAGCGCAAATAAACGCATACCAGGGTTGCACATCGGCTAATAACGCACTCCTAGGGAAATGTTTATACACATCCCCCGACATCTTCCAAACAGTGCCTGGCTTACAGACCGATGCACTGACTGTCGCCATGTCAATTTCTACAAGGAGGCAGAGAAAATCCTCATCAGCCCCTATGGTAGGCAAACCGTAATGGCTGTTAATTACGTCCTTGGTGAAAAGTACCCACTGGCCACGCACATAAACCTTATCATCCACCCGCTCGGGGGCATTAGCATAAAATTCCCGCACCAAAGAGAGGCAACCCCCCTCAAGAGGACGACAGAAAGCCTCCCACTTCCTAGACTGAAGAATGGGGACATAATTACCCCAACAAGGAGTCTAATCAATTGCAAACCATCTTTGAGGTATAATTGCCCTCTTAACAACCTTGTCCACAAAACGTTTTGCAGCAAACTCAGAAATAAACAGACCCCTATCGAAGGAAGAGGCACGACCTCTCTGAGCGGTGGTTTTCTTAGGCATTTTCACAATAATTATTCAAGCTAGACAATCCAAACAAGCCAGACAAGTCATAATATCCCAATGCGGGCTATTAATCAGTAATCAGATGGCGTCAATGGAACCCAAAATAGCCGCAAGTTCAGAAATCCCAAATTGTCAAATCAATAGTAAAAACAAATGCCTAACTTGCAATTCAATTTGCACCATGGAAGTCAAAGTGCCACCTACCAAAAACCCCAATTGGCTGTGCCAGATGTACACCACACACTGCCTAAAATCACACACAAGACGACACCAAGATTCGGTGGCCAAATGGAATAAATCAAAAACTCCCAAATTTCAGCGCCAAAACGTGCATAACTCACCTCAATATCGCAGCCCAATTGGCAATAATCACAGCTCAAATTTGCACACAGGGAAACTCCAAATTCGGCCAAATTCGCACACCACACAGCAAGAATTTATGCGCCCAATTTCAGGCACAATACTCCTAGAATCGGCCCCAAATTAGCGCGCAAATCACAGCCCTAAACGGTGCGCAAATCAGCATTCAAAGCACAGCCCCAAATTTCGCAATTACACCCCCAAATCAGCGCAATAATCGGATGAAACGGCAACCAATCTCCAAGGAAATGATGCTATGGTGATCGACTGGGCATTTGATGAGGATAGGTGAGGAAATTTCGGAGTGGGTAGGAGAGAAAACGGAAGAACTGAGGAAGAAATCTAATCTGGCCGCGGCGAAGAGATCCTTTTAAACGAATCTTGCCGCGGCCAGAAGTATTTCGCCACGGCGAGATCCACTTTTCGCCGCCGGCGAAAATCGAGCAGCCAATTTTTTTTTTCTAAACTAAAACAGAGTAAGCAAATAAAATTAGTAATAAATGAAGTGCAGAAGTGAAAATCTAACTAACAACTCACCAAAATTGAAAATTGAAAGAGATAAAGGATGAGAAAACAAATCTGATGGGTTGCCTCCCATTAAGTGCTTTAAGTTATAGTCATTAGCAAGACTGTCGATCATTCTGACTACGGTTGTTGTAACTCTAGAGAATCCTTCTGCTTGCTGAATTCTCCATCGAAATATGGCTTCAACCGTTGTCTGTTCACTTTGAAAGTTCCCTTGGTTTCATGACTGATTTCCACTGCTCCATAAGGAAACACCTTGGTTATTTGAAAAGGTCCTGACCAACGAGATCTTAACTTTCCTAGAAAAAGTCGGAGACGGGAATTATAAAGCAGCACTTTCTGTCCCACCTCAAAGTTTCTCCTCAGAATGTGCTTATCATGCCAAGCCTTTGTCTTGTCCTTGTATATTCGGGCATTCTCATAAGCATCATTCTGTATTTCATCCATCTCATTTAATTGCAGCACCCTCTTTTCACCGGCTGTCTTAAGATCAAAATTCAAAATTTGAATTGCCCAGTATGCCCGATGTTCCAATTCAACTGGAAGGTGACAAGCTTTTCCATACACCAATCGGTATGGAGACATGCCAATAGGTGTCTTGAAAGCTACCCTATAAGCCCAAAGTGCTTCATCCAATTTCCTTGACCAATCCTTACGGGAGTTACTTACAGTCTTTTCAAGGATCCGCTTCAACTCTCAGTTGGACACTTCAACTTGTCCACTAGTTTGCGGATGGTAAGGTGTTGCAATCTGGTGTGTTACTCCATACTTTTGCAGCAGAGTTTCAAATTGGGAATTACAGAAATGCTTACCCCCATCACTTATAATTGCTCTAGGTGTGCCAAATCTGGAAAAGATGTTCTTCTTGAGGAAATTGATCACAACCCTAGCATCATTGGTAGGTAAGGCAACTGCTTCTACCCATTTAGAAACATAATCTACACTAACAAGAATGTATTTATTAGCATGAGATGAAGGAAAAGGCCCCATAAAATCAATACCCCAAACATCAAATAAATCAATTATCAAAATATTGTTTAAGGGCATTTCATGTCTCCGTGAAATATTGCCACTCCTTTGGCAATCATCACACATTGAAACAAATTTGAAATCATCTTTAAACAGGGAAGGCCAATAGAATCCAGATTGCAAAATTTTTGCTGTAGTTTTTGTTCCACCAAAATGTCCTCCAACTTCCTTTGAATGGCAATGACGAAGAATGCTTTCCATTTCTTCATTTGGCACACATCTCCTAATGATTTGATCTGCACAATGTTTATACAAGTAAGGTTCATCCGAAAAATAATGTTTCAAATCAGAGAAAAAATTCTTCCTTTGTTGATAAGACATGTCAGGAGGTAAAATTTTCTTGACCAAATAGTTTGTATAATCAGCAAACCATGGAGCCGTTCGGATAGCAAGCAATTGCTCATCAGCAAAATGTTTCATTAATTTGTTCTTCATCCTCAAGGTAATCTTCCTCCAACCTGGACAAATGGTCAGCAACCAAATTTTTGGTCCCCTTTTTGTCCCAGATTTCTAAGGCAAATTCTTGCAAGAGAAGAATCCATCTTAGTAATCGCGGTTTGGCATCTTTCTTGGCTAGCAAATACTTAAGAGCAGAATGATCAGTATAAACAATGATTTTAGACCCAATTAAATAAGATCTAAACTTATCAAATGCAAACACTACTGTCAAAAGCTCTTTCTCAGTTGTTGCATAATTAAGTTGTGCATCTGTCAATGTCCTGCTTGCATAATAAATCACATGCAACAACTTATTCTTCCTTTGACCCAACACAGCACCTATAGCATAATCACTAGCATCACACATTACCTCAAAGGGAAGACTCCAATCCAGTGCACAAATTATAGGGGCAGAAGTGAGCTTTACCTTCAAAAGGTTAAAAGCCTGCAAACATTCAGAAGAGAAATCAAACTGTGCATTTTTAACCAACAAACTGCAAAGAGGTTTTGTTATTTTTGAGAAATCTTTAATAAATCTTTTATAAAACCCAGCATGTCCCAAAAAACTCCTAATGCCCTTTACAGTTGTTGGAGGTGGTAATTTTTCGATCACTTCCACCTTTGCACGGTCCACTTCTATTCCCTTTGCTGAGATCCGATGGCCAAGAACAATTCCTTCTTGAACCATGAAGTGACATTTCTCCCAATTTAGCACTAAATTTGTGTCTTGACAATGCTGCAAAACTAAAGAGAGATTATGCAAGCAATTATCAAAAGAATGGCCAAAAACAGAAAAATCATCCATAAAAACCTCAATAAACTTTTCGACCATATCAGAGAAAATTGCTATCATGCATCTTTGGAAAGTTGCAAGTGCATTACATAAACCAAAAGGCATCCTTCTGTATGCAAAAGTACCATAAGGGCATGTAAATGTTGACTTATCTTGATCCTCGGGTGCGATTGCAATCTGATTGTATCCCGAATACCCATCCAGAAAACAATAATAAGAATGTCCAGCCAATCTTTCCAACATCTGATCAATAAATGGCAATGGAAAATGATCTTTTCTGGTAGCGTCGTTCAACTTCCGGTAATCAATACACACTCTCCACCCAGTCACTGTCCTTGTTGGAATAAGCTCATTGTTTTCATTTTCTACAACTGTGATTCCTCCTTTCTTTGGTACACAATGAAATGGGCTTACCCAAGCACTATCTGAAATCGGATAAATTACCCCGGCATCCAAAAGCTTAATCACCTCAGCCTTGACCACTTTTTGCATTGTTGGGTTTAAACGCCTTTGTGGCTGAATTGTGGGTTTGTAGTCCTCATTCATCAAGATTTTATGCATGCAAACAGAATTGCTAATCCCTTTGATGTCTGCCATTGTCCATCCAATTGCTGCTTTGTAAGTCCGAAGAACTCCTAATAGCTTGTTTTCCTCTTCATCATTCAAAGAACTGTTAATAATAACAGGAAAAGATTCAGAGTCTCCAAGATATGCATACCTTTGATGGGATGGCAGTGCCTTTAGCTCAATCTTGTTGTCTTCCTTCTTTACCACGGAGGTTGGAGTTTCATTTGTTCCTAACTCCTTGAATGTCTTATCACTGAATAAATATTCATCCAGTGCTGCCAGTAATTCTGAACATTGTCTCACTCCATCATCTTCCTCCTCAATTGTTGCAGATTTCACAAGGCAAGCTTCTAATGGCAGCAATGGAGTTCTCTCCTCAAAAGTTTCCAAGATTAACCTGTCAAGAGTGTCAATTTGAAAACAAGAATGTACCTCACTAGGAAATTTTATTGCTTCAAAAACATCAAAAGTCACTTGTTCATCTTGCACCCTTAGAATTAGTTTTCCTTGCTGAACATCAATCAATGTTCTTCCTGTTGCAAGGAACGGTCTCCCCAATATCAAAGGTATCTCTCTATCTTCCTCCATGTCAAGCACCACGAAATCTGCAGGAAAAATAAATTTGTCAACTTTAATCAAAACATCCTCAACTACCCCTCGAGGATATTTCACTGATCGATCCGCTAATTGTAGAGAAATTGAAGTAGGTTTTACTTCTCCCAGGCCTAGTTTCCTGAAAATAGAAAGTGGCATCAAATTAATGCTTGCTCCTAAATCACATAGGACTTTATCAAAATTGCAACTTCCTATAGTACAAGGTATAGTAAAACTCCCTGGGTCTTTCACTTTTTGTGGCAATTTTCTTTGAAGAACTGCACTGCACTCCTCATTTAACATGACAGTTTCATAATCTCCTAGCTTCCTCTTCTTTGACAGAATTTCTTTCATGAATTTTGCAAACTTGGGCATTTGTTCCAACATCTCTGCAAAAGGAATGTTAATATGCAATTTCTTAAAAATTTCTAGAAATTTACCAAATTGATTATCAAGCTTTTTCTTCTGCAATCTTTGAGGATATGGGATAGGAGGCTCATATTTTTCATTTGGAGAAGGTTGAACATCTTGGGATGTTAATGGCTTCTCTTTAGATTCTTCCACCTTTTGCTCCAATTTTTTCTGCCATTCAAGTTCTTTACCACTTCTCAATGTGATAGCCTTTACATACTCTTTGGGATTTATTGTGTCACTTGGCAATGATCCTTGAGATCTTTCTGCAATCTGCTTTGAAATCTGTCCCAGTTGGTTTTGGATGTCCCTGTTGATTGCCTCTTGATTTCTGAAATTTGTTCTTGACTCCTCAATGAACTTCCCCAAAATTCCTTCCAAATCTGTTTGTTTCTTCTCTTGAGGTTGGTAGGAAGATGATGACGGTTTGAACCCCCCTTGGTTATTACCCCATGACAAATTTGGATGATTCCTCCAACCTGGATTGTAGGTGTTGGAATATGGGTTATGTTGAGGTCTTTGGAAATTTGAAACATAATTGGCTTGTTCAGCATTTGGTGAAGCAAATGGATTTCCAACTTGGCACTCAATACTAGCATGATTTCCACCACATAAATCACATTCTGCAGTTGGTTTGGATTCGAACTTGGATGACAAAGAATCCATCTTTCTTGAAAGAGCAGCAACTTGAGCTGACAAAGCATTCACTGAATCAATTTCATGCACTCCTACCGGTCTTTTTGCAGTTACCCGCTCTGAATACCACTGATTGTTGTTTTCTGCCATGATCTCTAACAACTCATGAGCATCCTCTGGTGTTTTTCCCATTAAAGACCCTCCAGATGCAGCATCAATCATTGCCCAATAGTTTGAAACCAACCCATTATAAAATGTAGAGACTTGCAGCCAAATAGGTATACCATGATGTGGGCACTTCCTCAACATTTCTTTGAATCTCTCCCAAGCTTCATACAATGATTCTTGATCATATTGTGTGAAAGATGTGATTTCATTCTGCAATTTTGCTGTCTTAGTAGAAGGAAAAAACTTTGACAAGAACTTCTGAACCAACTCATTCCATGTTGTAATTGATCCCGGTGGTAATGAGTTTAGCCACTCCTTGGCTCTATCCCGAAGTGAAAAAGGAAAAACCCTTAATCTTATGGCATCTTTAGACACACCATTTATCTTGTAAAGATCACACACCTCTAGAAAGTAAGCAATATGTGCATTAGGATCATCCTTTGACATTCCCCCAAACTGATTTGATTGAACCATTTGGATAAAGGATGGCTTTATCTCAAAGTTATTGACTTTAACAGTTGGCCTCCTTATACCCGAAGTGGTTCCAGCAACATTAGGCGCAGCATAATCCCTCATAGCTCTACGATTTCCAACTCCCTCAACAAATTGTGGATCCATGGCTGATTGTCTATTAGGAGCGGAGGTTGAATGCCTTCTCTCTCGGTTTAGACGCCTATATGTTCGATCAATTTTTGGATCAAAAGGAAGAAGGTTAAGGCTTCGTGCACGTCGCATACAAAAGTCCTACAATCTGAAAAATCAACCAGCACTCACACAACACAAAGTTACCCCTTTTTCTTTTATGATAAATAAAATAAAAGAGCAAAGTAAACAACTGAAAAATGTGCAAGAAATGACTAAAATAAATAATGCAAATAAGCAGCAACAACTCTAAATGAACAAATGTTCAACACAACTCACAAACTCAATTTAGAATAAAAATAAAACTGAAACAATGATAAAGCAAATTAACTTCAAATTAAAACTAAGATTAAGTAGTATCGATATTAATAATCAAACCATTCCCCGGCAACGGCGCCAAAAACTTGATGCGTATTTTCGCAAGTGTACGAATCGTTCAAGTAATAAAGTGTACAAAAGTACGGATATCGAACCCACAAGGAATGGCGTTACTAAGTACCGAAATTGTCTAATCCTAATTTTATCTGAAAACCAAATTGTTGATTGTTTAAAAGGCAAATTAACTTACAAATAAATGCAAGAACACAATTGAATGTTGTTCACAAATGATTAAAAACGCTAAGGCATTTGATTTCACTGAATCAATTCAATCCGATTTCAAGTCATGTTATATAAGAATCAAAGCTACAAGTGATGGTTGAAAAACCCAAACTTATCTAATACTCTCTCTCGAGTTATATTAGAATTACTTGTCTATGATAGTCAACTATATTTCTATGAAGATTAATCACAAACAAGCACATTATGATCTATGGAATTTCCAGGATAACCACATACATCATGCATTAGTTCTCACACTCGCATTCAACATATGGTATTTAACACAAGAAGCATTCATTACACATCTCCTCTCGGTCTCAATATAATGCAACTAATCATCTAAATCTTGGCCAGAAATTCAGAAGCATTAAGCATGGAAATAAATACTCAACTTGAAAACAATGAACTCATATAACCATAACCACAAAAATCAGAGTTTCATGATTCAACTACATCATAGCCTTAGCAAAAATGAATTAGCTCATAATGGAAATAAGAACAACAACTATCTCAACTGAATACATAACTATAAAAACGAAATAAACTGCAGAAAAACGAAGTTAAGGAAAAGAGATGAAGAACTCTTGGAGATGAACACTTGGCAGCAACAATGGTGATGATCCTTCAAGATTCTCCAAGCTTTCTCTCCAAAAATGGCTTCTTCTCCTCCAAAAATGCCTCTTCTAGGTCTATTTCGCCATCCTCTCTCTTTGTACCTTATGGTATTTATAGATCCAAGGTTTTTGGGACAAATTTGGAACAAAAAGTCACAAAAACGCGTTTGGCCGCCGAACCTCGCCGCCGGCGAAGGTATTCTCGCCGCGACGGGTTTCTGGAAATTACTCTCGCCGTGGCGAGTTTTGTGTTTCGCCAGCGGCGAGACATATTTCGCCGCCTGCGAACTCCTTTAGCCGGCGGCGAAAATGATCTCGCCGGCGGCCAAATTCGAATCCAAAATTGCGCTCTCGGGAAAATTTGCTGCAGCATTCTCACCGCGGCCAGACTTTCAAACCTTGAAATCTTGCTTTTCTTGATTCTAACTCAATCCCGGTCATTGGCATTTGTCCCAAACTTCTCCAAACTTATGATTTTACCTGAAATTGCACTTTAAACACGAAATACCCGTGAAATGACATTTGTGGATTAAATAATCAAACAACCACAATTTTCACACAAATATCAATATTTAAATCATAACAAAAATGCAATAAATTGGCTCTTATCACTTCCTCTCAAGAAAATAACATAACAGATTAAAAGGAAATGGGAAGATGTATTCAAATTCTAGAAAATAGACAATATAACATAGCTGATTCGTCACCTAAAAAATGTGATGTAAACAGATACATGTGTAAGCATTTAACAGTCAATCTCTACTTTCCTAATACTAAGTAGAAATTCTCTTATTATACATCCACTCCTATTGTTACCTTAAATTGTATGCACCAAAATGAAATTTAAGCACTCAAATAGGCCACCGCATCCTTTATATCTCCTTTTTATGTCTTATCCCTAAATTAACTTTATCACTCTTTTTCTCACTCAAATCCTTTTTCTTCTCACTTTGTCTTCTTTCTTTTCTCTCTTCTTCTTCTATTTCATTATTTTTTTAAAGATACAGTGAGTGCATTTTATGCTCCATCTCACTAGGGCATAAGCAACTAGGTAATCATACTCTAGCCTTTTTGGTGCCTTGAAAGGGTACTCAGAGTAAAAAAAATTGGATTTCACATTCCATCATTTTTCACCTCTCCCTACCTTCATACTTTCATAATGCCAAATAAAAAAAGGCATACAATTCATAGCATAATAGGTGAGGTGTTTTTAAAGAATCAAGGGTTTAATGTTAGAAAAGTGAGACTAAATGACAAATACCTATTTCATATTCTGATACACATCACATTTTTCTGAGTTAATATCATTTATAATACATAAATCTATTCACAGAATTACTAACATTGTGACTAATCAATAAAACCATAAAGGATCATAAACAAAATATATATGTAAACAAGGAAAAATCAACAGTCATAATCTAGTAGGCAAGAGAAAACTAATAACTCAAAAGTAACTACCCCTCATGCTTATATTTGGCATTGTCCTCAATGTCATAAATAATGATAAAGCGAAGCAAGATAAGGGATAACTTACCAAATCATTGGTCTTCTGGAAGAGGTGGAGGGGGATGATGGGACAAGTGTCAATTGTACATTGTTTGCACCATGTGATGCACAAATTCAATCATACTCTCTATAGAGTCCATGCGGGCCTCCATATGACTGATACGTGAAGAATATGTGTCCTCGTCTAGTGATGGTGCATGAGAAGGCCCTATAGCATCAAAGTAGTAGGAAGGGGGAGGGGGTGGTAAGGCTAGTAAAGGCTCATTGGGGAGGTCATCCCCCTATAAGTCAAAAGAATCACCATCCCTACCCTCTTCAAGATCATTCATGACTATTATAGATGCAGAGATGTAACCAATAATTGACATTTCTTTTAACAATGAGTTTCATATGTAGATAGGATTCTAAATCAATCCTATTACTATCGGCTATGGGTTGTATATCCCGTAAATGGGCTTTTAATCCTAACCCTATGGCAATGGCAGTCACTAAACCCCCCAGTAACAACTTTGCCACTTATAGAATTACCCACCCTTACTATCTGATGAGCCATAAAGGCCCATGTGTTTACCTGGAATGAGTTTAGCTTAACATATAGGAAATAAAGCTCACGCAGATTTGCAAACCCATCACTTTTGACTTTACCAAAAGTAGTATGCGCCATAAGATGTTGTAAATATCTAAAACATGGGTTGCAAATAAACGAGGCTTTGGAAATTGGTGCAATGTACTGCCCCCTATAGAAATTGAACTCCAAAATTTTTATGCATTAAAACTTTGGGGGACAACTCTAGGACTCCCAGAAGGCTGTTTAAATAGTGTATTAAATTGAGCTAAAGATAAACTATATGTAGTAACAAATAGTCTAAAGTTAATGCAACCCTGATTGACGTTGGGACCTCAAAATAGAACCACATTAACTAAACTAAAAAATTCCAGAGTAATCCTAGCATAGGATGAGTAACGGAACCTAATAGAAGTAGTCCACCCAATTTGATAAACCAGATATTGGATATAGTCAAAATGCCAAAATGTTCCAGACATTCTTCATCCATATAGCAAGTACTTAGAATTCCACATTTTACCAAAGTATCATATCGTATTCATTGATTATTGTCAACAAATAATATACCATACTCATTAATTGGATGAGCAAGTTAGGACGATCTTTAGGTTCGTCCTCTATGAAGTTGGTTGGATTGGGAGATACTTGGGTTAGTTTTGGTTCTTTTTAGGGCTATTCAAAATGATAACAAATAAAATTCAAAGAGGAGTGGGACGAACAATCACCAGAAAGTAATGGGATTTAACAAATATTCAAAATCAACTATCAAATAAATCCAGAGACAAAATGCAAAATCCAAGGAATCCACAATTCAAAAAGCATTGAATTCAAGCAATATGTTTAGCAATGTAGAGGAACCAATTCAAAATGCAAAAACCATCACAAAATATGCTAGTATTATGAATTTAGGCGTTGTGAGAGTGATCTAGAAAATTCCAAATGCAAAGATTAGGGAATCAATGAGAAAAAAAGGCAAATATCAGTCCCAGGAAAATTCTTGTGTTGTAATTTTTGAATATGATGGAAATTGAAATGTCTCTCCTATTTTAAAAATGTATAGCAGGAGAAAACAGCCTGGGCAGAACCAGAAGAGCTGTGCACCAAGGGAGGAACCCAATATGTAACATCCAAAATCTCTAATAAAGTTAGATAAATCAAAGAATAAGTAGAAAATACATATGACAAAGAATTAAAATGCTTAGTTATGTAACAAAAACGCATTTATACAATAGATGACATATAGTTAATCATGAATCATATAAATAAAATTTTTAGGAATACATTTATACAAAGAATTTTTAGGAGCTTAATGGATGGGGAGAAGATACAAATACATTTTTAAGACATTACTAATATAAGATTAGTAGTAAATTAAGGCAATATAAAATAACTAAGGAGCTACCAAGTGGCACCACAAAATTTCAGCCACATAGTATGCCATATTGCCCATAGAATTGTAGCCACCTTGCACCTACCAAAGCATGCCACATTGCCCACAAAGTTCTAGCCACATAATATGCCACATTAGCAACAAAATTGTAGCCACCTTATAGCCACCTTCCACCTACCAAATCATGCCACATTACCTACAAAGTTGCAACCACATAGTAGGCCACATTGGCCAATAAATTGTAGCCACCTTGCACCTACCAAAGCATGCCACATTGCCCACAAAGTTGTAGCCACATAGCATGCCACATTGCCCACAAAGTTGCAGTCACATAGCTTGCCACATCGCCTACAAAATTGCAGCAACCTTACACCTACCAAAGCATGCCACATTGCCCACAAAGTTACAGCCATATAGCATGCCACATTTCCCACAAAATTGCAGCCGCCTTGTAGCCAACTTACACCTACCAAAGCATGCCACCATCCCCACAAAATTGCAACCACCTTGCACCTACCAAAGCATGCCAAATAGCCACAAAAACATCAACCAAAATTAGCCAACAAAATCCTACCACATAGCCACAAATATTTCAATCGCATTCCAACCAAGAAACTACCACCCACTTCAACCACGTTTCTGCCCACAATCAGAAAAAATAATGCAAAAGCTGCTACCCCACACCATGCTCTGCATCCTCACGCCCTCCCTACAAAAACCACAAGCGAATCCCTACAAAAACCACAAGAGAATCCCTACAAAAACACAAGGGAATCCTTGCAAAACACATGATTCCTTTTCCTTTTGAGTGGTGGAAACCAATAGCCAAGAATCATGATGTCTAGGAATTATTTTGCGTAGCAAATTCAAACACCCATTCCTCATGCAATCAGCACCCAAGAGGGAGAGAAGGCAGCCAAAAAACTTAGAGCCAAAGGGGGAGAGCAACCAGAAAAAACGTAGTTAAGTTTCAAGGGAAACCAAGAGGAGAAGCAAGCTAAACTTTGAGAGCCAAAGGAGTATCTCTGCACAAGGTGAGTTTCCCCTCTTGAGGAAAGTTGGTTTGTAGTGAGTTGAGCTCATTTTGGGTTCTGCATGAGTGATTCTTGAGCATGAGATGCAAGAGGTTAAAGTTGAAAACATGGAACTCTAATGGTAGGGAACAATCTTTGCCATCTAAGTAACAAACATGCTGAAACACCACACATTCTGCACTAGGAAGTTATTGTTCCTGCACCTAAAAGTTTTGAATCTCTCTATTTCTCCACAGCCTAGTAGCCTCTGTATAAGTGAATTGAGGATTCAGAATGATCTCAAGGATAGAATTAAAGATGCTCAAGTTTCTGATCCATACTTGAAGGACATTAGAGAATATGTAACAACTCTATTTATTTTTATTATATATATATATATATATATATATATACACATATTTGTAAAGTCCCATAAAGTTATTACTTCACTTCTAATTACTTAATTCATAAAAATGTTCAACTAATTTAACCAAGCATAATCAAGGTTTAAGGTCTACCATTAACACTGATACAATTATGAGTTCACATACACATCATGAATCTCAACATCTATATAAAAATCAAACACATAAATATCTATATCTTATTCATCCATGTTGACTAATTCTGGAGATATAGGTGCGGGTGGTTGCACCTTCACTGGGATCTTAGCCAACTCGATCATAAGGACTTTATTAATTTATAAGATCTGCCTAACATAGAGTAACTCGATCCAATGTAGACTAAGAGCCAGAGACAAAGAAAAATCTGTATAACTAGTTTTTTGAACATGATATGAAAATATAGTGAGAATTAAATCCCAATAGGTTCAACAATAAATCATAATCATCATCAATAATGCTCATCACGTCATATTCATCTGTATAAGCTACAACAAATATCTTAGGTCACATGAATGCTCATTATCTATGCACATGAAATCATGCAATAATAATATCTGTCATGGATAACTATTTTTTAGAATATCATATGATGGCTATCAACTTATTTTCATATCAAGCTACCCCGATCAGGGTGAGTACTTTCTACTCTCTTATACAGGCTTTTCTCACCCCATCTGACATGGCACACTTTCTCTTTCTTTTCTCATTAACATAATCATAGTTGTGAGTAGGGCGTCCCCTACTGGTGCACTACACCGACTGCCATGTCATCGTGCTCGTCTCTTTTCTTTTCTTTTCTTTTCACATTAATAGCCAAAAATATGATTTCAATAACAAGTATATTCATTATACTCACATGCCATAATTTCTTGTCAAAGCATAATCATTACCAAAAATCATTGGTAAAATACAATCTTGCCATGAATATAATCATTTTCAAATATCACTTTATAAAATATTTCCATGTTAAAATTACACACTTAAGATGGTAAGGAGTTCATGCAATGGCAATGGCTATGGCATAGACTTGTCATTTATTATTTTCATTTATAAGATTCTTCTTTTTTAAAAAATATTATTTTTCTCTCTAACTAAATAGAGCATAACACCCTCATTTTAATTCTGATTTAGGTGATCTTGATGTCAATTGAAAGATAAGACAATTCTCTATAACCCTTATGTTGAACATTTTCATGAAATCTAAAGTAATCATGGTGTTACTACTCCCTTAAATTCAATGTTATTTCTTTTCAGGTAGGTTCAGACCTCTACTCACTAATCTAACAATATCTACCTCGTACGAACTCCAATTGAGGTGATTCAAAATCCTATAAAACACTAAGCCACTTATATACAACTTTCATGTTTATCATTTCTTCAGATTCCTTACAAATTATTCTCAAAAAATTGAAAACAAAAACACTTATATTTACCACCCTATATTCTAGACTGATTTTGACCTCTACTCATTAATTAGTCATATCTCCCTCATATGGACTCCAAATTAAGTGATTTTAGAACCTATAGATCTGTGATACACACAGACACACAATATATATATATATATATATATATATATATATATATATATATATATATATATATATATATATATATATATATATATATATATATATATATATATATATCATGTTAAGAATTTATTTTAATTCTCTATAGATTTATCCTAGAAATTCAAACACAGAAGCATACCTAACAAATTCTTCCCTGGTTAACTATTTTCTAACCACTGCTTACTAATCAAACAATATCTCCCTCATCTGGACTCCAAATTAAGTTATTCCAATGGCAAAAAATTTGAGACATTGATCTACATTTTCCATGTTAACCATGTCTTTTAATTCCTAACTGATTCTTCCCAAAATTTCAAAAATAGAAACCTCCCTGGTTACTTTAAAATCTAGTTTCCTAACCAAACCTTTCCTAAGGTTTTAGTTCATCATTATATTACATCATCTTCCATTTTCTTCCTAATTTACATCTAATCAAATTTCATCAATTTTTCACCACATTCAAATATACAAAATAGTAGCATAAAAATTCTAAAATTTTGCCACCCATAGCCATACCTATGCAAAACTCTCCACACCAACCGAAACGTTCAAAACATTCATCATATGCAAGATAACTTGTAACAAGATATAGAAACATCCATGACTAATCATCAAAGTAGAAAATGTTGTAAATTTCATCAAAGTTCTAAGATCAAAATCCCATATAAATGTTACAAATTTCAAAACTTTTCTTCAAAAAGAGATATTGTTAAACCTACCTAAAGATCTCACTAACTCACTTAGTGAATTCTTTTTCTTATTTCCTCTTGAAGGAAGCCGCAAGATTCCTCCCTTCCCTTAGCTTTTCTAGAAGCTTAAATAAGAGAAGAAGGATGAGTTTTGAATCCCAAGGATGAAGAGAAAAGATGGATTCAAGTGGAGATTAAGCTAATTTATCTTGAGTACTGAGTCCTCTAGATTTCTCCTTCCTCTTCCTTCCTCTCTTCTCTCTTTGTCTCCTTTCCTCACTCTACCTTGCTTATGTTTGTCCTCTCCCTCGCTTACACAAAATTATAATGTTATAAGGGTGAGTTTTGCTTAAATAAACTATCAATTAGTTCACCTTTCATAATCATGGGTCTACCATATCACAATTAGGATGCACTTGGTTGTTTTTTGGGGGAAGACAACTCATATTCTTGTCTTCCTCTCCCTTAGTCAAGATATACATAGCAAAAGGAGATTTGTATTTTGAAAATCATGATAAAATGTTCTTAACACAAGGGATAAGGTACCTTTGATTTAGGGATTCATTTCATTTTTCTTTTGTCTCACTTAAGTATGATAGGTTTGCCTTTCTAGGTGGTAAATTTCTAGCCCTTGAGTCTCCCTTGCTTGGCTGAAATTATTTGTGTAGGATAAGGATGTTTTGTCATAATGCCATGTATTATTACCTACTTGTTGAAATTATTTGTGTAGAATATGGATGTTTTGTCATAATATCGTGTATTATTACCTACTTGTTGAAATTATGAATGTAGGATATAGATGTTTTGTCCCAATGCCATGTATTATTACCTATTTGTTGAAATTATGAATGTAGGATATAGATATTTTTGTCCTAATTCTATGTGAACTAATCTTTATTATTATTACACTACTATTTTCTCCCATGGTTCTTATTTTTCCTTCTTAGATTTGGGCTCATTCTTGCCCATTTCTTTTTCTTTGGCTGAAATTCTACCTTTGATGGAGGGCTTGGTCACATTTTCATGATTTTTGGGCTACCGGTCCAACTTCTATATCCTAGTCCAAGTCTATGTTTTATTTCTTGCTTGGGCTATCCAATTGGCTTACTAGAAACTCATGTAAATTAGAAAAACTCTATATAAAGTGTCCATAGGTGAAGGCCCAATGTATAGGTGGAGATGTTAAACTTAGTAACTCTAGCTCTTGAATTAAGAAAAATTACCCTAATCAAATCTTCTTGAAATTGTAAGACCTTCACTTACTTTCCAAAAATTTATCTTCCTTACACAAGAATTTAGCCTCTCTTTAGTATGTTATTTCTAATTTTTCCGATTAGATTTTCTCTCTTTACTTATTCCATTAATGTTAGAAACATTTTTTTTGCATACACATAAGGTAAAGAATTTCTAAGGCTTATATTTCCTTACATATCTAAAAAAAGTGTTTAATAGATTTTATTTTCTTAATTAAATATTTATGTACCTTAAGTAATAAAAGAAAAGAAATCAGGGATGTTACAGAACAGATATCCCAAGGCAAGTCTAAAGAATTTCACATTTCTAAGGATGGGCTTATCAAGTTTGTAGAGCAGTTGTGTGTACCTAAGGTAAAGGAATTGAGAGATAGTATCCTAGCTGAAGCTTATAAGAGTAGGTATACCCTACATCCTGGAGCCACTAAGATGTATCAAGACTTAAAAAGGATTTTCTAGTGGCCTGTGATGAAAATGGACATAACCCATTATGTTTCTAAGTGCTTAGTGTGTCAGAGAGTCAAAGTAGAACGCCAAAAGCCTAGGGGATTGGTCCAACCCTTAGATATTCCTAAGTGGAAATAGGATAGCATCTCTATAGATTTTTTCATTGGTTTTCCTAGGACATCAGTTGGCTATGATGCAATTTCGATAAACATGGATAGACTGACCAAGTCTACCCACTTCTTAGCCATTAAGTCCACCCATTCTCTAGACAAGTTAGCACAAGTGTATGTTCATGTAATTTTCAAATTCCACGGGATACCTACCAATATTATTTTTGATAGAGACCCCAGGTTTACTTCTAGATTTTGGATATTCTTGCAAGATGCCTTAGGTACTAAACTTAGGTTTAGCACGGCCTACCATCCACAAACTAACGGGGAGATTGAGAGAACAATTCAAACTTTAGAGGATATGCTAAGGGCGTGTGTGCTAAAAATGAAGGGGAACTGGGATGTGTGTCTACCTTTAGTTGAATTTTGCTTATAATAATAGTTACCATTCCAGTATCCAGATGGCTCCCTTTGAAGCTTTGTATGGAAGAAAGTGCAGGTTACCTCTGTATTGGGTAGAGCTAGGGGAGAGGAGTCTTCTAGGCCTAATTTGGTTGACCAAACCACAAGACACATTGAACTTATCAGAGAGAGACTGCTAGCTATCTAAAGTAGACAAAAAAGCTATACAGATAAAAGAAGAAGGCCCATAGAATTTGAAATAGGAGATCATGTTTTCCTTAAGGTAACTCCGTTCATGGGTGTAGGGAGGTCTTTGCAAACCAAAAGGTTTAGTCCCAAATACATTGGTAATTTCCAAATTCTTGATCAGATCGGATTAGTAGTTATAAACTTGCACTTCCTCCAAACCTTTCTCATATTTATGATGTATTTCTTGTTTTCTAGCTTAAAAAGTATAACTCACACGCTTCACATATCATATAGCATGAATCAATGCATTTACAAAATAATATGTCATACACTGTAAGGTCAGATCGAATCATTGACGTTAAGGCTAAACAATTGAGGAATAAGAACATCCCTCTAGTTAAAGTGGTTTGGAAGGATTATCCTCTGAGGAAACAACTTAGGAGACAAAAGAAGAAATGAAGAGGACTTATCCACATCTGTTTGAATAAGATACGTTGAATTTTGTGGACAAAATTCTTTTAAGGGGGAAGGAAATGTAACATCCTAAGTCTTTAATAAAGTTAGATAAATCAAAGAATAATTAAAAAATACATATGACAAAGAATTAAAATGCTTAGTTATGTAACAATAAGGAATTTATAAAATAAGTGATATATAGTTAATCATGAATCATATAAATAAAATTCTTAAGAGCATAATGGATAGGGAGAAAATACAAATACATTTTTAAGATATTACTAATCTAGGATTAGTAGTAAATTAAGACAATATAAAACAACTAAGGAGCTACCATGTAGAACCACAAAATTTTAGCCACAGTATGCCATATTGCCTATAGAATTGTAGCCACCTTCCAACCAACTTGAACCTACCAAAGTATGCCACATTGCCCACAAAGTTGCAGCCACATAGCATGCCACATTGCCCACAAAAATGCAACCACCTTGTAGCCAACTTGCACCAACCAAACTATGCCACATTACCCACAAAGTTGCAGCCACATAGCATGCCACATTCGCCATAAAACTACAACCACCTTGCACCTACCAAAGCATGCCACATTGCCCACAAAGTTGCAGCCACATAGCATGCCACATTGCCCAAAAAGTTATAGCCACATAGAATACCACATTGCCCATAAAATTGTAGCCACCATACACCTACCAAAGCATGCCACATTGCCCACAAAGTTGCAGCAACGTAGCATGCCACATTGCTCACAAAATTGCATCCAACTTATAGCCAACTTGCACCTACCAAAGCATGCCACAATGCCCATAAAGTTGTAGCCACATAGCATGCCATATTGGCCAAAATTATAGCCACCTTACAGCCACCTTGCACCTACCAAAGCATGCCATAAAACCACAAAACGTTCAGCCAAAATTAGACAAGGAAATCGCCATGTTTCACCAAGGAAATCCTGCCACATAGCCCCAAATATTTCAGCCATATTCTAGCCAAGAAATTGCCACCCACTTCAACCATGTTTCTACCCACAATCAGAAAAAAAATAAGGGAAAAGTTGCTGCCCCACACCATGCTTTACATCCTCACTCCATCCCTGCAAAAACCACAAGGGAATCCCTACAAAACCACAAGGGAATCCATGCAAAATACAACATTCCTTTTCCTCTTGAGTGGTGGAAACCAGCATCTAAGAATCATGATGTCTAGGCATTATATTAGGCAGCAAATTCAAACCACCCATTCCTCATGCAATCAACACCCAAGAGGGGGAGAAGGCAGCCAGAAAACATAGAGCCAAAGGGAGAGAGCAACCAGAAAAAATGTAGCAAAGTTGTAAGGGAAACCAAGAGAAGAAGCAAACTGAAATTTGAGAGCCATAAGAGAATTTTTGCTCAAGGTGAGTTTCCCCTCTTGAGGAAAGTTGGTTTGTAGTGAGTTAAGCTCATTTTGGGTTCTGCATGTGTGATTATTGAGCATGAGATGCAAGAGGTTAAAGTTGAAAACAATGAAATCTAATGGTATGGAACAATCTTTTCCATCCAAGTAACAAACATGTTGAAGCACCACACATTCTGCACTAGGAAGTTATTGTTCTTGCACCTAACATTTTTAACCCATGTGTTCTTGGATTGTTTAACTGGGTAAATGAAATTAAATTCTCTAATATTTGGTGAGAAAAGTATTGAAATATTGATAATCAATTCTAAAAATTTTCATGATTTTTGAGAACCTACAAATATGCCATTTGCAATCAAAATAGTGCTGAGAAAAATCTGCTGGATAGCTAAGACTATTGATGGAAATACTAAACATTGAAGGGATTAAATTTTTAATTTTCATATTAATATTTTATGACATAATATAGGAATCATAATTAAGGACACCACAAAATTTTAGAGATTTCTGGGTAGGTTAAAGCATATAATAAAATATGGAAATTCGGTGGGACATGAAGTGAGTTAGAACATACTAGAACTGGGGATAGCCATAAAAAATGTGTTATTTGAGGCATCAAATAAATTATTTTTTACTTAAAATTTTTATGATGATTATATACCTTATCTATAATGCTGAATATCAAATATTATGAATTTTGAAGATG
Source organism: Gleditsia sinensis (assembly GCA_037074535.1). NCBI lineage: Eukaryota > Viridiplantae > Streptophyta > Magnoliopsida > Fabales > Fabaceae > Gleditsia > Gleditsia sinensis. The sequence goes on along the minus strand of CM073463.1, from coordinate 53,759,271 downwards.
TTTTATGCATCCAAAGTATTGGAAAACCGAATAGAAATAGAACCAAAACCAATCTGCACTGTTCTGGGTTATGGAGGTATTTCTTGGGTTGAATGAAATATTTAAGGGCTAAGAGATCCAAGAAATAAAAAAGACATCTAGAGGAAACTCCATGGAAAAGTTTATAATTTTTAGAGGACTTTTTTCATATTTAATAATAACCTCAATTCTGAACAGAATCATAGTTTTATTTTGGGGAACAGAAGCTTCTAAACTAGAGACTTATGATTTTAGTTGCTAATATGCATGCATTAACCAAAAGCTCTTATATTTTTTAGTTTGAGTTACTGGTAGTAACATTGGCAGCCTTGGAAAGGAAGTGATTGTGTAAGAATTGAGGTAGCTAGCTTTTCCTTAAAATACTTTTTATGTTTATGAACTTGAATTTATCAATTTCACTAGTTTCCTGACTTTTATATTATGATGAATGATGGTCTAAAGATATGTTATGTATGCATTCTCAAAAATTAAGGGGTTCCCAAAGTGTGCCAAGTTAGCCCCATTTCCCCAACGTATTGGCCAATAATAAGATATGCATAATCCTTTTGTAGTTATGGGACTGCATTGGGTAAGTAGACCAAAATACTATGGGTCCCTAGTGTGACCAAGATGATGTATGTATGTATGGTCAGTACTTATGTTTTAGTGAAATAAATTGAGATGTTTTAAAGAATGGAATGTATACTATTTTTCTAAAAAATTTGCTAGCTATTAAGTTGTCATCTCATCTTTTATGTCCACATAATCACATTCCAAGTACTCCAGCAAGAGATGAACAACAGGGGTCTCAAGGGTGACTCATCTAAATATGGATATGGATTGTATATTTTCTTGTTGTGTAATATATGTAGGATGGCTTAGCTGAGCACCAAGTCCCTTTTAGACAGCTCGTAATGTGATGTAAAATAAGTTATGGACTGTACATTTTTCTTTATGGTGTGAGAGCCTTTTTGTTGTAACTAATGCATATCATGCCTAGTTAGTTGCCTATAAGGAAATGAAATTGAAAAATGGTTGGAATAGCTTGAAGTACTTGTATGCTTATCCAAGAAAGATAGCTAACAATATAAGTGAATAGTTAAATTTATGGGCTAGATAAACATTGCTAGAAATTTATAGATAAAAAAAAAGATATATATATATATATATATATATATATATATATATAATACTAAAAGGTGCAAGGGTAATATTATATTATGTGGATTTATGAAATAAGATGCTAGTCAGTAGGTGTTGCACAATATATGAGGCACATGGGAAGGAAAGAGTTAGTTACAAGGGAGGAGAAAAGGGTGAGTTGGAGGAAAGAGAGAGAAAGAAGGAATGATGCATTAAGATAAAGGAGGGAGTGTTAAAGAGGCAAGAGAAGGAGATAGAGGATATGGGAATATAGAAGCTGCTGATTGCTTAGTGTTAGACCCTTTTTTTGGGGTTTATGAAACCCACCTTTCATTTCAGCATCGTATAGCACTTTTCCAATTCCTATATTCTACTGGGTTATAGATACTATTTCTTAAACTCCTACTCTATTGTTGTAAGTTGTTTAATGAATATTACATAAACCAGTTGGTTCCCATCAAATGGTATCAGAGCAGTAACAATCCAGGTGATGGTAAATACAAGAGTGGAAGGAAGAGTAGAAATGCTAGAGAAGGAGGTAGGAGTTATTAGAGACCTCATATGGAAATAAAGGTGACCATGGAGGAGTAGAGAATACAGAGGCTAGGGAAAATTCGTTGAACAGAATACTCAAGGCTTTATGGAACGAGGAAGTGGAGTTCAGGAGAAAGAATGAGCACCGATGAGGCAGCTAGAGTTACCTATCTTTTCAAGATAAGACCCTATAGAATGGATTTTTAGAGTAGAATGATATTTTGCGGTGAACTGAGTCAGGGAAGAAGAAAATATGAAAGTTGTTAAGGAGGAGGAGAAGATGGAAGCTATTGCGTTATGCTTGGATGGAAAGGCTCTCAACTGGTACCAATGGCTAGAAGTTTGCTCACCTTTAAGTAATTGGGATGGATTTAAGAAAGAGTTGATGGGGAGATTTTAACACTCCCAAAGTAGGGATATTTGTGAGACGCTAATGGCATTAAGCATGAGGGATCAGTCACTAAATATCGCAAGAAATTTGAGCTCCTATCAACTCTATTGAAGGAAGCTTCCAACACCATACTCATAAGTGTCTTTAAAAATGGAATAAAGGATCATATTTGGGCGAAGGTCCGAATGAACAAGGTGGAGACCCTAAAAGACTTGATGGGCTTAGCCCATAAGGTAGAAGAGAGAAACTAGGTTTTAGATAGGGCCTGAAAAGCTTAGTGGAGATGTGGGGAACAACCCAACGATCCCAGAAGGGGAACTATAATAACCCTAACCAGCATATTAGGGGGTTTGGAACCAAGGAAACCCATGGTTGTGATGACTGTGTCGCAAATGGATAGAGGGAAAGCTAAATCGGTGGGGACAGTGATGTCATTATGTGCCACACCTCAGACCGATGGACGTTTCTGGCAATTGATTGAGGCCAAAGCTGTAAAGAAGCAAGAGCAGGAGCAGGGTCTTTGTTACCAGTTTGATGAACGATACTAGCTGGGCCATCGTTGCAAGAACAAACAGCTTCAAGTCCTGTTGTTAGCTGAGGAGGAAAAACCCACTAAAGAAGAAGAACACGGTGAGAAAGAGATGGCTAAGGAAAGTAACGGAGAACCCCAAATGGAATTATCCATTAATTCCATTGTAAGGATTTCTACAGGTTGTACCATGAAGATGGAAGGCAAAATCAACAACCGTGAGGTGATTATAATGGTGGACAATGGAGTATCCCATAATTTCATCTCCAACTGGGTCATCCAAGAATTAAACTTATCAGCAAGCAGGACGAAAAAGTTTCAAATTCATAGTAGTCAATAGATATAGAGTGCAAGGCGAAGGAGTATGTTCAGGGGTTCAATTGGAATTACAAAGGCTTCGACTTACCCAAACTTTTTTCCCTTTTGATTTTGGGAGTGATGATGTCTTGTTGGTGATATCTTGGCTGGAGTTGCTGGGAGAAGTCTGTACAGATTAGGGAAAGCTAACCAGGAAATTCTTCGATGGGCAAAATATAATTAAATTACAAAGAGACCCATCTCTTTCTAAGACGCTGGTCTCTTTGAAAGACATGATGAAGTCTCTCAAGAAATTGGAACAGGGATACTTAATTAAGTTTGGAAAATTATCAATACCAAAGGATCAAGAGTAGAAGGGGAGCATAAGTGAATTACTATAGGATTTTGAGGAGGTTTTTAACCCCCCAGCAAGACTACCTCCCCTACTAACGCACAATCACCCCATCCAATTGAAGGCGAGAAGCTCTCCACCTTAACTGAGGTGATATCGCTACCCACACTTCTAGAAGAACGAGATTGACTAATTGGTCAGGGAAACGCCCACAGCTGGAATCATTAAGCCTAGCACTAGCCCCTTCTCCAGTCCTGTGCTATTAGTCAAGAAAAAGGATGGAAATTGAAGATTCTGTGTCAACTATAGGGCACTCAATAAGGTTACTATACTAGATAAGTTCCTTATACTGGCCATTGATGAGCTCTTAGATGAGCTACAAGGGGCAACAGTATTCTCTAAGCTAAACCTGAAATTAGGCTACCACCAGATTTGCATGAAGCCAAGGGATGAACATAAGATGGCCTTTAGAACACACAAAGGCCATTACGAGTTCATGGTAATGCCATTTGTCCTCACCAACGCTCTATCTACTTTATAGTCTCTCATGAACCAAATTTTCATAGAATAGCTTCAAAAATACATCCTAGTGTTTTTTGGTGACATCTTAATTTACAGTCTAGATTGGGACACTCTTCTGCTACATCTAAGGAGGGCCTTGGAAACACTAAAGCAACATGGCCTATTGTTAAACCAGAAGAAATGCTTATTTGATTAGAAATAGCTAAAGTACCTAGGACATATAATATCTAAGGTAGGAGTTTAGGCTAATCTAGCCAATATTAAGAGTATGGTTGAGTGGCCTCTCTCAAAAGATTTAAAGGAATTACAGGATTTTTTGGAATTTACGGAGTATTACAGAAAGTTTGTTAAAGATTATCGAAAAAACACAGCACCTCTTATTGACTTGCTTAAGAAAGATACCTTTAATTGGGGGGAAGAAGCTCACAAATCCTTTCATCTGCTCAAGGAAGCAATGACAACTGTTCCGGTCTTGGCCCTGCCTAGTTTTTCTAAACCCTTTGAATTAGAGACTTATGCATCTGGAAGGGAGGTGGAAGCTGTATTGATGCAGGAAAAAAGACCTATTGAATATTTTAGTCAAGCCCTTTCACCCCAGGCACAACAGTCATCAGTATATAAGAAGGAGCTCATGGCCATAGTGTTTGCTATACCAAAATGGAGGCACTACTTGATAGGGCATCGCTTTATAATTAAGACAGATTAGAAGATTTTAAAAATTTTCCTGGAGCAAAGAGTGATGAATACCAAAAAGCAAAAAAATAGGTCACCAAATTGATGGGTTTTAATTTTGAGATCCAGTATAAACCAAGCAGAAAAATAAAGCTACAGATGCCCTGTCCTGCCAAGAAGAAATCATAAAGTATAATGCCTTTTCATTTTGGTAGTCCCAAGAATTAGAGAGTTGGGTACAAGAGGCACGGAAAGATGAATAGATCCTACAAATCATATAGCAAATCATCTCTAGGTACCTCCCAAGGATTACAGTGTGAAGGCAAGCCTTATGTTTTTTAAGAGAGGTTAGTTTTTCCCAAAAATTCTCCTAGAATTCCGTCATTAATTCAAGAGTTTCATGGTACATCAATGGGGGGACATTCAAGGTATTTCAGAATATACAAGAGGCTTTTAGAGGTAGTATATTAGGAAGGAATGACAAGGGATGTTTAGAAATATGTGGCAAAGTGTGAAAATACGTAGCCATAATAAGTATTTAAGAGTTTCATGGTACACCAATGGGGGGACATTCAGGGTATTTTAGAACATACAAGAGGCTTTCAAAGGTAGTATATTGGGAGGGAATGATGAGGGATGTTTAGAAATATATGGCCAAGTGTGAAATATGTAGCCAGAATAAGTACATAGCTTGTAGCCCGGTAGGGTTGTTATAGGCCTTATCGATACCCCACCATGTCTATAACACTATTATGGTGGTGGTAGATTGGTATACCAAATATGCCTACTTCTAACTGCTATCTTGCCTTTTCACAGCTAAAGAGGTAGCTGAAACCTTCATACAAGGAGTGGTTAAGCTACATGGGTTTCCTAAATCTATAATATTAGATAGGGACATAATTTTTGTTAGCTATTTTTGGAAAGAATTGTTCAAACAAGCTAGGACTCAAATTCATTGCAGCTCTGATTATCATCCAGAGACGGATGGCCAAACAGAAGTAGTGAACTGAACGTTAAAGACATACTTACGGTGTTTTGTGGGGGACAAACCCAAGCAATTGACAAAAATGGATTGCTTAGGAAGAATTCTAGTACAATTCCACCTTTCATCGGTCTATGTAACATCCCTAATTTCATTTCTTTTATTAATAAAAGTACATAAATATTCAATTAAGGAAATAAAATTTATTAAACAATTTTTAAATATCTAACAAAAAATAAGCCTTAGAAATTCTTTAACTTATGTGTATGCATAGAAAATATTTCTAACATTAAGAGAATAGGTAAAGAGAGAAAATCTAATAGGAAAAATTAGAAATAACATCCTAAAGAGAGGCGAGAGTCTTGGGTAAGAAAGATAAATTTTTGGAAGTAAGAAAAGGTCTTAAAATTTCAAGAAGATTGGATTAGGGTAATTTTTCCTAATTTAAGAGCTAGAATTCACAAGTTTAACATCTCTACCTATATATTGGTCTTTCAACTATGGACACTTCATAGAGTTGTTCCACTTCACATGAGTTTCTAGCAAACCAATTGGATAGCCCAAGGAATAGATATAATATAGACTTAGACTAGGATATAGAAGTTGGACTAATAGCCCAAAAATCATGAAAATGTGACCAAGCCCTCCATGAGAGGTAGAATTTCAGCCAAAGCAAGGAAATTGGCAAGAATGAGCCCAAATCCAAGAGGGAAAAAAATAAAAAACCATGTGATGAAATAGTAGTGTAATAATAATCAAGATTAGGTCACATGGCATTAAGATAAAACATCTATATCCTACACTCATAATTTCAACAAGCAATGCGATGAAATAGTAGGTAATAATACATGGCATTAGGACAAAACATCCCTATCCTACAAAAATAATTTTAGCCAAGCAAGGGAGATTCAAGGGCTCAAAATTTTCCATTTAGAAAGGCAAATCTATCATACTTGAGTAAGATAAAAGAAAAAGAGAAACGAATCTCTAAATTAAAAGGACCTTGCCCCTTCTTTTGAGAACATTTTATCATAATTTTTTAATAACAAATCCTCTTTTTTCAATGCATATCTTGACTAAGGGAGAGGAAGACAAGAATATGATTTGTTTTTTCCCAAAAAGTAGCCAAGTGCATCCTAATTGTGATAAGGTAGACCTATAATTACGAGAGAATGACCACTTGATAATGTATTTAAGAAAAAACCACTCTTATATGATTATTATTTTGTCTAAGTGAGGGAGAGGGAAAAATATAAGCAAGGTAGAGTGAGGAAAGGAAAGACAGAGAGGAAAAAAGAGGAAGGAAGAAGAAAAAAAAAGTTTAGAGGACTAGTATTCAAGGTAAGTTAGCTTAATCTCCACTTGTATCCATCTTTTCTCTTCATCCTTAGGGTTCAAAACTCATCCTCCCTCTCTTACTCAAGCTACTGGAAAATTAAGGGAAGGGAAAAATCTTGCTACTTCTTTCAAGAGGAAACATGAAAAAGAATTCACTAATGAGCTAGGGAGATCTTTAGGTAGGTTTAACAATATCTTTTTTTGAAGAAAAGTTTTGAAATTTGTAACATTTATATGAGATTGTGATATTAGAACTTTGTTGAAATTTACAATATTTGCTACTTTGATGATTGACCATGGAAGTTGCTATATCATGTTACATGTTGATCTTGCATATGATGGATGTTTTGAATACATCGTTTGGTGTGCAAAGTTCTGCATAGGTATGGCTATAGGCGGCAAAATTTTAGGATTTTTATGTTATTGTTATGTATATTTGAATGTGGTGAAAAATTGATGGAATATAATTAGATTGATAAAATAAGTATGGCCTTAAATACATAGAAAAGGACCATAAGCCATTTCTGTTGCGAAACAACTTTAATAATACATGATTTTATGTCTGTTTTCTTGAGAAGTAGATGATGGAATATGTTAAATTAGGTGTAAGGAATCTAATTAAAATGTTTAAATGAGTAATCTTATGATTATATGTATAATAGGAAGAAAATAGAAGATGATGTAATAAAAGGATAAACTAAAACCTTAGGAAAGGTTTGATTAGAAAACTAGATTTCGGAGTAATCAGAGAAGCTACTATTTTTGAAATTTTGGAAAGAATCAGTTACAAATTAAAGGAAATGGTTGACATAAAAGTTGTAGATATATGTCTCACAGATTTTTAGCCACTAGAATCACCCAATTTGGAATCCATATAAGGGAGATATATTTAGATTAGTACGCAGTGGTCCGAAACTAGTTAACCAGGGAAGAATCTGTTAGGTAAGCTTATGTGTTTTAATTTTTGGAAACAATTTACAATGAATTAAAAGAAATAGTTAACATGAAAAATATAAATATATGACTCATTAATTTTTATCCATTGGAATCACTCAATTTAGAGTCCATAAGAGGGAGATATGATCATATTAGTAAGTAGAGATCAGAACCTACCCAAGAAGAAATAAAATTAAATTTAAAGGGGTAATAACACCAAGATTGCTTATGATTTCACTAAATTGTTCAACATAAGAGTTTTAGAGGATTGTCTTACCTTTAAATGGACACCAAGATCACCTCAATCACAATTAAAATGAGGGAGTTATACTCTAATTAGTGAGAGATGAATATAATATTTAAGAAAAAAGAAGAATCTTATAAATTGAAATAAAAAATGACTAATGTATGCCCTAGCCATTGCCATTGCATGAACTCCTTACCATCTTAAGTGTGTAATTTTGACAAGGAAATATATTATAGAGTGATATTTGAAATTGATTATGTTCATGACATGATTTCATTTTACCAATGATTTTTGGTAAAGATTATGCTTAGATTTTAAATTATAGCATGTGAATATAATGAAAATACTTGTTATTGAAATCATATTTTTGGCTATTAATCTGAAAAGAAAAAAAAAGACGAGCAGAGTCACATGGTGGTCTGTGTGGTGCACCAGTAGGGGACGACCTACTCATGGCTATGATTATGCCAATGAGAAAAGAAAGAGAAAGTGTGTCATATCGAACGGAACGAGAAAATCTCGTACTGGAGAGTAGAAAGTACTCACCCTGACCGGGTTAGCTTGACATGAAAATAAGTTAATAGCCATCATATGATATTCTGAAAATAGTTATTCATACCATACATGTCATTATTGCACAATTTTCATTTGCATAGATAAAGTGCATTCAAGTGACCTAAGATATTTGTTCTAATTTATACAGATGAACATGACGTGATGAGCATTATTGATGATGATTAGGATTTATTGTTGAACCTACTGGAATTTAATTCTCACTATATTTATGTATCATGTACAGAAGACTAAATATGCAGATATTCTCTATGACCGACTTTTAGCGTACGTTGAGTTGAGTTGGCTAAGATCCCAGTGAAGGTGTAACCACCAGCACCTGTGTCCTCAGAATTAGTCAATACGTATGAATAAGATGTAGACATATATTTGTTTGATTTTGTACGAATTTTTATTAATTAATTATGTGTATGTGAGCCCTGAATTGTATTAGTGTTAATGGTATACCATAAACCTTAAGTATGCTTGGTTAATTTAATTGAATGTTATTATGAGTTAAATAGTTAGAAGTAAAGGGATAATGACTTCATAGGATTTTACAAATATATATATATATATATATATGTAAAATAAATAAATAAATGGAGTTGTTACAGTCTACAGGGATGACTCCCTTTAAATCTTTTTGTGGAAAAGATCCCCCACCTGTTTTGAGATTTACTAATGATTTATCCCTAGTAGAAGTAGTGAATAAGCAACTCTAGGCTAGAAACCTAATACTAGATGAACTCAAACAACATTAGCTAAGGCCCAGGAAGAAATGAAATTGGCAACAGATAAAGGGAGGATTGGAGTAGCCTTTAACGTTGGGGATTAGGTCTAGTTGAAGATAAAACTCGACAAAATGAAATCCTTAACCAAAATGGTCAATGAAAAACTATCCCCTAGGTTTTATGGACCTTATAAAATCTTAGAAAGATTGAGGCAGGTAGCCTATAGATTGGAGATTCCTAAGATAGCCAAGATCCACTCGCTTTTCCATGTATCCCAATTAAAAAAGCCTTGCAACAGGAATTACAAGCTTAACCTCTTCCATCATTTATATCAGAAGAATTCAAACTAGTAGTCAACCCCGAAGAGGTTGAGCAAACCAGGATTCTCACTAATGGGTAGCAAAAGGTTTTGATTAAATGTAAACATATACCTAAGTAGGATAATACCTGGGAAGAGATGGAGGTAATAAGAAATCAATTTCCTTTTTTCCACCTTAAGGACAAGGTGGATGTTGCAGAGGGAGGTATTGATGGAAATTGGAATGGCTCTCTTATATTCAAAGTGTATAGCAAGAGAAAATAGCATGGATAGAACCAGAAGAGTTATGCACCAAGGGAGGAGCCCAATACAACAAGGCCTAAACCTTTCATATTCTATCAAAGGAGAAACAATGAGGCACGTGGGAAGGAAGGAGTTATTTAAAAGGGAGGAGAAGAGGGTGACCTGAAGGAAAGAGATAGAGAAAAGGAATGATGCATTCTATTAGAGGAGGGAGTATTAGAGAGGCAAGAGAAGGAGGGGAGGATATGGGAATACAGGAGGAGAAACTCAAGAGCTACTGACTGCATAATGTCAAACCCCTTTCTTTTTCTCTGGTTTATGAGACCTACCTTTCATTTTAGCATTGTATAGCACTTTTCCAATTCCTGCATTCTACTAGGTTATAGATACTATTTCTTAAATTCCTACTCTATTTTTATAAGTTGTTTAATGAATATTACATGAACCAATTGATTCCCATCAGAATATCAACTAGTAACAGGCAACCACAATATATCAGATAATTAATTCAACAGCAAAGTATGTGAGTCCTGATATAGCCCAATTCCAGTCAAGTTCAAAACAATTTTTAAGGCAGTGTAAATCTAGGGAAAAAATCCAACAAGCAGGACAATTCAAATCCAGATAATATAAATGTTGATTCTAATCTAAATAATATTTCAATTCTCAGTGCATCAGAAAAGTCTAGGAAAATTATTGCAAATTATTGTACTTAAGCAAAGAGTTGTAATCCAGAAAAACTTAGTACAAGAACAAAGAGTTCGAAATTACTTGGAGGGGACCAGAGGAGATGGGGAAATTGTGGGACAAAAGGATATATTGAAATTTGTTAGCAGGGCACGGTAGAGGGGTTGAAGGTTAAGGGAAAGTTAAGGTGAAAGAGGTGTAGGCTTGGTTGGTTAAGACTAGATGGGGTTACCAGGGGGTGTATGGGTTGATGAAGTTACGGGAACATGGGGAATAGGGAATTATTACGATAGAGGAGGGGAGCAAGGGAATGGGGCCAAGATTAGGGAAATGTGGGTGAGGGAATAGTGGGGAGTGTGCTACAGATGGGGTGTGTGGGTGGATGAGGTTGAGGGAACATAGGGCATAGGGAATTATTATAGTGGAGGAAGAAAGTAAAGGAATGGGAATCTCGAGTATTAGAAGGGAAGGGAATGATGATGAAACCGAGAAAAGGAGGTGACAGCACGGGAAAGTGAGGGAAGAAGAAGTATTTCTGGGTAGAGCATGGGAGGCTAAGGCACTGGATATTGGGGGAAGGAAGGAAGAAGAAGAGAGAACAAAGGTGTGAAGGGATGAGAGCACGAGTAAGGAAGAAAGACAAAATAGGGGAAAAAAGCGAGCACGGGAAAGAAAAACATACTTAGGCTCGAAGCATGGCCGTGCTTGGTAGCATAGCTTACTTATGTTGGATATTGGAACATGGGAATTTTTCCTGGGCATGGAGAATGGTCTAGGACCAAGTCGTGTCACATAACATGGCTTAGTCGTGTCACATAACACGGCTTAGTCGTGTTTGTTGCAAGAGTGCTAGATTTTTACCTCTTCTTGGGGCACGGTCGTGTCCTAAGACACGGCAAGCCCATGTTGGCTGCGGGTTTCTTCAAAATTGCTGCAATTAGTTGGTGCTTAAAGCACGAGGGTATTCCATGACACGGGGTGCCAGTGTTAGGTGTTGGATTTTACTTTTTTTCTCTGAATTTTTCCATTGTATTTGCCTTTCTTAAGATATCTTCAAAGTTCTTTTTTTTTTCCACTCTTGGACACATAAAAGCCGACTTGCAAATCACCAAAAAAAACTCATTAATCATCTAACTAAAAGGAAAAACTAAAAAATAGACAAAAACAAAACCATAAATGAGGAAACTAAGTAAGAAGAAACTCAAAAACCAAAATGTGGGTTGCCTCCCATACAACGCTCATTTTAAGTCTTGAGCTCGACTCCCCTGCACTCTTTAGATTCAAGAGGGATCCAAGATAGTTTGGGTAACTCTTTCATATGGACTCTAAATAAATTGATTCAAATTGATTTGGAGAGCCAAGACATATCGCTACAACTTTCATGTTGGGCACTTGTGCTAGTTCTGCCGAAACAAGGGTGATAATGGGCAAAAACTATAAAATAGAGGTTTGGGGTGGTCTGGACCTTTGCTCACTCTTTTGAGCATAACTCCATCATATGAGTTCTAATTGAGGATATTTTAAGTGTTTATGGAAAGTTAAGAGAAATAACTACAACTTTTGTGTTGGACATTTTGTAACGACCTTAGTGAGCTTTTTTTTTTATACATGCCCCTTATCTCGACTAAAGCCATTACTTATATTACCCAATTCATGATACTGACTATTCATTGGTCATACTTAAATATAATCATATTATTGTTATGCTCATCATTATACAAAACAAACCAACATATATTTCATTGAACATCAGTTGTGTACAACCAGTTAACTATTCACAATAGTAGCACAGATACTACACAGTACAAAAAGTGAGAGGGAATCTGAGTACTTTCCAAAAAAAATTGGTTAGCTGTCAAGTTATTGCATATAGTATATATCTACTCTAGGTCTAGTCCCAAACATTAGCAAACTCCCCTTTTGGGTAGACAGGGGCGGCTGGAGGCGGATACAGTGGGACTTCAACTAGTTCTATCATCGTCAACTTTGAGACCATGAGAACTACTCCTAGAAAGGGTACAATTACCCAGTCTATTATAAACATCAGCGTCATAATGTACACCTACATACTGCTATATGTCTTTATCTAAACATAACATAGAAAGATAGTGAGAACTAAGTTCCCAGTAAATTTAGCAGTAATGTAAATGAGTATCATGTACTATGTACAGCTGTATAATCTATAGAAAAAGGGACACAATCATCCGATGCACATGCAATACAAGTATACATATATATGCAATCAGGTCTTGATGTTGCATCACAATAATAATAATAACAATAGATATAGTTATCTCATCAAGCTAATCACGCATTATGGTGCAATATCATATCCACGTCTAGCCAATCCATTGATTTATCCACTGGCTTATCTCATTATTTCCATTATGGTGCTGGTCAGTGTGAGTCTCACTCCATTCACTTCTGAACACAACAAGTCAATATGAGCCTTCCCTGACTCACTCCCAAACGACTTGCCCAACCTCATTCAAGCATGGCATAATTCTCATTTCATTTTATCATTCTAATGTCCTCCTTCCCTTTTCCTTAGTTGTGGGCTTGGTGCTTCTTGGAAAACAATTTACACAAATTTGTTTTAAAAAGTCTTGTGAAGCACATATGGAATTTTATGTCATAAATTCTTATATTATCCCTACTTAATTTTGTTTTAAAAAAACTTGTTTAGCTCCAAATTAATTTTCTAATCCTCCTTAAATATTAATAGAAATATTATTAATGTCATCTAAATCCAATTAAACCATCCCCTTAGCCTATTTTTTTTTCTTTTTAGGCTTTTGTGCATGATTTTTCCTTAAATTTCACTTTTATGTTTACTTAATTTCCAAAAATTCTAAACTCTTGTATTATTTATTTTAAAATATTTCTTGTGGCCTATTAAGGTTACTTAATCCCATTTTAGCTTCCATAATTTTCTCCCACTCATTTAGGCATTTAGGGATTTTTTTGGAATTAAATATAATTTATTTCAATCTTTTCCTAAAATTCATCCCCCATCATGTTCTCTACTTATTTTTCTTTCTATAATACTTTAAAAATAATTTCATGAAATATAGGTGCCATTTAAAATTTTTAAGGGTGTTACAGTTCTCCCCTCCTCAAAAGAATTTTGCCCTCAAAATTCAAGATTTACCTATTTGAAAACAAGTGGGTATATCTCTGTCTCATCATCTCCTCTGTTTCCCAGGTAGCTTCGTCTGACATCAAGCCTTCGCATATCACCTTAATTAAAGGAATAGTTTTATTTCTCAAATGTTTCACTTTAGTGTCCATGATCAATACCGGTACTACCTGGTAAGTCAAATTATTTTTCACTTGCACCGACTCATCAGTTAAAATGTGTGAAGGGTCTAGAATATATTTACGGAGTTGTGACACATGAAAGATATCATGAAGGTTCAATAGATTCAATGGGAGCGCAATTCAATAAGCTGAAGATCCAATTTTCTAAAGAATTTGGTAAGGACCTAAGAATCGGGGACTTAGTTTCTTTATTGCTAAAGTTCTGCCTATGCCACTTGTAGGAGAAACTTTCAAAAACACATGTTCCCCTTCCTTAAATTCTAGAGGTTTTCTTTCCTTGTCATAATAACTTTTCTGCTGACTTTGGGCGGTAAGCATTTTATTCCGAATTATCTGAATTTTTTCTAAAGTTTGTTGCACCTGTTTAGGGACTACCAATTTCCTTTCACCTACTTCTGTCCAACATAAAGGTTATTTGCATCTTCTACCATAGAGAGCTTCATAAGGAGCCATCCCAATAATGGAATGGTAGTTCTTGTTATATGCGAACTCTACTAATGGTAAGTACTTATCCCATCCTTTTCCTTGTTCCATGATGTATGCCCTTAGCATATCCTCTAGAGTTTAAATAGTTCTTTCAGTTTCCCCGTCAATTTGGGGATAATAGGCAGTACTAAAAGGTAACTTAGTTCCAAAAGCCTCTTGCAACACTCCCCAAAATCTAAAAGAAAATGTAGGGTCTCTATCTGAAACAATGTGGGATGCAATTCCTTATAGCCAAACAATTTCTTGTATATACAACTGGGCCAATCTATCTAATGGATAATTGATTTTGATTGGCAAAAAGTGAGTAGACTTGGTTAATCTATCCACTATTACCCAAATTGCATTATATCTGCTTATGGTTCGGGGTAGTCCTACCAAAAAAATCCATAGAAATGCTATCACATTTCCCTTCAAGTATTTCTAAAGGTTGCAACAATCCTGATGGTCTTTAGTGTTTTATTTTCACTTTAAGTCAGGCGCTTAGCTACAAACTCAGCAATATTCTTTTTCATTTCTGGCCACCAACACATCTTTTTCAAATCTTGATACATCTTAGTGGATCCAAGATGAACAGTATACTTGCTTTGATGAGCTTCCTCTAAAATTTTGGTCCTCAATTCGCTTTCCTGTGGCACATATATTCTATTATGATACAAAACAGTGCCATCATCTGCTAATGAAAATCCTTCTTGGTCTTTATGTTTTTCTAGAAATTCATCCTGCATCTAAACCTCCCTAATTTGAGTCCTTAAATCACACTTAATTCATATATCACTCACAATTAGGCCTTTAGGTAAAGGAGTGATCTGTAACAACTCCAAATTATGTAACAATTTTTTTTTGTATTTATACAACATAGAGTTTACAAACACGTCATTAATCAAAACGTACGTACAACATATCAAATACATAAATATCCACATCTTATTTATTCTGGTTGACCAATTCTAGATATATGAGTGCGAGTGGTTACACCTGCACTAGAATCTGAGCCAACTCGACCACAAACGTTTTATTTGATTCTAGGATCTGCCCAACAAAAAGTAACTCGATCCAACGTGCACTAAAAGCCAGAGCCATAGAAAAATCTGCATAACTAATTTTCTAAACATGACATAGAAATATAGTGAGAATTAAATCCCAGTAAATTCAATAATAAATCATCATCAATATAGCTCATCACGTCAAGTTCATCTGTATAAACTACAGTAAATATCTTTGGTCACATGAATGCACTATATCTATGCACGTGAGAATCTTACAATAATGACATGTATGACAGGATTAACTATTTTTAGAATATCATATGATGACTATCAATTTATTCTCATATCAAGCTACCCCGGTCAAGGTGAGTATTTTCTACTCTCCGGTACGGTCTTTTTTCGCTCCCTCCGACATGGCACACTTTCTCTTTCTTTTCTCATTAGCATAATCATAACCGTTGGTAGGGCGTCCCCTACTGATGCACCACACGGATTGCC
Source organism: Gleditsia sinensis (assembly GCA_037074535.1). Lineage (NCBI taxonomy): Eukaryota > Viridiplantae > Streptophyta > Magnoliopsida > Fabales > Fabaceae > Gleditsia > Gleditsia sinensis. Next base: position 53,743,484 of record CM073463.1, on the reverse strand, counting down.
ATATGACCGTGCTCATTTCTTTTCTTTTCACAATAATAGCCAAAAGTATGCTTTTAATAACAAGTATGTTCAACAAAATATAATTATTACCAAAAATCATTGGTAATCATGCCATGAACATAACTATTTCAAATATCACTTTATAAAATATTTCCATGTCAAAGTTTCACACTTAAGATGGTAGGAAGTTCAAACAATGGCAATGACTATGGCATATACTAGTCATTTATTATTTTCATTTATAAGATTCTTCATCTTTTTTAAATATTACGTTTATTTCTTTATTTTCTTGATGTAGGTTTTCATCCTATCTGACCTTCTCTTACTAATCAAAGCATAACTCCCTCAATTTAACTCGAATGTAAGTGATCTTGGTGTCAATTCAAATATAAAACAATTATCTAAAACTATTATGTCGAACAGTTTAGTGAAATATTAAGAAATCAAGGTGATATTACTCCCTCAATGTACAGGTTATTTCTTCTCGGGTAGGTTCTGACCTCTACCTACTAATCTGTCCATATCTCCCTTATAAGAATGCCAAATTAAGATATTCTAGTGGTTAAATATCCGTCACACATATAGTAATAATTTTTATGTTAATCATTTATTTTAATTCCCTACAGAATGTTCCCAAAAATTAAAACACAGAAACTATCCTAAAATATTCTTCCCTGATTAACCAATTTCTGACCACTGCATACTAATTGGATCATTTCTGCCTCATACGAACTCCAAATTGAGTGATTATAGTGGCTAAAAATATGTGACACATATATCTATAATTCTTATGTTAACCATTTATTTTAATTCCCTACAGAATGTTCCCAAAAATTAAAACACAGAAGCTATGAGAACATATTCTTCCCTGATTAACCATTTTCTGACCACTGCTTACTAATCGGATCATATATGCCTCATACGAACTTCAAATTGAGTGATTCCAGTGTCTAAACATCTGTGAGAAATAGATCTACATTTTTCATGTTAACCATTTGTTTTAATTTCTTACCAATTCTTCCCAAAAGTTTAATAAATAGAAGCTTAAACTTTTGCCACCCATAGCCATACCTATGCAGAACTATCTACACCAGCCTAAGTATTCAAACATACATAATATGTAACATGATATAGCAACATCCATGACCAATCATCAAAGTTCTAAGATCAAAATCTCATATAAATATTACAAGATTCAAAAATTTTCTTCAAAAAGAAATATTGTTAAACTTACTTTGAGCACTTAGTCCTCTAGACTTCTCCTTCATCTTTCTTCCTTTCTTCCTCTCCTTTCCTCACTCTATCTTGCTTCTATTTTTCCTCTCCCTCACTTGGACGAAAATTCTAATGTTATAAGGGTGGGTTTTGCTTATATAGACTATCAAATAATTCACCTTTCATAATCATGGGTCTACCTTATCACAATTAGGATACACTTGGTTAAATTTTTGGAAAACAAACAACTCATGTTCTTGTCCTCCTTTTCCTTAGTCAAGATATGTATAGAAAAAGGAGATTTGTATTTTGAAAATTATGATAATATGTTCTTAAGATAAGGGACAAGGTTTCTTTGATTTAGGGATTCATTTCCTCTTTTTTTTGTCTTAATCAATTATGATATGTTTGCATTTTTAGGTGGCAAATTTCCAACCCTTGAATCTTCCTTGCTTAGCTAAAATTATTTGTGTAGGATAAGGATGTTTTGTCATAATGCTATGTATTATTACCCACTTGCTAAAATTATGAGTGTAGGATATAGATGTTTTTTTCCTAATGCCATGTATTATCATGCCATTTGCTAAAATTATGAATGTAAGATATCACACCACTTGCTAAATTTTTGTCTTAATGCCATGTCACTTAATCTTGATTTCACCATTATTTCATCACTTTATTTTTTTTCCTCTTGGGTTTGGGCTCATTCTTGCCCATTTTCTTTACTTTGGTTAGAATTCTACCTTTCATAGTGGGCTTAGTCACATTTTTATGATTTTTGGGCTACCAGTCCAATTTCTATATCCTAGTCAAAGTCTATGTTTTATTTCTTCCTTCGGCTATCCTATTGGCTTGCTAAAAATTCATGTAAAGTAGAAAAACTCTATATGAAGTGTCCATAGGTGAAAGCCCAATTTATGGGTGGAGATACTAAACTTAGTAACTTTAACTCTTAAATTAAGAAAAATTACCCTAATCCAATCTTCTTGAAATTTTAATACATTTACTTACTTCACAAAAATTTATCTTCTTTACCTAAGAATTTTACATTTCTTTAGTATATTTATTTCTAATTTTTCCTCTTAGGTTTTCTCTCTTTACCTATTCCATTAATGTTAGAACATTTCTATGCATACACGTAAGGTGAAGAATTTCTAAGGATTATATTTCCTTAGATATCTAAAAATTGTCTAATAAATTTTATTTCTTTAATTAAATATTTATGTACCTTTATCAATAAAAGAAACGAAATTAGGGAAGTTACTTTGAATACATGAAACAAAATTAGGAATGTTACATGATCTCTAGATTCAAGTCCCTAAATTCCTCTAACAATTTCATTTCATGGACCATTAATCTACTCAGGTGTAGGTATTTTCTTTTCAAGGCATATGCTACCACATTAGCCTTCCCTAGATGATATTTCAATTCAAATTTATAATCATCAAGAAGTTCCATCCATCTCCTCTGCCTCATGTTCAATTCGTTTTAATCAAATAAATACTTAAGGCTTTTATGATCACTATATACCTTAAACACTGTCTCGTATAAGTAATGTCTCCAAATTTTCAAAGCAAAGACTATTAGAGCTAACTCCAGATCATGGGTAGGGTAATTCTCTTCATGAGGTCTTAACTGTCTAGATGCATAGGGAACTACCCGTTTATCCTGCATTAGAACACATCCGAGTACTTTCTTAGAAGCATCACTATATATCTCAAGATGTCCTGTAGGATCAGGAATAACTAGAATAAGAGAGGTAGTCAAACAAGTTTTAATTTCTAAAAATTATTCTCACACTCTTATGTCCACTTAAATGGACTTCCTTTTCTTGTTAGACGAGTCAAAGGCATAGCGATTTGTGAAAATCCTAAGATAAATCTTCTGTAGTAACTAGCTAGTCCTAGGACATTTCTAACCTCAGCAATTGTCTTTGGTCTTTCCCATTTCAATACAGCTTCAATCTTACTAGGGTCCACCAATACTCCCTTACTCGAGATTACATGTCCTAAGAATTCAACTTCTTTCAACCAACATTCACACTTTTCTAACTTCACAAATAATTTCTTTTCTTTCAGTACCTGTAACACTATTCTAAGGTGTTGTTCATGCTCTTCCTCATGGTTAGAGTATACTAGGATATCATCAATAAATACCACCACAAATTGGTCTAAATAAAGTCTAAAAATGTGATTCATATAGTCCATAAAAATTGTAGGGGCATTGGTCATTCCAAAAGGCATTACTAGGAATTCGTAGTGCTCATACCTAATCCTAAAAGTAGTCTTAGGTATGTCTTCCTTTTTAACCCTAATTTGGTGGTACCCCGATCTTAAATCTATTGTGGAGAAAATCGTTGCTTCCTTCAACTGATGATCCAATAAATCATCTATTCTATGAAGGGCATTTTTTTTAATAGTTACATTATTCAATTGCCTATTGTCTATACACAATCTCAAGCTTCCATCTTTCTTTTACACAAATAGGACTGGGGCTCCCCAAGGTGATACACTCGATCTAATGAATTATTTTTCTAATAGCTCCTATATCTGCTTCTTAAGTTACTTCAACTCCACTGAGGACATTCTATAAGGTGCAATTGAAATAGGTCCTGCTCTAGGCATTAAATCAATAGCAAACTCAATTTCCCTCTCAGGAGGTAACTCAGAAATTTCAGTTGGAAATACTTCAGAAAATTCACAAATTACCAGAATATTATAAAGCTTCTGCTGTATCTCTAAATCTGAGGAATACAAAAGAACATATCCTAACATTTCATGTTTCAACTCCTTACAAAACTAGCTAGCATTCAACACATGTACCCTCGATTCTTTAGGTGAAGATGGGGACAAGAACTCAATGGTTTTATCACAAAAATTTAATAAAACTCAATTTCGTGACAACCAATCCATACGTAGGATGACATCGATACCATCCAAAGGTAAACAAAGTAGGTTCACTGTGAATGATTTTTCTTGTACAGAAATTAGACAGTTAATACACACAGAGGATGTTTGAACATTTTCTCTTGTATGAGTCACAACAATAAGATCACAAGAAAGATCAGAAATAGGATAATTTAATTTCCTCACACATTCATTTGATATAAATGAGTGGCTAGCACTCGAGTCAAATAGTGCAAGTAAGGGAAAACTGTAAATATGGCAAGTACCTTGTATCATATCCTGGGACTTAGCAGCTTCTTTCCCACTGAGAGTGAAAACTCTTCCTCTAGCTAGAGGTCTCTGTTTAGGCTTCTTTCCTTTGTTTTGTGGACAATCCCATGCAATATGCCCTTTCTAACCACAAGCATAACATGTAAATTTGTGTACCATAACATTTTCTATTTCTATGGTACCGTCCACACCTATCACATTTACTTGCTAAAGAGCCTATATGTAATGGTCTGTTTCCAGTGGTCAGTGGTCTCTTACCTCCTCGAACATTCTTCCCTTTCAGATTCTTACTTGATATATTCATTCCTCTCTTTCTCTTCCATAAAGCTTACATTTGCTTCTCATTGATAAAGGGGAATTTTGAGTATTAATGACTATATTTTATCCTCTAATTCGTAGTAAACTTGTGGTTATTTCCCTGCTTTTGGTTATGATTTGCTTTGGATACTGCTTTGGTTTTTTTTGTGCTTGTAGGTGAGCAAAAAAGGCCAAGAAGCAAGGGAAAACAATCATGAAAAGTGCCATATGGACTTGGAACAAGATGAGGAGGAAGCAAGGAGGAAGCCCACCAAAAATTAGCAAGAAAGGAGCATGGCAGCCCCCAACACGGCCAGGCCGTGCTTGGTGGCATACAACACGGCCAGGCTGTGTTCTGTGCAAGAAGCTGCAGCAAATCCCAGAAATCAGCCCGAAGCATGGCCATGCTGCGGGTCTGCGAACACCGTATTTTTTAGGGTTTTGGCCGCCCAAACTGATATATATCGAAGGGGATACGCAGCCAAAGAGGAGGAGACACATTGGGACTCGTTTTTACTCAGTTTTATGCTTAGGAAACAGCTTAGGATTAAGTTTAGAGTAGGATTAGAGTTTACTTTCATGTTCTTAGCTTAGATTTGACAACAATTCAGCATTGTATTTCATTCTCCATCCAGGTTTTATCTTTCTATCTCTGCACTCATCTTTATTCCAACTCTTTCTCTTCGTTTGTATTGGATATTGATGATTTACTTAATGATTATGCCTTTGATTTATCTTTCTATCATGCTTGAGTAGATTTTGATCTAGGGTTTTGGTAACCCACTTATGATGTGATGATACATTGAGCTAATTGAGTTAATGGAACCCTAATTGTATTATCTATGGTTAATTAGGATTAGCTATTAAGTATTGGTTATATGAGTTGATGAATGTTTGGCCAATATTTATCACGTCTTAGGATAATAGTTGATGGACTGAAAGGTGAAAACTAATACCTGACCCTAATAGTTAATTAGGGATATCTTAATCACAAAAGTAGTTTAAGATTCTCTAGGAATGAATCAATTAATGGGCACAAAAAAACTGATTAATTGTATTCCATGGTTGGCATAGAACTTAATGGACCTAGGTTGAACTAAGAACCACGAAAGTAGGCAATTGGATTAACCTAGGTATGATTAGTAACGCTTGAAAGAGGTTGCTAGTTAATTAAGGCTAAACCATCCTCAATAACCTAGATAATTGCAATTAGAGGTGTAATTTGGATGTTGAATATCATAAGTGTGGTGAACCGTAACCCTAGGCTTTGTTTAATTGGTTATTTGCATCTATTTAATTGTGACACTCTCCGATCGAATTACATCGATTTAGATAGCATATTTTGTGAAATTCTAGTAGTTGAAATTGTTCTCTGTGGGATACGACCCATACTCACTGGACTAGCTACAGCTACGCCGTGCGCTTGCAGTAATTAGTAAAACATACACACAACACTCATCCACTGCTGCTCTCAGGCTTTTTTCAAGCAACCTGCATTTATTTACCAAGGGCACAAATTCTTGAATTTCCATTGCTACTAGAGCATTTCTAATCTCAGGATTCAATCCGACCTTAAATTTGATCGCTTTCCAGGCCTCATCTGGATTATACCATAGATAATTGAAAAACTTAGCCAACTCCTTACACCGAGCAATGTATTGGTCAATAGTAAGATTACCCTGTCTTAGCTAAAGAAATTCAATTTCCTTTTCGGCCCACACATTACTAGGAAAGTATTTCTCTAAGAAAGTATCTTGGAATACTTGCAACGTAATTTGTCACCCTTGATGGTGTAATAACTCTTTAGCTCCTCTCCACCAATGTTCGGCTTTATCCTTCAACATGTATATAGCTAAAGTAACCTTTTATTCATTAGTACAACACAAAACATCAAAGATTTTCTCTAATTCCCTTAGCCATCTCTCGGCTACTACTGGGTCATAAATACCTTGAAAGGAAGTTGGCCTCGCTCTCATAAACTCAGACCGACCACCATCATTTCCTTCTTCTCTGTGGTTTCCTCCAAACTCACTACCACCACTATTATTATTATGATTCTGCATATGCTGCAGTATTCTATTTGTTGCTGACACTTAGTCTCGAATAGCTGTGGCAAGTCCATGCAGGGTCTCATCCATGCTATTTGCCAGATTCTTTCTCGGTCATGCCATATTCTACTATATCATAAATAAAATGAGTTACTATTGAGGTGATCACGCTCAATAACTAAATTAAAACATTTATAGTAGCTATACCACCACACAAGTATACAGATAGGAAATACTAGTAATTTCATACCTATATAGACAATTGACCCTACACAACATGACCACATACATATTCAAGACACACTAAGATCGATATTAGACAACCATCCACCCTTGTCCATATAGGATCGACTTGCTCTGATACAATTCTGTAATGACCTTAGTGAGATTTTTTTAATACATGCCTCTTATCTTTATTAAAGCTATTACTTATATTACCCAATTTATGATACTGACTACTCATTGGTCATACTTAAATATAATCATCTTATTGTTATGCTCATCATTATACAAAATAAACCAGCATATATTTCATTAAACATCAGTTGTGTACAATCAGTTAACTATTCACAATAGTAGCACAGATACTATTTATAGTACAAAAAACGAGAGGGTATCTGACTATTTTCCAAAAGAAATGGTTAGCTGTCAAGTTATTGCATATAGTATATATCTACTTTAGGTCTGGTCGCAGACATCAGCAAAGTCCCTTTCTGGGTAGACAAGGGTGGGTGGTGGCGGATATAGTGGGACCTCAACTAGTTCTATCATCGTCAACTGTGAGACCATGGGAATTACTCCTAGAAAGGGTACAATTACCCAGTCTATTATGAACATCAGCGTCATAATGTACACCTACATACTGTTATATGTCTTTATCTAAATATAACACAGAAAGATAGTGACAACTAAGTTCCCAGTAAATTTAGCAATAATGTAAATGAGTATCATGTACTATGTTCAACTGTATAAGCTATAGAAAAAGGGCCACAATCATCCAATGGATATGCAATACAAGTATACATATATATGCAATCAAGTGATGATGTTGCATCACAATAATAATAATAACAATAGATATAGCTATCTCATCAAGTTAATCATGCATTCTGGTGCAATATCATATCCTCGCTTAGCCAATCCACTGATTTATCCACTGGCTTATCTCATTATTTCCATTATGGTGCTGGTCAATGTGAGCCTTCCCTGACTCACTCCCAAACAAACTTGCCCAGCCTCGTTCAAGCATGGCATAATTCTCATTTTATTTTATCATCAATAGTCCATGAATAGGACGTCCCCTATCAAGTTTACCGACATGGAAGCCATGTGACTTCTCTGGAGTCACCTTACTATGTTAAAGGTCATCCTCCCATCCTGTCTGCCACCATAGCTATCTGAGGGTCACCATATATCATGCCTTTTCCCGCAGTAGGTTTAATCAATTCTTTTAATATTAAACATAGCTAGGGAAAAGCGTGCCATTACACACTGTTACTGTGTAGCTCCTTTTATCACAGTTCAGAAATCCTTTGATATTTTGTACGTCATACACTATCATTTATGTAAGAAAAATACCATGACCGTACATAATTCAATCTCAAGTTTATGTGCCATCAGTACCCATAACCAGTACTCTCATATTTTCTCATGTACTTTTACCACATGCATTGGAAAGAGATTAGCCAACTGGCTTAGTATCAAATTCAAGGGACCCATTTTAACCTTACATAATTTATTCGAACATTTTCTCTCAATTCTCGATGCTTAATTTGTCATTAAAAATTTGGTCTCCATTTGTTACTATCCATTTGGTATTTTTCCCCACTTTCGCTATATTATTTAACCCCTATAATTGATTCATAAGGTTGATTTCTTTTGGTTAAGAGTCTTCTTATGTGATATATAGGCCTTAAGGTACAAAACCCTAACTATTTCATTTATCTAGGCTTGTCAAATTTTAAATTTTTGGTTGTTTTATGGTTCCATTATTTCTCATTTAGTGCATATAGTATATTAACCCACCAAATCATTTTCTTTGGCTTTTATTTTTCTCATCCAAGGATTATATTCATGTATCATCCTTTTTATGCACTTATTTTCATTTTACTTATTATTCCTTATTTATTCTTCTTAAACTAATTTTTACTTCTAATTTAAGGCAATTCCAAATAAATTTTGGTTTAATTCCTTAAATTACTTAAAAATTCAATTTTATCTACTTCCAAATTTTCTATTCACACCCATATCTCTAATCATCCATATTATATTAGTTTTATCCTACAATAATTAATTTTACCTTATTATCCATTATTTTTCCAATTTTCGGATTTTTCTCTCAATTTCCCTATAATTTCAGTTTTAACCCATTTTTCACCTCCAAACAATAATTTTCAATTTTCTTAATTTATGGTTATGTCTCAGCTTGCTAAATTTCAATATTTGAAGAAATATAACATATATTTTTGGCCTCCCATATTTTCCATCAAAAAACCAGAATTTATTTTTTTCCATGATGTGCACTTAGTTTTGTACTTTAGGGTAGATATTTAGTTCCAAAATTTTTGCCATGGGTTCCCCATGAATTTGACACTTTCCACACACAAAAAGATCACCGATTTGGGCACCATACCAGCCCCAAAACATCAGCTATGCAGTTCCAACAATTATCATTCTAGCACATGAGATTAAGGCATCAAGCATCATATATATATATATATATATATATATATATATATATATATACACACACACACACACATGCACCAAGTGAACAAATTGTATGGAAATTATTTTGAACAAAATTCTAGCAAAATAAACCATCAAAATTCTGTCCAAATGCCCAGAATTGTTTTCCCGAAAAATTAGAAAATTAATTACTACTAAACTCGTCCAAAATTGCTCCCACAAAACTAAGCTTATTTCCTTGCTTATTTCACCTTCTCTTGGCAACAAATTCTCACACTTTTCTCACTGTTCCAATAGCTCTAAAGGATGAGAATAATCTCATAAAATCACACAAAATAAGAAGAAAGGAGGATTCAAACCATTAAAAATCAACATTTACCTTAATTTCTAGCTTTTTCTTGCACTTTCTCTCCCTTCTCCCTTATCATTTCTCTCTCTCTCTCTACCTCACAGCTCCTTACTCTACATTCTTCCCTGATTATAGCATGATTCCTAGCTTCCTCAAGTTTCCAATACACCTCATAAGCCACCTTGCATCCCACATTAAAACATTTTGGAATATGTGATGATTAACCCCTAAATAACCACTTTGCCACCACACTTATCCTACTGAGTCAACACCATGTGCCATTATGTTTACTTGGATGCTAAAGCATCCAGCAAAGAGGTCTTGGTCATCAAATATTTCTTTTCCAAGATTTCATGATGTTAGCATAAGATATTTTCTAATTTGTCCCATTAACTATATATTAAATTCAAATTAAATTCTTAACTATTTCCTAAGGATTTTGATTGCTTCCTAACATCATTTTAAAGTCCTCCTTCCCTTCTCCTTAGTCATGGGTTTGGTGCTTCTTAGAGAAAAATTTACACAATTTTTTTTTAAAAGTCTTGTGAAGCACATATTGAATTTTATGTCATGAATTCTTATATTATCCCTACTTAATTTTTTTAAAAAAAAAACTTGTTTTGCTCCAAATTAATTTTCTAATCCTCCTTAAATATTAATAGAAATATTATTAATGTCATCTAAATCCAATTAAACCATCCCCTTAGCCTATTTTTTCCTTTTTAGGCTTTTGTGCATGATTTTTCCTTAAATTTCACTTTTATGTTTACTTAATTTACAAAAATGCAAAACTCTTGTATTATTTATTTTAAAATATTTCTTGTGGCCTATTAGGGTTACTTAATCCCATTTTAGCTTCCATAATTTTCTCCCACTCATTTTCCTCTTTATTTCCACTCATTTAGGAATTTAGGGCTTTTATTGGAATTAAATATAATTTATTCCAATCTTTTCCTAAAATTCATCCCTCAATCATATTCTCTACTTATTTTTCCTTCTAGAATACTTTAAAAATAATTTCATGAAATATAGGTGCCATTTAAAAATTTTAAGGGTGTTACACATTTTCCCCAATTCTAAAGGGATCTTGGTGTCGCAACCCCAAGAAATCGCATTGTGGCACGAGACACATCAAGCATCGCAATAGTGGAACTTGGCATGGCGATGCTAGCTTGAATTTATGTGATCTAGATCTTTTTCTCTAGACGCTCCTCTTTCTCCCCCCTACGCAATTTTTGACCCCTCTACCTTTAAACCCTTATATCTTGAACTACAAACCTCTGATTGACAAACTATTTGGACTGTTGGACTCGTGCCAATGAGAGATTCAAAATCCACTGATTAGTTTTGCTGGAAAGTTGCCAGAATCTCACCAGAGCACCGTGAATAGTAACTACATGGTGAGTTTTCATGAGTATGCTTAAAAGCTTTTCTTTTTCTAAATTTCTTACAATAGATGGCCTTAGAATTGGATAGTATGATAAAGATTGAAGTTTTCTAGCAATAGGGTGGCCGTCATGAATAGTATTTTAGGCTAAATAATGCTTTTCGATGAGTGAATAGTACTCACGATCTGGGCTTGTTTCCTAGGTGTTCGAGCGCTCTAGAATCATTTTTAAGGACTATTTTACCCTATTCAACTTTGGAAGTTGTCATAGGTTTTGCCATATATCTGATTTTGTGAATAGATAATATATACTGTAGCATGATTTCAATATTGTTTCAGTTTCTAAACTATGTTTTGTATAAATGTACATGGTGGATGTGGATTAAGATTTTTGTGGTTAATGCTTAACTTTTGCATATACATTTATACAAAATGGTTAAGATTTTCATTATGAAATCTTAGGATGTAGGACAAGCATTCTTTGAAATTTGTACTGAAATGGTTTAACTTTGAATTTGAAATTGTGTTAGATGGTTGAAGTGTTTTATAGCTAAATTGTATTATTTGTTATGGTTTAAAGACCTTGGAGTTGATTATACCATTAAGGCATAGAATTTTGATAGGAAATGGATCATAATAAAGATTTTTTACAAGATGTATATTCCTAATACGAATTGGGAGATATATGCTCGTAATGCTATTCAAAGGACGTATGCATATAAAAATAATTGGGAGATGATTGTGTATAGCATGAGCTTTAATTCTTTCTATTGAGAACTTGAAGTGTTCAAAAGATTTTGAAAATCGGGTTTCATGTAATCATATTTTGATTTTATCGTACTTTGCTTTTAATAAATTTTGAGATAATTTTTTACCGATACATGCTTGGGTTTTCTAAAATGAAGCTCATGAAGTGGCCTATTGAAAATATTTACAAAGTTATGTTCTGATTTGAATAACTTGTTCATGGAAAGAATGGATTATAGGAAATGTCTTGATTCTTATTTTTCCTTATGAATTATGTTTTCTAAAATTTCTTTTCTAGGGAGGAATCTTTTTAGAAACAATGTTTGCTAGCAACAATAGATACTAGCCCTAGTGCACCTTGTAACTCTAGCTAGCAAGCGTGTTGTCACCCATAGGTGATGGTTAACACACGAGGATTGATTGATATGGAAAAGGTTGGCCGAAGTGCCTCCTGTTATAAATGAGAAATATGGGCGTGATGCTTGAACAAATAACCACAGATTGTGTCCGTATGGCCGTGGTGATTTACCCATTTAGATTGTGTGTCTAGCTAAAATGGTGATTTACTCACGAACTGTGTCCATATAGTACTGGTGATTTTCCTTAATGGACTATGTGTCCTGTTGATTTAGTTCTGATTGAGAGTCCTCCCAATAGTTATAATTTTAAAAGTAAAATAATTTACTGCTAGTTTACTAATTATGTTTTAATCATCCTGCTTACTTTTCTATCATATTTAACTATGACTTAATTTAATGTGTTTTCCATACATTCATGATTTTGAATCTTTTGTTAAGGCTTTGGCTATTGGTTTTGGTTATTGTTGTTCTGGCATCTTTGATAGTAGTTTATGTTCTTGTTAATAACCATGGGATACAAGATGCTTGGGGTTTTAGTTTTGATACCAAACATAAGCTTTGAAGTTAGTGTGAGGTATGTCATATGTATGAGCAGGGGTTATAGGTTTTTATAAATTTTTAGATGTTGAATAACTGGGTTAGTTGAAACAACTGATTTTTTTTAGATGATTAACACAACAGATAAACAACCATCCAAAAGATATGCATCTTACATATATATATATATATATACATGATTTTACTTCACATCAGAGATTAACTTGTATGTAAACGTGTAACCCTAGGTCCTAAACATACAATCAAAAGGCAAAGTACCGTGTGGTTACACCTAAACAATAGGGTTAACCTATCTACATCAGCAGAATATATACATAACTACTATCCTACTGCCCTATGTGGCCATCACCTTTGGGGTACTGCTAATGGAGGAGGTGACCCAGGTGCAAGTACATCTACCATGTTGATAACCAACAGGTTCACCACTACTGTGAACTATCCCAAGTAAGGAACATCTACAGTCTGAAGCCCAAGCAGAATGGTCAGAACCATGAACGTCATGCTGATGATCTAAACATAACAACACAACATAGTGAGATATAAAATCCCAACAAGATCAACATCCAGTAATCAGAAGCATAATAGAAAACTTACAGCTTATGTTCATCTATATAAACTACAAAAAACATTTTCTCTTTTGCATAACAAAGGTACAGTGTACACATGCAGTCTTTATATAGGTTATGCATCAATAACACGTAAATATAACAAACCATGTATTAATGAAATAACTATACATTGCTCATAGTGGCTCATCATCTGATAAATTTCTCAATTTACTAACCTTAGTGTGGTGTGAGACCTTACCCCTTCTGCTACTCACCCACCATTGGGTTCTTTGGTCGGAGCAGTCCTTCCCGCATTGACCATTCTAGGTTATAGGGTGTCATACCCTATTGACTAGCATCTTATATTATACATCCATATCATAGAATATTCAACTTAAGAGAATTTAGTATTGTACATTTTTTTTATCTATAAATTTCTAGCAATGTCTACCTAGCCCATAAATTAACCTATTCACTTATATCATTTGTTATCTTTCTTAGATCAGTATAAAAATGCTTCAGGCTATTCCAGACATTTTCAAATTTCAATTCCTTATAAGCAACTAACTAGGCATGATATGCATTACTTACAACATAAAGGATCTCATGCCACAAAGAAAAGGGGTACATTCCATAACTTATATTACATCACATTATTAGTTGTCTAAAAGGGACTTGGCATTCAACTAAGCCATCCCACAAATATTACACAACCAAAGAAAATATAATCCATATCCATAATCAGTTGAGTCAACCTTGAGACCCCTATTGCTCACTTCTTGCTGCAGTATCTGGAATATGATTATGTGGACATAAAAAAATGAGATGACAATCTCAATAGCTAGCAATTTTTTTAGAAAAATAGTACACATTCCATTCCTTCAAACATCTCAAATTATTTCACTGAAACATAAGCACTGACCATACATACATACATCATCTTGGTCACACTAAGGATACATAACATTTTGGTCTACTTACCCAGTGCAATCCCATACTTGCAAACGGGTTATGCATCCTATTATTAGCCAATGCATGATGGAAATGGGGCTTACTTGGCACACTTTGGACACCCCCTTAATTCCCGAGAATGCATACATAACATATCTTTAGAACATCATTCATTATAGCATAAAAGTCAGGCAACCAGTGAAAATTGATAAATTTAAGTTCATAAACATAAAGAGTGTTTTAAGGAAAAGTTAGCTACCTCAATTCCAGCACAATCACTTCCTTTCTAAGGCTGCCAAGGTTACTACAAGAAACTCAAACTAAAACATGTAATAAATTTTGGTTAATGCATGCATATTAGCAACTAAAGTCATAAATCCCTAGATTAAGAACTTTTGCCCCCCAAAACAAAACTATGATTCTGTTGAGATTTGGGGTTATTATTAAATATGACAAAAGTTCTCTAAAAACTCTAAAATTTTGTATGGAGGTACCTTTACATGTATATTTTTTTTCGTGGTTCTCTCAGCCCTTAACACTTCCATTCAACCCCAAGAACTACCTCCATAACCCAGAATAGTGTAGATTGGTTTCAATTCCATTTCTATTTTGTTTTGCATTCCTTTGGATTGGTAAAACTTCTTCCAAATTCGTAATATTTTATATGAAGCATCCTAAATAAGTTATATAATCACCATAAAAATTTCAAGTAGAAACTAATTCATTTGGCCCCTCGAATAACCTAAGTTTTAAAGGTTGTCCCTAGTTATGGTCTGTTCTGACTCATTTCCTACCGTACCTGATTTCTACATTTTATTATATGCCTTAGCCTAACCAGAACTCTCTAAAATTTTGTGGGATCCTTAACTAGGTCCCTATAACATGTCATAAAATGTTCATACAAAAATTCAACATCTAACCCCTTCAATATTTTGTATTTCCATCAACGGTCTAAGTTGTCCAACAGATTGTTCTCAGCACTGTTTTAATTACAAAAGGCCTAGTTGTAGGTTCTTACAAATCACGAAAATTTCTTTAATTGATTATGCACATTTTAAG
The DNA here is from genome assembly GCA_037074535.1 of Gleditsia sinensis. Taxonomy (NCBI): domain Eukaryota; kingdom Viridiplantae; phylum Streptophyta; class Magnoliopsida; order Fabales; family Fabaceae; genus Gleditsia; species Gleditsia sinensis. Next base: position 53,728,102 of record CM073463.1, on the reverse strand, counting down.
GCTTTTCTCACCAAAAATTAGAGAATTTAAAGGCCATTTACTAAATTTAATAAGCTAATATTTTCAGGTGCTAAAAGGTTTCTATGTTCTCAACCGAACCCTTCTGTGCTCTATGACCTTTACTCACTAATCAGACCCTAACTCACTCATATGGACTCGAAAGTGGGTGATTCCAATGGCTATGTAACCATGAGAAATATATATACAACATTCATGTTAACCATGTCTTCATATTCCTTATAGGTTAGTCCTAGAAATTTAAAAATGAAGCTATTCTCACCAATTTGAATTCCAGACCCGATTCTGACCTCTCATCACTCCCTGGAGTATAAATCTCTCATTTTAAGTCCGATTGATGTGATTCCAAATGCTGTGGAAATCTAAGACATAGGCTACAACTTTTATGTTGAACATGGTTTCATATTTTAGACAGAAATTCATCCATACAGAGCCTAAACTTAGCCTAATAAACTCTAAACCATATTTTTATAAGAAGCCACACTTACCTTGTGCAAACCTACTCCTATGGCTCTCAATTTGCAGCTTGCTTCTCCTCTTGGTTTCCCTTGCAACTCAGCCACCTTTCTTGCACAAAATATGGGGTGAGTAAGGCTTCAAATCTCAGCACTCACTCTCACTATCATTGCCTTATGGTGAGGGAAGAAAAAAAAGAAGGAGCTCTCCATATTTCCTACTTGATTTCTCTCTCTTCCTCCTCTCTCAGACTTTCTTCTTCTTCCTGGCTGCTCTCTCCCTCTTCCTTCCTCTTGCCTCTTAAGTTTTTGACTACCTTTCCTCTCTCATTTCTTCTACTGGTGTAAGGCAAGGCTGGTGTGTTTTCTGATGCTACCGAGATGCAAGATGCTAGCTACTATGGTTGTAAGGATTCCCTAGGTTCTGTAGGGCAAGGGAGTAGGTTTTCTGCTGCTATTCCACGTATATATATTATAATATGCTCAATGGGGGTGGGTGAAAGTATATGCATAATACATAGGAAAACACATGTTGCCACATCACTTGCATGCAGGAATGCTTTTGCTTGTCTCACGGAGCATAGTGGCGTGATTCTGCTACTTTATGAGCAGATTGGGGTGTGTTTTTGCTACAGTTGGTGGGTGTGTTTCTACTAGCTTTATGGAGCAAGAATGGGTGTGAATCTACTGCCTTGTGAGGGCGTGTTTTTTGCTTGTATGTGGGAGCAAGGGTGGTGTGATCCTGCTATCTCGTGGAGCGTGTTTCTGCTTACTTTATGGGGCAAGGATGGGCATGAATCTATTGCCTTGTGGGGGCGTGTTTTCTACTTGCATGTGGGGCGTGATTCTGCTGCATGGTAGGTGTAAAGAAAAACAACTCTGCCACGTGAATCCAGCTGCAAATTCTGATGCTTCCATCACTTGTTTCTGCTTGTATTTCAACACTGCATATGTGTTTTTAACCAACAAATATGCTGGTTCTTGTTTCAAATTCTCGCGTGCATGCATTATGATATGCATGATGGAGGTGAGAGGAAATATATATATATATATATATAGCATCACGTAATGCTTCTTCCTTCCTTATTATGTTGCTAATCCTAAACTAGTAGCATCCTAAGGAATATATTTGTATCCTATTCCTCTCATTTATGCTCCAAAAATTTTATTTATATTACTTCTAACCATGAAATGGTACCACATATTTTATAAAGACTTTATTATCAAACAACTACACATTTTAATTCTTGTTCATATATGTCTTAATTTATTACTAATCCTAGATTAGTAATGTCTAAAAAATGTACTTATGTCCTCTCTCCATCCATTATGATCCTAAGAATTTTATTTATATGATTTAATGTTAACTATATCACCTATTTTATACTTGCCTTATAGTCACATAACTAAGCATCTTAGTTACTTGTCATATGTGTTTTCTACTCATCCTTAAATTTATCTAACTTTATTAGAGGCTTAGGATGTTACATAGGGCATCCCCTATCCCGGTACTATATCACAGCCACGACCCTTCAATCGCCTTACCTCTATAAAGTGCCGCATGTCTCCTGGTCAACTTAGTTAGGTAAGGGTTATCCTGGACTTGTTAGTTATCTCACTACAACAAGGGCGACACTTGTTGCCAGGCCACCCTACTTCAGAGAGGATCATTATGATCGTCAGTCGCCTCAACACAACAAGATAACACATGTTTCTAGGCTACCCTGCTTCGAAGAGGGTCCTCCTGACTAGCTCATATCTTTTACATATTTTTTCAGCTACTTGTCTCAACAAAAAGCATACACATTAATCATCATGAGCATAGTCAACATTTGCTCTCATGCATGCTATAATAACTCATTATATCATATAAAGTAAAGCATACATGCACTTGCATCTTTTCGTAGCATCCATATATCATTTGCCCTTTTTTGTTGCACATAAAAGTAGTTTATGGCATTCAAATATAGCATTCATACATCATTCCTTCATGCATTCATAGTTAATTCAAAAGATATTACACAATCAAGTAAATACTAAAAAATTTCTCTGATATATGGCTCATAGAACTCCAATGATAATTTCATAAACATTGGTTATTGGTTAAGATTCAAAAAGGAAACAAGAAAACAACAAAATGAGCAAGACAGCATAAAGCACGGTCATGCTTCATGCCCGTACTTCCTCCGTGTGCTCCCCACATCAAGCTCGTGTTTCCCAAAAACTAGCACAAAGCACGTCCTGACCGTGTCACCAAGCACGGCCATGCTTTACCTATGTTCTGCACCCTTTTCCAAAACTAGCCCAAAGCATAGCTTGGCCATGCCTCTAAGCACGGCCGTGCTCTAGGCGCAAAACTTAGTAAAACCACCCTTTTTTCTCCCAAAACCAGCCATCAAACAAAGAAAACATCTACACCAAGATTTTAGGCATATAAAATCCAAATTATCCATAACACATATCCTTATAAATCATGGATTAAACTCCAAAATTCTAACCATAACAATTTCTCACAAATTACCACATCATGTACATATATAAAATTCAGCCATCAACACCATAAATGCATCATCAATGTTTCCATATATCCTACCATAATGCTTCCATTAATGCATATAAGACACCCATTAAACCATTCAATCAAGAAAGCTCATAAATAGGGTGTTGATCTTACCTTTTTACACCACCAAAGCTTATTTCTCTCACTAAATGACTGATTTTCTCCCACTAGCTTCCACCACCAAGTTGCAGATTTTCCCCCACTATAAGATTCAAGAATTTCCAAGACTAAAACACAATATCAGGGAAGATTAACTCACCTTTTCCACCTTCCCTTTCAGGTTTCTCACTCTTCTCTTCCTTTCTTCTCTTTCTCTTCTCTCTTTCTCTTCTTCTCTTTCTCTTTTCTTTCTTACTCCTTCTTCTCCTTGTCGTGGCTTGCTTTTTGCTTCTTGGTGGCTGGCAACTTGTTCACCAAGCCAAGGGGAAACAATTAAATATTAAAGCTTCTTGGAGAAGCTTCTTACCCCTTAACCAAGACCCTTGCTTTCTCTAAGTATTACAAGAATGTCATGCCATTACATTGTAACTAAGCCATTAGCTAAGGCCTTGTTTGGTGAGTTGGAAATTTGCCAAGTGTTTAATCTCTTCTTAAGGTGTACTCCAATGGCTTTTTGTGTAACTCTCTTCATGGTTCCTTATTCCTCTTCTTATTGCCCATTTGTGGTCCTGTAGACGAAGAAATTACTATTCCGTCCTTAGTTCTTTCCTTCAAAAATGAGAAATTCCTTATTTAATATTCATAATTATTTCCTCATAAATACTCCCTTTAATCCTTCTTAACATCCTATTTTTTGAAGATAAATAATAGAAACTTCAGGGTGTTACATTCATGATAGCTTCCCTTTGGCTTTGTAGTTATGAAATAAGGATGTAGGTTATGATAAAAGTAAAATTAGAGATGTATATGCTAGTCTAATAAGTTAGTGATTCAGAGTTTATGTATTTTCTTTGGAATTTAAAATATGTTGGGCAAAGAGATGTTAAGCGTTTATTTACATTTTATCCTTCCAACAAAAAGAAACGTGTTTTAAATGTTAAGTTGTGTTAAGCTACCTTGAATTAATTTATTCTGACTAGTTTGACTATGCAATTATAGAGATTATTTATTTTCTTTTTTAGCTATTCTATTCGTATCCTTCTATTCTTTTTTATTTTAATAAATTTCTCCCTTCTTTATTAATAGAGGATTTATCATGATTTTTCTAACATAGATTTCTATTAGATTTTCTATAAATTTATATTTTTATCATTGATGACTTTTGTTTTAATAAAAACACTTTTTTGGATTTTGAACCTTTGTTTTGAGAAAACTAATGCCTTCTACCGATTTGATTTCTTTTAAATTTACCTTTTGGTTATGACTATTATTTTAAGATTTTCTAACTATGCACAATTACGTTTTGTCTAAATTATCTTTGAAATTGATAGTTTAAACAAAATTTCTTTCTCAAGCCATACTTTTAGCAAAATAAGATCAATTGGTTTATGTTTTCTGTTACCTTTTTCTTTTAAAGACAAAATAATGTTTAAAGAAGATAATGTTTTCTTTTCCTTTTCTCCTTTAAGTGAGGATTACAAAAAAAAAGTATTAAAATGCTTATCCTTTGTATTTTTCTCTTTATTTTTGGAGTTTAATTTGTTAAAGCCTTTTAATCTTTCACTTGTTGTTCTTCTATTAATTTCTTCAATTAATACAATCACAATATTTTTTTATACAAATGAACAGTATGTATAGCTATATGCTTTAAGCACGGTTTGACTTTTTGAATCACGTACTTATTAGACTTGGCAATGGGTTAGACATGTTTATCTAGCAATTTTTGTTATAGGATTGTTATATGTGTTTGAATACTGAGTTTTTTTAAAGCGTATACTTTTATAGAAATTTGTTTCATAGCTTGTCTTGATTCTCTATAGTATTTGCTATCTACTCACTGAGCGCTAGACTCACCACCTTTCTTTAAATGTTTCCAAATAAGATTAGAATTGAGGACGTGTGCTACAATTGTAGAATATCTTGGGTAAGCCCAATTTGTCCTAATGGGCTCAGTTTCTTGTCTTCTTATGTATTTGTACTCTAGAGTTGCTCCACATTACCATAGGCAGGATCCCCGCCTCCTATGCATGATATTTATATTGTTTTTTGATAAACAATTTTGTATATAAATGAGAATGATATTTTTAATTATATTGAATACAAGTTTTTGCTAGTATTTTTTTATCGATTATTGGATTCTATTGAATGAAGAAAAGAATGGCCATGTTTTTGAAATATGATGTTCTAGTATTGAAGCTTTTTAAAGAAAAGTTTTTTGGAAAATTTTCCAAATTTTTTAATGTCTTTGAATTGTTTGGATTTTACGGTTGACGATGCATTCTATAAGTTTAGGCTTACAAGGTGAGCTAACCTTCACTCTCATGCCGGTCATGTGCTCAAGAAACTATGCCGTGACATTTAAAGTACTAGCATGGCATCCACAAGTTGAGTTATGGCAATGATAAATAACACTAGGTACCTCTTCCTCTGGGATACATCTACAAAAGATGCCATCTGCACACCATTTGTAAAGGCAAGAATCATCCCAATAGTATGATTTGATATCAGAGAAAATTTTCTTTCTCTAATGATAGCTCAGCCCGTGAAGTTAAATCTTGCATGCTAGGTAGTTGACAAAATCAACATACCAAAGCGCATCAATATGAGTGATTATAAGGAGTTAGTTATTGGGAAAAGAATCATCTATAGGCATTTCGTCTTTATCATCTCTCATTAAATCTTGTTTCAACCTTGAAAGATGGTATGCAACTACATTCTTAGTTCCTTTCTTATCCCAAATCACAAAATCAAACTCCTGTAATAGAAGGATCCATCTGATCAATCTTAGCTTAGCATCCTTCTTACTCAGCAAATATTTGATGGCAGCATGGTCTATATATACAATGACTTCGGATCCTAGCAAATATTGGAAGAATTTGTCAATTGCAAAGACTACTGCTAATAGCTCATTTTTTGTGGTGAAATAGTTAACCTGGGCTTTATCCAGGGTCTTGCTGGCATAGTAAATAATATACGGCTTGTTATCTCTCCTCTGCCTAAGTACGGCTCCCACTACATAGTCATTGGCATCACATATTATCTTAAAGGGAAAGCTCCAATTAGGAGGTTAAATGATTGATGCAGATATAAGTGCCTCTTTTAACCTATAAAAAGGACGTAAACAATCACCATCAAATACAAAGGGAGTGTCTTTAATAAGCAAATTAGTTAAGGGTTTAGAGATTTTAGAGAAGTCTTGAATGAATCTTCTAAAGAAGCTTGCATGTTCGAGAAAACTTCTCACTTTCTTAACATTAAACGGCGGGGGCATAATCTAAATTGCCTTAATCTTTGCTTTTTCCACCTCAATCCCTCTTTCAGACACCAAGTATCCCAATACTATACCTTCCTGCACTATGAAATGGCATTTCTCCTAGTTCAGCACTAAGTTAACTTCCTCACATCTCTTTAGTACCTATGTCAAATTATTTAGATAATTATCAAATGAGGTACCATAAACAAAGAAATCATCTATAAATATTTCCATTATATCTTCAATGAAATCTAAGAAAATATCCATCATACAACTTTGGAAAGTGGCTAGTGCGTTGCACGGTCCGAATGGCATCCTTCTATATGCAAAGGTGCCATAAGGACATGTGAACGTCATCTTTTCTTAGTCATCTCGGTGGAGAGGGAACTAAAAGAATCCTGAATATCTATCTAGATAACAAAAATATGAATGCTAAGCCAGCCTTTCCAATAATTAATCAATGAAGGGAAAAGGGAAGTTATCCTTACAAGTGGCCTTATTCAGTTTTCTATAATCAATGCACATCCGCCAACTTGTAATAGATCTAGTGGGGATCAATTCATCATTATCATTCTTAATAATAGTCACACCTCCCTTCTTAGGAACTACATGAACAGAGCTCACCCACTCACTATCTGAAATAGGATAGATAATACCTGCATCAAGTAGTTTAAGCACATCTTTCTTTACTACCTCTTTCATGTTCGAATTCAATCTTCTTTGGTGCTCTCTAAAAATTTTATGATCATTATCAAGTAAAATGAAATGCATGTTCACGGATTGAATAATTCTTTTTATATCATTTATGTTATACCCAATCACCTTCTTATACTTCCTGAGTACCTCCAATAACTTACCAGTCTCATCAGCATTCAACTCAGCATTAATAATCACCGTATATAAAGAGTCAGGGTCTAAAAATTCAAACCTTAAGTTAGATGAAAGTGGTTTAAGTTCTACTTTGGGTGCCTTAACTTCCTCTATAGTTGCTAATTTCTAATTGACATTTATTTCTAGCTTCTCATTTTTTGCTTTTGAGGTGTAAGTGAAACTCTCATATAACATTTTGGCATATTCAACAGATTCAACCTACTCAACATAAGGAAAAGGACTATCCACAAGGAAAACTCAAGTGGGTTAGTATAACAAAAACTAAATGCATCATTAACCATATTATGTTCAACTATATCTATCTTGCAACAAAAGTCACCTAAAAATAGGAATTTCATTGCATCAGTCATATAGAACTCAATATTCTTATCCTCTACATTCAGGGAAAGCTTTCCATTTTTCACATTGATAATAACACTAGTTGTAGCTAGGAAAGGCCTTCCAAGAATGATGGGAATTTGGTTATCTTCCTCTATCTCTAAAATTACAAAATCAACTGGTATGAAGAACTTATCTACCTTTAAAGAAATATCCTCTAATATACCTACTGGATGCTTGACGGATCGGTCCGCTAACTGAAGAAAAAGGGTGGTAGGATTTAAATCAGCCATTTGGAGCTTCTTACAGATAGACAAAGGCATATGACTGACACTTGCTCCAAAGTCACATAAGACCCTAGTAATGTGCATGTATCCAATAGAGCAGGGTATAGAGAAGCTTCCAGAGTTCTTGAGTTTAGGAGGCAACTTATTCTAGATCAAGGAACTGCACTCTCCAATTAATGCCAATGTGGCATATTCTTCAAATTTTCTCTTATTTGAGAGGATCTCCTTCAAGAACTTGGCATAGGAAGGCATATGAGAAATGGCTTCCAAGAATAGGATATTAATGTGCAGCTTTTTCAATACATCAAGGAATTTTCCATACTATTTTTCTAACTTTTCCTTAGTCAGTCTCTAGGGGAAAGGTACTGGTAGCTTGTATGGCTCAGGAGCCACATATTTGGCGTCATCTTCCTCTTTCCTCTCCCCTATCTACTCTTCCTTCCTTGCTTATTCAAGCTCATCTTATCATTCTTTATCTTTCTCTTCCCCTTTTTCCCCTGACTCACCTAACTGCTTACCATGTCTCAAAGAAATAGACTTGCAATGTTCTTTGGGCTTTTCAGGTTAGCCAGGGAATTTGCCAATATTCCTATTTAAAGAGCTGGTTTGTTGTGTTATCTAAGTTTCCAACATCTTATTGTGAGTAGCAAGCGAGTCAACCATAAAAGCTAAGTCTTTTATTGTCAAAACCTACTAACTAGCATCTTATTTCATATATCCACATCATAGAATATTCCCCCTTAAAACTACCTTTTAGTATTATATATATATATATATATATATATATATATATATATATATATATATATATATATATATATATATATTTCTTATATGTAAATTTCTAGCAATGTTTACCTAGCCCATAAATTAACCTATTCACTTATATTATTTATCTTTCTTGGATAAGCATACAAGTGCTTCAGGCTATTCTAAGCATTTTCAAATTTCATTTCCTTATAGGCAACTAACTAGGCATGATATGCATTACTTACAACAAAAAGGATATCATGCCATAAAAGAAAATGGTACAATCCATAACTTATTTTACATCACATTATTAGCTATCTAAAAAGGACTTTGCACTCAACTAAGCCATCCCACAAATATTACACAACCAAAGAAAATACAATCCATATCCATAATGAGATGAGTCAATCTTGAGACCCCTGTTGCTCACTTCTTACTGGAGTACCTAGAATGTGATTATGTGGAAATAAAAAGATGAGATGACAATTTCAATAGCTAGCAAATTTTTTAGAAAAATAGTACACATTTCATTCCTTAAAACATCTCAATTTATTTCACTAAAACATAAGCACTGACCATACATAAATACATCATCTTGGTCATACTAGGGACCCATGAAATTTTGGTATACTTACCCAATGAAGTTCCATACCTGCAAAAGGGTTATGCATCTCTTATTATTGGCCAATACGTAGGTGAAATGGGGCTTACTTGGCACACCTTGGGCACCCCTTAATTTCTGAGAATGCATACATATCATATCTTTAGACCATCATTCATCATAGCATAAAAGTCAAGCAACCAATGAACTTGAGAAATTCAAGTTCATAAACATAAATAGTGTTTTAAGGAAAAGCTAGCTACCTCAATTCCTACACAATCAATTCCTTTCTAAGGCTGCCACTGTTACTACCAGCAACTCAAACTAAAGCATATAAGAACTTTTGGTTAATGCATGCATATTAGCACCTAAAATCATGAGTCTCTAGTTTAAGAGCTTCTACTCCCCAAAACAAAAACTGTGATTCTGTTGAGATTTTGGGTTATTATTAAATGTGACAAAAGTCCTTTAAAAATTCTAAAATTTTACATGGAGGTTTCTCTACTGTCTATTTTATTTTGTGGCTCTTTCAGCCCTTAACTCTTCCATTCACCCCAGGAACTACCTCTATAATCCAGAACAGTGCATATTGGTTTCAGTTCCATTTCTATTCTATTTTCCATTCTTTTGGATGGGTAAAACTTCTTCAAAATCCATAATATTTGATATGGAGCATCCTAGATATGTTATATAATCACCATAAAAATTTTAAGTAAAAATAGATTCATTTGACTCCTTAAATAACATATTTTTTTATGGTTGTCCCCAGTTCTGGTCTGTTCTGACTCACTTCCTGTCCCACCGAATTTTCATATTTTATTATATGCTTTAACCCTTTCAATGTTTAGTATTTCCATCAATAGCCTAAGCTGTCCAGCAGATTGTTCTCAGCACTATTTTAATTGTAAATGGCCTATTTGTAGGTTCTCAAAAATCACTAAAATTTTCAGAATTGATTATCAATATTTCAAGACTTTTCTCACCAAATATTAGAAAATTTAAAGGCTATTTACCCAATCAAATAGTACAAGAACACAAGGCCTAAAAATTTTAGGTGCAGCATGTGTGGCGCTTCAGCATGTTTGTTACTTATATGGCAAAGATTGTTCCCTACCACTAGATTTTCGTGTTTTCAACTTTAACATGTTGCATCTCATGCTTAAGAATCACCCATGCAAAACCCAATATGAGCTTTACTCACTACAAACCAACTTTCCTTAAAAGTGGAAACTCACATTATGTAGAAATGTTCCTATGGTTCTCAAATTTTAGCTTGCTTCTCCTCTTGGTTTCCCTTGCAACTTAGGTACATTTTTTTTTGGTTTCTCTCCCCTTTGGCTCTAAGTTTTCTGGCTACCTTCTCTCCCTCTTTGGTGCTGATTACATGAGGAATGGGGTTTGAATTTGCTACCCAAAATAATACCTAGACAACATGATTCTTGGCTGTTGGTTTCCACCACTCAACAAGAAAAGGAGGTTGTGTTTTGCAGGGATTCCCTTGTGTTTTTACAAGGATTCCTTTGTAATTTTTGCAAGGAGGGCGTGATAATGCAGAGGCATGAAGTGGGGCAACAACCTTTGCATTATTTTTCTGACTGCAGGGCAGAAAAACAGCTGAAGTGGGTGGCTTTTTCTTGGCTGGAATGTTGCTAAAATAATTATGGCTATGTGGTAGGATTTCCTTGCTAAAAGGTGGCATTTTTCCTAGCTGACTTTGGCTGAATCTTTTGTGGCTATGTGGCATGCTATGTGGCTACAACTTTATGGGCAATGTGGCATGCTTTGGTAGGTGCAAGGTGGCTACAATTTTGTGGGCAAAGTAGCATTCTATTTGGCTACAACTATGTGGGTAATGTCGCATGCTTTGGTAGGGGCAAGGTGGCTGCAATTTTGTGGGCAATGTGGCATGCTATGTGGCTGCAACTTTATGGGCAATGTGGTATGCTTTGGTAGGTGCAAGGTGCCTATAAGGTGGCTGCAATTTTGTGTCTAATGTGGCAGGCTATGTGGCTGCAACTTTGTGGGTAATGTGGCATGCTTTGGTAAGTGCAAGGTGGCTACAATTCTATGGACAATGTGGCATACTTGGCAGCTCCTTAGTTGTTTTATATTGCCTTAACTTACTACTAATCCTAGATTAGTAATGTCTTAAAAATGTATTTGTATCTTCTCCCCATCCATTATGCTCCTAATAATTTTATTTATATTATTATAATTAACTATATGTCACCTATTTTATAAATGCTTTATTGTTACATAACTAAGCATCTTAATTCTTTGTCATATATATTTTCTACTTATTCTTAGATTTATCTAACTTTATTATAAACTTAGGATGTTACATTTCCTTTCCCCTTAAAAGAATTTTGTCCACAAAATTTGACATACCTTATTCAGACAGATGTGGATAAGTCATCTTCATTTCTTCTTCTATCTCCCAACTTGCTTCCTCAGAGGGCAGTCCCTTCCAGACCACTTTAACCAGAAGGATGTTCTTATTCCTTAATTGTTTAGTCTTAGTGTCGATGATCTGATCTGGCCTTACAATGTATGACAAATTATCTTGTAAATGCATTGATTCGTGCTCTATTATATGTGCAGGGTCTGGGTTATACTTTTTAAGCTAGGAAACATGGAATACATTATGAATCTGAGAAACCTTTTGTGGAAGTGCAAGTTTATAAGCTCCTAATCTGATCTGATCAAGAATTTAGAAAGGACCGATGTATTTCAAACTGAGCTTTTTGGTTTTGAAAGACCTCCCCACACCTGTGAATGGAGTTACCTTAAGGAAAACATGGTCGCCTATTTTAAATTCTAGGGGCCTTCTTCTTTTATCTATATAGCTCTTTTGTCTACTTTGGACAGCTAGCAGTCTCTCTCTGATAATTTCAATGTGCCTTGTGGTTTGGTTAACCAAATCAAGGCCTAAAAGACTCCTCTCCCTTAGCTCTACCCAACACAGAGGTGACCTACACTTTCTTCCATACAGAGTTCAAAGGGAGCCATCTAAGTATTGGAATGATAACTATTATTATTAACAAATTCAGCTAAAGGTAGATACACATCTCAATTTCCTTTCATTTCTAGTACACAAGCTCTAAGCATATCTTCTAAAGTCTGAATTGTTCTCTCAGTCTGCCCCGTCAGTTTGTGGATGGTAGGTTGTGCTAAACCTAAGTTTAGTACCTAAGGCGTCTTGCAAGGATCTCCAAAATCTAGAAGTAAACCTAGGGTCTCGATCAGAAACAATACTATTAGGTATCCTATGGAGTCTGACAATTTCATGAACATATACTTGTGCCAACTTGTCTAGAGAATAAGTAGACTTAATGGCTAAGAAGTGGGCAGACTTGGTCAATCTATCCATGTTTACCCGAATTGCATCATAGCTAGATGATGTACTAGGCAAACCCATGAAAAAATTCATAAAGATGCTATCCCATTTCTACTCGGGAATATCTAAGGGTTGGAGTAATCCACCAGGCTTTTGGTGTTCTACCTTGACTTTCTGACACACTAAGCGCTTAAACACATAACAGGTTATGTCCATTTTCATCCCAAGCCACCAAAAACTCCTCTTTAAGTCTTGATACATCTTAGTGGCTCCAGTATGTAGGGTATACCAACTCTTATGAGCTTTAGCTAGGATACTATCTTTTAATTCCTTCACCTCAGGTACACAAAACCGCTCTCCAAACTTGATAAACCCATCCTCAAAAATGTGAAATTCTTTAGACTTGCCCTAGGATATCTGTTCTCTAATGTCCTTCAAGTATGGATTAGAAACTTAACATATTTAATTCTATCCTTGAGATCATTATGAATCCTCAATTCACTCATAAGAAGGCTACTAGGCTGTGGAGAAATGGAGAGATTCAAATCTCTTATGCCCTTAATTAGTTCTTGCTCCTTAAGCATCAATGATGCCATATGGAGGGATTTCCTGCTCAAGGCATCAGCAACCACGTTCGCCTTGCCCGAATGGAAATTAAGGGTGTAATCATAATCTTTTAGGAATTCCATCCATCTTCTTTGCTTATATTTACCTCCTTCTGGTCAAAAAGGTACTTAAGACTCTTGTGATCACTAAAAACTTCAAACTTGACACGATACAAATGATGTCTCTAAATCTTAAGGGCAAACACTACAGCTACTAGTTTCAGATCATGTGTGGGGTAATTCTCCTCATAAGGTCTAAGCTGTCGAGAAGCATAAGCTACTACTCTACCCTACTGCATTAAAACACAACCTAAACCCTTCTTAGATGCATCACTATATATTGTAAATAGTTTACTAGGGTTAGGTATCACTAGTACTAGGGTGGAGGTTATCCTAGCTTTCAATTCTTGAAAACTACTCTCACACCGACCATTCCACATAAATGGTTGATTCTTTCTAGTTAACTTAGTTAGAGGCAAGGCTATCTAAGAGAATCCTTGAATAAATCTCCTATAGTATCCTGCTAAGCCTAGAAAGCTCCGTATTTCAGTGACTGTCTTTGGTCTTTCCCAGTTAACCACTGCTTCCACTTTACTAAGGTCCACTACTATCCCCTCCTTGGAGACAACATGCCCTAAAAATCTCAACTCTGTTAGCCAAAACTCACACTTGCTAATCTTGGCATACAATTTCCTATCCTTCAGGGTTTGTAACACTATTCGAAGGTGATTCTCATGTTCTTCAAGGCTCTTAGAATAAATTAAGATGGCATCTATGAAAACCATAATAAACTTATCCAGGTATGGCCTAAAAATCCTATTCATATAATCTATGAAAATGGCCGGGGCATTGGTTAACCTAAAATGCATGACTAGGAACTCATAATGTCTGTATCGGGTTCGAAAAGCTGTCTTTGGGACATCTTCGTCCTTAATTCTCAACTGATGGTAACTTGAATTCAAATCTATCTTATAGAAGACTGACACTTCAGCCAATTGATCCAGTAGGTCATCTATCCTAGGCAAGGGAAATTTATTCTTAATGGTCACTTTGTTTAACTGCCTATAATCTATACATAACCTAATGCTTTCATCTTTCTTTTTAACAAACAAGACTAGTGCACCCTAGGAGGATACACCGGGTCTGATGAATCCTTTCTCTAAAAATTCCTATATCTATTTCTTAAGCTCAGCTAGCTCTACAGGAGTTATCCTATAGGGAGCCTTAGATATGGGACATGCATCAGGCACTAAGTCAATGAAGAACTCTACTTCCCTATCAGAAGGGAGACTACTAAACTCCTTAGGGAATACTTCTGGGTAATCCCTAACAACAAGTATGCTTTCTCTACCCTCTTCTACTTCTGCTTGTAAAGAAAAAAAGACTAGGAACCCTTGACAACCCTTTTTAAGGTATCTCTTAGCCTGGGTGGTGGATAGGTAAGAAGTTTCAGTAGAGTGTTTAGATGTAGGACCACAAATAGGTAAGGAAACATATTTTCTAGAACAATCAAGAATTGCATTATTAGCAGACAACCAATCCATTCCAAGAATAACATTAATATCAAATAGAGGAAGGCATACAAGATCCAAATTGGTACATCTATGATCAAATTGTACAACACAATTGATACAAGCATCAGAAGTTATGACACAAATCCCAGTAGGTGTGGAAATAGAAAGATCATATGGCAAAGTATCCACAGTCAAATCCAAACTCTTAGCACAATTATATGAAATAAAAGAATGTGTAGCACCAGAATCAAAAAATGCATCTACAAGTGAGTTTCGGATCATTAACGTACCTCTTATCAAATTTGGAGACTAGCTAGCCTCCTACTGGGAAAGAACAAACACTTGTCCCTGATTTTGTGGTCTGTCATCAGGAACTGATCCCTTCCTTGCTCGACAATCCCTGGAGTAGTGGTCGGGCTTTCCATAACTGTAGCAGACATTCTGACCAGCTAAACAGTGTTTATCTCTATGGTTCTTCCCATATTTATTACAAGTAGGCTGGCTAGAGGTTTGTCCACAACGGGTCAGCATTCTCCTACCTTGAGAATTATTCCCCTTAAACTTTTTGTTCTATGGTTTTCCTTTTCCTCTAGAGGGCTCACTATCTCTCAATCTTTTCTTAGCCCTAGCACTCATCAGAGTTTCTTTTGTTATTCTACATTTACTCACCAACTTGGCAAAATCATGTATCTCTAAGGTAGCCACTCTTTCTCTAATCTCATGTTTCAAACTTCGCTCAAAATTTATTACCTTCCATGCATCATCATGGGTATGCTTAGGTAAGTGGAAAATTTAGAGAGCTCTTCATACTTAGCCTTATATTAGGGTACAGTCATATTTCCTTGCTTCAACTGTATGAATTCAGCCTCTTTTTTATTCTTCACATTATCTAGAAAATATTTATCATAAAATGTTTCTTTAAAATTATCCTAGGTAATGGGAGTATCATTGATCTACCATAGTCTCTGCATACTTTTCCACCAATGCTCTGCCTCACCTTCTATCATGTAAGTTGCTAAGGAAACTTTCTGTTCTGTGCTACATTCTAAAACTCCAAAAAATTTCTCTAGTTGCATTATCCATCGCTCAACTATCACTGGGTCATATTCTCCTAAAAATGAAGGAGGGTTGGCCTTCTTGAATTGGGCCAGGAGTTTATTCATTTGGCCTAGCCCATTTTCCTCTCTAGCACCCTCAGGATTGTTTCCTTGCGGCACTTGTCTAAGGGCTTCTTGAACTTGTTGAGGAATTTGTGTTGTGGTGGCTTGGGCTGCCGCTTGCCCATCTAGCTGGCAGATAAGGCTTCCATATTCTCAGATATTTCTTTTAGGGTCTCAGCCTGGGTTCTCTTATATGCCATTTCCCTGTGTGCACATTTATATATACAAACATTTTTCATATAATTAGTCATACAACCATAAACTATGTTTACTCTATTTAATAACCCCAAAAATAAAATCCAATTTCACAATAATTTAATTCTAAATCAATTTAGAATATCCTAGAATTCATCCAAACACATAGATAATTCCCTAAACTATTGCTCTGATACCAAAAAATTTCAAAACCTACTAACTAGCATCCTATTTCATATATTCACATCATAGAATATTCCCCCTTAAAACTACCTTCCAGTATTATATATATATATATATCTTATACGTAAATTTCTAGCAATGTCTACCTAGCCCATAAATTAATCTATTCACTTATATTGTTTATCTTTCTTAGATAAGCATACAAGTGCTTCAGGCTATTCTAAGTATTTTCAAATTTCATTTCCTTATAGGCAACTAACTAGGCATGATATGCATTACTTACAACAAAAAGGCTCGCATGCCATAAAAGAAAATTGTACAGTCCATAACTTATTTTACATCACATTATGAGCTGTCTAAAAGGGACTTGGCACTCAACTAAACCATCCCACAAATATTACACAACCAAAGAAAATACAATCCATATCCATAATCAGATCAATAAACCTTGAGACCCCTGTTGCTCACTTCTTCTTGGAGTACCTGGAATGTGATTATGTTAACATAAAAAGATGAGATGACAATCTCAATAGCTAGTAAATTTTTTAGAAAAATAGTGCACATTCCATTTCTTAAAACATCTCAATTTATTTCACTAAAACATAAGCATTGACCATGCATAAATACATCATCTTGGTCACGCTAGGGACCCATAACATTTTGGTCTACTCACCCAATGCAGTCCCACACTTGTAAAAGGGTTATGCATCTCCTATTATTGGCCAATACGTGGGGGAAATGGGGCTTACCTGGCACACCTTGGGCACCCCTTAATTCCCAAGAATGCATACATAACATATCTTTAGACCATCATTCATCATAGCATAAAAGTCAACCAACCAGTAAAATTGAGAAATTCAAGTTCATAAACATAAAGAGTGTTTGAAGGAAAAGCTAGCTACCTCAATTCCTGCATAATCACTTCCTTTCCAAGGCTACAATTGTTACTACCAGCAACTTAAACTAAAAAAACATATAAGAACTTTTGGTTAATGCATGCATATTAGCACCTAAAATTATAAGTTTCTAGTTTAAACGCTTCTGCTCCCCAAAACAGAACTATGATTTTGTTGAGATTTTGGGTTATTATTAAATATGACAAAAGTCCTCTAAAAATTCTAAAATTTTCTATGGAGGTTTATCTACATGTCTATTTTATTTTGTGGTTCTCTCAGCCCTTAACTCTTCCATTCACCCCAAGAACTACCTCCATAATCCAGAACAGTGCATATTGGTTTCCGTTCCATGTCTATTCTATTTTCCATTCATTTGGATGGGTAAAACTTCTTCAAAATATGTAATATTTGATATGGAGAATCCTAGATATGTTATATAATCACCATAAAAATTTCAAGTAAAATTAGATTCATTTGACTCCTCAAATAACACATTTTCTATGGTTGTCCTTAGTTCTAGTCTATTCTAACTCACTTCCTGTCCCACCGAATTTCCATATTTTATTATATTCCTTAACCCCTTCAATGTTTAGTATTTCCATCAATAGCCTAAGCTGTCCAGCAGATTATTCTCAGCACTATTTTGATTGTAAATGGCCTATTTGTAGGTTCTCAAAAATCACTAAAATTTTCAAAGTTGATTATCAATATTTCAAGACTTTTTTCACCAAATATTAGAAAATTTAAAGGCCATTAACCCAATCAAACAGTACAGGAACACAGGGCCTAAAAATTTTAGTTGCAGCATGTGTGGTGTTTCATCATGTTTGTTACTTAGATGGCAAAGATTGTTCCCTACCACTAGATTTTTGTGTTTTCAAATTTAACATCTTGCATCTCATGCTTAAGAATCACCCATGCAGAACCCAAAATGAGCGTTACTCACTACAAACTAACTTTCCTCAAAAGGGGAAACTCACCTTGTGCAGAAATGCTCCTATGATTCTCAAATTTTAGCTTACTTCTCCTCTTGGTTTCCCTTACAACTTAACTACATTATTTTCTACTTTCTCTCCCCTTTGGCTCTATGTTTTCTGGCTGCCTTCTCTCCCTCTTAGGTTCTGATTGCATAAGGAATGGGGTTTGAATTTGCTGCCCAAAATAATACCTAGACAGCATGATTCTTGGCTGCTGGTTTCCACCACTCAAGTGAAAATGGAGGCTGTGTTTTGCAAGGATTCCCTTGTGTTTTTGCAGGGATTCGCTTGTGGCTTCTGCAGGGAGAGCGTGATAATTCAGAGGCATGAAGTGGGGCAGCAGCCTTTGCATTATTTTTCTGATTGTGGGCAAAAAAATGGCTAAAATGGGTGGCTGTTTCTTGGCTGGAATGTTGCTGAAATAATTATGGCTATGTGGTAGGATTTCCTTGCTAAAAGGTGGCATTTTTCTTGGCTGATTTTGGCTAAAAAAATTTTGGCTATGTGGCATGCTTTGGTAGGTGCAAGGTGGCTGAAATTTTGTGACCAATGTGGCATGCTATGTGGCTACAAATTTGTGGGCAATGTGACATGCTTTGGTAGGTGCAAGGTGGCTGCAATTTTGTGGGCAATGTGGCATGCTATGTGGCTGCAACTTTGTGGGCAATGTGGCATACTTTGATAGGTGCAAGTTGGCTGCAATTTTGTGGGCAATGTGGCATGCTATGTGGTTACGACTTTGTGGGCAATGTGGCATGTTTTGGTAAGTGCAAGGTGGCTACAATTCTATGGGCAATGTGGCATACTATGTGGCTAAAATTTTGTAGTACTACTTGGTAGCTCCTTAGTTGTTTTATATTGCCTTAATTTACTACTAATCCTAGATTAGTAATGTCTTAAATATGTATTTGTATCTTCTCCCCATCCATTATGCTCCTAAGAATTTTATTTATATGATTCATGATTAACTATATGTCATCTATTTTATAAATGCCTTATTGTTACATAACTAAGCATTTTAATTCTTTGTCATATGTATTTTCTCCTTATTCTTAGATTTATCTAACTTTATTAGAGACATAGAATGCTACATTTATAGCCTCATTCAATGAATAGTTTTGAGCTCTGAACTCATTATTCTATTTAGACTTAGTTACTATAAAGTTCTCCGTCAGAGCCTCCAAATTGTACTTTGGTTTGGGCAGGGGATCAAAGGGCCTCTAATTCTAAAAATCAAGAGGTTGCTTGAAATTGTTTTGAGGAGGTTGATTTGCATTGGGCTTGTAAGAGAAATTAGGATGATTCCTCCAGTCTGGATTATAAGTGTTACTATAAGAATTGTTTCTCTTATTATTATTAACAAAATTCACCTATTCACAATCCTAGGGTGCAGGGTTTCCAAGCTGATAATCATTGGCTACATGGCCAACACACCCATAAATCTCACATGTAAAAGATGGAGAAAAACCAACGGTATTGATGCTCAATTTATCAAGTTTCTAAAACAATAAATCAACCTTAGAAGTGAGATGATTAAATGCATCAACTTCATGCATACCTGCTGATTTTCTAGATGGCTACCTCTCACTAGGCCAAAAGTAGTAATTTTAAGCCATATCTTTAATCAGCTCATAAGTCTCATTAACTATCTTATTCATTAAGGCTCCTCCTGCTACGACATCCATAAACATACGGTATTAGTCCATTATATAAGGTATGGACTATAAGCAACTTCTCTAACCCATGGTGATGGCATAATCTCTCCCAAGATTCATACAAAGATTCCCTATCTTTTTGTACGAAAGTAGTGATCTGATTACGTAGATAGGCTATATTGCTTGGGGGAATTACTTGGCCAAAAAAGCTTGTGAAAGTTACTGCCAAGTGGTTATAAACATTGATGGAAGGGAGTGCAACTATGTTCGGACCATGTCCTACAAAAAGAATATGAATAACCTCAGACGAATGATATTTCATTCAACTTCAGTTTGTTACAGTATTCAAGAAAAGACTAATAAATGGAGATTTTGGTCATCAATAGGGGACCCTCTAAATTGGTTATGTTAAACCATATGAAGAAGAGAATTCTTCAACTCGAAATTATTGGCCTCTACAGTAGGTATAATAATGCTAAGATTCAGGCCATAGGTGTCCGAGGCGGTGAAATCTTTCAGTGAACGGTTATCAAGGTCCACCATAGTAGGCAGTGTAGGATTTTGCCTTTATACCTTTCTCCTTCTGCGTAATGTCCTTTCAATCTCAGGATCAAAGTTAATAAGGCACTCAGGGTCTCCTTACATAAACAAATTGTACACCTACAAAAGAAAGCAAGGGATAAAATTAGCAAGTAGAATATGTAGAAAAAAAAATTAAAAGGAAATGGATTTAGTCTAGCTATTTCATAAAACAACTAATATTGACACAATTTATCCCCGACAAAGATGTCAAAAACTAGTTCGTGATGTTTATCTAATAACTGTAAGCGCACGGTGTAGTTGTAGCTAGTTCGGCGAATATGAGTTGTATCCCATAAAGACCAATGATCAATTACTAGTATTATACGAAGTAAACTATTTAAATTAATATAATTCGGTAGGACTGGTGAATGAGAAGTCACAATTAATTTAACTAGATATTCAATTATAAAAAACCTAGGGTTAGAGTTTCACCGCACTTATGATATTCAACAATCAAGATATACCTCTAATTGCAATCATCTGAGTAATCGGGGATGGTATAGCCTTAATTTGTTAATAACCTCTTTCAAGCATTAATAATTATACCTAAGTTAATCCACTTACCTACTTTTGTGGTTTTTAGTTTAACTTAAACCCATTAAATTCTGTAATAACCAAATTATTCAATTCATAAAAGGCATCATACCTACCAATTGATTCAATTCCTAGGAGATTTTAACCTACTTTCATTATTAGAACATCCTTAATTAACTATCAAGGTCTAGCATTAACCTTAACCTTTCAGTCCATCAGTTAATAACCTAAGATGTGATAAAATGGTGATCAAGCATTCTATTAACACATTCATGCATAATAGTTAATCCTGGTCAAGCACTGATAATACAATTAAGGTTTCATAATTTGGTTCAATTCAGCATCATTATACAATAAGTGGGTTTACTGAAACACCATATTAAAGTCTACTCACACATAATTGAAATAGAAACCAAAAACAAGTTCAATTGCATTAAATAAACCATAATCCAATACAAGTTCTGTAAAAGAGAAAGAGAAGTAGAGATAGAGATGAAGAGATAGGAAGAAGAAACTAGGTACAAGTGCTGAAGAGTGATTTAGAGGTACAAAACTCCAATCCAAAGCTCTATTCAATCTAATGCATAAAAGAAACCTATATTCTACTCAAAAATCTAATTCCAAAGTGCTTCCTATGTCCAGAATGGGTCTGAATGGTTTCCCAATCATGCTCCCACATATATATACTCCTTATTGCATTAAAATACTTAAAGATCACATGCTATACATATGCGAAGCACGTTCGTTTCTCAAGACACATTCTGGCCGTGTTTCAGGCTGGAGTCTGGGAAGCTGCACTATCTCTTGCACAGAACATGGCCTAGCCGTGTTTTAGGTGTTCCAAATATCGCCTGGCTGTGTTGGAGACTGTCAGTGTCTGTTTTTTTCCTATTCGAAGCGTATTTCTTCCATGTCTCTTCCTTGACTTTCTCTTAACCCTAAAGGCCCTTCAAATGTGCTTTCTCCCTTGATTCTTGGGTTCTTTAACTCACCTACAAATAGAAAATACAAGCAAGCAGTATCCAGAGCAATCGAAATAAAATTAAATAGAAATAAGCAAATAATCACAAGTTAGCTAAGAATTAAGGGATAAAATATAACAATTAAACACACAATATTGCCCTTTATCAATTATACACTAACATTATGTCAATTACTAAGAAAGTAATACACTAAATATTGACAAAAACAATGAACTCGGTGCTTTATTTAGCGATGTTGGTGCTGCAGTACTTGTCATATTAGCTGCAATGCTTGGGGCAGCACTACTCGAGAGTGTTATTGGAAGTTGTCCCTGTTTAGTCCAATGTAACAAATTAATATAGCTTGAAAAATAATGCAAACAAAACAATATCATGTAAGGAACTTTCTATAGCCAAACATAATTGGTAGACAACATTATGCAATAGCCAGGAACATTATAGCCAAAAATACATTATTGTACCATCATATCATGAAAACAAATAGAATTGGAAGACAACATTATTGAATAAGCAAGAAGTTAAATTGGCATATATTATTCGATGTGTTACATGGGTGTGGGTTTTGGTTTGTCAGGATTTCAATGAACAATGACAATGATAGTCAAAATTTAAGGATTTAACTTGTTGGAAAAAGAATAATATATCCAAAATTAGTTTCTCTTATCTTTGACTGGTAAGAAGTCTAGGATCCAATGGCCAGTAGATGAGCAATTAAACATGCATTCCCTTTTATGAAAAGTCAAGTAGAGTTTACAATTATTTTCTAAAAGTGGTTATAAATTGGTCTTTACTCTTTAATAATAATCAGTTGCATGCGACTGTAATCATGTGTGTACCAAATACCAACAAATTGCATAACTAAATATGAAATTAACAAAAATACATCTTTACAATTTTTTTAAAAAATAAAAGTTCTTATCATATTAATCTCAAAGAAATTAAATAAATTTTCCCTAACCTACTTATTGTCATCATTATCATTTAGTTTACTTAATAGCACTCAGGTAGCCTGACTGACCAATTGATTATATTTTTGCAATACATGTAATTGATTTTATCCAGAACAAAGCAATACAAGCAAATGACAAGTCAAACGCTTTAGATGTGAAACAACTACAAAATTCTAGAATTCCATTATCAAGACAAAGAAAGAAAAGGTTTTTAATGTCAAATATTTGAAGTTAATGATAGCGTTAGTGAGCAACCAAATAGAAAGCTAATAGTAGATAGATAAGTCTGAAAGAACATTATTTATCCTTGTCTGGCACTTGAATTGTCACCAGATGGAGTTACTATCTTGTGAAATTGCATCTCAAATAAATCCCATATAGATAAGCATGTCCACACATAAAGGTAGAATAGAAAGTCTAAGATCCCATCAATTATTAAATTCAAAATGGTAGGTGGGAAATGGGGTCCAGTAATTAACCAATCCCCATTTTGTCTTATTTTTTTATATTAAACAATTATGAAATACATATCTCATTTATTGTCCACATGATAGCATCTCGCATACTCAAGTTTGATTGTGAATAAGTGATAACTCTAATTCATTAGAGTTTCTCTATGCTTTTCTGAAGGCATTTACTCTGCATTCTGATTTATGAGCATTCATGCCCCCTGTTTTAGTAGTGTATTTTGAATACCACCAATATAAGACCACCCACTAAGGTTGCTGTGAAATCCAAGATGCAGGCATAGAAAATCAGGCAGCAAACCGAGTGATATTGGGTGAACTTGATCTTTTTAATAGGAAGCATACGACGGGAAGCTTACCTTTTGTGATATGATGCAGGTGGTAGGGAGTCAAAGCTGTGCAGTAGGAGTGGCCACTACCTAGCAGGGGCAAGGGAGCGCCCAGCTGACACAGCAGATTGTTGGGAGGTACAGGAACTATCTCCACTACTGGAAGTGGAGAGAAAGCTGCTGGCAAAGGTGCTGGCCGAAAAGCAAGAAGAATTTCAACAGACCAGGCCACTTTAATGGGACCACAAGGCTTGCCTATAAAAGGCAGAAAACGGAAAGCAGTGGAGATGCAAGGGGACAGAAAGAAAAACAGAAAGAGGAAGCCTAGAAATCCCTGACAGGAGTGGGTTGTGAGGATACACTCTAGCCTAAGACGAGCCAACCCTGCATGGTGAATCACTAGAATGAGGAAGAGGACTACTGCTGAGGATTCCCTTCATCTCTTTTTGTGTTTTCATTGTTTAGTAGGAAACTGCATTTCTTTTCCTATAGTTGTATTACTCTTCACTGCATACTGGTTATTCTAATGTGTGTAATCAGTTTGGATATAAGGCTAGGCTAAATTTCCAGCTAGGGTTGTAGATGGGTTACAATGAACACATGCACATTTTAATTTATCAATGATTTTGCTGTAGCATTGCTGTGTCATTCAATTGTGTTTGTATATCTTAACTTCTCCTGCTAACTGAAATTTGATAGAGGAAGGCTGAGGCTAACATTGACCTGGAAAGGTGGTGGAGGCTGGAAAAAGAGTTGGATGTATGAGCATAACTAATATAGGAATATATGGTTGTCCCATTTGACCCAATAGTTGGGGCTTCAAGTACAACTCTGGGGTTGGGATTGATGTAGGGATCTGTGTCCAAACCCCAGGAGTGTATGGAATAGTAGTCTAGAAAGACCCCATTCAAGAGAAGACTGGACACTGAAGCAATTGCTATAGCAATTTCTAGAGCAAAATGAGTGCAGAAGTTCATGGCAACCCTGAAGCAACCCTAGTTCACCTAATATCTTTTTCTTTCGTAACCTAGTATCCCTCAACTTAATTAAGGTCTTGTTTAGTTTGTTTAACCTTAATTTCTCCTGAACATTAAATCTTGTGAACCAACAGAATTTTGCTATAGCATTTCACGAGTCAAAGCATTCTATAGTAGTTTCTAGTACACTCCTCATGGGACGATACTCACTCATCATTATATTACTTGGTCACGACACGTGCACTTGCGTTCTGACATTGCATACATACTTTGCAACCAACAAGTTTTTGGCGCCGTTGCCGGGGAATGTCAACTTGAAAATTATTATTAGATATTTGATTGTGTGAAGGAATTTATCTTTTAGTCACTCTGGTGTCATTTTGGGCAGGTGAACGCAGTGCATGAGCAAGTCCAAAAAAGAGCTACTGGCTCTAGATCTAGAGATAGAAAGAACGCTTCTGAGAAAAAGGAAAGGACTATTGGGACCTCAGCAACAAGTAGAAATGGCCAACCAGAATTGAGCAGACAACATGGATGATAGAGATAGAATCCTGAGTGCTTATGTTCAACCAAACCTGAATGGGTTGAACTCAAGCATTGTAATACCAGAAATTGAAGCTCTTCATTTCGAGCTCAAGCTGGTAATGTTTTAGATGTTGCAGACTACAGGCCAATTCAGTGGAATGCCTACAGAGGACCCTCACCTTCACTTGAGAGTATTCATCGAAGTCACTGATGCTTTCAAAATGAATAGGGTGACAGATGAAGTTCTCAGGCTGAAACTGTTCCCTTACTCATTAAGTGATCGAGTTAGAGCGTGGTTAAACTTTCTACCACCCGATTCTATTGCTAACTGGAGTGATTTGGCAGAGAAGTTTCTGCTAAAATACTTCCCACCTACCAAGAATGCAAGATTGAGGAATGATATCACGTCCTTCTAGCAACTAGACGGGAATCATTATATAACACCTAGGAAAGGTACAAAGAGCTACTACGGCGATGTCCACATCATGGAATCCCGTACCGCATTCAGATGGAGACCTTTTATAATGGCCTTAATGCTCAAACACGAACCATAGTGGATGCAGTAGCTAATGGGGCACTTCTTTCCAAAACATACAATGAGGCACATGAGCTGCTCGAAAGAATGGCTAGCAATAACTATCAATGGCCTATGGATAAAGTCTCAACTGGAAAGAAAATAGCAGGTATGCATGAAGTGAGTGAAGTCACTTCTCTCACAGCCCAGCTAGCTTCATTAGTGAATGTCTTGAAAAACTAGCAACTGATTCGGCCTCAAGCAGCTAATGCAGTCTAGGAGAATGGAGTATCTTGTGTTTTGTGCAATAGGACTCATTTATTCGAAAGCTGTCCCTTAAATCTGGAGTCGGTATGCTATGTGGGAAACATGAATTGCAACAACAATCCCTATTCAAACACGTATAACCTAGGTTAGAGGCAGCATCCCAATTTTTCTTGGAGTAACTATGGTACTGGACAGGGAAGCAACTCTGCCCCATAAAGACCATAGGCCCCCCCCAGGATTTCAACAGTAAAGGCATCAGCCTAATGAAACTCCCACTTCATTGGAGTCCCTGCTGAAGGAGTATATGGCAAGAAATGATGCTGTGATCCAAAGTCAAGCTACATTATTAAGGAATATGGAGACCCAAGTTAGGCAACTTGCCAATGAGTTAAAAAGCAGACCTCTAGGGACTCTTCCAAGCAATACTGAAGTCTCTAGGAGAGAAGGAAAACAGCACTGCAAGGCTATAGCTCTTAGGAGTGGAAAAGTAGTGGAAGCACCCCAAGCAAAGAGACAGGACCAAAAAGACCCTACTATACCCCTAGAAAAGAAGAAAGACAAGCAGAGGCAGGTGGAAGAGGCAAGTGAGGAAGCAAGAATCTCTGGAGAAAAGTCTACAGCTTTGCCACAACACAATGCTGCAACTTTTCCACAGCAAAACGTGCAGCAGACCAAGCTACCTCCACTATTTCCTCAAAGATTCCAGAAACAGCAGAATGACCATCAGTTTAGAAGATTCCTGGATGTCCTCAAGCAGCTGCACATTAACATCCCCTTGGTGGAAGCATTAGAGCAAATGCCAAACTATGTAAAGTTCATGAAGGATATCTTGACCAAAAAGAGAAGATTTGGGGAATTTGAGATTGTTGCTCTCACACGAGAATGTAGTGATGTGCTGCAGAATAAGCTGCCTCCCAAACTCAAGGATCCAGGTAGCTTCACCATACCTTGTTCCATTAGGAACTAGTATTTTGGCAAAGCCCTCTGTGACTTGGGAGTAAGCATCAACCTCTTGCCAAAGGCCATATTCAAGAAGCTGGGGATTGGAGAAGTAAGGCCTACCACGGTCTCACTACAATTGGCAGATAGATCCATTGCACATCCAGAAGGAAAAATCGAGGATGTCCTAGTTAAGGTGGACAAATTCATTTTCCCAGTAAATTTTATAATACTGGACTATGAAGCTGATGCAGAGGTGCTAATTATTTTGGGCAAGCTATTCCTAGCAACTGGCCGAACCTTAATTGATGTCCAAAAAAGGGAACTAACCATGAGAGTACAGGATGAGCAGGTTATATTTAATGTATTCCAGTCCATGAAATTTCCCAGTGAAGTAGAGGAATGTTCGGTTATTTCTGTGATAGACACATTAGCATCAGAGCAGTTCGAAAAATGCTGTAAGGGCCCATCACTAGTTGTATGGGCAGATAACTCAAATTCAGTGGAGGAAAACAAGAAAGAATAGGCGTAGATTGAAGCCAGACATGGCACTGGGAAGCAAGGGCCGATGAATGATCCATTAGACATGTCCTCACCAGAAGCAAAGCTACCGAAAGTGTAACAACTCCATTTAAGTATCAATTTTTTTTTTAAAATACCATGAAGTTATTACCTTGTTACAACTTAACTCAATATAACATTTATTTAATTTATACAATACAGAGTTCACATACATGTCATTAATCAAAACATACGTACAACATATCAAACACATAAAAATCTACACCTTATTTATTCTAGTTGACCAATTCTGGAGATACAAGTGCGGGTGGTTGCACCTTCACCGGGATCTAAGCCAACTTGACCACAAATATTTTATTTGCTTCTACAATCTGCCCAACATAAAGTACTCGATCCAACGTGCACTAAAAGCCAGAGCTATAGAAAAATTCTGCATAACTAATTTTCTGAACATGATATGGAAATATAGTGAGAATTAAATCCCAGTAAGTTCAACAATAAATCATCATCAATATAGCTCATCACATCATGTTCAGCTGTATAAACTACAGAAAATATCTTTGGTCACATGAATGCATTATATCTATGCACATAAGAATCATACAGTAATAATATGTATGACAGGAGTAACTATTTTTACGATATCATATGATGGCCAACAACTTATTCTCATTTCAAGCTACCCCGGTCAAGGTGAGTATCCTCTACTCTCCGGTACGGGCTTTTCTCGCTCCGTCCGACATGGCACACTTTCTCTTTCTTTTCTCATAATCATAATCATAACCGTTGGTAGGGCGTCCCCTACTGGTGCACCACACGGATTGCCATGTGACCGTGCTCATTTCTTTTCTTTTCACAATGATAGCCAAAAATATGCTTTCAATAACAAATATGTTCATCAAAATATAATTATTACCAAAAATCATTGGTAATCATGCCATGAACATAACCATTTCAAATATCACTTTATAAAATATTTCCAAGTCAAAATTTCACACATAAGATGATAAGAAGTTCATACAATGGCAATGGCTATGGCTATACTAGTCATTTATTAAGATTCATCTTCTTTTTTAAATACTAATTTTATTTCTTTATTTTCTTGATGCAGGTTTTCATCCTATCTAACCTTCTCTTACTAATCAGAGCATAACTCCCTCAATTTAACTCTGATGTAGGTGCTCTTGGTTTCAATTTCAAGATAAAACAATTATCTAAAACTATTATGTTGAACATTGTAGCGAAATATTAAGAAATCAAGGTGATATTACTCGCTAAATGTATAGGTTATTTCTTCTTGGATAGGTTCTGACCTCTACCTACTAATCGGAGCATATCTACCTCATATGGACTCCAACTTGAGTGATTCCAGTGGTCAAAAATCCGGGACACACATATCTATAATTCTTATGTTAACCATTTATTCTAATTCCTTACAAATAATTCTCATAAATTAAAATACAGAAGATGTCCTAACATATTCTTCCCTGATGAACCATTTTCTGACCTTTGACTACTAATAAGCTCATATCTTCCTCATATGGACTCCAAATTGAATGATTCCAGTGGATAACAATCCATGACACACATAGCTATAATTCTTATGTTAACCATTTATTTTAATTCCATACAGATAATTCCCAGAAATTAAAATACAGAAGCTGTGCTAACATATTCTTCCCTGATGAACCATTTTCTGACCTTTGACTAATAATAAGCTCATATCTTCCTCATATGGACTCCAAATTGAATGATTCCAGTGGCTAAACATCCATGACCCACATAGATATAATTCTTATGTTAACCATTTATTTTAATTCCATAGAGATAATTCCTAGAAATTAAAATACAAAAGCCGTCCTAACATAATCTTCCCTAATGAACCATTTTCTGACCTTTGACTACTAATCAGCTCATATCTTCCTCATATGGACTCCAAATTGAATGATTCCAGTGACTAACAATCCATGACACACATATCTATAATTCTTATGTTAACCATTTATTTTAATTCCATACAGATAATTCCCAGAAATTAAAATACAGAAGCTGTGCTAACATATTCTTCTCTGATGAACCATTTTCTGACATTAGACTACTAATAAGCTCATATCTTCCTCATATGGACTCCATATCGAATGCTTCCAGTGGCTAAAAATCCATGACACACATAGATATAATTCTTATGTTAACCATTTATTTTAATTCCATAGAGATAATTCTCAGAAATTAAAATACAGAAGCTATCCTAACATAATCTTCCCTGATGAACCATTTTCTGACCTTTGACTACTAATCAGCTCATATCTTCCTCATATGGACTCCAAATTGAATGATTCCAGTGGCTTAAAATCCATGACACACATAGCTATAATTCTTATGTTAACCATGTATTTTAATTCCAAACAGATAATTCCCAAAAATAAAAATACACAAGCCATCCTAATATATTCTTCCCTGATGAACCATTTTCTGACCTTTGACTACTAATAAGTTCATATCTTCCTCATATGGACTCCAAATTGAATGATTCCAGTGGCTAAAAATCCATGACACACATAGCTATAATTATTATGTTAACCATTTATTTTATTTCCATACAGATAATTCCCAAAAATTAAAATACAGAAGCTGTCCTAACATAATCTTCCCGGATGAACCATTTTCTGACCTTTGACTACTAATCAACTCATATCTTCCTCATATGGACTCCAAATTGAATTATTCCAGTGGTTTAAAATCCATGACACACATAGATGTAATTCTTATGTTAACCATTTATTTTAATTCTATACAGATAATTCCCAGAAATTAAAATACAGAAGCTACCCTAACATATTCTTCCCTCATGAACCATTTTCTGACCTTTGACTACTAGTCGGACCATATCTACAACATATGGACTCCAAATTGAATGATTCCAGTGGATACAAATCCGTGACACATATATCGTTAATTCTTATGTTAATCATTTATTTTAATTTCTTATAGATTGTTCCCAGAAATTAAAACACCGAAGCTTAAAATTCTGCCACCCATAGCCATACCCATACAGAACTATCTACACCAACCTAAGTATTCAAACATACATCACATGCAAGATCAATATGTAACATGATATAGCAACATCATGACCAATCATAAAAGTTCTAAGATCAAAATCTCATATAAATATTATAAGTTTCAAAAGTTTTCTTCAAAAAGAAATATTGTTAAACTTACCTGGAGCACTTAGTCCCCTAGACTTCTCCTTCCTCTTTCTTCCTTTCTTCCTCTCCTTTCCTCACTCTACCATGCTTCTATTTTTCCTCTCCCTCAATTGGAAGAAATTATAATGTTGTAAGGGTGGGTTTTCTTGTATAGACCACCAAATAATTCACCTTTCATGATCATGGGTCTACCTTATCACAATTAGGATACACTTTGTTGAATTTTTGGAAAACAAACAACTTATGTTCTTGTCTTCCTCTTCCTTAGTCAAGATATGCATAGGAAAAGGAGATTTGTATTTTGAAAATTATGATGATATGTTATTAAGATAAGGGACAAGGTCCCTTTGATTTATGGATTCTTTTCCATTTTCTTTTGTCTTAAACAGGTATGATAGGTTTGCCTTTTTAGGTGGCAAATTTTTAGCCCTTGAATCTCCATTATTTGGTTGATATTATTTGTGTGGGATAGGAATGTTTTATCCTAATGCCATGTATTATCATACCACTTGCTAGAATTATGAGTGTAGGATATAGATGTTTTTGTCCTAAAGCCTTGTATTATCATGCCACTTGCCAAAATGATGAATGTAGAATCACACCACTTGCTAAATTTTTGTCTTAATTCCATGTAACCTAATCTTTATTTTTACATTATTATATCATCATCTAATTTATTTTATTTTATTTTTCCTCTTGGATTTGGGCTTATTCCTACCCATTTTCTTTGCTTTGGATAAAATTCTACCTTTCTTGGAGGGCTTGGTCACATTTTCATAATTTTTGGGCTATTGGTCCAATTACTATATCCTAGTCCAAGTCTATGTTTTATTTCTTGCTTAGGTTATCCAATGGCTTGCTAGAAACTTATGTGAAGTGGAAAAAACTCTATATGAAGTGTCCATAGGTAAAAGCCCAATGTATGGATAAAGATTTTAAACTTAGTAACTCTAGTTCTTGAATTAGGAAAAATTACCCTAATTCAATGTTCTTGAAATTTTAAGACCTTTACTTTTTTCTAAAAATTTATCTTCCTTATCCAAGAATTTTGCATCTCTTTAGTATGTTATTTCTAATTTCTTTCCTATTAGATTTTCCCTCTTTATTTGTTCTATTAATGTTAGAAACATTTTCTATGCATATACATAAAGTGAAGAATTTCTAAGGATTATATTTCCTTAGATATTTAAAATATTGTCTAATAAATTTTATTTCCTTAATTAAATTTTTATGTAGTTTTATCAATAAAAGAAACAAAATTTGGGATGTTACATTTCTCTCCCCCTAAAAGAAATTTTGTCCTCAAAATTTCAGAAATTACCTTATAAGAACAATTGCGGATATTTCTTCCTCATGACTTCTTCCAGCTCCCAAGTTGCTTCTTCCGGAGTCAAACCTTCCTAGAATACCTTAACTAGGGGAATGGTTTTATTTCTCAGTTGCTTCACGTCAGTGTCCAATATGGATGCAGGTACTAGCTGTATGTCATGTTCTCCTTTATTTGGATTGGTTCATCCTGTATTACATGTGATGAATCTGGAAAATACTTCCGCAGCTGTGATACGTGGAAAACATTATGCAGGTTGGACAAATTAGGTGGGAGAGCAACTTGATATGCTGATGTCCCTACTTTCTTCAGAATTTGGTAGGGTCCCAAAAATCGCGGACTTAACTTTCTTGTTTTGAGAGACCTACCAACTCTAGTAGGTGGAGAAAGTTTCAGAAATACATGGTCTCCTTCCTCAAACTCTAGAGATCTATGTCTCTTATCGTAGTAACTCTTTTGCCGACTCTGAGTTGTAAGTATTTTGTTTCGTATCATCCTGATTTGTTCAGTGGTTTGTTGAACTAGATCAAGACCCAACAAGTTCTTTTGTCCTACCTCGAACCAACATAGTGGAGATCGGCACTTTCTACAGTATAAAGCTTCATAGGGGGCCATCTTAATACTAGAGTGATAGCTATTATTATAAGCAAACTCTACTAAAGGTAGGTACTTATCCCATCCTTTACCGTGCTCTATCACACAGGCCCTCAACATATCTTCTAGGGTTTGAATTGTTCGTTCTGTCTGCCCATCAGTCTGAGGATAGTAGACAGTACTGAACCGCAACTGAGTACCAAAAGCTTCCTACAATGCCTTCCAAAACCTCGACGTAAACCTCGAATCTCTATCAGAAACAATATTTAAGGGAATCCCATGGAGTCTAACTATTTCCTGGATGTACAATTGGGCCAATTTATCTAGTGAAAAGTTAATTTTTATGGGCAAAAAGTGAGCAGATTTGGTTAATCTATCAACTATTACCCAGATAGAGTCATGTCCCCACTGAAGTCTTAGGTAAACCTACAACAAAGTCCATCGAGATACTATCCCATTTCCATTTAGGGATCTCAAGAGGTTGTAGAAATCCTGCTGACTTTTGATGCTCCACCTTCACCTTTTGACAAATGAGACATTTCGCCACAAACTCGGCAATGTCCTTTTTCATCCCTGGCCAACAATACATCCTTTTTAAATCCTGGTACATTTTAGTGCATCTAGGACGGACTGTGTATTTACTCTCATGCACTTCCTGCAGGATCTTAGTCCTCAACTCTCTTTCTTGAGGGACATAAATCCTTCCCTGATACATGATTGCTCCATCTTCCATGATAGAAAAATTACCTTGGTCTTTATGATCCTGTAAGTATTGGTTGTGAGCTTGAGCCTCTTTGATCAGGGATCTAAGGTCACACCCTATACTTAAACCATTAATGGTTAGCTTCTTTGAGGAAAAAGTAGTGTCCAGCTTCAAATTCCGCAACTCCTCTAGCATTTGCATCTCCTACAACATCATCTAGCCCATGTGTAGAGATTTTCGACTTAAGGCATCAGCTACAACATTCGCCTTTCTTGGATGATACTTTATCTCAAACTTGTAGTCATTGAGAAATTCCACCAATCTTCGTTGCCTCATATTTAACTCCTTTTGATCAAAGAGATATTTAAGACTCTTGTGATCGCAATATACTTCAAAGGTTGCTCCGTATAAGTAATGTCGCCAAATCTTTAAAGCAAACACCACCGCCGCCAATTCAAGATCATGGGTTGGATAGTTTCCTTCGTGGGGTCTTAGTTGTCTGGAGACGTAAGCAACTACTCTCTTGTCTTGCATTATTACACACCCTAGCCCTTTCTTTGAAGCATCACTATACACTTCAAAATGTCCTGTGGGGTCTGGAATAATTAAAA
Organism: Gleditsia sinensis; assembly: GCA_037074535.1. Classification (NCBI taxonomy): domain Eukaryota; kingdom Viridiplantae; phylum Streptophyta; class Magnoliopsida; order Fabales; family Fabaceae; genus Gleditsia; species Gleditsia sinensis. The sequence continues at coordinate 53,694,315 of CM073463.1, read as the reverse complement.
CTGGATGAGTGGTCAGTCTTGTCTTGAGCTCCTGAAAATTAGCTTCACATTGATCAGTCCATTTGAAAGGACTTCCCTTCCTGGTCAATTTAGTCAATGGCAAGGCTATACGAGAAAAGTTTTGTATAAACCTCCTGTAGTATCCTGCCAAACCCAGGAAACTTCTAACTTCCGTAATCGTCTTTGGTCTCTCCCACTGAATCACTGCTTCCTACCCCACTATTAGAGATGACATGTTCGAGAAACTTCACCTCTGACAGCCAAAATTCACACTTCTCCAATTTGGCATATAAATTTTTCTCTTTCAGCACTTGCAGCACGATTCAGAGATGTTGTTCATGTTCTTTCTCAATCTTAGAGTATATCAAGATGTCATCAATGAACACTACAACAAATTGATCTAGGTAGGGTCGAAAAATGTGTTTCATGTAATCCATGAAAATTGCAGGTGCATTCGTCAAACCGAAGGGCATTACGAGAAACTCATAGTTCCCATACCTAGTCCTGAAGGCAGTTTTTGGTACGTCCTCCTCCTTAATCCTAATCTAATGATATCCTAACCTCAAGTCAATTTTAGAAAAAATTGAGGCACCCTTCAATTGATCCAATAAGTCATCTATCCTAGGGAGAGGATACTTATTTTTTATAGTCACCTTATTTAGCTGTCTGTAATCTATGCATAGTCTCAAGCTCCCGTCTTTCTTCTTAACAAACAATACAGGAGCTCCCCAAGGTGATACACTCGGTCTAATGAATTGCTTGTCTAATAGTTCCTCCAACTGCTTCTTTAGTTCTTGTAGTTCCTTCGAGGCCATTCGATATGGTACAATAGAGATAGGCCCTGTCCCAGGTAGGAGATCAATAGAGAACTCTATCTCTCTCTTGGGAGGTAAGCCTGGAATATCTTATGGAAATACTTCAGGAAACTCGTTGGCTATTGGGATTTCATCAAGCTTCGATTCGACTTCTAGGTTTGATAAATACAAGAGAATGTATCCAAGTACTCCATTCTTCAACTCCCTATTAACTTGATTGGCATTTAGCATCAATAACTGGACCTCCTCTTTCGGAGTAGAAGGTAGAAATTCAACGGTCTTGTTACAACAATGCAACAAGACTCGATTTCTAGACACCCAGTCTAACCCAAGAATGACCTCAATACCTCTTAAAGGTAAACAGACGAGGTCTACAGAAAAATTTCTCTCCTGGATGGTGACTTGACAGTCCTTACATACAGAGGAAGTTAATACCTGTTCCCCTGTAGGGGTTACTACGGATAGCTCATAGGGAGTTTCAGAAATAGGGAACTGAAACTTCCTAATACATTCTTCCGATATAAATGAATGACTAGCACCAGAGTCAAATAACACCATAAGAGCAAATCCATAGATATAGCATGTACCTGAATCATTTTAGAAGATTGGGCTACATCTTGGCCGCTCAGGGTGAAAACCCTTCCTTTCACCTGAGGCCTCTGTTCTGGCTGCTTCCCCACATTCTGTGGGATGTTTTTCGAAAAATGTCCCTTTTGTCCGCAATTGAAGCAGATATCTTGTCCCATGTAGCATGGCCGGTTACCATGCATACGTCCGCACTTAGCGCACTTGACTGAGGTGAGGTCTTGTTGAAAAGGCCTAGGACCCCCAATCAATGGCCTCTTACCAGCTCTATATCCACTTCTTCTCACGTTCTTTCCAGGGTTGAGAAAATTTTTCTTCCTTTTCCATAGGTTTTGCCTTTGCTTTTCGTCCTCCACTGCCTTTAAACTCTTTTCCAGGAGTCTGCATTTATTTATCAAAGGTACAAACTCCCTGATCTCCATAGCTATAATAGCATTCTTTATCTCCGGGTTTAGTCTCGCTTCAAACTTAACTGTCTTCCATGCTTCATCTGGATTATATCGCAGATAAGAGGAGAACTTAGACAGCTCCTCGAACCTTGCGATATACTGGTCCACGGTCATGCTGCCTTACCTGAGTTGGAGAAATTCGATCTCTTTCTTTGCCCGTATAGTACTTAGAAAGTACTTTTCAAAAAAAATGTCCTTGAACACTTGCCAGGTGATCTATCTTCCCAGATGAGCTAAAAGTTCTCTAGCTCCACGCCACCAGTATTATGCTTCATCCTTTAACATATATGCAGCAAAAATAATTTGCTGCTCTTCAGTACAACCCATCACTTCAAAGATTTTCTCTAATTCCCTAATCCAACTTTCGGCTACCGTTCGGTCATAGCCACCTTGGAAACTAGGTGGTCTAGTCCTTAAGAACTCGGATATGCCATTATCTTTTCCAGCCATCCGGTTGTTAGCACCATTCTCACCATTTGGGTTATTAGCATTTTGGGGATATTGTAAAATTTGGTTGGTGGTCATGACTTGGTCTCGAATTGCTGTGGCCAGGTTGTGCAGGGTTTCCTCTGCATTGGTTGCTGGATTCCTCCTTGGTGGTGCCATTTCCTACTATGGCAAAAATAAAGTTATGCTGCTATTGAGGTGATCAAGCCCAATAGTTAGTTTAAAAATATTTAATAGCAGTCATAACACCACCTCGGCATATAGATAGGAAACACTAGTAATTTCTCACCTATATGAATCACTGATCCCTTACACAGCACAACCACAACATACTCAACACACTATAAGATCGATTCAGATAACCATCCACCCACTGGCCATCTAGGATCAACCTGCTCTGATACCAATTATGTAACAACTCCATTTAAGTATCAATTTTTTTTTAAAATACCATGAAGTTATTACCTCATTACAACTTAACTCATTATAACATTTATTTAATTTATACAATACAGAGTTCACATACATGTCATTAATCAAAACATACGTACAACATATCAAACACATAAAAATATACATCTTATTTATTCTGGTTGACCAATTTCGGAGATACAGGTGCGGGTGGTTGCACCTTCACCGAGATCTAATTCAACTCGACCATAAACATTTTATTTGCTTCTAGAATCTGCCCAACATAAAGTACTCGATCCAACGTGCACTAAAAGCCAGAGCTATAGAAAAAATCTGCATAACTAATTTTCTGAACATGATATGGAAATATAGTGAGAATTAAATCCCAGTAAATTCAACAATAAATCATCATCAATATAGCTCATCACATCATGTTCAGTTGTATAAACTACAGAAAATATCTTTGGTCACATAAATGCATTATATCTATGCACATAAGAATCATACAGTAATAATATGTATGACAGGAGTAACTATTTTTAGAATATCATATGATGGCCAACAACTTATTCTCATTTCAAGCTACCCCGGTCAGGGTGAGTATCCTCTACTCTCCGGTACGGGCTTTTCTCGCAATGTCCGACATGGCACACTTTCTCTTTCTTTTCTTATAATCATAATCATAACCGTTGGTAGGGCGTCCCCTACAGGTGCACCACACGGATTGCCATGTGACCGTGCTCATTTCTTTTCTTTTCACAATGATAGCCAAAAATATGCTTTCAATAACAAGTATGTTCATCAAAATATAATTATTACCAAAAATCATTGGTAATCATGCCATGAATATAACCATTTCAAATATCACTTTTTAAAATATTTCCATGTCAAAATTTCACACTTAAGATGGTAAGAAGTTCATACAATGGCAATGGCTATGACTACACTAGTCATTTATTAAGATTCATCTTCTTTTTTAAATACTAATTTTATTTCTTTATTTTCTTGATGCAGGTTTTCATCCTATCTAACCTTCTCTTACAAATCAGAGCATAACTCCCTCAATTTAACTCTGATGTAGGTGATCTTGGTGTCAATTTCAAGATAAAACAATTATCTAAAACTATTATGTTGAACATTGTAGCGAAATATTAAGAAATCAAAGTGATATTACTCCCTAAATATATAGGTTGTTTCTTCTTGGATAGGTTCTGACTTCTACCTACTAATCGAACCATATCTACCTCATATGGACTCCAACTTGAGTTATTCTAGTGGCTAAAAATCCGTGACACACATATCTATAATTCTTATGTTAACCATTTATTTTAATTCCATACAGATAATTCCCAGAAATTAAAATACAGAAGCTGTCCTAACATATTCTTCCCTGATGAACCATTTTCTGACCTTTGACAAATAATAAGCTCATATCTTCCTCATATGGACTCCAAATTGAATGATTATAGTCGTTAAAAATCCATGACACACATAGATATAATTCTTATGTTAACCATTTATTTTAATTCCAAACAGATAATTCCCAGAAATTAAAATACAGAAGATGTCCTAACATATTCTTCCCTGATGAACCATTTTCTGACCTTTGACTACTAATAAGCTCATATCTTACTCATATGGACTCCAAATTGAATGATTCCAGTGGATAAAAATCCATGACACACATAGCTATAATTATTATGTTAACCATTTATTTTAATTCCATAAAGATAATTCCCAGAAATTAAAATACAAAAGCTGTCCTAACATAATCTTCCCTGATGAACCATTTTCTGACCTTTGACTACTAATCAACTCATATCTTCCTCATATGGACTCCAAATTGAATGATTCCAGTGGTTTCAAATCCATGACACACATAGATATAATTCTTATGTTAACCATTTATTTTAATTCCGTACAGATAATTCTCAAAAATTAAAATACACTAGTTGTCCTGACATATTCTTCCGTGATGAATCATTTTCTGACCTTTGACTACTAATAAGTTCATATCTTCCTCATATTGACTCCAAATTGAATTATTCTAGTGGCTAAAAATCCATGACGCACATAGCTATAATTCCTATGTTAACCATTTATTTTATTTCCATACAGATAATTCCCAGAAATTAAAATACAAAAGCTGTTCTAACATAATCTTCCCCGATAAACCATTTTTTGACCTTTGACTACTAATCAGCTCATATCTTCCTCATATGGACTCCAAATTGAATTATTCCAGTGGCTTAAAATCCATGACACACATAGCTATAATTCTTATGTTAACCATTTATTTTAATTCCATACAGATAATTTTCAGAAATTAAAATACAGAAGCTGCCCTAACATATTCTTCCTTGATGAACCATTTTCTAACCTTTGACTACTAATCGGACCATATCCACCACATATGGAATCTAAATTGAATGATTCTAGTGGATAAAAATCCATGACACATATATCTTTAATTCTTATGTTAACCATTTATTTTAATTCCTTATAGATTGTTCCCAGAAATTAAAACACCGAAGCTTAAAATTATGCCACCCATAGCCATACCCATGCAGAACTATCTACACCAACCTAAGTATTCAAACATACATCACATGCAAGATCAATATGTAACATGATATAGCAACATCATGACCAATCATAAAACTTCTAAGATCAAAATATCATATAAATATTATAAGTTTCAAAAGTTTTCTTCAAAAAGAAATATTGTTAAACTTACCTGGAGCACTTAGTCCCCTAAACTTCTCCTTCCTCTTTCTTCCTTTCTTCCTGACCACCAAATAATTCACCTTTCATGATCATGGGTCTACCTTATCACAATTAGGATACACTTTGTTGAATTTTTGGAAAACAAACAACTTATGTTCTTGTCTTCCTCTTCCTTAATCAAGATATGCATAGGAAAAGGAGATTTGTATTTTGAAAATTATGATGATATGTTCTTAAGATAAGGGACAAGGTCCCTTTGATTTATGGATTCTTTTCCATTTTCTTTTGTCTTAAACAAGTATGATAGGTTTGCCTTTTTAGGTGAAAAATTTCTAGCCCTTGAATCTCCATTATTTGGTTGATATTATTTGTGTGGGATATGAATGTTTTGTCCTAATGCCATGTATTATCATACCACTTGCTAGAATTATGAGTGTAGGATATAGATGTTTTTGTCCTAAAGCCTTGTATTATCATGCCACTTGCCAAAATGATGAATGTAGAATCACACCACTTGCTAAATTTTTGTCTTAATGCCATGTAACCTAATCTTTATTATTACATTATTATATCATCACCTAATTTATTTTATTTTATTTTTCCTCTTGGATTTGGGCTTATTCCTACCCATTATGGGCTTATTCCTACCCATTTTCTTTGCTTTGGATAAAATTCTACCTTTCTTGGAGGGCTTGGTCACATTTTCATAATTTTTGGGCTATTGGTCCAATTACTATATCCTAGTCCAAGTCTATGTTTTATTTCTTGCTTAGGTTATCCAATGGCTTGCTAGAAACTTATGTGAAGTGGAAAAAACTCTATATGAAGTGTCCATAGGTAAAAGCCCAATGTATGGGTAAAGATTTTAAATTTAGTAACTCTAGTTCTTGAATTAGGAAAAATTACCCTAATTCAATGTTCTTGAAATTTTAAGACCTTTACTTGTTTCTAAAAATTTATCTTCCTTATCCAAGAATTTTGCATCTCTTTAGTATGTTATTTCTAATTTCTTTCCTATTAGGTTTTCCCTCTTTATTTGTTCTCTTAATGTTAGAAACATTTTCTATGCATATACATAAGGTGAAGAATTTCTAAGGATTATATTTCCTTAGATATTTAAAATATTGTCTAATAAATTTTCTTTTCTTAATTACATTTTTATATACTTTGATCAATAAAAGAAACCAAATTAGGGATGTTACAGAAAGCATCAGTAGAGGAACCACTAATCTTGGAGTTGAAGCCATTACCAGCACATCTCAAGTATGCATATCTAGGCAAAACAACCACTCTTCCTATGATCATTTCAGCACTCTTGACAGAAGAGCAAGAGGAGAAACTAGTTCTGACGTTGAAAAGATTCAGAAAAGCTATTGGTTTGACCCTTGCTAATATTAAGGGTATCAGTCGCTCATTTTGTATGCATAAGATCCTTTTGGAGAGCAATGAAAAATAGTCCATTGAACCCCAACGGAGGCTTAATCCAATAATGAAGAAGGTGGTGAAGGAAGAAATCATCAAGTGGTTAGATGCTGGGATTATTTACCCCATATCAAACAGTTCCTGGGTTAGTCCAGTCCAATGTGTTCCTAAGAAAGGGGGCATAACTGTGGTGGAAAATAAAAACAATGAGCTTATCCCCACCAAGGTTGTGACTGGATGGAGGATTTGCATGGACTACCGAAGACTAAACAAAAGCACCAGGAAAGACCACTTTTCCCTGCCATTCATTGACCAAATGCTAGACAAACTTGTGAGAAGGGAATACTATTTTTTCCTAGATGGGTATTCAGGCTACAATCAGATTGCTATAGCACCCGAAGACCAGCATAAAACCACATTCACATGTCCTTATTGCATTTCAAAGGATGCCGTTTGGGTTATGCAATGCTCCAGCAACTTTTCAACGATGCATGATGGCAATTTTCACAGAAATGGCTGAGCAATTTGTGGAAATTTTAATGGATGACTTTTCAGTTTTCAAGGACACCTTCGACTTATGTTTAGGAAACCTTGCTAAGGTCCTACAAAGGTGTGAGGAAACAAACTTGGTGTTGAACTGGGAGAAGTGTCAATTTATGGTGAAAGAGGGGATTGTGCTGGGACATAAAGTCTCTCAAGATGGACTAGAGGTTGACAAGGCCAAAGTAGAAATCATAGAGAAGCTGCCACCTCCCAACTCAGTCAAGGGCATCAAAAGCTTCCTTGGCCATGCAGGATTCTACAGGAGGTTCATCAAGGACTTCTCCAAGGTTGCTAAACCTCTATGCAGTTTGATAGAGGACATAATTTTCTACTTTGATGAAAACTGCATGACAGCATTTTGTGACCTCAAGAAGAAATTGAGTATAGCATCAGTTATTGTGGCACCAGACTGGACTTTTCCATTTGAGCTAATGTGTGACGCAAGTGAAGCAGCATTGGGAGCTCAAGGAGGACAGCATAGGAATAAAGTTTTTCATTCTATATATTATGCAAGTAAAATGCTGCAAGGGGCCTAGCTCAACTACAAAGTAACAAAGAAAGAGCTGCTTGTAGTGGTATTTGCTTTTGAGAAATTCAGATCATATTTGGTAGGAGAAAAAGTAATTGTGAACACAGACCATTTTTCCATCAAACGCCTGGTTAAGAAGAAGGATTCCAAGCCTAGACTCATTCGATGGGTGCTCTTGCTCCAGGAATTCGATCTGGAGATCAGGGATAGAAAGGGAACTGAGAATCAGGTGGCAGACCATCTCTCTAGACTGGAACAGGATAGCACAGAGGCAGAAGAAATTAATGAGAAATTCCCAGATGAACAACTCTTCTTCATGTCCCAAGCTGGTGTGCTATGGTATGCTGACTATGTAAACTACCTGGTGAATGGCCTACTCCTATCGGATTTGACATCACAGCAGAAGAAGAAATTTTTGCACGATGTGAATTCATATTACTGGGATGAACCATACCTCTTCAAGCAATGTGCTGATCAAATAATAAGAAGATGCATTCCCAGCGAAGAGATGGAGCAAATCCCGTAGCAATGCCATGCTTCACCCTATGGAGGCCACTTTGGAGGAGTGAGGACTGCAAACAAAGTATTGCAAGTAGGGTTCTATTGGCCTTCTCTATTCAAGGACTCACACTCCTTTGTGTTGCAATGCGACAGGTGCCAGAGAATAGGAAACATATCCAGAAGACATGAAATGCCATTGAACAACATTCTAGAAGTAGAATTGTTCGATGTATGGGGAATAGATTTCATGGGCCCATTCCCTTCGAGTTTTAAGAACCAATACATCCTAGTAGCTGTTGACTACGTCTCAAAATGGGTAGAAGCAAGTGTGTCTCCAACTAACGAGGCAAAGGTGGTAACCAAATTTCTAAAGGATAACATTTTTACAAGGTTTGGAACCCTAAGAGCCATCATCAGTGATAGAGGATTGGTGCGCACTGTCGCAGATGCACCCAAATTAATACCTTACCTCAAAACTAACCTGTAGAAGTGGGAGTAAGGATCGATCCCACAGAGACTGGAATTACCTTATGTGATTAAAAATGGGGGAAATTGATAATCGCAAATTAAGTAAAGTAAACAATAATGAAAATAAAAAACAAAAGTGATTAATGATAAAGACGTTGGTTTCGGTTGGTATCCACCGTCAAGGGATTACATTGATCATCGACAACATAGTCAATCTGCAAATGAATATCTATCATTGGGGTTTTAACCCCGTTTCTCCTTATGCCTAGCAAATTAATGACAATCGCACTAATTAAACCCTAATTAACAAGCCATCTTTTAGTACATCGGTAAAATATAATTTGTTAACCGCATGAAGAACTAGAGAAACTGACAGAGCTAAACAAATATAAACACATCGGCTATATCTAATTTAGTCAATCATTCATCATGGGTTCAATGATTTATAATCCAAAACCCTCAAACCTATTTGCCTCACGAATCGCAGAATTAAAAACTTTGTTCAAAACACAATTCAGCTGTAGATTAAAACAGACGAAATACTAGTAGGCCTCCTAGCAATCATATGAATAATCATTAAAAATAAGAATAGATGAACAATCAATATTCAAAACAAATTGAAATAATAACATCAGATCCACATCTCACAATGTATAAAAATCCCTTGAGGTTTCAACTCACCTCAACCAACTAAAGAGAATTAGCCACGCAGGGCCATAAGATAAACAAAAGAAGAATTGAAGAATGTAGATGAAGAATTCGGTGAAGGATTGGATGTCTTCTCTGGTTGCTTTCCTCTCTTTTTATAGACTTTTCCCTCCTAATCGAAGTCAGAACGTATTTTAGGTCAAATTCCCGTCCATTCCCTTCAATTTTGAGCGAAAACGACCTAAAATCGCGAAATCAGCACATCCTCTACGACGCACGGGCGCCGCAGTGCTACGGAGTTCTTGCCACGGGACGCCGTGGCGCGCTGGGTTGAGTGCCGCAGCGCTTCGGATTGTCTTATCGTGGCGCCGCAGCGCTCCTTTGTGAGCGCCACGGCGCCCAAAATCTTCTAGATGTTGCTGAAGTGCCAAACATGAAAGTTGTAGCTCTATGTCTCTTCTTTCCATAGCCGCTGAAATCACCTTAATCGGAGTCCAAATGAGTGAGATATGCATCAATTAATGACACAAGGTCAGAAATCAGCATTTTTCTATGATTTTCTCTCCATTTTCCTCTTCATTTCTTCTTTATTATTCCTAAAACACAAAACACAACACTCAGTTAATTCATACCTATTTTCTACTAAAATTAAATAAAAAGCAACTTAAAACATGTCAAAAACATGCTTATTTTATAGCATGTCAAATACCCCCACACTTACTCTTTTGCTTGTCCTCAAGCAAACATTGATTCATGTAAACAGAATTCAATATATGAAATGAGTGAATGGCTTACCAATATGCTGCCTCATAGTGAAAATTGTATGCTCTTGAAGAAATTTCAGAAAATTTCATGACCATGTGCAACATTTAATTCAAATGCAATTTATAATTTTATTCCCTAAAATCCATTGTGTGTGTGTGTCTTTAGATAATTTAATTTTCTTTTACCTAAATGAGCTTATATATCTCAGGAATTATAGCATGGCTCTCTATTTAAAATTTTCATAGGCTTATTTTTCATGCTACTCTCCACTAATGTAGGCTAAAACTACTTCTTAGGATCAAAAGGACTTAACTCAGCTTGTAATGTGGCTAGGCTATGGGGTGAGATAAAAGATATAATTTAAAGCTCAATCTCCCAACATCACATGATTAACTCTAATCTATTTGAGCTAATTCTCAAGATTGGGGAAGTTTTTCCCCCACACTTATTTCCTTACTTCTCTGCATTCTACTTTTCTTTGATTCTCTATTTCTTCCTTTTTCAATCACTGGATAGACTTTCATTAGTTTTTGAGAATATATATATATATATATATATATATATATATATATATATATATATATATATATATATATATATATATATATATATATATTCTTTCTTTCTTTTGTCCTTGCTCCACCCTTCCACCCTTTCATTAATGTAGATCTATAAAACAAATATTCAGAAATTAATCATGGAGTGAGTGAATCAGGTAGAAAAAAATAAAGGTATCAATCACAAAATTTGGTCTTGGCTGTTTTGTGGGTATAGAATAAAATGTTAATTAAGCTCAAAATAGAGGTTCTAAGGATATTCACTTGTTTGGGTTAAGCTTGAAAGGCTCAATCTCATAAAAAAAAATGCCTAAATCATCTCCTAATTGTTAGTATTAGCCTAGGATTTCGCCTCAAGTAGCATTTAAATAAGTTCTAGAAATTTAAATGAGATCATAAAATATTTTTGAGTTATATAATCTTTTTCTAAGTAAAAGATAAATTAAATATCCAAAATTACTGTGCAAAAGAATTTCAGGAGTTTTAGAAAATAGGTAATCATAAATTGAAAAGAATTTAAAATTACACATAATTATGACTTTCCTACATCTCCCAAGAGCTATAAGCAATTTAAACAGTTATATCATTGGCTATTGGTTCAGCTATCACAAACTCATAAATTGAAATTTTGTCCACATGCTCACCTCATGACAGGAGTAAAAGTCCACATATCATAAAATTATAGTTATGCATCAAAGTAGGAAAGTGCACAAGTGTATGATTTATTATACAGTCATCCAGCTGAATCATAAAGTGACCTCCCCACACTTAAAAACATACATTGTCCCCAATGTAAGAATATAAAAGAGAATATAAAAGGGATAAATAATAACATAAGGAGGGGTTCAGTGAAACTTCCCTGACTAGTGATCACCATCCATCTCATCATGCTCAAGTGCAGGCCTAAAGGGAGGTTCAGGAGGTGCCGGGAAAGCAATCGGGAGGTTCAGGGCATGAGCTAACTGGCTAAAACATGCATGATGATGTTGTGCAATAGAGTGCTGATAGAGGGCTAGATCGTTCATTTGATGGCTCAGATACTCTGTGCGCTCCCATAAATCTTCAATGGTATGCTGGGATGGTGGTGGAGCTAAGCTGCTTCCCGGTTCCTCCGTAGGTATTGGCTGAATCCCTAGCTCCTCCTCTGCTGCTTCTTCATGGCCCTTGTATTTTTGGATGTCTGCATAGGAAATAGGCTTCATCGGGTGAATGAGAGCCTCAGTGGAATCCCAGCTTACGCCAGTTTTCTGACATAGACCAGTAATTAAACTAGGGGAAAATAGGGATCCGCCTCTAGCACTGATACAGTCGAGCAGCTGCCTATGAATAACCTTGCTTACATCAATAGAAAGCCCTTTTAGTATGACATAAAGAAAAATGGCCCTTTCCCACCTGACTTGACTCATGTTGAGGCTGGGCATGAATCTTGCTGACATGAAATAGTGCCATGCTTTAGCCACTTTATTCATGTCAGCTCTAGCAAGGTATAACGGATGGCCATTGCTATCCAATTTCCAGGAGGCCCCCCTATAGCATAGAGTGCAAATAACGTCGTCAAAGTCAATGTAGGATTGAAGAAGCGACGTATATTCATCATCCTCAATATCAGGCAGGGAATAGAATTCATTAATAGCGTGCGGAGTGAATGGCACCATCTTGCCTCTAACTCGTACTTGATGACGTTCGTGAACTGTAGCATTGGAGTAGAACTCCTGAACTACGGGAATAACTCCTGGTTCTGGGTTCTTGCAGAAGATCTCCCAATGCCTATGGAGGATATTGTCTCTGTGAGGTAGCCCTTCGGTGATCAGAAATCTACGTTCTGGAACTATAGGTTTATGCACCACCACTTTGATGTGGTGTTGATAAACCGCTTCAGTCACAAAAACCACGGTGTCGAATGCTGGAGGGTCCTCAGCTCTGTTCTTCCTCTTAGAGATGCCTAATTTGGAAGTTTTTGGGGCCATTGCACTTGGCAAACTCACTGGGGCGTTTTATCAAACACCTAGTGTGCACTCTTGAAAAATGGAGAGAATGGATGGTAGATTCGTAGCTTGAAGTCCCAATGCAGTAAAAACCAGTAGCAATGAAGTATAGTGATCAACTTCAGCAGGAAAAACAAAGTAAATCGTACCAAATTCAGCGTGATTTGTGGCTGGAAAGTGTGAGATCAAAATTGCTTGAGAACCCTAGAAAATTGCCATTGAATCCAAGCCAAAAGCTGAAAGAAGTGTATAATCCTGCAAAAGAAGATGAAAAATCATGTAATTTCAGCAAGATAACGTAGTAGGAGGTGGATATGGTCGATTCTACGCAAGAAATTGGAGTTGGAGTTGCAAAGGAGGCAAAAACGGAGTGGGGAGGATGAAGAGCATCGCGATGCTCTTATAGAGAGCGCCGCGGCACTCTCTGCTGCAGCGCGGAGTGCCGCAGCGCTCACCCATTCTGGGTTCGATGCACTGTGGCTCTGTTCTAGAGAGCCGCGGCGCTCACCTAGTCTGGGCGACGAGCGCCGCGGCACATGTGCGTCCACAGGTCTGTACTATTTTTTTTTTTAGAAAAATTAAGAAGAAGAAGAAGAATGGATGTTGGGTTGCCTCCCAACCAGCGCCTTTGTTTTACGTCGTTGGCTCGACTCAACTCCCTATCTTTGTTCATGGAGGCTTTTTGAGGTTCATTTGAAATTTTTGGGACTGGTTCAATCCTTGAAATTCAACTGCAGAACCAAAAACCACATCAGTAATAACAAGTGGTCCTAACCAAGGGAGAGATTTCTTACCTTTAAAGAGTCTAACCCCTTTGATTTCTAGAATTTGATGCAACTCTACAATCGGGTCTATGCCTTTAAGGTTTGCAATTGTTTTTATAATGGCATTTCTTTTTTTCTAAAAAATATGCATCAATTCTTCTTCTTTTTTAACACCCAAATTCTTGGCAACTAGAATAGGTGATGCTTCCCCTACTTCCAAGTATTTCAAGTGATTGGGAAGAGGTGAAAAATTAGACCCAGGATCCTGCAAAATAGAAGGTGCAAGAGTAGTATCAGAATTTGATAATTCCTTATAAGCAACCTTACCTTTTTGTGTCCTTCTGAAAAATCATTGAGTGCAGTTAGTTTCTCCTTTGTTCCTTCATCTAAGTCTATCTCACCATCATCTGCTGCCATAGATTTGTTCACACTTTCCTCCATTTTATCCTTTTCATCTAATTCAAAAATATCGTATGCCAACGAATCAAGTACATCAATGGAATAAACAGGAGTATCATAACCTGGGTGTTTCATGGCTTCATACATATTGAATTTTATTACTTCACCATCAAATTCCATAGTGAGTGTGCCATTGTGAACATCTATCTTGGTTTTGGAGGTTTTCAAGAATGGTCTCCCTAATAATATTGGAGAAGTACAATCCCCATTGTCCATGTCAAGCATATAAAAATCTGCAGGGAACACCAAATCATCTACCTGCACCAAAACATCTTCAATTATTCCCTTAGGATATGCAGTGGACCTTTCTGCTAGCTGAATTATCAAATTTACAGATTTCAATGGTCCCAAATTCAAAGATATGTATACAGAATATGGCATAACATTGATGGAAGCTCCTAAATCTAACATAGCCTTTTCAATGCGAGTCCTCCCAATTTTGCATGGAATAGTAAACATACCTGGATCCTTGCATTTAATAGGGAGTTTTGTCTGTATCATAGCAAATACATTCTGACTCATATGAATCTTTTCAAAATCCTTTAATTTTTGCCCTTCTTTTTGAGTACATAGTTCTTTCAAGAACTTTACATATCTTGGCACCTGTTTAATGGTATCTAGAAGGGGGAGATTAACTTCACATTTTCTAAAAACATCATACAATTCAGAAGTTTTCTCATTTAGCCTATTCTCTTTAAGAGCTTCTGGAAAAGGAGGCACTACTTCATAATTTAAATTAGAAGGAGACTTACCTGTAGCTGTAGGTGCTTCATTCTCCTTAATTGATTTTTCAGTTTTCTTAGGAGAAGAGACGGATAGTGGAAATTCAATTCCCTTACCATTAATTGAAATAATTGCACTGACATTTTCTCTAGGATTCACCACAGTTTGAGAAGGTAACTTACCTGAGTTCTGAGCATCCAATCGACTCACTGTAGTTGCTAACTGACCTATTTGAGTTGTCAGATTCTAGATGCTAGCTCTTGTCTCTTGCTGAAGTTGATGAGAGTTATGTACCAGAGTTTTTACAATGTCTTCCAATGGATTACTTACCTGTTGATCCTGGGGTGCATTCTGTCTAGGATAATAGGCTTGCTGATTTTGTTGAAAATTTTGTCCTGCAGGCCTATTTTGTGCACTCCCATATCTGAAATTGGGATGATCCTTCCATCTAGGATTGTATGTATTAGCATATGGATCATGCCTTTTTGGTTGGCCAGGAAAATCTCCTACAGCATTCGCTTGTTCTGTGGATTCCTCTTGAAGTGTAGGACACATGTCAGTTGGGTGCCCTGTGGCTGAGCATATTCCACATACTTTAACTTGCTGTAGTGTACCTGTAGCCATTTGGCACACAAGAGAAGTAAGTTCAGATATTTGATTATGAAGAGAAGTAGTACTTACCTCCTGGGCATGTCTAATAGGAGGATCATGCCTAACGCCAAATTGTTGTGAATGGGCAGCCATATTTGATATCAGGATTCAGGCTGCCTTAGGAGTCTTATCTACTAGTGCTCCTCCACTAGCTGCATCTATCATGCTCCTATCTCCCTGCAAAAGACCTTCATAAAAATATTGGATTAGTAGCTGCTCACTAATATGATGATGTGGGCAGCTTGCACAAAGTTTCTTAAACCTTTCCCAATATTCATAAAGTGTTTCACCATGCAATTGCCTAATGCCGCATATTTCTTTCCTAATAGTAGCGGCTCTAGATGCAGGAAAATAACGCTCTAAAAACATTCTCTTCATCTCATTCCAAGTAGTGATAGTACCAGAAGGCAAATAATACAACCAATCTTTGGCTGAATCTTTTAAGGAAAAAGGAAAAGCCCTGAGTTTTATTTGTTCCTCAGTTACTCCAGGGGGCTTCATACTGGTACATACTACATGGAACTCCTTCAGATGTTTATGCGGGTCTTCACCTGCAAGACCATGAAAACTTGGTAAGAGATGAATTAATCCAGATTTCAACTCAAAATTAACATTATCATCAAGATTAGGAAAAGTAATGCATAAGGGTTGCTGATGCAAATCAGGAGCTGCAAGCTCCTTCAGAGTGGGGTGTCTAGCCATGATCACTTCCTCCTTATCCTGATCAACGTCTTCTTGAATTTCTCTTCTGTGCCTGTATACAGATTTTCCAATATCTGGATTAAACTGTAAATCTCGAGAATTAGAAGAACGAGTTACAGGCATAAATCAAAAAAAAATCACAAAAAGTAATGACGCAGTCCCCGGCAACGGCGCCAAAATTTGGTGCGCACTGTCGCAGATGCACCCAAATTAATACCTTACCTCAAAACTAACCTGTAGAAGTGGGAGTAAGGGTCGATCCCACAGAGATTGGAATTACCTTATGTGATTAAAAATGGGGGAAATTGATAATCGCAAATTAAGTAAAGTAAACAATAATGAAAATAAAAAAAACAAAAGTGATTAATGATAAAGACGTTGGTTTCGGTTGGTATCCACCGTCAAGGGATTATATTGATCATCGACAACACAGTCAATCTGCAAATGAATATCTATCATTGGGGTTTGAACCCCGTTTCTCCTTATGCCTAGCAAATTAATGACAATCGCACTAATTAAACCCTAATTAACAAGCCATCTTTTAGCACATCGGTAAAATATAACTTGTTAACCGCATGAAGAACTAGAGAAACTGACAGAGCTAAACAAATATAAACACATCGGCTATATCTAATTTAGTCAATCATTCATCATGGGTTCAATGATTTATAATCCAAAACCCTCAAACCTATTTGCCTCACGAATCGCAAAATTAAAAACTTTGTTCAAAACATAATTCAGCTGTAGATTAAAACAGACGAAATACTAGTAGGCCTCCTAGTAATCATATGAATAATCATTAAAAATAAGAACAGATGAACAATCAATATTCAAAACAAATTGAAATAATAACATCAGATCCACATCTCACAATGTATAAAAATCCCTTGAGGTTTCAACTCACCTCAACCAACTAAAGAGAATTAGCCACGCAAGGCCATAAGATAAACAAAAGAAGAATTGAAGAATGTAGATGAAGAATTCGGTGAAGCATTGGATGTCTTATTTGGTTGCTTTCCTCTCTTTTTATAGACTTTTCCCTCCTAATCGAAGTCAGAACGTATTTTAGGTCAAATTCCCGTCCATTCCCTTCAATTTTGAGCGAAAACGACCTAAAATCGCGAAATCAGCACATCCTCTACGACGCACGGGCGCCGCAGTGCTACGGAGTTCTTGCCACAGGACGCCGCGGCGCTGGGTTGAGCGCCATGGCGCTCGCTCCTAGAAAGCAGGGCGCCGCGGCACGATGGTTAGCGCCGCGGCGCTTCGAATTGTCTTGTCGTGGCGCTCCCTTGTGAGCGCCGCAACGCCCAGAATCTTCTAGATTTTGCCAAAGTGTCAAACATGAAAGTTGTAACGCTATGTCTCTTCGTTCCAAAGCCACTGAAATCACCTTAATCGGAGTCCAAATGAGTGAGATATGCATCAATTAGTGACACAAGGTCAGAAATCAGCATTTTTCTATGATTTTCTCTCTATTTTCCTCTTCATTTCTTCTTTATTATTCCTAAAACACAAAACACAACACTCAGTTAATTCATACATATTTTCTACTAAAATTAAATAAAAAGCAACTTAAAACATGTCAAAAACATGCTTATTTTATAGCATGTCAAGGATACCACTTCTGTAACAAGCAATTCAGAGCACTACTGATCAAATATGGAGTAAGGTACAAGGTGGCAACACCATATCATCCACAAACCAGTGGGTAGGCTAAAATCTCCAATCGAGAAATCAAGAGGATACTGGAGAAAACAGTTGGCCCAACTAGGAAGGATTGGTCCTCAAGGCTGGATGATGCATTGTGGACCTATAGAACAGCCTATAAAAAACTGATGGGGATGTCACCATATAAGTTGGTGTTTGGTAAGGCTTGTCAGCTGCCAGTAGAGCTAGAGCATCAGACATATTGGGCAGTGGAGGAGTTAAATCTAAATTTGGGAGCTGCTGGTGAGAAAAGGATGCTGCAGCTAAATGAGCTGGATGAATTCCGTGGTCAGGCTTATAAGAACGCCAAGCTATACAAGGAGAAAGCAAAGCAATGGCATGACAAGAAGATACAATCGAGGGACTTCGAAATAGGGCAGAGAGTGCTGTTGTACTACTCCAGGTTAACCTTGTTCCCTAGGAAATTAAAATCTCGTTGGTTTGGCCCCTTCCGCATCAGCAAATTCTTCCCTTTTGGAACTGTTGAACTGGAAGAAGAAAAGGAAGGGAGGACATTCAGGGTTAATGGAAAAGAGATCAAGCACTACCTAGGAGGTGATGTGGATCGCCAACACACCTCAATCCAATTGCAAGAGGGATGAAGAGGGAAGAAGTCAGGCTGTTGACTTTAAAACAAGTGCTCATGGGAGGCAACCCATGTTTAATTCATTTTTGTTTTATTTTACAATTGTTAGGTAGCTTAAATTGTGACTCTAATATCATTCGTGTTCATTTCGCAGGATGGGGAAAACATCAATTTGAAGGTCAGTTTTTGCCTTGCTGCAACAAAAGCGTGTAAAAGCTAATCTTTGCTTTGCTGCAGCAAAAGTGTGTGAAAGCCAGCTTTTGTCACAAGACTTGCTGTAGCAAAATCATAGGAAAGCCAATTTTTTCCACAGGAATTTTTGTAGCAAAAGCACTCAGCCCTGAAGTAAGGAGTCTTCCCTTGATAAAGAAATAGGGCTAGACGAAGAAAGGAGAACGCAGATGCTGGGTTGAAGAAACGCGTGCAGGGGCACCCAAAGGGTTAAGCTAAAAAGAGAAGTTGTCAACAAAAAAAGGATAGGCAGGAACATATAAGGAAACCAAAAGCCAGAACCCTCCACATTCTCCCTCACCTATTCCAGCACACCCTCAAGCCCTGCCTGTTGTCTTCTGTCAGTTCCTCAAGCCCTACATGTTGCATTCTCATACCTTTCACACCCCGAAAACCCCATTGCCAAAAGCTCAACATCTTCTTCAAGACATTCAACCTGTAAAATGCCAAGAATGAAGACAATAGCAAGGAAGGCCAGTAAGATGAAGTGGTTTACCACAGACAAAAACCAGAGGAGGCACGATGAAGAAACCGTTCAGCGAAATTTTTGCGCAGAGAAAGGGTTTTCCTTTACAACATTCAAGGATATGGGTCTTCCAATGTATGTGGCAACCGTAGTGAGGCAAAGGGGATGGGAAAACTTCGCCAAACACCCCCAGCCTGCTCTCATCCCACTAGTAAGAGAGTTCTACGCCAACTTCTCAAAGCATGCCAAGGACTGGGTCAGGGTAAGGGAGACCCGTGTCCTATTTGACCCAGCCACTATAAATAAAGCCTACAAATTGAACGATGAGGACGACAACTATGCAGCCCATTTGGAGTCTTTGCAAGAACTAGATTGAGAGGAAATGCTAGCACGGGTGTGCGTCCCAGGCACCACCTGGGACAAATCTTTTCAGGGTGCTGCAACCGTAAACCGTATTTTGTTGGTGCCTACGGCGAAAGTGTGGTACCATTTCCTAAAGACTCACCTTTTGCCCTCCACTCATAGGCAAACTATAAGCCGAGATAGGTTGGCCATGGTTGATGCCATCATTTCGGGGAGGCTCACTAATGTAGGAAGGGTCATCAATGACCAAATAAGAGTGTGTGCTAACCGGAAAAAGGGCAGTTTACTCTTCCTTTCCCTTATCACCTTGCTATGCTGCGACAGCAAGGTGCCCATCTCAATGGATGAGGAAACACTTAAGATGGGAGATGCCATTAGTACCTTCACCATAGCTCGAATTGTGCAAGAGAAGGGAGAGCAAGAGCCATCACCCACCACTCAGCCACCCAAACTCCGAAGGCCAAGCAGCATCAACCTCAGCCCCCCAACCGGCAGATAAGACCTTCCAGCTCCTCCTACAGCAACAAGCCACCATCCTGCAGCAGCAAGCACTACTCCTGCAACACCAACAGCAATTTTGGAAATACCAACAAAAGAAGGATTTTTCCCTCCAGAAAACGCTTGAGCAGAATTTTAAGCAATTCTTTCCATTTCCTGAATTCCCCATAGACCTATTCTACACCACATTTGAGGAAGAACAAAGAGCACCTAAGCCCCAACCTGAAGAGGGTAAGGACCCCAAGACTCCTCATAGAGAAATCAGTAGAGGATAAGCCCCAAGAGGACTCCAGAGGACAATGTGTCCTCCAAGGATGAAGAGCCACTTGCCAAAAGAGTAGCAGCCATGCAGAAGGGAAAGGCCAAACCCTAGAGCTCAAAAAGATCAACTCAGAAAAGGAGTGGGCTTTGCAGCTCATCAAAATCTTAAGGGAGTCCATGCCACCTGGGTGCTGCAGCAATCCTGCAAGCACCCTAGGGAAGTCCCCTTCCTATCTATTTCCTTTCTGCCAATATTTTTTATTCACCAAGCTCTGCATGCTTGTTGTTCCTGTCTTTTCATGTGTTTGCCCATATAATAAGCAGTGGAGACACTGCTCGTCTTTAAGTTTGGGGGGTGGAATTAGTGTTGCTTTAATGTTTGCTGTGGCATTTACTGTGCTTGACTGAATGAGTATGTTTCAATTTGTGTCAGTTCTGGTATGAGTTCCTGTTTGATTGTGGGTTTACATCTGATGTGTAGTTAGCTTTAGCAATTAGGGAGCCCTTACAATGACTTTTTGTTTTATATAAAAAAAAGAGAGATGAGTCTGTCATGTGTATTTCATGACTTGCTGTTAGTTCTAGGAAACTCCATGAGGAAGATCTGGAACTTCACTGATAGCAAAAATAGGAACTCTACATGTCAACCCCACACAACCAGAACCTTCCTCTAATGAACACGGGACTATGGTCAGTCTTAGCAAGAGAAATTTAGTGATTTTTCAGGAATTGGACCTAAGTTTTCAGAGTTAATGTTGAGAGTCTCCTGCTGAATTACAAAAAGAGGCATGGGCTATTGTCAAAAAGGCTTAAGTTTGGGGGAAAGAGAAGAAAAAGAGAGAAATGTTGCCACTCCAATGCCTCTATTGCTCCTTAGTAACCAGGGGTATGCATGAGTCCTATATGTACTTTGCGTAAAACAGGGACATAGAGGTATGAGTTGGATTCTGCTTAAGGGTGATAATGCTAAGTAACCGGGTGCCTCCATCTCACATGTTGGCATTCGCGTCAAAAGGCACTAATGACCTTTGTTGGAATAATAATAAAATATATATATACAAAAGAATCAAGAATCAAAAATCAGTGAGCTACCCCCATCTTATTTGCCCTGGCTATGCCTATGAAGTGTGCCGACTTGTCCTGATTAGGGAGACTCGATATATTAGCATGGGAATCATAGGACTTTGACTGATCTTGACCCAAGTGGCTCTTGGAAAACTATCCATATCACACACATAATTTTGAAGAAGGTTCTGGTTGAGATTAGGGAAAAAGGAAGAAGGCATGTGGTATTCCCTATATGGAAACAACTCTGAGAGTTGATGGCTAGCAGCAAGACCACATGGAACTATACAGGGGAGAGGGGCTTGAGCTTAATAGAAAAGGTGTAGTCGATAGAGTACTTGATTGAGTACAAGCAAGACTTTAAGTTTGGGGGGAATTGATAACTCTAATTGATTGGAGTTTCTCTATGCTTTTCTGAAGGCATTTACTCTACATTCTAATTTATGAGCATTCGTGCCCCTTGTTTTAGTAGTATATTTTGTCTACCACCAATATAAGACCACCCACTACGGTTGCTGTGAAATCCAGTATGCAAGCATAGCAAATTAGGCAGCAAACCAAGTGATATTGGGTGAACTTGATCCTTTTAATAGGAAACATACGACAGGAAGCTTACCTTTTGTGATATGGTGTAAGTGGCAGGGAGTCAGAGCTGTGCAGTAGGAGCGACCACTACCCAACAGGGGAAAGGGAGCGCCCAGCTAACACAGCAGATCGCTGGGAGGTATAAGAACTGTCTCCACTACTGAAAGTGAAGAGAAAGTTGCTTGCAGAGGTGCTGGCCGAAAAGTAGGAAGAATTTCAGCAGACCAAGCCACTTTAATGGGACCACAAGGCTTGCCTATAAAAAGTAGAAAGCAGAAAGCAAAAAGCAGTGGAGACGCAAGGGGACAGAAAGAAAAACAGAAAGAGGAAGCCCAGAAATCCCTAACGAGAGTGGGCTGTGAGGATACACTCTAGCCTAGGACGGGCCAACCCTGCATGGTAAAGAACTGGAATGAGGAAGAGGACTGCTGCTGAGGATTCCCTTCATCTTTTTTTTGTGTTTTCATTATTTAGCAGGAAACTGCATTTCTTTTCCTATAGTTGTATTACTCTTCACTGCATACTAGTTATTCTAATGCGCGTAATTAGTTTGGATATGAGGCTGGGCTAAATTTCCAGCTAGGGTTGTAGACGGGTTGTAGTGAACACTTGCACATTTTAATTTATCAATGATTTTGCTGCAACACTGCTGTGTTATTCAACTGTGTTTGTATATCTTAACTTCTCCTGCTAACTGAAATTTGATAGAGGAAGGCTGAGGCTAACATTGACCTGGAAAGGTGGTGGAGGCTGGAAAAAGAGTTGGATGTATGGGCATAACTAATATAGGAATATATGGTTGTCCCATTTGACCCAATAGTTGGGGCTTCAAGTACAACTCTGAGGTTGGGATTGATGCAGGGATGTGTGTCCAAACCCCAAGAATGCATGGAATGGTAGTATGAAAAGACCCCATTCAAGAGAAGACTGGGCACTGAAGCAATTGCTATAGCAATTTCTAGAGCAAAATGAGTGCAGAAGTTCATGGCAACCCTGAAGCAACCCTAGTTCACCTAATATCTTTTTCTTTCGTAACCTAGTATCCCTCAACTTAATTAAGGTCTTGTTTAGTTTGTTTAACCTTAATTTCTCCTGAACATTAAATCTTGTTAACCAACAGAATTTTGCTACAGTATTTCACGAGTCAAAGCATTCTATAGTAGTTTCTAGTACACTCCTTGTGGGACGATGCTCACTCATCATTATATTACTTGGTCATGACACGTGCACTTGCATTCTGACATTGCATACATACTTTACAACCAACAATAAGCACAATATGTCTCTGCCCCTACCTTCCATAATTCTTTTAACTCCTCAATCATTGGTTTCAAATAGACATCTATGTCATAACCTAGAGACTTAAGGTCTGGAATGAGAAGTGTCATTATGAAGTACGGTTGTTTTATGCATTTCCAAGGGGGTAAGTTATATGGTACAAGAATAATTGGCCAAATACTATGGTTGGAACTCATGTTTTCATATGGTTGGAAGTTGTCGCTTGCTAAACCCATCCTAAAATTTCTAAGATCAATTGAGAAATTAGGATGCTTCTTGTCAAAGGATTTCCAAGCAATATAGTCAGCTGGGTGCCTTAACACAATATCATCAACACATTTCTCCTTGTGCCACCTTATATCTTTAGCAGTGTGTCTTTCCATAAATAGTCTTTGCAACCTAGGCTTTATTTAAAAATATTGCAACACTTTGTGTCCATCTTTCTTGTCTTTCTGTGTAACATCCCGAAATTTTTAGATATTTTCCTTAGAAATTCTTCACCTTACATATATGCATAGAAATGTTCTAATATTAATGGAATAGGTAAAGAAAGAAAACCTAAGAGGAAATATTAGAAATAAACATGTTAAAGAAAGGTGAAATTCTTAGGTAAAGAAAGATAAATTTTTGTGAAGTAAGTAAAGGTCTTAAAATTTCAAGAAGATCGGATTAGGGTAATCTTTCTTAATTTAAGAGCAAAAGTTACTGAGTTTAGTATCTCCACCCGTAATTGGGCTTTAACCTATAGACATTTCATATAGAGTTTTTCTACTTCACATGAATTTTTAGCAAGCCAATAGGATAGGCCAAGGAAGAAATAAAACATAGACTTGGACTAGGATATAGAAATTGGACCGATAGCCCAAAAATCATGAAAATGTGACCAAGCCCATTATGAAAGGAAGAATTTTAACCAAAGTAAGGAAAATGGGCAAGAATGAGCCCAAACCCAAGAGGAAAAATAAAAATAAAAATAAAATTAAAGTGATGAAATATTAGTGTAATCAAGATTAAGTGACATGGCATTAAGACAAAAATTTGACAAGTTGTGTGATTCTACATTCATCATTTTGGCAAGTGGCATAATAATACAAGGCTTTAGGACAAAAACATCTATATCCTACATTCATAACTTTAGCAAGTGGGTAATAATACATAGCATTATGACAAAACATCATTATCCTACACAAATAATTTTAGTTAAGTAAGGAAAATTCAAGGGCTAGAAATTTGCCACTTAAAAAGGCAAATCTATCATACTTGATTAAGACAAAAGAAAAAGGAAATGAATCCCTAAATCAAAGGGATCTTGCCCCATATCTTAAGAACATATCATCATAATTTTCAAAATACAAATCTCCTTTTTCTATGCATATCTTGACTAAGGAAGAGGAAGACAAGAACATAAGTTGTTTGTTTTCCAAAAATTCAACAAAGTGTATCCTAATTGTGATAAGGTAGACCCATGATCATGAAAGGTGAATTATTTGATGGTCTATATAAGAAAACCCACCCTTACAACATTAGAATTTCGTCCAAGTGAGGGAGAGCAAAAATAGAAGCAAGGTAGTGTGAGGAGAGGAGAGGAAGAAAGGAAGAAAGAGGAAGGAGAAGTCTAGGAGACTAAGTGCTCCAGGTAAGTTTAACAATATTTCTTTTTGAAGAAAACCTTTGAAACTCATAATATTTATATGAGATTTTGATCTTAGAACTTTGAGGATTGGTCATGGATGTTGCTATATCATGTTGCATATTGATCTTGCATGTGATGTATGTTTGAATACTTAGGTTGGTGTAGATAGTTCTGCATGGATATGGCTATGGTTGACAGAATTTTAAGCTTCGGTATTTTAATTTCTGGGAATAATCTATAAGGAATTAAAATAAATGGTTAACATAAGAATTAAAGATATATGTGTCACGGATTTTTACCCACTGGAATCATTACATTTGGAGTCCATATGAGGTAGATATGGTCTGATTAGTAGTCAAAGGTCAGAAAATGAATCATCAGGGAAGAATATGTTAGGATAGCTTCGGTAATTTAATTTCTGGGAATTATTGGTAGGGAATTAAAATAAATGGTTAACATAAGAATTAAAGATATGTGTGGCATGGATTTTTAGCCACTGGAATCATTCAATTTGGAGTCCACATGTGGTAGATAAGGTCCGATTAGTAAGCCAAGGTCAGAAAATGGTTCATCAGGGAAGATTATGTTAGGACAGCTTTTGTATTTTAATTTCTGGGAATTATCTGTATGAAATTAAAATAAATGGTTAACATAAGAATTAAAGATATGTGTGTCATGGATTTTTAACCACTGGAATCATTCAATTTGGAGTCCACATGTGGTAGATATGGTCCGATTAGTAAGCCAAGGTCAGAAAATGGTTCATCAGGGAAGATTATGTTAGGACAGCTTTTGTATTTTAATTTCTGGGAATTATCTGTATGGAATTAAAATAAATGGTTAACATTAAAGTTATATATCTATGTCTCATGGAAATATACCCACTGGAATTATGCAAGTTGGAGTTCATATGAGGTAGATATGATCCGATTAGTAAACAGAGGTCAGAAAATGTTTATTCAGGGAAGAGTATGTTATTAATGCTTTAGTTTTTATATTTCTGGGAATGTTCTGTAGGGAATTAAAATAGCGCGCCAACATAACAATTATAGATATATGGCTCATGGAGTTTTACCAACTGGAATCACTCAATTTGGAGTTCCAATTTGGGAGATATGGTCTAATTAGTTAGTAAAGGTCAGAACCTATCCGAGAGGAACTATCCTGTACTTTGAGGGAGTAATATCACCTTTGTTTCTTAATGTTTCGTTACAATGTTCAACATAATAGTTTTAGATAATTGTTTTATCTTGAAATGGACACCAAGATCACCTACATCAGAGTTAAATTGTGGGAGTTATGCTCTGATTAGTAAGAGAAGGTTAGATAGGATGAAAACCTGCATTAAGAAAATAAAGAAATAAAATTAGTATTTAAAAAGGAAGCTGAATCTTAATAAATGACTTGTATAGCCATAGCCATTGCCATTGTATGAACTTCTTACCATCTTAAGTGTGAAATTTTGACATGGAAATATTTTATAAACTGATATTTGAAATGGTTATGTTCATGGCATGATTACCAATTATTTATGGTAATAGTTATATTTTGATGAACATACTTGTTATTGAAAGCATATTTTTGGCTAACATTGTGAAAAGAAAAGAAATGAGCACGGTCACATGGCAATCCGTGTGGTGCACCAGTAGGGGACGCCCTACCAACGGTTATGATCATGATAATGAGAAAAGAAAGAGAAAGTGGGCCATGTCGGACGGAGCGAGAAAAGCCCGTACCGGAGAGTAGAGGATACTCACCCTGACCGGAGTAGCTTGAAATGAGAATAAGTTGATAGCCATCATATGATATTTTGAAAATAGTTAATCATATCATACATATCATTATAGTATGATTCTTATGTGCATAGATATAATGCATTCATGTGACCAAAGATATTTTCTGTAGTTTATACAGCTGAACATGACGTGATGAGCTTTACTGATGATAATTTATTGTTGAACTTACTGGGATTTAATTCTCACTATATTTCCATATCATGTTCAGAAAATTATTTATGCAGCTTTTGTTTCTAAGGCTCTGGCTTTTAGTGCACATTGGATCGAGTTACTTTATGTTGGGCAGATTTCAGAATCAAATAAGATGTTTGTGGTCGAGTTGGCTCAGATCCCGGTGAAGGTGCAACCACCCGCACCTGTATCTCCGGAATTGGTCAACCAAAATAAACAAGATGTAAATATCTATGTGTTTGATATGTTATACGTCTGTTTTGATTAATGACATGTATGTGAACTCAATATTGTATAATAATAAAGGAAAAAAAAAAGAGGTTGTTACATAATTGGTATCAGAGCAGGTCGATCCTAGATGGCCAGTGGGTGGATGGTTATCTGAATCGATCTTATAGTGTCTTGAGTATGTTGTGGTTGTGCTGTGTAGGGGATCAGTGACTCATATAGGTAAGAAATTACTAGTGTTTCTTATCTATATGCCGAGGTGGTGTTATGACTGCTGTTAAATATTGTTTTGAAACTAACTATTGGGCTTGATCACCTCAATAGTAGCATAAATTTATTTTTTCCACAGTAGGAAATGGCACCACCAAGGCGGAATCCGGCAAACAATGCGGAGAAAACCTTGCACAACCTTGCCACAGCAATTCGAGAATTTGGTATTGATTTACTCCTTAGAACCCAACTAGTATCTATATCCCTATATAGAATGATATCGATTGAATTTAAAAAAAATTTGTGATTTGTGAAAAGTGCATGTCTAAGGAAAGCTCTGGCAAGGAAAGACTTGGTACTTAAGCGTGTCCATTAGTGACCCACCTCTCTTTCCTGGGAACTTTTCTGGTGCGCTGTTTACAGACTACAATTACTATCCAGTTACCGAGATATTAGTGTGGAATTTTAACATGGAATTTACCCTAGTACTCATATAAAATTTCCAAGAAGTTTTGAAAGTGCCGGTTTTATTTGAAAAATCTTAGTATGCTCCGTGGTTGCAGTATTTCCACATCAGAAAAGAATTATTCTAGTTACTGGAAAAAAAAAATTTACAAGACTTGTTAGACAAGGGATTTAAATGCCCTAGTACTTTTATTTGGAGTGCTCTAGTTCTATTTGTGAAAAAGAAAGATGGATTACTATGACTATGCATAGATTGTAGACAGATGAATAAGGTAACAATGTAGAATAGAAACTCATTAGCTCGTATAGATTACCTGTTTGATCAGTTATAAGGTGTTCAATATTTTTCCACAAATAGATTTTGGATATAAGTAACATTAATTAAGGATAAGAGAAGAGGATGTAGGACTTATTATGGGCATTATGAGTTCTTGGTGATGCATTTAAATTGACAAACCTTTAGCTGCATTCATAAATTTAATGAATAGTAATTAGGTCATCCTTGGAACAATTTGTTATTATATATATGGATGATATACTAGAATATTTCAAAAGTTCAGAGGATCATAAGCAACATTCAAAGATAGTTTTACCAACTCTAAAGGAGTATGGTTGGTAAATATGGTATACAAGTAGAGTCTAAAAAAGTAAAAGTAGTACAATAATAGCTACGTTTTACTACATTTAAAGATGAAGATCCAAATCCAATTTACGCTTCCTGCGGTTATCTGCCGTCCATTCTACTGGAGTAATAGTTAGATCAGGTACATGAACATAGGCTTGTAAAGCATCAATCAACTCCTCAACATTTGAAGCTGAGATGAGAATTTGTCGTGCTGAGTGTGAGATAAACCTCTGTTCCACAGCTTGATCTAGAAAAGATAACAAACCATCAAAGAAGTGATTAACATTTAACAAACCTATCGGTTTGTGATGCATATTTAGTTGTGCCCAAGAGACTATTTGGAAAATCTCCTCTAAAGTACCAAAACCACCTGGTAAGGCAATGAAGGCTTCAGCATTGCTCATCATTCTAGCCATGCGTTCATGCATGGAAACTACCCTATATTCTTCCCCAATTGTCTTCCCTATATTGCTGGATGTAGCTAGAGCTGTAGGAATAATACCTAGAACTTGGCATCCCCCTGCATGTGCAGCTGTAGCCACACACCTCATTAACCCACAGTTACCTCCACCATACACTAAATGAATTTTTCTCCTAGCCAGCACCATACCTAGATTTTGTGCTGCTTTAACATACTCCTCATCTTTTCCAGGACTTGAACCACAAAAGACACAGATATTTTGAAACTGACGGAATGTTGTTCCCTCCATAATTTCTATCACCTTAACTTTGAGAATATACAAAGATACTAATGTAAGTATTTATAGAAATCAGAGAAAGAAATATTTATAATAGCTATGCGAATAGGCCGGGTATTATTAGAACAACTATGAATATCAACTAAATTAAAGGTAAAAAAAAAAAATTCAAAAATGACGGCAAGCATGTATATGTACAGTAGTATGACTGTGACCCATATTAAGCACATAAAGAGTATAAGATAAGATATCACCAGAAATCTGTCTTTATCTTGTTGTCTTTGATGAAGCATTGATGTTTTGATTCTTGTAGAAAAGTTCTAGGTGATAGCCGTCATTGAAAAAAAAAAGTAAAAAAAAAATGCAATCAAATGATTTATTTTGTATTCTCAATGTTTTCGCCAGTCGACTATCAGTATTATTAAGTCGACTAGCTATTTTGAGAAATTTTAATTTGGACTGGTTAATTTACAGTTGATTAATTACATCTATTTTGAAGCAATCAACTGCATCCTACCAGTTAACTACATATTCTTTGATTTTCACAGACTTTTATAAGCTCAAAAATGTTTCTTTTTCCATGTGATATCTTTCCACCGAATACCAATGGATTTAAAGTTGATTCTGACACATATATTCAAAATTTGCGGCCACCGATTTTTGTTAAAATCATAGATAGATTTTGTTTACAGATTTTCAAGAATTGCGGCTACCGATTTTAATATTTTTCAATGCTTTGTCAAAACTTTTGACTTTCGCTTTTGGAACCATTCTCTATTATGCTTTTCGTCTGTTTCACTCATTAACGGTTGGCATTAAATGCAAGGTTATTTTCCCTCATTACAATTAAAGATAATTTCTTCCTTTGAAACTTGGTTGTTATGGTGTCTAAGTTGTTAATAGGTTAAAATAATGAAAGGTTTGAAAAGAATGGACGGATGATGGTCTTATGGTGTTTTGACGAATGTAATCAAGAGAATTAGTGCTGTTGAAGTTCTCGAGGAATAAAATATAGGAAGTAGGATTTAAGTTAGTCTTTGAACTCTTAATTTGGAAATATAGAGAATATTCTGAGAACCATGTCCGGAAATAATGTAGGTTATCAAGATATTTGTGTTAAAGGATTATATCATGCTAAATTGAGTCTAGTATCTAGGATGTGAATTATGTTGGAATTGAGAATTCATGTATGAGTAATTGTTAGGAAAAAAAAACACAAATCTTCTTCAAATGATTGGGTGAATTAAATGGGATTGGCATAAGCTAGAATGAGGTGCTTTTGGATATGATAGAAGAAATAATTGAAATTTTTGACAATGAGTTTAATGGTGTTAATAAGCTTGTATAGAATTACTGTGATGAGGTAAGTTGGAATTATTAGACATGCGTCAATGGTACATAAACGTTATTAAAGGTTTGAAGGATTTATTGCTACGTATGTTTAACATATTGATTAAAGGATTTGAGGATAAAAATAGATGATAGAGTAAGATGATGATATTCAGGGGATGATGTTGATATATGTAAAAAAAAAATTGACTTGATAGAAGTTTGGAATAAGAAAAGATAGTTACACAATATGAAGGTGTATATGTTCCTTTATATGTGTGTTTTCTAATATCGACCCATAGATATATCCATACGGGCTAGAGGATATCAATTGAAGAACTTATGATTGAAAGAAATCCTTATGGTTAAGTTATATGGCAAAATCACTCAAGTGAATAGACATATTAAAAAGTAAAGATGTCATACAGAAAAGATATCTCTAATTATTTAGGTAATAAGCTTGGTAACTCTGAATAATGCCTTAATTTCATTCCCTACATGTGGTAGGATGGATTGAAATTCGGGGACCGAATTTCTTAAAGGGGGGAAGAATGTAACATCCCGAAAATTTTAGATATTTTCCTTAGAAATTCTTCACCTTACATATATGCATAGAAATGTTCTAATATTAATGGAATAGGTAAAGAAAGAAAACCTAAGAGGAAATATTAGAAATAAACATGTTAAAGAAAGGTGAAATTCTTAGGTAAAGAAAGATAAATTTTTGTGAAGTAAGTAAAGGTCTTAAAATTTCAAGAAGATCGGATTAGGGTAATCTTTCTTAATTTAAGAGCAAAAGTTACTGAGTTTAATATCTCCACCCGTAATTGGGCTTTAACCTATAGACATTTCATATAGAGTTTTTCTACTTCACATGAATTTTTAGCAAGCCAATAGGATAGGCCAAGGAAGAAATAAAATATAGACTTGGACTAGGATATAGAAATTGGACAGATAGCCCAAAAATCATGAAAATGTGACCAAGCCCATTATGAAAGGAAGAATTTTAACCAAAGTAAGGAAAATGGGCAAGAATGAGCCCAAACCCAAGAGGAAAAATAAAAATAAAAATAAAATTAAAGTGATGAAATATTAGTGTAATCAAGATTAAGTGACATGGCATTAAGACAAAAATTTGACAAGTGGTGTGATTCTACATTCATCATTTTGGCAAGTGGCATAATAATACAAGGCTTTAGGACAAAAACATCTATATCCTACATTCATAACTTTAGCAAGTGGGTAATAATACATAGCATTATGACAAAACATCATTATCCTACACAAATAATTTTAGTTAAGTAAGGAAAATTCAAGGGCTAGAAATTTGCCACTTAAAAAGGCAAATCTATCATACTTGATTAAGACAAAAGAAAAAGGAAATGAATCCCTAAATCAAAGGGATCTTGCCCCATATCTTAAGAACATATCATCATAATTTTCAAAATACAAATCTCCTTTTTCTATGCATATCTTGACTAAGGAAGAGGAAGACAAGAACATAAGTTGTTTGTTTTCCAAAAATTCAACAAAGTGTATCCTAATTGTGATAAGGTAGACCCATGATCATGAAAGGTGAATTATTTGGTGGTCTATATAAGAAAACCCACCCTTACAACATTAGAATTTCGTCCAAGTGAGGGAGAGCAAAAATAGAAGCAAGGTAGTGTGAGGAAAGGAGAGGAAGAAAGGAAGAAAGAGGAAGGAGAAGTCTAGGAGACTAAGTGCTCCAGGTAAGTTTAACAATATTTCTTTTTGAAGAAAACCTTTGAAACTCATAATATTTATATGAGATTTTGATCTTAGAACTTTGAGGATTGGTCATGGATGTTGCTATATCATGTTGCATATTGATCTTGCATGTGATGTATGTTTGAATACTTAGGTTGGTGTAGATAGTTCTGCATGGATATGGCTATGGTTGACAGAATTTTAAGCTTCGGTATTTTAATTTCTGGGAATAATCTATAAGGAATTAAAATAAATGGTTAACATAAGAATTAAAGATATATGTGTCACGGATTTTCACCCACTGGAATCATTCCATTTGGAGTCCATATGAGGTAGATATGGTCTGATTAGTAGTCAAAGGTCAGAAAATGAATCATCAGGGAAGAATATGTTAGGATAGCTTCGGTAATTTAATTTCTGGGAATTATTGGTAGGGAATTAAAATAAATGGTTAACATAAGAATTAAAGATATGTGTGGCATGGATTTTTAGCCACTGGAATCATTCAATTTGGAGTCCACATGTGGTAGATATGGTCCGATTAGTAAGACAAGGTCAGAAAATGGTTCATCAGGGAAGATTATGTTAGGACAGCTTTTGTATTTTAATTTCTGGGAATTATCTGTATGAAATTAAAATAAATGGTTAACATAAGAATTACAGATATGTGTGTCATGGATTTTTAGCCACTGGAATCATTCAATTTGGAGTCCACATGTGGTAGATATGGTCCGATTAGTAAGCCAAGGTCAGAAAATGGTTCATCAGGGAAGATTATGTTAGGACAGCTTTTGTATTTTAATTTCTGGGAATTATCTGTATGGAATTAAAATAAATGGTTAACATTAAAGTTATATATCTATGTCTCATGGAAATATACCCACTGGAATTATGCAAGTTGGAGTTCATATGAGGTAGATATGATCCGATTAGTAAACAGAGGTCAGAAAATGTTTATTCAGGGAAGAGTATGTTATTAATGCTTTAGTTTTTATATTTCTGGGAATGTTCTGTAGGGAATTAAAATAGCGCGCCAACATAACAATTATAGATATATGGCTCATGGAGTTTTACCAACTGGAATCACTCAATTTGGAGTTCCAATTTGGGAGATATGGTCTAATTAGTTAGTAAAGGTCAGAACCTATCCGAGAGGAACTATCCTGTACTTTGAGGGAGTAATATCACCTTTGTTTCTTAATTTTTCGTTACAATATTCAACATAATAGTTTTAGATAATTGTTTTATCTTGAAATGGACACCAAGATCACCTACATCAGAGTTAAATTGTGGGAGTTATGCTCTGATTAGTAAGAGAAGGTTAGATAGGATGAAAACCTGCATTAAGAAAATAAAGAAATAAAATTAGTATTTAAAAAGGAAGCTGAATCTTAATAAATGACTTGTATAGCCATAGCCATTGCCATTGTATGAACTTCTTACCATCTTAAGTGTGAAATTTTGACATGGAAATATTTTATAAAGTGATATTTGAAATGGTTATGTTCATGGCATGATTACCAATTATTTATGGTAATAGTTATATTTTGATGAACATACTTGTTATTGAAAGCATATTTTTGGCTAACATTGTGAAAAGAAAAGAAATGAGCACGGTCACATGGCAATCCGTGTGGTGCACCAGTAGGGGATGCCCTACCAACGGTTATGATCATGATAATGAGAAAAGAAAGAGAAAGTGGGCCATGTCGGACGGAGCGAGAAAAGCCCGTACCGGAGAGTAGAGGATACTCACCCTGACCGGGGTAGCTTGAAATGAGAATAAGTTGATAGCCATCATATGATATTTTGAAAATAGTTAATCATATCATACATATCATTATAGTATGATTCTTATGTGCATAGATATAATGCATTCATGTGACCAAAGATATTTTCTGTAGTTTATACAGCTGAACATGACGTGATGAGCTTTACTGATGATAATTTATTGTTGAACTTACTGGGATTTAATTCTCACTATATTTCCATATCATGTTCAGGAAATTATTTATGCAGCTTTTGTTTCTAAGGCTCTGGCTTTTAGTGCACATTGGATCGAGTTACTTTATGTTGGGCAGATTTCAGAATCAAATAAGATGTTTGTGGTCGAGTTGGCTCAAATCCCGGTGAAGGTGCAACCACCCGCACCTGTATCTCCGGAATTGGTCAACCAAAATAAACAAGATGTAAATATCTATGTGTTTGATATGTTATACGTCTGTTTTGATTAATGACATGTATGTGAACTCAATATTGTATAATAATAAAGGAAAAAAAAAAAGAGGTTGTTACATTCTGCCCATTTGATTTTCATATGGACAACTTGCACTTAAGGCATAATTGTGCATTGGCATGTTATTTCCTATATAGAATGCAGTCATTCTTACATGTATCTATTTTTGTGTAGTTTAACCCAAATTCTTGAACAAACGTCTTGGCTTCCTAGTAGGAATTAGGTACTTGGATCCCCTTGAGAAGTACTTCTTTAAATAAGTCCAACAACGTGTTCACAGACTTATTGCTCTAATGATTAAGGCACTTCAAATAAAGGAACCTAACGATGAACGATAACTTTGTCATCTTGGAAAATTTTGGATATAAATTTGTTTCGACATCTTCTAGTAATTGGTAAAACTTCTTTGCATGCAAATTTGGATCTTCACTGCTTTCTACATTAGTATTCATATTCTCTGTGTTCACAACTCCATATGTATTGTGTATCATCCCAATTATGTCATCCTCCTCATCATTGTCTTCTAATTGATCATTGCTTTCATGTATGGGATAAGAAGTTGTCCCTACAACTTCTCCATGAAGATCCCAAACTTTGTAAGATTGCCAAAAACCATTTTTCAACTGATTATATTGTACTTCATGCTTAACCTTGAACATCATGTTTCTACATTTTTTATATGGACACCTAATTATGTTACATGCCCCTGGTTGACTATATGCCCACTCAAAAAAATCATCTACTCCTTTTATGTATATTAGATCTGCTCTATTCAAAACCTTCAACCAATTCTTGTCCATTATACTTCCTACAGGTTGGAGTCAAAGTGAGTAATTGGAAAAAATGTTCAATATTTTTTTATTGCTCATGAAATTATCCTTTAGAAATCACTAGGGCCATTTTCTCATATTACAAATTGTTTTGTGTTCATAATGTGTTTCATACTTTACAAGGCTCTTTCTCATATTTTACTACAATACTTGCAGATACATTCATTTAGACACTCCTAGAAACAATAAATATTATACTACACAAACACCAACTTCTTTAGTTATTTTTTTTCTTGACTACTCGTGACAGAACATTTCGAATAAAGTGACTTTCACTCTATTCTAACCAATTCTAATTATTATGTGGCTTGCATTCTTTTAGTGTTCTACAAGTTCTAAATCATAATAAGATAGTCATGCACTTGATTAAAGCTTAGATAACAACAAAAATTCTTTAAAAATATGCTTCCATCAATGCTTTTTAACAATTCTTTTTGTGACTTGCACTCAAATTACTATCAATGCTTCCATCATCCAAGCCAAACAAGAATTCATTCTTATTAACTAAATATCAACATTTTAAGTAACAAGCAGCATTCTTAAAAATAAAAAAGTGGTGAATCATGTAAATAACAATATTTCCTTCTATTATCATAGAAACCAGTAGTCACTTTTGACATAACTGGTATGTTCACATAAACATAAAAAATTGTAGGAGTTTTCACAACTACGACAGCTCATAAGGTAATAAACACTAATCCCATTGCAATATTGGTGGTGAAATTAAAGGAAGCAACAATGGTGTTAAGAAGAGTTACTACTAACCTCCTTTGGAGGCTACGACAACTCACAGCTACGGCCAAATCTTAGGAGCAACAAGAGCCTAGGGTTTGTGAAGTGAAAGTTTCAAATGAAGGAAAAAAAACACCGTGGTGGAAGTCTTTTTGCCAAGATAGAGTGAAAGGAGTCAAGGGGTTTGTAATGAGGGTTTGGGGAGCTTAGCCAAGATATAGTGGAAGCTCAGGGGTTTTAAGGTGGTGGGAGATTTTTTGTGCCAAAATGGGAGAGGATAAGAGGGAAAACAACTAGGGAAGTAAGTGATTATAGATAAAAAGTATAAAATAGACAAAACTCAATAAAGACAAAACCATCTAGCGATAAAAACAAAAAGGAGACTAAAAGATAACATTAATAAACTTAATAATTGTTTTGCACATATTTTCATCAAAGTCAATTTCAATGGCCTTCATTATATTTGATTATTTAAAGTAAGTAATTATATTATGGTTCAAAACTTCAAATGTAAAGAAAATTACCAAGTCAATTCCTAATTAAAACAAAAAAGGCACAATCACAAAGAATAGTACAAGCCTAAATTCATTAAATTCAATTAATTATTTCATCCTCCTTTCATTAATTGGATTATCACTTTGTAAATTGTTTAAGTTAAATCCCAAAACTTCTTCTTTTTTGAGTGATTTTATTTATATATATATATAATAGTTGTGAGAATTATTTAAGTAACATTTTTAGACTTGAATAGATATCCTCAGGGGGTTTTAGGAACATGTTGGTGTATTTTGGATTTTTTTTTCTTCTTTTTAAATTTGTCTTTAATTTATTTTAATAACAATAGATTTTCTTTTCTTGATCATTTGCTTTAAAGTAAATAGTTGTTTTGATTTTTCAAAGATATATACATTTTTAATTTTATTTTTAAAATTTTACCATATCAATTTAGTATTTAAAAATTAAATTTTGTTAAAAAATTTCAAATTTATTTTATTAGTAAATATTCAATACATTTTCTTATATGTTATAACTAAAATTTTATATAGTTTAACTAAAATTATAGTTTAGTTAAATTATTATTTTTAATTTTTTAAACAAATTTATTAAATTTCTATTAATTGAATTAATATAAGAACATTTTTAAATAAAATAATTTTTTAAGTAATATATTTAAAATTTAAAATTTTAAGAAAAATTAAATTAAAAGATATATTTTTCAAACATCAGAATAGAAATTGACTCTTTTATTTTTAAGTTTTGGAGGTTATTGATGAATTTAATTAAATTGAAATAAACTAATCATTATCAAAATAAATTATAAAAAAGAGAAAAAAATCAAAACAAAATGAAAAGTTGTGTTTTGAATGCGGAGCACCCTGTGTGTCCAAAGCATAATAAATAATCTGTGTCTAGTGAAGACATAGTTAAGTTTTTGTTTTATTTAGTTAAATAAATTTATTAAATTTTTATTAACAGAGTTAATATAAGAACATTTTTAAAGAAAATTTTTTTAACTAATACATTTAAAAGATAAAAATTTAAAAAAAAAACAACTAACAAATATATTTTTCATATATCAAAATAACAATTGAATTTTTGAAAGGATTTTGGTAACTTAATTAAACTATTAAAAAAATTTAAAAAAGAAAAAAGATTCAAAACACAATGAAAACCTAAGTTTTGGGCACACATCACCCTCTGTTGTCCCTTAGGCACAACAGAGGATCTATTTCTTACAAATATAGTTTAATTAAGTTTTTGTTTTAATTAATTAAACAAATTTATTAAATTTCTATTAAGCTGAGAGTTAATATAAAAATGTTTTGAAAGAAAAAATAATATCTAAAGTAATATATTTAAAAATTTTAAATTAAAAAAAATATTTTTTATATATCCAAATAACAATTGACTTTTTGCAAAGATTTTGATGACTTAATTAAATTAAAATAAACTTATAGCTGTTAAAATAATTTAAAAAAAGTAAAAAAAATTCCAACGCACCCTCTAAAAGAGGATCAATTTCCGCATTTGGTGGGTTGGGGGAGGTTTTTCTGTGCCAA
This sequence comes from Gleditsia sinensis, assembly GCA_037074535.1. NCBI lineage: Eukaryota > Viridiplantae > Streptophyta > Magnoliopsida > Fabales > Fabaceae > Gleditsia > Gleditsia sinensis. The sequence continues at coordinate 53,656,377 of CM073463.1, read as the reverse complement.
AATGCAAAAAAAAAAAGGGTGGGGGGAAAAGTTAATTTTTTTTATTTTCAGTGATAATTTTATAGGTCGTCACTAAAAGTTTTATTGCAAAACATTTTTCACTTTTAATAACAATCAAATAAGGTTATTATTGAAAGTTCACTTTTTAATGATAACTTTTACGAATCATCACTAAACATAACTTTTAGTAGCGACTAATGAAATTCGTTATTAAAAATAATTTTTAATTACGACTTTTTAAATTATTATAAAAAAATCACAACTAAAAAATTTATTTCTTGTAGTGAGAGAGGGAGAAAATTACTTAATTTGGACTTTAGAGTTCTATACGGAGAAACGCGCTGGTACCCCCATCGACCAATCTGCATTCTTATAATCATTTTGGTGACAATGACGCATCCTATGAGATTGTAACGATAGGCTTTACAACCCCACTTGTAAAAGGTAGCAATCCTCTTTCAAACTTGTGCTTTCCCTTCTTTTTCAATTTGATAGTGGGATAGCCTTCCTCTCTCACACACCTTAGTATATTCCTCGATGTGTTCGTTTTAACTCTTTATTCCTTCCAAGTTAAAAAGCGTCATATAAGGAGAGGCTTATGGATCAAGTTCTTTCTCTCTTTAGCTTCATTCTTAACTTAGCGGAGGATATATACTCCACGATGTTCATTGATTATGACTACCTCTTTTCTACTTAAATTTAGTTTCACCCACCTTTTAGAATCTTTAAAAAAGTACAGACAAATTAACAAACGTAATAATGAAACCAAGGGAAGATATGATTATGCATATAATTCATTAATTACATGCATATGGCCTTAAACCTATATATAAATCTATTGCCACTTTAGCATGATATTATGATTACAATCGCGATTTTGGCTGCTTTATGGTTATGACTATGATTATGATAATGTGTGTGTGTGTGTGTGTGTGTGTGTGTATTTGCAAGAAATAATTAAAAAAATGAAAAGAATTTCATTGTTACAGAGTGTAATCACAAATCTGCAGGTTGGATTGCAGAAAATATAATTAATTGACGTAAATAAGTTTCATTTGACCTATTTCACGTATAACACATGAATGTTCTATATACATTTTTTGTAGATAACAGAAAGAAGAGGGGAAACTGATCATATGGCGGAAAAATAGTTTTGTTCCTATATAGTTTATGAGATAATTCACTTATAAATATAAATCTTTCTGTATTTAAATTCTTTTTGCGAATATAATTAATCAATTTTCCTGTTTTGCAACACAAACACTGAAAAGTACACTTCCAAAACCCTTTTTTTAAATTTTAAAAAATTAGTTCTTATATTTATTATAGTTGTACCCCAGTTGTCTGATGTAGTACCGTAATTGGTGAGATTATAGAGAAAAATAAAACTGAAGGAACCATTGGTTCTTGCATATTCGTCTTTATCATTTTTTTTTTCTTTTCATAAGTTTGATAAATAAAAAGGGTATAAGAGTTAGAATAGAAAAAACATGATGTTACAAACTCAAACACAAGCGATATATATTTTACATTCTTATCCTAAACGCATTCATATTTTTCTCTACTTTTGCTATGTGTACTACAATAGAAGAGGGACGGAAATTATTTTTTACCTTCTTTGTTTTTTAATCTATTTCACCGGTTATACCCTAAATTAATAGAATTGAAAAGTATAACTTAAAAATACGTTTCATTAAATACAAGGCCCTACTTTGATGAACGCACTTATATAAAGAAAAGTAACTTTTTTGTGGCAAATGTTTTTGGCATAACATTTATATAAAAGTTCATTGAAAACAAAAGCATTGTGACTAAAGAAAGCTTGAAGAAAAAACTTATGGTGTCGTAAATAATTTTATTATAATAACCACATCCTATCTTGGAAAAAATTTACAGGAACAAAATTTGGAAAAATTTTGTTATTTAAAACGAAAATATTAAGTTAAATTTCTCTCAAACAGTTTCTGACTAATTTGTCTAATTTTTACATTTTTTATTTATAAGAATTTTATGTAACTACGTACTTTCTTTTTAAAAACATATATAATTTTTAAGTTTTACATTTTTTCTATTCTTTCTCCTTTGATCTATCTATGATTTATAATCTATCTATACTGTTTTTTGGCCAGTATAATATATCTATACTTATAGATATGTTTTTGAGAAATTTCGGTGTCTTAGTCCAACATATAATTTTAAATTTAAGGATTAAAAAAAAACAGGTAGTACGCAGTTTTGAATAGTTATAAGTTCCAACTACCTCATATTGTCATTTTTTAAAAATAAAATATTAACTTAATATTTCAAAAATAAAAAAATTGGATATATAAATAAATTTTTTTAAGGATATATAACTCGCCTTACCTTAAGAAAAAATCTATAACTCTTCATTATATCATTAGTTTGAAAACGAAAACAAAATTGATAATATATTTGCTTTGAAAAGTTTTGGTCTCTACGTTCAACATATAATCTTCATCTAGTTACTTGAAGATTTATTTATAGCTCTCCATTATATATCTTAACTTAATATTTTTAATTAAGAAATTCATCTTCATCAAAAACATAATAAAGTCTGTACCTATTTCATATAAAACTTTATTTCTTTAAAAAATTTAAAATACGAATAAAGAAAAAGAAACAAAAAAGTAAATATCGATAGGCACTATGATTATATATCAATATATTCTATGGTAAATATTATGTATTGTAATATACCATAAAATATTTTGGTGTGTTTAATTCTGTTTTCAGCTACTAATGTTGTATAATAACCTATTTTAATTATAACTTAGATATAAATTGTTTTTAAAAAAATAATATATTAAGACTTGTGTACCATTGTGCACAGTGTTAATAATCTTTAATCTTAAATCTTAAATATAGTTTAGTGCAGTTCAAAAAACTTAACTGGCTACTATATGCTCCTAAAACTTGCATATATAAATTTAATTAACACTACAAAATTTTCGGCTTTTAGAGGCGACTAAAGTCGCCGCTAAAGGTCTAAAAATCGCTGCTAAAAGGCTCTAGCGGCGAATTTTTGTCGCTGCCAAGTAGTTGCAGATACTTCTATTGCTGAAAGTTTTCAGTGGTGACTAATGGAGTTGCCACTGAAAGTACTTTCTGTGGCGACTATAGTCGCCACAGAATCTAACAAATATCACTGTCATAAGTGCTTAGTCGCCACAAAAGAGAAGATATTTTTAGTGGCGACTTTATATAGTCGCCACTAAAGGTTTTGGTGGCGACTTAAGTTCGCCACTAAAGGTTTTTGTGGCGACTTAAGGTTGCCACCAAAGGTTTTGGTAAAAGTTTTAGTGGCGAGTTACAGTCGCCACTAAAGGTTTGGGTGGCAACTTAAGTTCGCCACTAAAGGTTTTTGTGGCGACTTAAGGTCGTCATGAAAAAGTTTGGTAAAAGTTTTGGTGGTGACTTTAAGTCGCCACTAAACATTTTAATATTTATTTTTTGTGGCGAATATAAGTCATCACTAAAGATTTTATTATTTTTTTTTCAACTTTTAAATCTTAGTGGCGACCAAATAAAATAGCCACTAAAGATTATTTTTTGTGGCGATAATAAATCGATACCAAAAGTCTCAATATTCAAATTTTTTTCATATATGATTCAGTGGCAACCTCTTTAGGTCGCCACCATAGATTTAGTGCAAACTTTTTTTTATTAATAAATTTATCATTTTAATTATAATAATTAAAATTTTAATAAAAATTAAGATAAACAAAATTTATGATAAAATGATAATGTTAACATATATCAAATATAGTAAATATTATACACTAATATCATGTCAATTCCATGTTCAAAAAAAAACATCATGTCAAGTAAAAGGAAAGTAATACACAGTTAAATATTAACAAAAACATTCAACTCAGTGCTTCATTTGGCGATGTTGGTGCTGCAGTTCTGGTAGTATTAGCTACAATAGTTGGAGAAGCACTCCTCGGAAAGGTTATTGAAAGTTGTCTCTATTTAATCAAATATAACAAATTAATATAACTTAAAAATTAATACAAACAAAACAATATCATGTAAAAAACTTTCTATAGGCAAACACAATTGAAAAATAACATTATGCAATAGTCAATAATATTATAATTATAAATACATGATTGTACCATCATATCTTTAAAAAAATGAATTGGAAGACACTATTAAATAGGAAATAAGTTAAAATGGCCAACATTAAGAGAACTATTACAAAACAAACAACAACAAAAGTGCAATCCCAAGATCAAATTCACTATAGCCAAGAAATATCATTGATACAGAAAAAGTAAACAAAATCATAAATAGGCAAGTACTTCTACTCAGTGAACCCAAATTTCAAGTATCATATTATCAAAATAAGGAGTCTACAATGTACATAACAGATTCACTTAATTCAATTTGCATCACAAAATAGATAATAATTCAAAAATATATATCCCTGTCAAACTGGATATAATAGGGAGTTTAAGAGAACTATTGCAAAGCAAACAATAGAAAAAGTGCAATCCCAAGATCAAATTCACTATAGCTCAGAAATATCATTGATGCAAAAAAAGTAAATAGAATTAGAAATAGACGAGTACTTCTACTAAGTGAACCCAAACTTCAAGTTTCATATTATCAAAATAAGGAGCCTACAATGTACATAACAGATTCACTTAATCCAGTTTGCATAACAAAATAGATAATAATTCAAAAATATGTATCCCTGTCAAACTAGATATAATAGAGAATTTAAGAGAACTATTGCAAAGCAAACAACAGAAAAAGCGCAATACAATCCCAAGATCAAATTCACTATAGCCCAGAAATATCATTGATGCAGAAAAAATAAATAGAATCAGAAATAGGCGAGCACTTATACTCAGTGAACCCAAACTTCAAGTTTCATATTATCAAAATAAGGAGCCTACAATGTACATAACAGATTCACTTAATCCAGTTTACATAACAAAACAGATAATAATTCAAAAATATGTATCCCTGTCAAACTAGATATAATAGGGAGTTTAAGAGAACTATAGCAATTCATACTATTAATTCTTCAACTTCGGCAAATCATACTGTTTATATATAACAATAGCTTTTAACCATACAATTGTAGTAAATTGTTTATAGTGGGTCATAGACCTACCACCTAAAATCATACTATTGGATCAAAGACAGTAATAAAACTAACAAGTATACCTGTCTAGCCCAATTGACTAAAAGCTCTTTCACCTTCTCCATGGATAACGATTTGCGAGTGCCAGGACACCCACATATGTATAAACTCCCAGATTTCTCATGCTCAATGCATGACTTGCAGAACTCAAAAAACATGTTCTGCTCATCCTCACGGCACACAATGGTAGATGGTGCAGTGGACGCGTGCATTGCCTCCTTCACCATCCTTATTTGTTCACTATCTATGATCAATAAAACACAGATACAACATAAGATATTAGACAAGGAAAAAAAAGGTTCAAAGCTATGAAACACAGATATATGATACTATATAGACACATCAAACTTCAAAAAATATAAATTTCAACATGACACAATATAAATATATGTATATATGTGTATATATATACTTACAATAATTTTTTAAACTTGATATTTAATGATATATTCCTTTCAAAAAAGCAACCAAATTTATCTTATATTCTAAGTGCTTGAAATTAATCTTTTTCAATAAAATCTACTAAACAATAAGACATATTATTGAATTTATTTCATCAAGATGATATTCTTAGTCTCTTATTCTATATTTTCTTTGGTTGTTTTTTTTTCTTTCCTTTTTGAGTCATCTATATCCAAAAATAATTTTTTTTATTTGGGCACATCCAAAGACATATTTGTACATGTGTTGTGACAATATCGATGTCTGATTGGCGTGTCTGTGCTCTAAAGATTCAAATCAATAAAAACAAATATTGAAAGGATTGGCACTATCTAATCGTTGTCCCACTACTCAGTATGGTAGTTACGTTGCCTATCTCCTATCTACACTTAATGTATTCTGGTGCATTTTTCTTTTCAACATCAGTCTATAGAAATATTATGGTCTTAGTATAGGCAAATTACTAAACGAATTAGATTATCATCTTTCAGTAAAGCAGATGGTTTGATATCTATAATAAATATATTATGATATCAATATAGCAACCATTGTTGCCCTGTGAAAATTCATATGTAACGGACAGGAACTACTTAATAAATAACTATGCATGATTTTGTAGATAAAAGCTTAAGCCAGAAAAGGATGCTAGTATTTAATAAACATATAACTTGAAAATATTAAATGCCCATGCATTCCGCTAAATTCTAATTGTTTTAGGTGTTTAGTTTCTACTTTTAAGAAGCATCTGTCTCTAACTTAAGGCACTTTTGAATGCCTTTTATTCCATCATTTGGTGTCTCATATTTGTTCTTTTTTACACTCTGGTAGGTTCCTAAAACAAGATTATGATCTCCATTGTTGTCATTTTATTGTTCAACAATCCTCTCAGCGAATCAAAGTTTTCCAGTATGCTATTTGTTAATCAACAGAATACCAAGCTCACCTTTGGGATTCCATTTCGCTTTGACAGCAAAACTATCTAGCAACGGCTTCGCTGGCAATATAAGCAACTTGGCTTCCTTTTTATTAGCATCCATCTCATTCCCCTGCAAATTTCATTCCCTTGGAGCCGATTGGGCTTTCAAATTTGTCTGGTGTTGCTGGACCCTATAAATGGAAGACAAATGAGGAATTAATAAGCATTGATCATACTGAATGACTTCAAGTTGCCCCCTAAAGCATTAAGTAAAGCAGTTCATATATGTAAGGTATTCAAGTTTTGTAAGGCAAACAGGAAAAAGGACCAACAGTGTAATATGTATGTAGCATAAAGCTATTAAGAAACCCAGAGGAAAACTAATGGAGATTAAGAACGACTTACGTGGAGGTGGATGTTAGATGACTTAGCAATCGAATATGGGGTCTGCAGAATTTGAGCACGCCTTGCACAGACTCGTGCCTGTGCACAAACAAGTGCTTGCATCTTTTGCAACCACTCTGTTGTCCGCTTCTTCTTGATGTGACCTCTTACCAATGCCTGGAGATTCACCAATCCTTTTAATGCTCGCAGTGCTCTCCTTGCCTATATAGTTTGGACATTGAAGAGTAAATGAGCAGAATTAAGATGGCAATAAATTCAAAGTTAGTAGGTGATGATGAACTTATGCAACAATAGATAAGCCTCATTCTGTTCTCTTGACAATTTCACATTGGCACAACAGTACCTTTAATAAAAAATGATTCAGATAAATTCGTTCTGCTTCCAGCTATTCGGATTATCTCTCTATTCCATACGCCTCATTTTGTTCTGCTAACTTTCTTATGAAACAATAGATAAAAACAATATTTGGAACAAGAGTCGATGACCATCTCATTCCCCTGCTAACTTTCTTCTGATTATCGCTCTGCTTCCAGCTATTCAGAAAGAAGCTCCCCTATTCTATTCCATATCATAGCAGCAATGAGCAGGAAAACATTGCGCCATAGTAAATTCACTTCCTGCCTATTGGCAGGTGTTTCGAGCATCTTGTTTTTCGCACAACCAAAATATATTATTTGGAATTTTGTTTATTAAATATGGAGGTCTTTTTCTCTTTGGAAAAAAAATATTCAGCAATGAGTGCGAGTGTGTGTAAATAATTAAATATTGTGTTCTTATAATAATGAATGAAATTAAATTAATGATAAATATCAAAGAGATAGCATTTTTCCAAATCAATTTATATTATAAATTAGCTGGAGATAATTCACTAAAAAAACTTTACATAAAAAGATAAAAGTATGAAGACAAATTCTTGAATATTGAATTGCTTATTTGTATAAAAAATAAAAGTTATGAAAATATTTAAAATATATCATTAATTAACAAGTTAGACGACTTATTTACAATTTAAAAGTTATTTAAATATTTAAATGATATTATTAATTAAAGAGTCAAACAAATTAATTTTCTTTAGCTCAAGTTTTAAAACAAGTATTTTTTTTATTAACTGAAAAAAAAAAGGTTTTCATTATTCCTTTTTTTGTATGGGTCAAGAGTTTTCGGCATAATTTTTCTTTTTTTATGTACATTTATGAGATTATAACTAAAAAAATTACATTAAACTTAAAAGACTAAAAAAAAACATATAAAACGATTAAAAAAGGTTAATCTTATACTTTTAAATAAACAAAAAATTCATATTCTAAAATTAAAAAATAGAGATAACAACTAGTCTAAGATGTTTATTAAAAATTACAATTTAATATTACATAAATAAAGCTAATAAAAAAAATAAAGATAAATTAAAATTTTATTGCAAAACTGGCAATGAAATTAAAGGAAGCAACAATGGTGCTACGAAGCTCACAGCCACGACAAAAACTTGTAAGCAGCTTCAATCAAAGGGAAAGAACACTGGGGTGGAAGTCAAGGTATAGGGAAAGCTCTAGAGATTTTCTGTGGAAAGCTCGGGTTATTGGAAGGAGTAGACCGAGAGAAAGCTCTAAAGATTTTCTGCGGGAGAGGCTGAGAGGAAAACAATGAAATATTAGTATTTTTTTCTCTCTCTCTCTCTCTCTCTTCATTTTGTGTGTTCAAATAACTTTTACTATATCTTTTTTTAAATAAATTTAATATTTTTAAATTTTTTAATATGTTTGTTTTTAGATGGGTTTAAGAATTTTTAGTATTTTTATTTGCTTTTATTAGTAAATTAATATTGTGTTTCTCTCCTATTGACTTGTTAGTAGTTTTTTTATTTAGGCATTTTATGATGTTATAAAAAAATTAATTCTAATTCAAGGAATAAATGAAAAAAAATGGGTTTAAGGATAAATTTTTTCAAATTTCTTTTGAATTTTTTAATGAAAGAAATATAAAATGTGAGAATTTTAAAAACAAAAACATAAAGTTAATTTAAAAAATTGACAAAGTAAAATTAAATGAATATAAAAATCTATAAACCAAAATTGTTAGTTTGGGTTCACATTTGTAAATAATTGTATACAAATTTGTGTAGGTAATCTAAATGGTATCTCAAAATGAAGACGAAAATATCTTATACGATCAAATGATAAATAGTTTGAATATTTTATAAATGTAGGTTTAAATTTTTGTGCTATAAAAAATAAAATTATATATATATATATATATATATATATTGTAAAATACAACAGCTGATGAAGACATAAATAAAAAAACTAAGTATATCTAAAATAAATTTTTAGTGTACTAATAATTAACATAGTAAAATAGGAGTGAGCTGTAACATCCCTAATTTCGTTTCTTTTATTGATAAAAATACATAAATTTAATTAAGAAAATAAAATTTATTAGACAATATTGTAGATATCTAAGGAAATATAATCCTTAGAAATTCTTCACCTTATGTATATGCATAGAAAATATTTCTAACATTAAGAGAACAAATAAAGAGGGAAAACCTAATAGGAAAAACAATTAGAAATAACATAATAAAGAGATACAAAATTCTTGGATAAGGAAGATAAATTTTTAGAAACAAGTCAAGGTTATAAAATTTCAAGAACATTGGATTAGGGTAATTTTTCCTAATTCAAGAACTAGAGTTACTAAGTTTAAAATATTTACCCATACATTGAGCTTTTACCTATGGACACTTCATAGAGTTTTTCCACTTCACATAAGTTTCTAGGAAGCCCATTGGATAACCTAAGCAAGAAATAAAACATAGACTTGGACTAGGAAATAGTAATTGGACTAATAGATCAAAAATTATGAAAATGTAACCAAGCCCTCCAAGAAAGGTAGAATTTTATCCAAAGCAAAGAAAATGGGTAGGAATAAGCCCAAATCCAAGAGGAAAAATAAAATAAAATAAAATAAATTAGGTGATGATATAATAATGTAATAATAATAAAGATTAGGTTACATGGTATTAAGACAAAAATTTAGCAAGTGATGTGATTCTGCATTCATAATTTTGGCAAGTGGCATGATAATACAAGGCTTTAGCACAAAAACGTCTATATCCTACACTCATAATTTTAGCAAGTGATATGATAATACATGGCATTAGTGTAACAACCTCTTTTTTTTTTCCTTTATTATTATACAATATTGAGTTCACATACATGTCATTAATCAAAACAAACGTATAACATATCAAACACAGATATTTACATCTTGTTTATTTTGGTTGACCAATTCCGGAGATACAGGTGCGGGTGGTTGCACCTTCACCGGGATCTGAGCCAACTCGACCACAAACAACTTATTTGATTCTGAAATCTGCCCAACATAAAGTAACTCGATCCAATGTGCACTAAAAGCCAGAGCCTTAGCAACAAAAGCTGCATAAATAATTTTCTGAACATGATATGGAAATATAGTGAGAATTAAATCCCAGTAAGTTCAACAATAAATTATCATCAGTAAAGCTCATCACGTCATGTTCAGCTGTATAAACTACAGAAAATATCTTTGGTCACATGAATGCATTATATCTATGCACATAAGAATCATACTATAATGATATGTATGATATGATTAACTATTTTCAAAATATCATATGATGGCCATCAACTTATTCTCATTTCAAGCTACCCCGGTCAGGGTGAGTATCCTCTACTCTCCGGTACGGGCTTTTCTCGCTCCGTCCGACATGGCCCACTTTCTCTTTCTTTTCTCATTATCATGATCATAACCGTTGGTAGGGCGTCCCCTACTGGTGCACCACACGGATTGCCATGTGACCGTGCTTATTTCTTTTCTTTTTACAATGATAGCCAAAAATATGCTTTCAATAACAAGTATGTTCATCAAAATATAAGTATTACCATAAATCATTGGTAATCATGCCATGAACATAACCATTTCAAATATCACTTTATAAAATATTTCCATGTCAAAATTTCATACTTAAGATGGTAAGAAGTTCATACAATGGCAATGGCTATGGCTATACTAGTCATTTATTAAGATTCATCTTCTTTTTTAAATACTAATTTTATTTCTTTATTTTCTTGATGCAGGTTTTCATCCTATCTAACCTTCTCTTACTAATCAGAGCATCACTCCCTCAATTTAACTCTGATGTAGGTGATCTTGGTGTCCATTTCAAGATAAAACAATTATCTAAAACTATTATGTTGAAAATTGTAACGAAAAATTAAGAAACGAAGGTGATATTACTCCCTCAATGTACAGGATAGTTCCTCTCGGATAGGTTCTGACCTTTACTGACTAATTAGACAATATCTCCCAAATTGGAACTCCAAATTGCGTTATTCCAGTTGGTAAAAATCCATAAGCCATATATCTATAATTGTTATGTTGGCGCGCTATTTTAATTCCCTACATAATATTCCCAGAAATTCAAAAACTAAAGCATTAATAACATACTCTTCCCTGAATAAACATTTTCTGACTTCTGCTAACTAATCGGATCATATCTACCTCATATGAACTCCAAATTGTATAATTCCAGTGGGTATATTTCCATGAGACATAGATATATAACTTTCATGTTAACCATTTATTTTAATTCCATACAGATAATTCCCAGAAATTAAAATACTACAGCTGTCCTAACATAATCTTCCCTGATGAACCATTTTCTGACCTTGGCTTACTAATCGGACCATATCTACCACATGGTGACTCCAAATTGAATGATTTCAGTGGCTAAAAATCCATGACACACATATCTTTAATTCTTATGTTAACCATTTATTTTAATTCCCTACCAATAATTCCCAGAAATTAAATTACCGAAGCTATCCTAACATATTCTTCCCTGATGATTCATTTTCTGACCTTTGACTACTAATCAGACCATAGCTACCTTATATGGACTCCAAATGGAATGATTCCAGTGGGTAAAAATCCGCGACACATATATCTTGAATTCTTATGTTAACCATTTATTTTAATTCCTTATAGATTGTTCCCAGAAATTAAAATACCGAAGCTTAAAATTCTGTCAACCATAGCCATACCCATGCAGAACTATCTACACCAACCTAAGTATTCAAACATACATCACATGCAAGATCAATATGTAACATGATATAGCAACATCCATGACCAATCATCAAAGTTCTAAGATCAAAATCTCATATAAATATTATGAGTTTCAAAGATTTTCTTCAAAAAGAAATATTGTTAAACTTACCTGGAGCACTTAGTCTCCTAGACTTCTCCTTCCTCTTTCTTCCTTTCTTCCTCTCCTTTCCTCACACTACCTTGCTTCTATTTTTGCTCTCCCTTACTTGGACGAAATTCTAATGTTGTAAGGGTGGGTTTTCTTATATAGACCACCAAATAATTCACCTTTCATGATCATGGGTCTACCTTATCACAATTAGGATACACTTTGTTGAATTTTTGGAAAACAAACAACTTATGTTCTTGTCTTCCTCTTCCTTAGTCAAGATATGCATAGAAAAAGGAGATTTGTATTTTGAAAATTATGATGATATGTTCTTAAGATATGGGGCAAGATCCCTTTGATTTAGGGATTCATTTCCTTTTTCTTTTGTCTTAATCAAGTATGATAGATTTGCCTTTTTAAGTGGCAAATTTCTAGCCCTTGAATTTTCCTTACTTAACTAAAATTATTTGTGTAGGATAATGATGTTTTGTCATAATGCTATGTATTATTACCCACTTGCTAAAGTTATGAATGTAGGATATAGATGTTTTTGTCCTAAAGCCTTGTATTATTATGCCACTTGCCAAAATGATGAATGTAGAATCACACCACTTGCTAAATTTTTGTCTTAATGCCATGTCACTTAATCTTGATTACACCAATATTTCATCACTTTAATTTTATTTTTTATTTTTTTCCTCTTGGGTTTGGGCTCATTCTTGCCCATTTTCCTTACTTTGGTTAAAATTCTACCTTTCATAATGGGCTTGGTCACATTTTCATGATTTTTGGGCTACCAGTCCAATTTCTATATCCTAGTCCAAGTCTATGTTTTATTTCTTCCTTGGGCTATCCTATTGGCTTGCTAAAAATTCATGTGAAGTAGAAAAAACTCTATATGAAGTGTCTATAGGTTAAAGCCCAATTACGGGTGGAGATACTAAACTTAGTAACTTTTGCTCTTAAATTAAGAAAAATTACCCTAATCCGATCTTCTTGAAATTTTAAGACCTTTACTTACTTCACAAAAATTTATCTTTCTTTACCTAAGAATTTCACCTTTCTTTAACATGTTTATTTCTAATATTTCCTCTTAGGTTTTCTTTCTTTACCTATTCCATTAATATTAGAACATTTCTATGCATATATGTAAGGTGAAGAATTTCTAAGGAAAATATCTAAAAATTACGGGATGTTACATTCTTCCCCCCTTTAGAAATTCGGTCCCCGAATTTCAATCCATCCTACCACATGTAGGGAATGAAATTAAGGCATTGTTCAGAGTTACCAAACTTGTTACCTAAATAATTAGAGATATCTTTTCTGTATGACATCTTTACTTTTTAATATGTCTATTCACTTGAGTGATTTTTGCCATATAACTTAACCATAAAGATTTCTTTCACTCATAAGTTCTTCAATTGATATCCTCTAGCCCGCATGGATATATCTATGGGTCGATATTAGAAAACACACATATAAAGGAACATATACACCTTCATATTGTGTAACTATCTTTTCTTATTCCAAACTTCTATCAAGTCAATTTTTTTTTTCATATATCAACATCATCCCCTGAATATCATCATCTTAATCTATCATCTATTTTTATCCTCAAATCCTTTAATCAATATGTTAAACATACGTAGCAATAAATCCTTCAAACCTTTAATAACGTTTATGTACCATTGACACATGTCTAATAATTCCAACTTACATCATCACAGTAATTCTATACAAGCTTATTAACACCATTAAACTCATTGTCAAAAATTTTAATTATTTCTTCTATCATATCCAAAAGCACCTCATTCTAGCTTATGCCAATCCCATTTAATTCACCCAATCATTTGAAGAAGATTTGTGTTTTTTTTTTCCTAACAATTACTCATACATGAATTCTCAATTCCAACATAATTCACATCCTAGATACTAGACTCAATTTAGCATGATATAATCCTTTAACATAAATATCTTGATAACCTACATTATTTCCGGACATGGTTCTCAGAATATTCTCTATATTTCCAAATTAAGAGTTCAAAGACTAACTTAAATCCTACTTCCTATATTTTATTCCTCGAGAACTTCAACACCACTAATTCTCTTGATTACATTCGTCAAAACACCATAAGACCATCATCCGTCCATTATTTTCAAACCTTTCATTATTTTAACCTATTAACAACTTAGACACCATAACAACCAAGTTTCAAAGGAAGAAATTATCTTTAATTGTAATGAGGGAAAATAACCTTGCATTTAATGCCAACCGTTAATGAGTGAAACAGACGAAAAGCATAATAGAGAATGGTTCCAAAAGCGAAAGTCAAAAGTTTTGACAAAGCATTGAAAAATATTAAAATCGGTGGCCGCAATTCTTGAAAATCTGTAAACAAAATCTATCTATGATTTCAACAAAAATCGGTGGCCGCAAATTTTGAATATATGTGTCAGAATCTACTTTAAATCTATTGGTATTCGGTGGAAAGATATCACATGGAAAAAGAAACATTTCTGAGCTTATAAAAGTTTGTGAAAATCAAAGAATATGTAGTTAACTGGTAGGATGCAGTTGATTGCTTCAAAATAGATGTAATTAATCAACTGTAAATTAACCAGTCCAAATTAAAATTTCTCAAAATAGCTAGTCGACTTAATAATACTGATAGTCGACTGGCGAAAACATTGAGAATACAAAATAAATCATTTGATTGCATTTTTTTTTTATTTTTTACTTTTTTTTTTTTTGACGGCTATCACCTAGAACTTTTCTACAAGAATCAAAATGTAATAACCGTAAAATTTAACAAAAATTCCAATTAAAGGAAATTTAGAATAAAAGAGAGAATTTTGAAAATTGAGATAAGAACCGTAGAAAATATGTATATTTATTACACGGATTTAAGCATTTAACCATAATTTATTGAAAGAATGCTAAACAATTCAAAAGATAAAACATGATTAAATCAATAACCGTAAGCAAATCAATTATGCATGGTAAGTAATACATGAAGATATTTATGCAATAACAATGATGAATGAGCTTGTTTAGAAATATTTAATCTTTAAGAAAAATGCATCAGTTTATTGGAGGTCTTTCCTGACAGATCTATCATCTCCCCCAAGCACACAGCAAGGGTAGGGTAATCACTGTAGGCGTAGACATAAGTCCACCCTAAATTTCTCTGTGTCTTAGGCAGTCATATGCCCGTCACAGTATCCTAGGCCGAAACCTTAACATGATCATGGTGCACCAAGGCTAGCACTACCTGCGGCTAGCTAACAGTGATCTAAAAGGGTTCCTCCAATAGAAAACATTTGAAAATATGCTATTCAAAGCGTTTAAAGTAAAACATTTCAATAACATTATAATAAAGTTATAATTCTCCATCTAGCTCTTTTCATGCATAAAACTCCGTTCAAAAATATGTTTCATCCATGTATTCCCATGGAGACCTTTATCATCATAAACTTTCCTTTTAAACATAGATCGTCCGTAGACGTTGTATAGATGCTCATCATGCATCAAATCATTTTAAACATAGATCGTCCGTAGACGTCGCATAAATGCTCATCATGCATCAAATCATTTCATGGCCAACTTAGTTCATTTCTATGACTAAGTTCGCATTTCTATAAATCTAGCTCAAATGGAGAATTATCAGTCTAGATGTTTGCCCTGCATATCTAGGGTTCAACTAGGATTGAAATTTATAATTTCTAACATGGTTGGAACATATTAGTTTTCAAAGCGGTAAAACAACTTAGCATACATTCCAACTAGTTAAAATCATACGAGAGAATTATAAACTGAATTCATAAAACATGCGCTATAGTATGAAAAACCCACTCACAGGTAAGGGCTCCAGATTGGACAGCCCTAAAATCCTAGTTCCTGGTCTGAATTCAGTAAAACAAACCCCAAAATCGAGTCCGGAAGGTCCAAAACTGTTCACTGCCGAAAAATACTATTCACCTCCGGAAATACTATTCACCGCCACTATTCATCACCGGAATCACTATTCATCGCACTATTCATGCCGGAAATCACTATTCACCACCATATAAAAAGTTACCAAATGACCGAAAAAATTACATATCCTAATGTTTATCAAGTTTATGAACTCATCTACGGTGTCAGATTTCTAATTAGAAATTTCTAAGTAAGGTTTTTCAGACTTACCTTTTACCGAGATTTTCTACTTCAGATCTTCGGCGATTCAACGGTTGATTTCAAAAATTGATCGGTCAAAACTGAAGTACTCTTCGTCCTGAATCCAGTAACACCTTCAGTTTTGATATCGGAAGCCAATCGATACTCCAGATCGAAAGAGAAAATTTGAGGTCACTATTCACTCACTATGCAGCACTATTCACTCACTTTGTTTCTGATACTTCGTCGCCCCCGGTTTTCGTTTTACGTTTTATGGTTTCGTTTTTTTTTTTTTTTTTTAAAATATAATAATTATTAAATAATTAATAATAGGATTTTCTTTTATAAAAATTCATATAAATTCCATTTTTCATCATAAAATATCCCAAAAATTTCTAAAAATTTCCTTTCTCATAAATCTTTAGTTAAACTCTTAAATCATAATTTTTCTTAATAAAAATTATAATAAAACAAATTTTAAAACAAATATCTTTATTCATATTAAAAGAAAGAATATTTCTAAAAATACCATACAAATTCATTAAAGGCCGATATAATTATTTTAAGCAATACAATACTTCTTTTACTTAAAAGTTTACTTACTTTTAGCAAAACATAATCATTTTTAAACAAATAAAAATATATTTGCTTATAGCGCGCCAAAACATAAATTCTCATATTTCTTTTGTAATTTTTTTAATCCGTGTAATAAATATACATATTTTCTACGGTTCTTATCTCAATTTTCAAAATTCTCTCTTTTATTCTAAATTTCCTTTAATTGGAATTTTTGTTAAATTTTACGGTTATTACATTTTTGGGCAAGGCTCTTTTGTCTTGTTTATTTAGTTTAGTTATGTCTAGAGTATCTCCATGAACATACAGGCAGGATCCTCGCTTCTTGCGTATTTTGATGTGTTGTTTGAAAAAAATGGTTTTATATTTTACAATAATGTTGGTATTATGAGGCCTTGGGCCAAGTTGAATCACATGAATATTATGAGGCCATGGGCCAAGTTGAATCAGAATGTTGGATTCATGAGATATCATGAGATATATATATAAACATATATACAGTATTTTCTGATATTGGATGTGGCATATGTGGCCAGTTATATTTATTATGTACTCTGGATTGTGTGCTGGATGTTTGTGCATGCTATGTGTTAGGCTTGCGGCTAGGGGGAAACCCTTATGTCGTGCCGGTCATGTGTTCCATCATTTGGGGCCGTGACAGCATTCCGCTGAGGTTTGCCCTACTACCATTCAAAAGGACACGCGGAGAGACTCTGTATGGCTCTTTTCCCAAGTAACATCTCATATAACTGGTATCTCGCTATAAAATAGATATACCCCAACCGTCACTTAACCATGCCAACATAGTATATTATAAACTGACTTACTTGAACAAAAAGACAACATCCTATCGAACCCCTTTAGCAGCACCGTGAGTATAAGCATGTCCGGATTCATACCCATACTCAAAGTCCTACCTAAAGGTCCGTTACTCCATGAACACAGGGAAACCTAATGCTCTGATACCACTTTGTCACGGCCCCAAATGATGGAACACATGACCGGCACGACATAAGGGTTTCCCCCTAGCCGCAAGCCTAACACATAGCATGCACAAACATCCAGCACACAATCCAGAGTACATAATAAATATAACTGGCCACATATGCCACATCCAATATCAGAAAATACTGTATATATGTATATATATATATATACCTCATGATATCTCATGAATCCAACATTCTGATTCAACTTGGCCCATGGCCTCATAATACCAACATTATTATAAAATATAAAACCATTTTTCAAACAACACATCAAAATACGCAAGAAGCGAGGATCCTGCCTGTATGTTCATGGAGATACTCTAGACATAACTAAACTAAACAAACAGTACAAAAGAGCCTTGCCCAAACTGGGGCTCACCAACACTATTTTCAGCCTCCTACGAAGCTGTAGCTGGATCAAAGTCTCTTTGACTATCTGTGGGGAGGAAACAAAAGAGGGGTGAGATTACCACATCTCAGTGAATGAGTAAATCATACTATAACAGAAACAGGGCAAACCAAGCACGAGTGTTTCGCAATGGGTTTAATAATTGAAATCCAAATGTAAAGATAACAATAGAAACATTAAGCATTTAACCATAATTTATTGAAAGAATGCTAAACAATTCAAAAGATAAAACATGATTAAATCAATAACCGTAAGCAAATCAATTATGCATGGTAAGTAATACATGAAGATATTTATGCAATAACAATGATGAATGAGCTTGTTTAGAAATATTTAATCTTTAAGAAAAATGCATCAGTTTATTGGAGGTCTTTCCTGACAGATCTATCATCTCCCCCAAGCACACAGCAAGGGTAGGGTAATCACTGTAGGCGTAGACATAAGTCCACCCTAAATTTCTCTGTGTCTTAGGCAGTCATATGCCCGTCACAGTATCCTAGGCCGAAACCTTAACATGATCATGGTGCACCAAGGCTAGCACTACCTGCGGCTAGCTAACAGTGATCTAAAAGGGTTCCTCCAATAGAAAACATTTGAAAATATGCTATTCAAAGCGTTTAAAGTAAAACATTTCAATAACATTATAATAAAGTTATAATTCTCCATCTAGCTCTTTTCATGCATAAAACTCCGTTCAAAAATATGTTTCATCCATGTATTCCCATGGAGACCTTTATCATCATAAACTTTCCTTTTAAACATAGATCGTCCGTAGACGTTGTATAGATGCTCATCATGCATCAAATCATTTTAAACATAGATCGTCCGTAGACGTCGCATAAATGCTCATCATGCATCAAATCATTTCATGGCCAACTTAGTTCATTTCTATGACTAAGTTCGCATTTCTATAAATCTAGCTCAAATGGAGAATTATCAGTCTAGATGTTTGCCCTGCATATCTAGGGTTCAACTAGGATTGAAATTTATAATTTCTAACATGGTTGGAACATATTAGTTTTCAAAGCGGTAAAACAACTTAGCATACATTCCAACTAGTTAAAATCATACGAGAGAATTATAAACTGAATTCATAAAACATGCGCTATAGTATGAAAAACCCACTCACAGGTAAGGGCTCCAGATTGGACAGCCCTAAAATCCTAGTTCCTGGTCTGAATTCAGTAAAACAAACCCCAAAATCGAGTCCGGAAGGTCCAAAACTGTTCACTGCCGAAAAATACTATTCACCTCCGGAAATACTATTCACCGCCACTATTCATCACCGGAATCACTATTCATCGCACTATTCATGCCGGAAATCACTATTCACCACCATATAAAAAGTTACCAAATGACCGAAAAAATTACATATCCTAATGTTTATCAAGTTTATGAACTCATCTACGGTGTCAGATTTCTAATTAGAAATTTCTAAGTAAGGTTTTTCAGACTTACCTTTTACCGAGATTTTCTACTTCAGATCTTCGGCGATTCAACGGTTGATTTCAAAAATTGATCGGTCAAAACTGAAGTACTCTTCGTCCTGAATCCAGTAACACCTTCAGTTTTGATATCGGAAGCCAATCGATACTCCAGATCGAAAGAGAAAATTTGAGGTCACTATTCACTCACTATGCAGCACTATTCACTCACTTTGTTTCTGATACTTCGTCGCCCCCGGTTTTCGTTTTACGTTTTATGGTTTCGTTTTTTTTTTTTTTTTTAAAAATATAATAATTATTAAATAATTAATAATAGGATTTTCTTTTATAAAAATTCATATAAATTCCATTTTTCATCATAAAATATCCCAAAAATTTCTAAAAATTTCCTTTCTCATAAATCTTTAGTTAAACTCTTAAATCATAATTTTTCTTAATAAAAATTATAATAAAACAAATTTTAAAACAAATATCTTTATTCATATTAACTATGTGCTCTTGTTATTCACAGACTTTATAGGCTCAGAAATATTTCTTTTCCATATGATATGCTTCCGCCGAATAACAATATCTTTGTATTAAATATTGGCACATATATTCAAAATTTGCGGCCACCGATTGCGGCCACCGATTTTCGTCGAAATAGCAGCTAGATTTTGTTTACAGATTTTCAAGAATTACGGCCACCGATTTTAATGCTTTTCAATGTTTGTCCAAATTTTTGACTTTCTATTTTGGCACCATTCTCTATTGTGTTTTTCGTCTATTTCACTGCATTCTCCCTCATTAACGGTTGGCATTAAATGCAAGGTTGTTTTCCCTCATTGCAAGGAAAGATAATTTCTAATCTTTGGAATTCAGTTATTATGGTGTTCAACTGATTAGTAGATTAAAGTAATAGAGATTTTGAAAAGAATAGATGGATGATGATGTAATGGTGCTTTGATGAATATAATTAAAGGAATTAACGGTGTTAAAGTTTTTGAAGAATAAAGTATGGAAAATAAGATTTAAGTTAATCTTGAAATTTTTAATTTGGAAACATGGAAAATATTTTGAGAATCATCTCTGAGAATAATGTAAGTAATTAAGATATTTGTGTCAAGAATTTATACTTTGCTAAATTGAGACTAGTATCTAGAATGTGAATCATGTTGAGATTTGAAAATTTACGTATAAATAATTGTTAAGAAAAGAGATTTCAGAAGAAGCCATAAATTGTAAATATGGATAAACTGAGATAATAAGGATATACTGAGATAAAAATGGTACTAGTATAATGGTAAAAAGAAGATACAAGTTAAATTTTTCATTGGCCGATATGTTGGCAAATACGAATTGAATATATTATTTCAAGAGAGTTATTCAGAAAGTCTAAGGATCTTTATTAGATTATAATATGACTAATACTAAATTTAAATGATGTGTTTATACATTAGAAGTTATGCTTTAAGTATCTTTATATTATTGTGGTAAAAGTTGGAAGAAATTAATTGTCCTTAGTTGAACTTAATCATAACAGTAATTATCATGCCAATATACAATGGCATCATTTAAAGTTTTACATAAACATCATAGGTTTCTTAATATGTGAGTGAATTGAGAAAAGTTAAACTTTGAAAATCTAGTTTGGAATAACATGCAATAGATAGAATATGACTTATCTAAATTGATGATGCTAGCTTCGAGAGCATGCTTTAAGCATATATATATTTTTTAGATTGGTGAGAGATTCCTTAGCAGAATCTGTCTATAATAAAATGATATTAGAAGATTTAAGCCTTATGTAAGAGGTGTTACAAATGTTTTGTTAAATGACTCAGTGGAGTTAGATTTATTATAAGATGTTATTGAAAAAAAGTGAAAATTGATTAGAAAAAGAAATACAAGTAACTCAATACAAGTCAAAAGTTTATAAGGACTATGAATGTTGAGCACTAGGAATTATCAATTGGTGATCACATATTCTTGAAGGACTCACCAATGAAAGAGGTAATGAGATTTGGAAAGAAAGGAAAGTTACACTCTCGGTATATAGAACCATTTGAAATTCTTGATAGGATCGGTCTACCACTTGCATTGGATAATGTTTATCCAGTTTTTTTCATGTGTCTATACTACGAAAATATTTACCGGATTCTACACATGTTATACAGTGTCCATAGATTCAGTTACAGAAAGATTTAACCTAAGAGGAACAACCAGTAGCAATAGTGGACTGACAAGTAAAGAAGTTATGGTTAAAAGAAATACCTACAGTAAAAGTGATATGGAAAAATTATTCTTCTGAGAAAACTACTTGGGAAAGAGAGGAGGATATACGCGCTAGATATCTGCATTTGTTTAAACAATGAGATTAGTATTTATCTGCCACTATGGTGATGAAATTCGGGGACCGAATTTCTTTAAGGGAGGAAGAATGTAATAACCGTAAAATTTAACAAAAATTCCAATTAAAGGAAATTTAGAATAAAAGAGAGAATTTTGAAAATTGAGATAAGAACCGTAGAAAATATGTATATTTATTACACGGATTAAAAAAATTACAAAAGAAATATGAGAATTTATGTTTTGGCGCGCTATAAGCAAATATATTTTTATTTGTTTAAAAATGATTATGTTTTGCTAAAAGTAAGTAAACTTTTAAGTAAAAGAAGTATTGTATTGCTTAAAATAATTATATCGGCCTTTAATGAATTTGTATGGTATTTTTAGAAATATTCTTTCTTTTAATATGAATAAAGATATTTGTTTTAAAATTTGTTTTATTATAATTTTTATTAAGAAAAATTATGATTTAAGAGTTTAACTAAAGATTTATGAGAAAGGAAATTTTTAGAAATTTTTGGGATATTTTATGATGAAAAATGGAATTTATATGAATTTTTATAAAAGAAAATCCTATTATTAATTATTTAATAATTATTATATTTTAAAAAAAAAAAAAAAAAACGAAACCATAAAACGTAAAACGAAAACCGGGGGCGACGAAGTATCAGAAACAAAGTGAGTGAATAGTGCTGCATAGTGAGTGAATAGTGACCTCAAATTTTCTCTTTCGATCTGGAGTATCGATTGGCTTCCGATATCAAAACTGAAGGTGTTACTGGATTCAGGACGAAGAGTACTTCAGTTTTGACCGATCAATTTTTGAAATCAACCGTTGAATCGCCGAAGATCTGAAGTAGAAAATCTCGGTAAAAGGTAAGTCTGAAAAACCTTACTTAGAAATTTCTAATTAGAAATCTGACACCGTAGATGAGTTCATAAACTTGATAAACATTAGGATATGTAATTTTTTCGGTCATTTGGTAACTTTTTATATGGTGGTGAATAGTGATTTCCGGCATGAATAGTGCGATGAATAGTGATTCCGGTGATGAATAGTGGCGGTGAATAGTATTTCCGGAGGTGAATAGTATTTTTCGGCAGTGAACAGTTTTGGACCTTCCGAACTCGATTTTGGGGTTTGTTTTACTGAATTCAGACCAGGAACTAGGATTTTAGGGCTGTCCAATCTGGAGCCCTTACCTGTGAGTGGGTTTTTCATACTATAGCGCATGTTTTATGAATTCAGTTTATAATTCTCTCGTATGATTTTAACTAGTTGGAATGTATGCTAAGTTGTTTTACCGCTTTGAAAACTAATATGTTCCAACCATGTTAGAAATTATAAATTTCAATCCTAGTTGAACCCTAGATATGCAGGGCAAACATCTAGACTGATAATTCTCCATTTGAGCTAGATTTATAGAAATGCGAACTTAGTCATAGAAATGAACTAAGTTGGCCATGAAATGATTTGATGCATGATGAGCATTTATGCGACGTCTACGGACGATCTATGTTTAAAATGATTTGATGCATGATGAGCATCTATACAACGTCTACGGACGATCTATGTTTAAAAGGAAAGTTTATGATGATAAAGGTCTCCATGGGAATACATGGATGAAACATATTTTTGAACGGAGTTTTATGCATGAAAAGAGCTAGATGGAGAATTATAACTTTATTATAATGTTATTGAAATGTTTTACTTTAAACGCTTTGAATAGCATATTTTCAAATGTTTTCTATTGGAGGAACCCTTTTAGATCACTGTTAGCTAGCCGCAGGTAGTGCTAGCCTTGGTGCACCATGATCATGTTAAGGTTTCGGCCTAGGATACTGTGACGGGCATATGACTGCCTAAGACACAGAGAAATTTAGGGTGGACTTATGTCTACGCCTACAGTGATTACCCTACCCTTGCTGTGTGCTTGGGGGAGATGATAGATCTGTCAGGAAAGACCTCCAATAAACTGATGCATTTTTCTTAAAGATTAAATATTTCTAAACAAGCTCATTCATCATTGTTATTGCATAAATATCTTCATGTATTACTTACCATGCATAATTGATTTGCTTACGGTTATTGATTTAATCATGTTTTATCTTTTGAATTGTTTAGCATTCTTTCAATAAATTATGGTTAAATGCTTAATGTTTCTATTGTTATCTTTACATTTGGATTTCAATTATTAAACCCATTGCGAAACACTCGTGCTTGGTTTGCCCTGTTTCTGTTATAGTATGATTTACTCATTCACTGAGATGTGGTAATCTCACCCCTCTTTTGTTTCCTCCCCACAGATAGTCAAAGAGACTTTGATCCAGCTACAGCTTCGTAGGAGGCTGAAAATAGTGTTGGTGAGCCCCAGTTTGGGCAAGGCTCTTTTGTACTGTTTGTTTAGTTTAGTTATGTCTAGAGTATCTCCATGAACATACAGGCAGGATCCTCGCTTCTTGCGTATTTTGATGTGTTGTTTGAAAAATGGTTTTATATTTTATAATAATGTTGGTATTATGAGGCCATGGGCCAAGTTGAATCAGAATGTTGGATTCATGAGATATCATGAGGTATATATATATATATACATATATACAGTATTTTCTGATATTGGATGTGGCATATGTGGCCAGTTATATTTATTATGTACTCTGGATTGTGTGCTGGATGTTTGTGCATGCTATGTGTTAGGCTTGCGGCTAGGGGGAAACCCTTATGTCGTGCCGGTCATGTGTTCCATCATTTGGGGCCGTGACACAAAACATCAATGCTTCATCAAAGACAACAAGATAAAGACAGATTTCTGGTGATATCTTATCTTATACTCTTTATGTGCTTAATATGGGTCACAGTCATACTACTGTACATATACATGCTTGCCGTCATTTTTGAAAAATTTTTATTTTATTTTTTTTATTTACCTTTAATTTAGTTGATATCCACCAATCACTCACATAGTTGTTCTAATAATACCCGGCCTATTCGCATAGCTATTATAAATATGCCTTTCTCTGAGTTCTATAAATACTTACATTAGTATCTTTGTCTATTCTCAAAGTTAAGGTGATAGAAATTATGGAGGGAACAGCATTCCGTCAGTTTCGAAATATCTGTGTCTTTTGTGGTTCCAGTCCTGGAAAAGATGAGGAGTATGTT
The DNA here is from genome assembly GCA_037074535.1 of Gleditsia sinensis. NCBI lineage: Eukaryota > Viridiplantae > Streptophyta > Magnoliopsida > Fabales > Fabaceae > Gleditsia > Gleditsia sinensis. The sequence continues at coordinate 53,631,143 of CM073463.1, read as the reverse complement.
AAAGCAGCACAAAATCTGGGTATGGTGCTGGCTAGGAGAAAAATTCATTTAGTGTATGGTGGAGGTAACTGTGGGTTAATGGGGTGTGTGGCTACAGCTGCACATGCAGGGGGATGCCAAGTTCTAGGTATTATTCCTACAGCTCTAGCTACATCCAGCAATATAGGGAAGACAATTGGGGTAGAATATAGGGTAGTTTCCATGCATGAACGCATGGCTAGAATGATGAGCAATGCTGACGCCTTCATTGCCTTACCAGGTGGTTTTGGTACTTTAGAGGAGATTTTCCAAATAGTCTCTTGGGCACAACTAAATATGCATCACAAACCGATAGGTTTGTTAAATGTTAATCACTTCTTTGATGGTTTGTTATCTTTTCTAGATCAAGCTGTGGAACAGAGGTTTATCTCACACCCAGCACGACAAATTCTCATCTTAGCTTCAAATGTTGAGGAGTTGATTGATGCTTTACAAGCCTATGTTCATGTACCTGATCTAACTATTACTCCAGTAGAATGGACGGCAGATAACCGCAGGAAGCGTAAATTGGATTTGGATCTTCATCTTTAAATGTAGTAAAATGTAGCTATTATTGTACTACTTTTACTTTCTTAGACTCTACTTGTATACCATATTTACCAACCATACTCCTTTAGAGTTGGTAAAACTATCTTTGAATGTTGCTTATGATCCTCTGAACTTTTGAAATATTCTAGTATATCAACCATATATATAATAAAAAATTGTTCCAAGGATGACCTAATTACTATTCATTAAATTTATGAATGCAGCTAAAGGTTTGTCAATTAAATGCATCACCAAGAACTCATAATGCCCATAATAAGTCCTACATCCTCTTCTCTTATCCTTAATTAATGTTACTCATATCCCAAATCTATTTGTGGAAAAATATTGAACACCTTATAACTGGTCAAACAAGTAATCTATACGAGCTAATGGGTTTCTATTCTACATTGTTACCTTATTCAACTGTCTACAATCTATGCATAGTCATAGTGATCCATCTTTCTTTTTCACAAATAGAACTAGAGCACTCCAAATAAAAGTACTAGGGCATTTAAATCCCTTGTCTAACAAGTCTTGTAAATTTTTTTTTTCCAGTAACTAGAATAATTCTTTTCTGATGTGGAAATACTGCAACCACGGAGCATACTAAGATTTTTTTCAAATAAAACTGGCACTTTCAAAACTTCTTGGAAATTTTATATGAGTACTAGGGTAAATTCCATGTTAAAATTCTACACTAATATCTCGGTAACTGGATAGTAATTGTAGTCTGTAAACAGCGCACCAGAAAAGTTCCCAGGAAAGAGAGGTGGGTCACTAATGGACACGCTTAAGTACCAAGTCTTTCCTTGCCAGAGCTTTCCTTAGACATGCACTTTTCACAAATCACAATTTATTTTTTTTAAATTCAATCGATATCATTCTATATAGGGATATAGATACTAGTTGGGTTCTAAGGAGTAAATCAATACCAAATTCTCGAATTGCTGTGGCAAGGTTGTGCAAGATTTTCTCTGCATTGTTGGCCGGATTCCGCCTTAGTGGTGCCATTTCCTACTGTGGGAAAAATAAATTTATGCTACTATTGAGGTGATCAAGCCCAATAGTTAGTTTCAAAACAATATTTAACAGCAGTCATAACACCACCTCGGCATATAGATAAGAAACACTAGTAATTTCTTACCTATATGAGTCACTGATCCCCTACACAGCACAACCACAACATACTCAAGACACTATAAGATCGATTCAGATAACCATCCACCCACTGGCCATCTAGGATCGACCTGCTCTGATACCAATTATGTAACAACCTCTTTTTTTTTTCCTTTATTATTATACAATATTGAGTTCACATACATGTCATTAATCAAAACAAACGTATAACATATCAAACACAGATATTTACATCTTGTTTATTTTGGTTGACCAATTCCGGAGATACAGGTGCGGGTGGTTGCACCTTCACCGGGATCTGAGCCAACTCGACCACAAACAACTTATTTGATTCTGAAATCTGCCCAACATAAAGTAACTCGATCCAATGTGCACTAAAAGCCAGAGCCTTAGCAACAAAAGCTGCATAAATAATTTTCTGAACATGATATGGAAATATAGTGAGAATTAAATCCCAGTAAGTTCAACAATAAATTATCATCAGTAAAGCTCATCACGTCATGTTCAGCTGTATAAACTACAGAAAATATCTTTGGTCACATGAATGCATTATATCTATGCACATAAGAATCATACTATAATGATATGTATGATATGATTAACTATTTTCAAAATATCATATGATGGCCATCAACTTATTCTCATTTCAAGCTACCCCGGTCAGGGTGAGTATCCTCTACTCTCCGGTACGGGCTTTTCTCGCTCCGTCCGACATGGCCCACTTTCTCTTTCTTTTCTCATTATCATGATCATAACCGTTGGTAGGGCGTCCCCTACTGGTGCACCACACGGATTGCCATGTGACCGTGCTTATTTCTTTTCTTTTCACAATGATAGCCAAAAATATGCTTTCAATAACAAGTATGTTCATCAAAATATAAGTATTACCATAAATCATTGGTAATCATGCCATGAACATAACCATTTCAAATATCACTTTATAAAATATTTCCATGTCAAAATTTCATACTTAAGATGGTAAGAAGTTCATACAATGGCAATGGCTATGGCTATACTAGTCATTTATTAAGATTCATCTTCTTTTTTAAATACTAATTTTATTTCTTTATTTTCTTGATGCAGGTTTTCATCCTATCTAACCTTCTCTTACTAATCAGAGCATAACTCCCTCAATTTAACTCTGATGTAGGTGATCTTGGTGTCCATTTCAAGATAAAACAATTATCTAAAACTATTATGTTGAAAATTGTAACGAAAAATTAAGAAACGAAGGTGATATTACTCCCTCAATGTACAGGATAGTTCCTCTCGGATAGGTTCTGACCTTTACTGACTAATTAGACAATATCTCCCAAATTGGAACTCCAAATTGCGTTATTCCAGTTGGTAAAAATCCATAAGCCATATATCTATAATTGTTATGTTGGCTCGCTATTTTAATTCCCTACATAATATTCCCAGAAATTCAAAAACTAAAGCATTAATAACATACTCTTCCCTGAATAAACATTTTCTGACCTCTGCTAACTAATCGGATCATATCTACCTCATATGAACTCCAAATTGTATAATTCCAGTGGGTATATTTCCATGAGACATAGATATATAACTTTCATGTTAACCATTTATTTTAATTCCACACAGATAATTCCCAGAAATTAAAATACTACAGCTGTCCTAACATAATCTTCCCTGATGAACCATTTTCTGACCTTGGCTTCCTAATCGGACCATATCTACCACATGGTGACTCCAAATTGAATGATTTCAGTGGATAAAAATCCATGACACACATATCTTTAATTCTTATGTTAACCATTTATTTTAATTCGCTACCAATAATTCCCAGAAATTAAATTACCGAAGCTATCCTAACATATTCTTCCCTGATGATTCATTTTCTGACCTTTGACTACTAATCAGACCATAGCTACCTTATATGGACTCCAAATGGAATGATTCCAGTGGGTAAAAATCCGCGACACATATATCTTGAATTCTTATGTTAACCATTTATTTTAATTCCTTATAGATTGTTCCCAGAAATTAAAATACCGAAGCTTAAAATTCTGTCAACCATAGCCATACCCATGCAGAACTATCTACACCAACCTAAGTATTCAAACATACATCACATGCAAGATCAATATGTAACATGATATAGCAACATCCATGACCAATCATCAAAGTTCTAAGATCAAAATCTCATATAAATATTATGAGTTTCAAAGATTTTCTTCAAAAAGAAATATTGTTAAACTTACCTGGAGCACTTAGTCTCCTAGACTTCTCCTTCCTCTTTCTTCCTTTCTTCCTCTCCTTTCCTCACACTACCTTGCTTCTATTTTTGCTCTCCCTTACTTGGACGAAATTCTAATGTTGTAAGGGTGGGTTTTCTTATATAGACCACCAAATAATTCACCTTTCATGATCATGGGTCTACCTTATCACAATTAGGATACACTTTGTTGAATTTTTGGAAAACAAACAACTTATGTTCTTGTCTTCCTCTTCCTTAGTCAAGATATGCATAGAAAAAGGAGATTTGTATTTTGAAAATTATGATGATATGTTCTTAAGATATGGGGCAAGATCCCTTTGATTTAGGGATTCATTTCCTTTTTCTTTTGTCTTAATCAAGTATGATAGATTTGCCTTTTTAAGTGGCAAATTTCTAGCCCTTGAATTTTCCTTACTTAACTAAAATTATTTGTGTAGGATAATGATGTTTTGTCATAATGCTATGTATTATTACCCACTTGCTAAAGTTATGAATGTAGGATATAGATGTTTTTGTCCTAAAGCCTTGTATTATTATGCCACTTGCCAAAATGATGAATGTAGAATCACACCACTTGCTAAATTTTTGTCTTAATGCCATGTCACTTAATCTTGATTACACCAATATTTCATCACTTTAATTTTATTTTTTATTTTTTTCCTCTTGGGTTTGGGCTCATTCTTGCCCATTTTCCTTACTTTGGTTAAAATTCTACCTTTCATAATGGGCTTGGTCACATTTTCATGATTTTTGGGCTACCAGTCCAATTTCTATATCCTAGTCCAAGTCTATGTTTTATTTCTTCCTTGGGCTATCCTATTGGCTTGCTAAAAATTCATGTGAAGTAGAAAAAACTCTATATGAAGTGTCTATAGGTTAAAGCCCAATTACGGGTGGAGATACTAAACTTAGTAACTTTTGCTCTTAAATTAAGAAAAATTACCCTAATCCGATCTTCTTGAAATTTTAAGACCTTTACTTACTTCACAAAAATTTATCTTTCTTTACCTAAGAATTTCACCTTTCTTTAACATGTTTATTTCTAATATTTCCTCTTAGGTTTTCTTTCTTTACCTATTCCATTAATATTAGAACATTTCTATGCATATATGTAAGGTGAAGAATTTCTAAGGAAAATATCTAAAAATTACGGGATGTTACAATTAGGACAAAACATTCCTATCCCACACAAATAATATCAACCAAATAATGGAGATTCAACGGCTAGAAATTTGCCACCTAAAAAAGCAAACATATCATACTTGTTTAAGACAAAAGAAAATGGAAATGAATCCTTAAATCAAAGGGACCTTGTCCCATATCTTAAGAACATATTATCATAATTTTCAAAATACAAATCTCCTTTTTCTATGCATATCTTGACTAAGGAAGAGGAAGACAAGAACATAAGTTGTTTGTTTTCCAAAAATTCAACCAAGTGTAACCTAATTGTGATAAGGTAGACCCATGATCATGAAAGGTGAATTATTTAGTGGTCTATATAAGAAAACCCAACTTTACAACATTATAATTTCGTCCAAGTGAGGGAGAGGAAAAATAGAAGCAAGGTATTATAGTGAGGAAAAGAGAGGAAGAAAGGAAGAAAGAGGAAGGAGAATTCTAGGGGACTAAGTGCTCTAGGTAAGTTTAACAATATTTCTTTTTGAAGAAAACATTTCAAACTTATAATATTTATATGAGATTTTGATCTTAGAACTTTGATGATTGGTCATGGATGTTGCTATATCATGTTACATATTGATCTTGCATGTGATGTATGTTTGAAAACTTAGACTAGTATAGAAAGTTCTGCAAAGGTATGGCTATGAGTGGCAAAAATTTTAGCTTCTGTGTTTTAACTTCTGGGAATTATTTATAGGGGATTAAAATAAATGGTTAACATAAGAATTAAAGATATATGTGTCACGGATTTTTAGCCACTAGAATCATTCAATTTCGAGTCCATATGAGGTAGATATGGTCCGATTAGTATGCAAAGGTCAGAAAATAGCTCATCAGTTAAGAATATGTTAGGTTAGCTTCTATGTTTTAATTTCTGAGAATTATATGTAGGGAATTAAAATACATGGTTAACATAAGAATTCAAGATATATGTGTCACAGATTTTTATCCACTGGAATCATTCAATTTGGAGTCCATATGAGGTAGATATGATCCGATTAGTAAGCAAATGTTAGAAAATGGTTCATCAGGGAAGAATATGTTAGGATAGCTTCTGTGTTTTAATTTCTAAGAATTATCTGTAGGGAATTAAAATAAATGGTTAACATAAGAATTAAATATATATGTGTCACGGATGTTTAGTAACTAGAATAATTCAATTTGGAGTCCATATGAGGTAGATACGGTCCGATTAGTAGTCAAAGGTTAGAAAATGGTTCATCAGGGAAGAATATGTTAGGATAGCTTCTGTTTTTTACTTTTTGGAAATTATCTGTATGGAATTAAAATAAATGTTAACATAAGAATTATATCTATGTGTGTCATGGATTTTTAGCCACTGGAATCATTCAATTTGGAGTCCATATGAGGAAAATAAGAGCTGATTAGTAGTCAAAGGTCAGAAAATGGTTCATCAGGGAAGAATATGTTAGGATAGCTTCTGTATTTTAATTTTTGGGAATTATCTGTATAGAATTAAAATAAATGGTTAACATAAGAATTATATATATGTGTGTCACGGAGTTTTAGCCACTGGAATCACTTACGTTGGAGTCCATATGAGGTAGATATGGTCTGATTCGTAGGTAGAGGTCAGAACCTATCCGAGAAGAAATAACATGTACATTTAGGGAGTAATATCACTTTGATTTCTTAATATTTCGCTACAATGTTCAACATAATAGTTTTAGATATTTGTTTTATTTTGAAATGGACACCAAGATCACCTACATCGGAGTTCAATTGAGGGCGTTATGCTCTGATTAGTAAGAGAATATTAGATATGATGAAAACCTGCATCAAGAAAATAAAGAAATAAAATTAATATTTAAAAAATAAGACGAATCTTATAAATGACTAGTATATGCCATAGACATTGCCATTGTATGAACTTCTTACCATCTTAAGTGTAAAATTTTGACATGGAAATATTTTATAAAGTGATATTTTAAATGGTTATGTTCATGGCATGATTACCAATGATTTATGGTAATAGTTATATTTTGATGAACATACTTGTTATTGAAAGCATATTTTTGGCTATCATTGTGAAAAGAAAAGAAATGAGCACGGTCACATGGCAATCCGTGTGGTGCACCAGTAGGGGACGCCCTACCAACGGTTATGATTATGATTATGAGAAAAGAAAGAGAAAGTGTGTCATGTCAGATGGAGCGAGAAAGGCCCGTACCGGAGAGTAGAGGATACTCACCCTGACCGGGGTAGCTTGAAATGAGAATAAGTTGATGGCCATCATATGATATTCTAAAAATAGTTAATCCTGTCATACATATCATTACTGTATGATTCTTATGTGCATAGATATAATGCATTCATGTGACCAAAGATATTTTCTGTAGTTTATACAGCTGAACATGATGTGATGAGCTATATTGATGATGATTTATTGTTGAACTGACTGGGATTTAATTCTCACTATATTTCCATATCATGTTCAGAAAATTAGTTATGCAGATTTTTCTATAGCTCTGCCTTTTAGTGCACGTTGGATCGAGTACTTTATGTTGGGCAGATACCAGAAGCAAATAAAATGTTTGTGGTCGAGTTGGCTTAGATCCCGATGAAGGTGCAACCACCCGCACCTGTATCTCCGGAATTGGTCAACCAGAATAAATAAGATGTAGATTTTTATGTGTTTGATATATTGTACATATGTTTTGATTAATGACATGTATGTGAACTCTGTATTGTATAAATTAAATAAATGTTATATTGAGTTAAGTTGTAATGAGGTAATAACTTCAAGGTATTTTAAAAAAAAATTTGATACGTAAATAGAGTTGTTACATAATTGGTATCATTGTAGGTCGATCCTAGATGGCCAGTGGGTGGATGGTTATCTGAATCGATCTTATAGTGTCTTGAGTATGTTGTGGTTGTGCTGTGTAGGGGATCAGTGATTCATATAGGTAAGAAATTACTAGTGTTTCCTATCTATATGCCGAGGTGGTGTTATGACTGCTATTAAATATTTTTGAACTAACTATTGGGCTAGATCACCTCAATAGCAGTATAACTTTGTTTTGCCATAGTAAGAAATGGCACCACCAAGGAGGAATCCAGCAACTAATGCAGAGGAAACCCTGTACAACCTGGCCACGGCAATTCGAGACCAAGTCCTGACCACCAACCAAATTTTACAATATCTCCAGAATGCTAATAACCCAAATGGTGAGAATAGTGCTAACAACCAGATGGCTGGAAAAGATAATGGCATATCCGAGTTCTTGAGGACTAGACCACCTTGTTTCCAAGGTGGCTATGACCCAACGGTAGCCGAAAGGTGGATAAGGGAATTAGAGAAAATCTTTGAAGTGATGGGCTGTACTGAAGAGCAGCAAGTTATTTTTGCTGCATATATGTTAAAGGATGAAGCAGAATACTGGTGGCATGGAGCTAGAGAACTTTTAGCTCATCAGGGAAGACAGATCACCTGGCAAGTGTTCAAGGACATTTTTTTTCAAATGTACTTTCCAAGTACTGTACGAGCAGAGAAAGAGATTGAATTCCTCCAACTCAGGCAAGGCAGCATGACCGTGGACCAGTATATTGCAAGGTTCGAAGAGCTGTCTAAGTTCTCCTCTTATCTGCTATATAACATAGATGAAGCATGGAAGGCGGTTAAGTTTGAAGCGGGACTAAGCCCGGAGATAAAGAATGCTGTTATAGCTATGGAGATTAGGGAGTTTGTACCTCTGATAAATAAATGCAGACTCCTGGAAAAGAGTTTAAGGGCAGTAAAGGACGAGAAACAAAGGCAAAACCTATGGAAGAGGAAGAAAAAATTTTCCAACCCTGGAAAGAACATGAAAAGAAGTGGATATGGAGCTGGAAGAGGCCATTGACAGCGGGTCCTAGACCTTTTCAACAAGACCTCACCCCAGTCAAGTGCGCTAAGTGCGGACGCATGCATGGTAACCGGCCATGCTACATGGGACAAGATGTCTGCTTCAATTGCGGACAGAAAGGACATTTTGCAAGAAACTGCCCATTGAATGTGGGGAAGCAGCCAGAACAGAGGCCTCAGGTGAAAGGAAGGGTTTTCAACCTGAGCGGCCAAGAGGCTGCTCAATCTTTTGAAATGATTCAAAGGACATGCTATATCTATGGATTTGCTCTTATGGTGTTATTTGACTCTGGTGCTAATCATTCATTTATATCAGAAGAATGTATTAGGAAGTTTCAATTTCCTATTTCTGAAACTCCCTATGAGCTATCCGTAGTAACCCCTACAAGGGAAAGGGTATTAACTTCCTCTGTATGTAAAGACTGTCAAGTCACCATCCAGGAGAAAACTTTTTCTGTAGACCTCGTCTGTTTACCTTTAAAAGGTATTGAGGTCATTCTAGGGTTAGACTGGATGTCTAAAAATCGAGTCTTGTTGAATTGTTGTAACAAGATCGTTGAATTTCTACCTCCTACTCCGAAAGAGGAGGTCCAGTTATTGATGCTAAATGCCAATCAAGTTAATAGGGAGTTGAAGAATGGAGTACTTGGATACATTCTCTTGTATTTATCAAACCTAGAAGTTGAATTGAAACTTGATGAAATCCCAATAGCCAACGAGTTTCCTGAAGTATTTCCTTCAGATATTCCAGGCTTACCTCCCAAGAGAGAGATAGAGTTCTCTATTGATCTCCTACCTGCGATAGGGCCTATCTTTATTGCACCATATCGAATGGCCTCAAAGGAACTACAGGAACTCAAGAAGCAGTTGGAAGAACTATTAGACAAGCAATTCATTAGACCGAGTGTATCACCTTAGGGAGCTCCTGTATTGTTTGTTAAGAAGAAAGACGGGAGTTTGAGACTATGCATAGATTACAGACAACAGAATAAGGTGACTATCAAAAACAAGTACCATCTCCCTAGGATAGATGACTTATTGGATCAATTAAAGGGAGCCTCCATCTTTTCTAAAATTGACTTGACGTTAGGATATCATCATATTAGGATCAAGGAGGAGGACGTACCAAAAACTGCCTTCAGGACTAGGTATGGGCACTATGAGTTTCTCGTAATGCCCTTCGGGTTGACGAATGCACCTGCAATTTTTATGGATTACATGAATCGCATTTTTCGACCCTACCTAGATCAATTTGTTGTAGTGTTCATTGATGACATCTTGATATACTCTAAGAGTGAGAAAGAACATGAACAACATCTCCGAATCGTGCTGCAAGTGCTAAAAGATAAAAAGTTATATACCAAATTGGAGAAGTGTGAATTTTAGCTGTCAGAGGTGAAGTTTCTCGGACATGTCATCTCTAATAGAGGGGTAGCCGTAGATCCTAGCAAGACGGAAGCAGTGATTCAGTGGGAGAGACCAAAGACGGTTACAGAAGTCAGAAGTTTCCTGGGTTTGGTAGGATACTACAGGAGGTTTATACAAAACTTCTCTTGTATAGCCTTGCCATTGACTAAATTGACCAGGAAGGGAAGCCCTTTCAAATGGACTGATCAATGTGAAGCTAGTTTTCAGGAGCTTAAGACAAGACTGACCACTCCTCCATTTTTAATTATTTCAGACCCCACAGGACATTTTGAAGTGTATAGTGATACTTCAAAGAAAGGACTAGGGTGTGTGCTAATGCAAGACAAGAGAGTAGTTGCTTACGCCTCTAAACAACTAAGACCCCACAAAGGAAACTATCCAACCCATGATCTTGAATTGGCGATGGTGGTGTTTGCTTTAAAGATTTGGCGACATTACTTATACGGAGCAACCTTTGAAGTATATTGCGATCACAAGAGTCTTAAATATCTCTTTGATCAAAAGGAGTTAAATATGAGGCAACGAAGACGGGTGGAATTTCTCAATGACTACAAGTTTGAGATAAAGTATCATTCAGGAAAGGCGAATGTTGTAGCTGATGCCTTAAGTCGAAAATCTCTACACATGGGCCAGATGATATTGTATGAGATGCAAATGCTAGAGGAGTTTTGGAATTTGAAGCGGGACACTACTTTTTCCTCAAAGAAGCTAACCATTAATGGTTTAAGTATAGGGTGTGACCTTAGAGCCCAGATCAAAGAGGCTCAAGTTCACAACCAATACTTACAGGATAATAAGGATCAAGGAAATTTGTCTGTCATGGAAGATGGAGCAATCATGTATCAAGAAAGGATTTGTGTCCCTCAAGAACAAGAGTTGAGGACTAAAATCCTACAGGAAGCATATCAGAGTAAATATATTGTCCATCCTGGACGCACTAAAATGTACCAAGACTTAAAGATGATGTATTGGTGGCCAGGGATAAAGAGGATATTGCGGAGTTCATGGCGAAATGTCTAATTTGTCAAAAGGTGAAGGTGGAGCATCAAAAGCCAGCGGGATATCTACAACCTCTTGAGATCCCTAAATGGAAATGGGACAATATCTCAATAGACTTTGTTGTGGGTTTACCTAAGACTTCAATGGGACATGACTCTATCTGGGTAATAGTTGACAGATTAACCAAATCTGCTCACTTTCTGCCCATAAAAATTAACTTTTCACTGGATAAATTGGCCCAACTATATGTCCAAAAAATAGTTAGACTGCATGGGATTCCCTTAACTATTGTTTCTGATAGAGATTCGAGGTTCACGTCGAGGTTTTAGATAGCGTTGCAGGAAGATTTTGGTACTCAGTTGCGGTTCAGTATTGCCTACCATCCTCAGACTGACGGGCAGACAGAACGGACCATTCAAACTCTAGAAGACATGTTAAGGGCCTGTGTGATAGAGCAAGGTAAAGGATGGGATAAGTACCTACCTTTAGTAGAGTTTGCTTATAATAATAGTTATCACTCCAGTATTAAGATGGCCCCCTACGAAGCTTTATATGGTAGGAAGTGTCGATCTCCACTATGTTGGTTTGACGTATGAGAAAAGAACTTGTTGGGTCCTGATATAGTTCAACAAACCACTAAACAAATCAGGATGATACGAGACAAAATACTTATAGCTCAGAGTCGACAAAAGAGTTACTACAATAAGAGACATAGATCTCTAGAGTTTAAGGAAGGAGACCATATATTTCTAAAACTTTTCCCAACTACTGGAGTTGGTAGGTCTCTCAAAACAAGAAAGTTAAGTCCGCGATTTTTGGGACCCTACCAAATTCTAAAGAAAGTAGGGACATCAGCATATCAAGTTGCTCTCCCACCTAATTTGTCCAACCTGCATAATGTTTTCCACGTATCATAGCTGCGGAAGTATCTTCCAGATTCATCACATATAATACAAGATGAACCAATCCAAATAAAGGAGAACATGACATACCAGCTAGTACCTGCATCCATATTGGACACTGATGTGAAGCAACTGAGAAATAAAACAATTCCCCTTGTTAAGGTGTTATGGGAAGGTTTGACTCTAGAAGAAGCAACTTGGGAGCTGGAAGAAGTCACGAGGAAGAAATATCCGCAATTGTTCTTATTAGGTAATTTCTGAAATTTTGAGGACAAAATTTCTTTTAGGGGGAGAGAAATGTAACATCCCTAATTTCATTTCTTTTATTGATAAAAGTACATACATATTTAATTAAGGAAATAAAATTTATTAGACAATATTTTAAATATCTAAGGAAATATAAACCTTAGAAATTCTTCACCTTATGTATATGCATAGAAAATGTTTCTAACATTAAGAGAACAAATAAAGAGGGAAAACCTAATAGGAAAAACAATTAGAAATAACATACTAAAGAGATGCAAAATTCTGGGATAAGGAAGATAAATTTTTAGAAACAAGTAAAGGTCTTAAAATTTCAAGAACATTGAATTAGGGTAATTTTTCCTAATTCAAGAACTAGAGTTACTAAGTTTAAAATCTTTACCCATACATTAGGCTTTTACCTATGGACACTTCATATAGAGTTTTTCCACTTCACATAAGTTTCTAGAAAGCCCATTGGATAACCTAAGCAAGAAATAAAACATAGACTTGGACTAGGATATAGTAATTGGACCAATAGCCCAAAAATTATGAAAATGTGACCAAGCCCTCCAAGAAAGGTAGAATTTTATCCAAAGCAAAGAAAATGGGTAGGAATAAGCCCATAATGGGTAGGAATAAGCCCAAATCCAAGAGAAAAAATAAAATAAAATAAATTAGGTGATGATATAATAATGTAATAATAATAAAGATTAGGTTACATGGCATTAAGACAAAAATTTAGCAAGTGGTGTGATTCTACATTCATAATTTTGGCAAGTGGCATGATAATACAAGGCTTTAGGATAAAAACATCTATATCCTACACTCATAATTTTAGCAAGTGGTATGATAATACATGGCATTAGGATAAAACATTCCTATCCCACACAAATAATATCAACCAAATAATGGAGATTCAAGGGCTAGAAATTTGCCACCTAAAAAGGCAAACCTATCATATTTGTTTAAGACAAAAGAAAATGAAAATGAATCCCTAAATCAAAGGGACCATGTCACATATCTTAAAAACATATTATCATAATTTTCAAAATACAAATCTCCTTTTCCTATGCATATCTTGACTAAGGAAGAGGAAGACAAGAACATAAGTTGTTTGTTTTCTAAAAATTCAACCAAGTGTAATCTAATTGTAATAAGGTAGACCCATGATCATGAAAGTTGAATTATTTAGTGGTCTATATAAGAAAACCCAACCTTACAACATTATAATTTCGTCCAAGTGAGGGAGAGGAAAAATAGAAGCAAGGTAGAGTGAGGAAAGGAGAGGAAGAAATGAAGAAAGAGGAAGAAATGAAGAAAGAGGAAGGAGAAGTCTAGGGGACTAAGTGCTCCAGGTAAGTTTAACAATATTTTTTTTTGAAAAACATTTTTGAAACTTATAATATTTATATGAGATTTTGATCTTAGAACTTTGATGATTGGTCATGATGTTGCTATATCATGTTACATATTGATCTTGCATGTGATGTATGTTTGAATACTTAGACTGGTATAGAAAGTTCTGCAAAGGTATGGCTATGGGTGGCAAAATTTTTTGCTTCTGTGTTTTAATTTTTAGCCACTGGAATCATTCAATTTGGAGTCCATATGAGGTAGATATGGTCTGATTAGTATGCAAAGGTCAGAAAATGGTTCATGAGGGAAGAATATGTTAGGATAGCTTCTGTGTTTTAATTTCTAGGAATTATATATAGGGAATTAAAATAATTGGTTAACATAAGAATTCAAGATATATGTGTCACAGATTTTTATTCACTGGAATCATTCAATTTGGAGTCCATATGAGGTAGATATGCTCCGATTAGTAAGCAAAGGTCAGAAAATGGTTCATCAGGGAAGAATATGTTAGGATAGCTTACGTGTTTTATTTTCTGGGAATTATCTGTAGGGAATTAAAATAAATGTTTAACATAAGAATTAAAGATATATATGTCACGGATGTTTGGCCACTGGAATCATTCAATTTGGAGTCCATATGAGGTAGATATGGTCCGATTAGTAGTCAAAGGTCAGAAAATGGTTCATCAGGGAAGAATATGTTAGGATAGCTTCTGTTTTTTACTTTTTGGGAATTATCTGTATGGAATTGAAATAAATGGTTAACATAATAATTATATCTATGTGTGTCATGGATTTTAGCCACTGGAATCATTCAATTTGGAGTCTGTATGAGGAAGATATGAGCTGATTAGTAGTAAAAGGTCAGAAAATGGTTCATCAGGGAAGAATATGTTAGGATAGCTTCTGTATTTTAATTTTGGAGAATTATCTATATGGAATTAAAATAAATGGTTAACATAAGAATTATAGATATGTGTGTCACGGCTTTTTAGCCACTGGAATCACTTAAGTTGGAGTCCATATGAGGTAGATATGGTTCGATTAGTAGGTAGAAGTCAGAACCTATCCGAGAAGAAATAACATGTACATTTAGGGAATAATATCACCTTGATTTCTTAATATTTTGCTACAATGTTCAACATAATAGTTTTAGATAATTGTTTTATCTTAAAATTGACACCAAGATCACCTACATCAGAGTTCAATTGAAGGCGTTATGCTCTGATTAGTAAGAGAATGTTAGATATGATGAAAACCTGCATCAAGAAAATAAAGAAATAAAATTAATATTTAAAAAATAAGACGAATCTTATAAATGACTAGTATATGCCATAGCCATTGCCATTGTATGAACTTCTTACATCTTAAGTGTAAAATTTTGACATGGAAATATTTTATAAAGTGATATTTAAAATGGTTATGTTCATGACATGATTACCAATGATTTATGGTAATAATTATATTTTGATGAACATACTTGTTATTGAAAGCATATTTTTGGCTATCATTGTTAAAAGAAAAGAAATGAGCACGGTCACATGGCAATCCGTGTGGTGCACCAGTAGGGGACGCCCTACCAACGGTTATGATTATGATTATGAGAAAAGAAAGAGAAAGTGTGCCATGTCGAACGGAGCAAGAAAATCCCGTACCGGAGAGTATAGGATACTCACCCTGACCGGGGTAGCTTGAAATGAGAATAAATTGATAGCCATTATATGATATTCTGAAAATAGTTAATCCTGTCATACATATCATTGCTGTATGATTCTTATGTGCATAGATATAATGCATTCATGTGACCAAAGATATTTTCTGTAGTTTATACAGCTGAACATGACGTGATGAGCTATATTGATGATGATTTATTGTTGAACTTACTGAGATTTAATTCTCACTATATTTTCATATCATGTTCAGAAAATTAGTTATGCGGATTTTTCTATAACTCTGCCTTTTAGTGCACGTTGGATCGAGTACTTTATGTTGAGCAGATCTCAGAAACAAATAAAATATTTGTGGTCGAGTTGGCTTAGGTCCCGGTGAAGGTGCAACCACCCGCACCTGTATTTCCGGAATTGGTCAACCAGAATAAATAAGATATAGATTTTTATGTGTTTGATATGTTGTACGTATGTTTTGATTAATGACATGTATGTGGACTCTGTATTATATAAATTAAATAAATGTTATATTGAGTTAAGTTGTAACGAGGTAATAACTTCATGATATTTTAAAAAAAAAAATTGATACGTAGATAGAGTTGTTACATGAGCCACCTTAGATTAGATAGAAATTAAATTTCTTTTTTTTTTCTATCGAAACATATTGAAATATTTTTATTTTTGAAGTCACCGAAATAAAACAGAGTTGTTGGAATGAAATAGATTATTTATTAAGAAATTATGCTATTTTAATTAAAATTATTATATTACGAGATGTTTCGATAGAAATACTTTTATTTCGAATTATTTCGATAGAAAAAAATAAAATTAATTTAAAAAATAAAAAAATTTGATAATTTAAAAATAAATAAAAGAAGCATCACATTATATTCAACACTAAGTTGTTCAAGTATCAAAACATTTTTGTTAATTTTTTAGTCTATCCTTTCATACTCCTGATAGTACTTTCCTTTATTGTCTTTATTTTAACGAAGAAATTAAAAAAATGATAAAAAAAGAAATTGAGATCATGCAAAAAGAAAATAAGGTACTTGAGAGAAATACTTGAAAATAGAGATATAATAATAGTCACATGGATATAGAATAAGACTTAAAGATAAATGTTTCAAAAGAATTAAGAAGAGAGAAAGATAGACACAAAAGAAATATTGTTGTTAAATACTGTTAAAATTGTATATATTCAATTAAGACACTAATTCGGATTAATTTTAATATAATTTTATATATTTATATTATTAAAAATTTTAAAAATATTATTTGAAATCAATTAAACATTTATTTTTCTGATAATTTTTTATTACTATTTATTTATTTAATTTTAAGAAAATCGCGATATGAAATATCTTTATGAACTTATTATAAATTTAAGTATAATTAGTTATATTTAAATAAGTAGAACAATTATCTTTCTAAATTTTCTTAATAATTTATTTCTTTCAACTGAAGTACTTCTTTAATTTTGTAAAGTGCATAAATTTTAATTATAGATTATTGTAAAGTCACTTCTTTATTATATATCTATTTATTAAAATTATTTGGTAAATTCTAACATGTGACTTTCATTCTGTTAGGGGCTCAATTTATTTTTTTAGCAAAAAATGAATTTGTACTATTAATTTCTACCAACAGTTTAATTTTAATTGGCGAAAGAAGTATAATTATTTTATTTATTTTTTATATTATTGTAGAGAAGTTTTTAATTGATTTCAACTTTCGATTTTGAAGAAAATCATGTGGTAATCTAGCACGAAAAAATTTAGAACAATTACAAATTTTAACAATAAAAAGATAAAATTAAACAAAATTCAATAAAGATAAAACAATCTAGTGATAGGAACAACAAAAAGATTAAAAGATAACATTAATAAACTTAATAATTTTTTTGCACATGTTGTCACCAACATTGATTCTGATATCCTTCGTTATATTTTATTATTTAAAATAATTAATTATATTATTGTTCAAAACTTCAAATATAAAAAAAATTATGAAGTCAATTCCTAACAAAAATAAAAAAGGCACAATCACAAAGAATAATTTAAATATGAAATCATTAAATTTAATTAATCATTTCATCATCCTTTCATTAATTATATAATGACTTTGTAAATTGTTTAATTTAAACCCCAAAGCCGTTTCTCTTTTGGGTGATTTTATTTAGACATACAATAATTGTGAGAATTATTTAAATATAATTTTCATACTTGAAGAGATATATGCTCAGGGGGTTTCGGGAAAATATATTTGAATTTTTTTAAAATTTGTCTTTAATTTATTTCAATAACAATAAATTTTTTTTCCTTTATCATTTTTTTAAATTAAATAGTTATGTTGAATTTTCAAAGATATATACATTATTCATTTGATTTTTAAAATTTTACCTTATTAATTTAGTATTTAATAAAAAAATTAACTCAAGTTAAAAAAAGTTGAATTTATTTTATTAGTAAATATTTAACATATTTTTTTTATATCATAACTAAAATTTTATATATTTTAGCTAAAAATTTAAGTAATTTTCCTACTTTCTGTGGCGACCTTAGGTCGTTACTGAAAGTTTAACTATATAAATTTTTTACTTTTAGTGGCGACCTCCTGTAGGTCGCCACTGAAAATATATGTTTAGTGGCGATTATAAAAAGTCGCCACTGAAAGTGAGCTTTTCAGTGGCGACTATAGAAAGTCGTCATTGAAAGTAAGCTTTTCAGTGGCGACTATAGAAGGTTGCCAATGAAAGTTTACTTTTTAGTGGCGACCTGTGAATGTCGCCACTAAAAATGCTTTTCAGTGGTGACTTTTTATAGTCGCCACAAAAAAGTTAGTTTCTTGTAGTGTAATGAGTTTCAATGCCCTAAAAAAATTTTAAAAATATTATTATCATAATTATTGTTATTATTATTATCATTACTTTTATTACATATTGGTACTTAACCTATAGCCATGCTAAAAAGGAAGTAAGGAATATCAAAAAAAGAAAGATAGAAAATTTAACTTCTAATTTTGTTACTCGTGAAGAAATATTTTTTAACCCTTTAGTTTCAATATTCATAAACATAGAGACATAACTTTTTTTCCCGTATTCCCCCTCTTTGCCCCCATATACATGTCTTTATCTTTAAATTTAAAGTAAAGATAATGCTACAAAAATTCGTATGATATGATTTTTATGGAACATATATATTTAGTCCGCCTCCACGACTCCCTGCCCTTCAATAAATTCCCATGAAAAATTTGTAAAATGAAGGTAAAGTTTAATCAAACATGCCGTCCAATAAATATGATTCCTATATTTGTTGGTATTATATAATTCTCATAAAAGACAAAAACTTAGCTATAATATTTGAATATTACAAGACAAAGAGTATGTCCCAGCATATAAGAATTCCTATCCCCCATTGCACCTTGTTATTTATATCCGTCAGTCTCTCTCTAATTAAGAAAATAAAGCTCTTCATCAATCCCAAAGCCATGACAAAATACTAAAACCTGACACTTTCATATTTGTCAAACACAAAATTAAACTTGAATCTTTTTATTCTTAATTAATCAACCATTATAATATTAATTTATAAACTAAATCATAAATTCATTAATAAATTCACTTAAATCTCATCTCAAGACTCCCTGACAGTATTAATTGATTCCAATACGTAACACAACCTACCAACCTCATCTACCATATCATTTTTCTCACCATAATCATACTTGATCATCTTAATTTGATCAGCGCCAGTTAATCTTCTGCCTCCTTTGATTTGATTACTCCCTCCATTACCCAATAATAAACAACCCCAATAATTTTGCAATATAAAACACATAAAAAGCCCCCAGAAAATATATGAAGGGAGGAAAACTAATTAATTGATTATATATGTACTTGTACATGATAGAATGTTTTCTTTTTTCTTTTTCTTTTTTTTTTTGGTTCAAAGGCACTCTTTAATTAATACAATTACTTTCATATTTAAAAGAATCAAAATTTAATATGAGAAGCCTATATATGTACAAAAAAAGAAGAAAATATTATAAAATTGGGAATAATCAATACTATAAATTGATTTATTGAACGAAAATATACAATTAAAGATCTAATATTTCACATCTTATCCATAGTGAAATATAAATAAAAAAAACATGTAAAAAATATAAGAACAAGAATTGGGTAGGAAAAAAAAAGTGTGATTTACGTAATTCGTGTTCAGCGGTGGCATCTCTTCTTAGGAGGAAACATGGATCTGAAGAAAGCTTCGAGGTCATCTTTACACACCACCTTGATGATCTGATCCTTGTCGTCCAAAAGCTTCCTCTTGAACGAAAAAGTTGCTTTCGGTTTCCGTGGGGCTGGCGGACAGGTCAGAATCGCCGGAATTCTGCTTTCCTCTGATGTTGGAGTTCGGCAGCTCTCGTCGTCTATATCTAACTGATCTGGTTTGCTTCGCGTGGTTACTACGCCGTCGTTTTGGTTGGAATTAGACTCTGCGGTTTGGTCGTCAGCGGAGATTCGGAGTCTTGGCAACTCCTGCTGGAGTTGCAGGTCGGTGAACATGATGACCTTCGAAGGTGCAACGCGAGGGACTTGTTTGGATGGTGAGAAAATGAATGAGAAAAATCAACGCGAGGGGGGTGCTGTAATTGTGTTTATTCGTCTAATTTATATATGTGGGTGTGAGAGACTTTGGAGAAAGCTATGAAAGCGTGCGTTAGAAGGTAAGAGTAAGAGAGAGAGAGAGAGAGAGAGAGAGAGAGAGAGAGAGAGGTTTTAGTTGGGGTAGAATGCTTCTCTCTCTTCTTAAGATAAAGACTTAAGAGAGGTGTTTTAATTTCACACTGCTTTGGATATTTACTGGTTTTTTCTTTTGGGCCAATGGATATTTACTAGTTTAAATATTGAGCATAAATTGGGGTTAAATTTTTATTTTGTTTGTTTCATATTAGCTATAAATTGGTGTTAAATTTTATTTTATTTGTTTTATATTAACTGGATACGATTAGATAACTTATCATTGGAAAAATGCTAGTTAGACCACGTTTAGATATATGATTATGCGTATTATATATATCTTCTTTTTTTTGGATATTTTATTTTTACATGATGAAAAAGAAGTTTGAAACAGAGGCTTTTGATAAATGATCTATATCTCTAACTCTATATCACATCTAATGGTTTATAATTTTCAACAAAATTGGAATTGAAGTGATTTTAATTTTTTAAAATTTTAATTTAAACATTTATATTGTTGTACATAACTAAATATTTAAATGTTAAATGATCAACTTATTTCGTTATCCTTAATAAATTAAAATTGGATAATTAAATTTTTAACTGGTGTTAAATTGACATAGGTAGTAGCTAGCTCAGAGATGAATATAGGAGTTTTATTATCGATAGACTAATATTTTTTTAAAAAAATTAATTTAATAGTTAAATATCATTAGAAGTTATAATTAGTAATTACTCCTACAAATTCTCCTATGAGAAATATTTTTTATAATCTGAGTTTATAATTTTTTTCATTAGTTATCCAAATTAGAACTTTTTTCCTTTTTAACGTGAAACTGGGATAATGTTGGTTAATTATAACCACAATGATTAATAATAATAAATCTAGTTTAATTTTGTCCTTTAATGACTTTTTGTGGCCATGTAGATATAAACAGTTTGGGGATTCTTCAATATGTGCTGAGAAATATGAGGGTTCTTGGGGAAATGCAAATGAATCTCTACCGCGTGTGAAAAGGGTTTCCTTGATTTGACAAAAGTAACCTTTGAAAAGTTTAAAAATTGACCTGTTAAGTTAATTGTGTAGAGTTCGCCGCAGGAGATAATGCTGCCTTTCCTAATAGGATTTCACGGCCTTTTGCTTTTAAGAACGGACATATATAAGGAACGTAATCTTACGTTAGAGGCACAAGATAGTAGCTAATCACGCCTGGGAATTCCTTCACGCGCCTTTCTTGGCAGGTTTTAATAATCTCTGCATCGTTAGAACATCTTTCTCCGCCCAACTTTTTATCTATTTATTTATTTACTTTGATATAAGTGTTAAGAGGAAATTTTATGTTAACCACAAATTTAACACAGTAATTGTATTTAATTAGTAACAATCAACTTAAAGAAATTTTCCGTTTACAAATGAATAAAAGATACAGGTCTATGTTCAGTTAAAATTTAATTAAGAAATATATATATATATATATATATATATATATATATATATATATATAATTGTTACTTTTTAAATTTTTAATTTTACAATATATATATATATATATATATATATATATATATATATATATATATATATATATATATTCGTGCATCTAATTTGATTTGATTTTTAATTTAAAATAAAATATTCTCTCTTTTTATTATTAATATTTTTATTATACAATTTTTTCTAAATAAATTTTAAATGCCCTTATCGTAAACTCTTTTATCTATTAGAAGAATATACATAAATTTTCTTTTTAAACATGAGTAAAATATCTTTCTATTTCTTGATTAATACCTTATTACGTAATTTTTTTTTTCTGTTATAAGAATATATACAAACATACATTAAAAATTAAAAAATATGATACAACTTAACTCAATGTTTTAAATATCATTTATAAAAGAGAAATAAAATAAATAAATAAAAGAGAATCCTCTTAAATTTTTCTTTGTCTTCTCTCTTATTCTCTAATACCTATTATTTCTTTCTAACTACTTTGTTTGTATCTCCCCTTCATGTTTTTAGTGGTATTAATTTTCTAATTTTTCATTTGCAAATAGATTTTTATATTGATAAAATATGATTAAGAGAAAAAAAATTCAACCAATTTTTTAAAATAACGAAATTGGTATTTGTTTTTGGTAAATAACAATATTGATATTTTAATAGTCTAAACCCTTTCACAATAATAGAGATACCCTATACAACATTTATCTTCCATCTTTATCTTGCTCTCTTGCACATCTAAGATATTATTTATTGAATACGAATATCTCTTTTTTTATGTCTCCCCTTAATCTACCTCTATGATTAAGAAATATATTTTATCACACTTACAATCAGATTGATTTTGATTACAAAAATATCTATTAGGTTAAGTAAATAAATTTGCAATCCTCTATCATCATTATATAGTTTTTTATTGTATTTTAAAATAATATATATCATAAACGGATATGAAATAAAATACTTAGGAAGCACAATACTTAGTATTATAAGATAGTTAAAAAGAAATTTTTTTTTGAGAGATTGCTATTTTTCTATTTGTTTTTCTATCATAAAAAGTACTTGAGATATTTAAGTTAAATTGTAATATATATTTTTATTTTTAAACGAGATTCATATATATTTTTATAATATAGGACGAATTAATTATAGGAGATGATATATAACGTTTTAATTTTTTTAAATTTTAAGAGATATTTGTGTATATTTTTGTAATAAAAGGGATGATTGTATAATAAATTTGTATTATTCAAAATATAATTAGCACCCCTTTGCAAAATTCTGAATAATTTTTTGTTACTTGTTACAACTATAAGGAGTAACAATATTTGATTTTCTGTTTTCAAACATTAATTAAATTAAGTATCTATATTATATCAATATTATTGGTAACTAAGTATTAATATAATTAAATATGTAGTAACCCTTGATTATATTTTGTCCATCCTTTATTGCTATATATGATTGATATGGCCCTTTACACGGTTAATTAAATTTTCTTTTTTTGTTTGGCCCCTAGCTAGTTTTGATTAAAGGTAAGTGCAAATAATTAAATTAACATAACTACTATGATTTTGTTACTGTACGAATTAATAAAAGCTTGATATTGCGTGTTTTGCTAAACATTTCTTCCAATTTTAAATTATTTACCAAAGTTCGCTAAAAGTTTCTTTCATTGAAAGAAAAAATATTGAATTTTCCGTTTTTAATTTGCATTTGGCTCTTCCAGCCATATATAAATCAACATCAATAATAACTGGTTAAAATATTTTTTTTTCAGATCGCCAGAGAAATATTTTGAATTTCTTATAAGGGAAACCATTATGAAGTTAACCTTTCATCTATCGACTGCAGGCGAGGAAGAGCTAGGTAAGAGAGAATATAGAAATCTTTTAAAATTTAGGTATGTTAGACTTGATTTCCGATTCCTTCTCATTTGAGAAACAAATTACAAAAATTTTCAAGAGGCATTATTGTATAAAATCAATTTACACAAACACACACATGAATGTTTTATTTTTTATTTTTATTTTATATATATTTGTGATTGGAATCTATAAACGATGTGATAGATTGAGTTTATAAAATAAAAAATTCAAATAAAAAATAATTATGACCATGTGTTTTTTTGTTTGATAATTATGTTAATTATGTTTCAAATTAAAGAATATTATTTTATGTAAATACTTTTGCTCAAATGTTAACTTTGATAATTGATTGATTGAACAAGTGTTTTTTTTTCTTTTTTTTTCCGCATATTTCTAACTTTCTTCCCTCCCCAAAAATTGTTGCTTCAATGACCTCATTTTAATTTTAAGAAAAGTAGTTGGTAAAGATAAATAATTATTTAATTTATTCAGTTAGTAAGAGTATGCTAGCGGCTTCCCTTTTTTTTTTTTTAGTAATTAAACTCTTGCGATCGAGCAATTCGTTGTATTTATAAGCTACGATGTTTTTATTGTCCCCAAAAATATATATAAAAAAATTTTCTAAACTGAAAACTGAAATTTAAAGAATATAAAGTAAGATGGACGCTTGATGAAAAAAATTAATACTTTAAAGTCATATACATGTATGAGAATTCAGTCCGTACTCCTTTGACTTTTCATCAAATATAATTATTTATTAAAATTAACACTATTTACGTCTATTTTCTATATTTAAAACTACTCATTAATTGTTAAAAAAAATCCTAACCATTGGTTATTACCATTTTCATAATATATATATATATATATATATATATATATATATATATATATATATATATATATATATATATATATATATATATATTATCTTTTGAGTAATTATTATTAAAATTAACCATTATTTATTTTCTAAAAATTTATTATTTTTTAAAACACCCATACCAAAAACGGACTAAAAAAGTTCAAAAGCATATTAGTATAGATGCAATATTAGTGTGTTTGAAATAAAATCTGAAAGTCGGGGGAACTTTTATTTATTTTATATAAAATTTATTTAATATAAATTAGTTCTTTAGAAATTGACAAAATGAAACTCTCGTGTCTCCGTCTTATTGAAATAAGCTATTGACTCTTAATGGATAATGGTCTTAATTCTCATGGTTCAATCCATAATTTGGGCGTTCGCTTTCATTAACTGCCCCACATTAAATGAGCGTGAACATGGAATAGAGCAAGAAGACGGCCCCCTTGCCTATCTTTCTGTGCCGTCCTTGTTTCTCTCTCTTTGATTTTATTAGCATAGGATACCATCTCCGGGCCTTGAATATACACATCTACCCTATCTCTCTCTCTCTCTCTAAAATATTGTGTGTGTTAGCTTGGATTGGGTTTACCAAATACCAACCCATCATCAAATGAATCTTTCCACGTGCAATGTCTACTAACTACTTATATGCTTAGGTGTTTTTTATTTTGGCCAACTATTTATTTACTTAGCTTTTACCTTAAACTATAAACATATATTTTTTTCTCTTATATATATATATATTGAATAAATGATATTCACATTTCTTTAAGTTTATAAAAATAAATTTTACACTCTCTAATTTTAAATTAAGACAAATTTTTTTTAATAATTTACAAAATCTACACTCACGACTTCTCACATTTAAAAAAAATTATATTAACTTTTAATTTTTAATTTTTAATTTTTAATTATTTATATTGTATTGAATTAATTAAATTATTCATGATTTTTTAGAAAGAAATATTAATAAAATATAAACTTTTTTAATAATTTTATGAATAGAAGAGAGGTTATTGTATAAGTTGAAACTAGTGGAGTTGTGCGTGTACTTTTTATAAATATCAAAGAAGGTTAATATAATTTATTCATATATAGTTTATGAAAAAAATTGAAAAATACATTGTTTTGGAGACACTTAAAAATATAATCTCTCTCATACCTTTAAAAATATTATATTTCAAAATGATGCTTTAAAATGTCATTAGAAAAAAAATATTAATATCTCAAATTTAAAATACGGTGGTTTTAGAAATATTATTAGATAAAGACATTCAATTTTACGTAACATCATCTAATAATAATATCAATTAAGGTATTCATACTTTTTTTTTGGCCAAAAGGTATCCATACATTTTAACTTAAGTGACGAAATATTGCCCATAAATATTATTTTATAGTTCACATAATATGATTTAAAATTTTTTATTCATAATTTTAAGATTTAACTAGCAAAATTTGATAAAAAAAAATAATTAAATTATACAAAAATTGTTCCAATAGTAATTCTCTAATTAGATGAAACCATATATTAAAAAATATTTATATTAGGCCTCATGATCGTGATCATAAGTCGAGTTGTTCATTTGACTTTTGTCAATTTTTAAAGGCTTAAATTCGTCTTATCTCAAAATATTATCGTGAAGCCAAATGCCACAAAGAAACTAATAATTATCAAAGAAATCCAATGTAAATAATGTTATATGATTCGAAGGTCACACTTGCAGAGGTTTTTACAATGATTGTGACTAGTCTCCACACAACCCAAGGTCACCTGTACCATTAACTATAGGTAGTAGTCTTGAGAAGAGAAAGAAGCAAACAAAACAATATTCCTAGTCTTCACCATCCTTCCTAACTACCGCTTTACTCTTCATGTCCAAGTTAATCAACAATCATTGCCTTTTTTTCCTTAGTTCTTTCGCTCTTTCCACTTTTAATATTCTTTATGCTCTTCCTAACATATAGTATAAAGATCATCTTATATATATATATATATATATATATATATATATATATATATATATATATATATATATATATATATATATATATATATATATATATATATATATATATAAAAAGAAGAACAAGAAGAGTTCATGGCAAGCCTTGTGTTCCGGGTTTTCTTCCCATTCTTTCTTTGTATGATGTTTGTGAATCAAGTTTTCTCTCTTTCACTGCATCATAATTTTTTTTTCTTTGCAATCACATAAAAAGTTAGTAAAGAACCAAGTCAGATGAGAAAAAGGTGGAGCAAATGAGGGGAAGATACGCTCTTTATTTTTTACCACAATAGGGTTTTAGAATCCAAAGCAGTTTCATTTGTTTTTAAGTACAAATTAGTATTTCAATGCAGATTCCAGTCAAGGCAGTAGTTATGATACTACCTAGCACCAAGAAATTGTTTAACTTGAAAAAGAAAATAGAAGACAATTTACACTATCTTGTGAATGAGTACGCATCCCCCATTGTTGCTTGTTAGTCTACTCAACATCAGTTGCTCTCCAGCTGTTCTCTTGGCGTCATTTGAAAGCTGCTTGTGGTTTTGTTCTGGCAGATATAGTATGACCCTCAAACCATCATAGCCTTTTGTCACCCAAAATCTCCATTTATTTAAAATATCTTAATTAATTAGTGCATATCATGCTTCTATATGGAAATCACCATGCTAACTCTTCTATTATATATGTATAACAAATGAACATCAGTTTTAAAATGTGGAGCGCAATATTGTTGTTACTTTAGGGTATACAACTATATATGAGACTGTTGTCGACACCAGTCATAATTGATTAAGGTATAACTGGAATGATATCATGAACTCAAGTTCACTATAAACCCTAGTTAAATAACAAAATAATCATTAAATATGAAATAACATTTTATTTATGATATTAAAAATCTATAAGATAAATATTATAAAATGATCTCAAATATCCAGGTCCTTACAAATATGAATCTGCTTAATTTCTTTTAAGCTATATAAAATTTTGCAACTTTTAAATTTTTTATCAACATAAATATTTCAATATTATTTTCTTAAAAAAATTATCTGTACTTTATTTGCATAAGAAAAATTTAGTTATTATAAAATTTAATTCATTTTACACATCTTTACTATGTTTAACTATTTTCTTAATTTCATTAAAATATTAATTTAATAAATATAGTTAATTTATTAAACATTTTAGTGCAAAAAATATTTTAAAATTTTAATTAATATACCATAAAATAAAAGTTACTAAATAGCTTGTTCTTTATTCGATAAATGTTTTAATAAAGTACCCAACATGAATAAAATATTGTTCTATACATAATTAGGGTTCATGATAAACTTGTTCATGAGATCATTACTCAACCTATAATTGGTTGACCACACCTATTGTATTTCTTTTCATTTTATCATATTTTTTCACGATTTCAATACAACCGTAATTTAAAACTTTGAGACTTGCTATGCAACGGTCATCCAAAACTATCCACAACTTTGCATATAATTTCAAATGGATTTGATTGCAAAGAGTTTATATATATATATATATATATATATATATATATATATATATATATATATATATATATATATATATATATATATATATATATATATATATATATATATATATATATATATCTCACAGTTGTGAGTTATGACTGCAATAAAGATGCATAAATAGCATCGATATAATACACTAACTACCTACTTCATGAATATTTTATACACTTGCCTATAATCTGTTTGATGCCTTCACTCTTGAGTAGCTCATCCATGTCATTTACTCTCTTTTCAGGAATAGTGGCTTTTAAAATGGAATCAAATCTAAGGTGGTTTAAGTTTCTTTATACTGATATGCACTGTTTCTCCATTCTGTATATATCTTCTATATATCAATTTAGTATTACAATGTTAGTTGCATGTGCTAATTAATTTGGTTTATAATATACTTGATTGTGAGCCGAGTTTTTAGTTTCATTTTACATAAAAATTTATAATTGAATTTTAGATTTGGGCCTTTTAAAAATTGACAAAAGTCAGACTTGCTGTGTGTCTAGCAGTCATAAATGTCAAACTGAGAAAATCTTAACCTAGATCCATGAGAAATAACACAAAGACTGGGAAAATAGTTTAATCCTCTATGTAAAGAAGTAATTAACTCTCCCAAAAAAATATGTTATTACGAGAAGGATTACAAATGGTTCACCTGAAAACCCTTTGGATTTGAAGAGTGAAGAAAAGAAGAGACTCATTCAGAAATATAATAAAATTAGATGAATAATTCCGGTAAAGATTAGACACCTAATTGGGAATTTAGAAATTCCAAAATGGTTTGGCTTTTGAAAACCGTTCCTCTTCCTTGCTAGAAGTTGAACTGTGCAATCAGTAGTATGCCAATATTTCTGCAATAAGTAGTGATGAAGGGAATTTTTAGTATTAGTTTAAATTTTAGAAATGAGTGGTGATAAAGGGATTTTTTTTGTTCCGTAAAATCCTTTGTTTCGTCCTGTGTATGCTTCTCTTTAAGTCTTCTTTACAGTATTTATCTCCTAATATTATTAAGTTATTTTCCCTGCATTTAATTGCTTCATGGGCTCATGGATAACTATTTTAGAAGCCAATTATTATTAAGCTTAACAAATTATCCATTACAAAGCTTTGATTTAAAACCCTTCTGTAGAATTCAATGGGTACTACATATAGGCATCAAAATAGATTAGGGTGAATTTTTGTTTTAATCTTCAATATATATATTTTTTCTTAATTTATATCATTCAAAGTTTTACTTTATTATTTTAGTCTTTCAAAGAGTATTGTGTCTTAAAAAACATCCTTACTTTAACTCCATTAGTAGATATATAACAATGTTTATCTTGCCTTGCCAAAAGCTTATGTGGTCAGATGAGAATATTGTTTAAAAAAGCTTTTGGTTTGACCAACGAAGGAATTATGTAAAATACTTGTTTATAGAATTAATGTGAGAACACTTTTGAAGACGTGATAGTTTTTAAAAGACTTAATGAGAAAGTAAAAATTTGATATATCAAATTAAAAAAAATTGTATATTTCAAGAACCATTGCTTAAGATAAAGGTCCTAGGCTCAAATTATGATAATAAACTTCTAAAGTTCTAATCGATTAAAAAAAAACTGGAAAACTTGTCTTTTTTAAAGTTAAAATTTATCTACATTTTATTGAAATTTACAATTATTTCCGAAGAGTCCTGATTTTGTTATGTTTTAGTTAGTGAGTGTAACAACTCCATATATATATATATATATATATATATATATATATATATATATATATATATATATATATATATTTATTTATTTATTTATTTATAAAATTCTATGAAGTCATTACTTCTTTACTTTTAACTATTTAACTTATAATAACATTCAATTAAATTAACCAAGCATAATTAAAGTTTATGAAATACCATTAACACTTATACAATTCTGAATTCACATACACATTATTAATCAAAATATCTGGACAAAAATCAAACACACATAAGTCTACATTTTATTTATCTATATTGACCAGTTCTGGAGATACAAGTGCAAGTGGTTACACTTTCACTGGGATCTTAGCCAACTCAACCCAATGTATGCTAAAAGCTGGTCATAGAGAATATCTACATAACTTAATTTTCTGAATATGATATAAAAATATAGTAAAAATTAAATCCTAATAGATTCAACAATAAATTATAATCATCATCAATAATGCTTGTCACGTCATGTTTATCTGTATAAGTTATAGCAATTATTTTAGGTCACATAAATGCACTTATCTATGCACATAAAAATCATATAGTAATGACATGTATAGCATGAATAACTATTTTCAGAATATTATATGATGGCTATCAACTTATTTTCATATCAAGCTACCCTAGTAAGGGTGAGTACCTTTTACTCTTTGGAACGAGTTTTTCTCTTTCCGTCCGACATAGCATACTTTCTCTTTCTTTTCTCATTAACATAATCATAACCGTTGGTAGGACGTCTCCTACTGGTGCACCACACAGATCGCTATGTGACTGTGCTCATTTCTTTTCTTTTCTCATTAATAGCCAAAAATATGATTTCAATAACAAGTATGTTCATTATACTCACATGCCATAATTTTGCATCAAAATATAATCATTACCAAAAATCGTTAGTAATCATGTCATGAACAAAATCGTTTCAAATATCACTTTAAAATATTTTCATGTCAAAATTACGCACTTAAGATGATAAAAAATTCATGCAATGGCGATGACTATGGCATACACTAGTCATTTATTATTTTCATTTATAAGATTCTTCTTCTTTTTTAAATATTATTTTTCTTTCTCACTAAACAAAGTATAACACTCTCATTTAAAATTCGATTGAGGTGATCTTGGTGTCAATTGAAAGATAAGACAATCCTCTAAAAATCCTTATGTTGAACATTTTAGTGAAATATTAAATAATCGTGATGTTACTAGTCCCCCAAATTCAATGTCATTTCTTCTCATGTAAGTTTAGGCCTCTACTTACTAATCTAACCATATCTCTCTTATACGAACTCCAATTGAGGTGATTCCAAAGCCTATAAAAATCTAAGACACTTATATACAAATTTAATGTTTATCAGTTTTTCAAATTCCTTACTAATTACTCCCAGAAAATCGAAAACAAAAACACTTACATTTACCACAATGAATTCTAGACTGATTATGACATTTACTCATTAATCAGCCATATCTTCCTCATATGGACTCCAAATTAAGTAATGTCAGAGCCTATAGATTTGTGGTAAATATATCTATATTTATTATGTTAAAAATTTCCTTTAATTCCCAACATAATTTGCCCAAAAATTCAAACACAGAAGCATACTTAAGAGATTCTTCCCTGGTTAGCTAGTTTCTAACCTCTGCTTACTAATCTAACCATATGTCCCTCATATTGATTCTAATTTAAATGATTCTAGTGGCTAAATATTCATGAGACATATATCTATATTTATCATGTTAAGTATTTCTTTTAATTTCCTACAAATTTATCCAAGAAATTCAAACACAGAAACGTACCTAACATATTCTTCACTGGTTAACCATTTTATGACCACTACTTACAAAACGAGCAATATCTCCCTCATCGGAACTCCAAATTAAGTGATTCTAGTGGCTAAACATCCGTGAGACATTTTTCATGTTAGCCATTTCTTTTAATTCTTAACCAATTTGTCCTAGAATTTCAAAAACAAAAGCTTCCCTGGTTACTCCGAAAATCCAATTTCCTAATAAAACCTTTCCTAAGGTTTTAATTCGTCATTATATTACGTCCTCTTCCATTTTCTTTCTAATTTACCTCTAATCATATTCCATCAATTTTTCACTACATTCAAATATACAAAATAGCAGCATAAAAATCTTAAAATTTTGCCACCTATAACTATACCTATGCAAAACTTTTCACACCAATCAAAATATTCAAAACATCTATCATATGCAAGATAACATGTAACATGATATAGTAATATTCATGACCAATCATCAAAATAGCAAATATTGTAAATTTCATCAAAATTCTAAGATCAAAATCTCATATAAATGTTAAAAATTTCAAAGCTTTCTTCAAAAAAAGATATTGTTAAACCTACTTAAAGATCTCCCTAACTCATTTAGTAAATTCTTTTTCTTGTTTCCTCTCGAAAGAAATAGTAAGATTCCTTCCTTCCCTTAGCTTTTCTAGCAGCTTAAATAAGATAAGGAGGGTGAGTTTTGAACCCCAAAGATGAAGAAAAATGATGGATTCAAGTGAAGATTAAGTTAGATTACCTTGAGTACTTAGTCCTCTAGATTTCTCCTTCTTTTTCCTTCCTTTTTTCTCTCTTTTTCTCTTTTCCTCACTCTACCTTGCTTCTATTTTTTTTCTCCCTCACTTGGACGAAATTATAATGTTATAAGGGTGGGTTTTGCTTAAATAAACTATCAAGTGGTTCACTTTTCATGATCATGGATCTACCTTATCACAATTAGGATGCACTTGGTTGTTTTTTGGGGGAAAGACAACTCATGTTCTTGTCTTCTTCTCCCTTAGTCAAGATATGCATAGAAAAAAAGGAGATTTGTATTTTGAAAATCATAATAAAATGTTCTTAAGACAAAGGACAAGGTCCATTTGATTTAAGCATTCATTTTCTTTTTCTTTTGTCTCACTCAAGTATGATAGGTTTTCTTTTTTAGGTCGCAAATTTTTAGCCCTTGAGTCTCCCTTGCTTGGCTGAAATTATTTATGTAGGATACAGATGTTTTTTTTATAATGCTATGTATTATTACCTACTTGTTGAAATTATGAATGTAGGATATAGATGTTTTGTCCTAATGCCATGTATTATTACCTACTTGTTGAAATTATGAATGTAGGATATAGATATTTTGTCTTAATGTCATGTGACCTAATCTTGATTATTATTACACTACTATTTTCTCACATGATTCTTATTTTTTTCTTTTTGGATTTGGGCTCATTCTTACCCATTTCCTTTGCTTTGACTGAAATTCTACCTTTCATGGAGGGTTTGATCACATTTTCATGATTTTTGGGCTATCGGTCCAACTTCTATATCCTAGTCTAAGTCTATATTTTATTTCTTACTTGGGCTATCCTATTGACTTGCTAGAAACTCATGTGAACTGGAAAAACTCTATATGAAGTGTCCATAGGTAAAAGTCCAATTTATGGGTGGAGATATTAAACTTAGTAACTCTAACTCTTGAATTAAGAAAAATTACCCTAATCCAATCTTCTTGAAATTTTAAGACCTTTACTTACTTTCCAAAAATTTATCTTTCTTACTCAAAATTTTTTCCTCTCTTTAATATGTTATTTTTAATTTTTTTCCTATTAAATTTTCTCTCTTTACCTATTCCCTTAATGTTAGAAACATTTTCTATGCATAAACATAAGGTGAAGAATTTCTAAGGATTATATTTTCTTAGAAATCTAAAAGTTATCTAATAAATTTTATTTTCTTAATTAAATATTTATGTATCTTTATTAATAAAAAAAATGAAATTAGGGATGTTACATTAAATATTTGTGTATCTTTATTAATAAATGAAATAAAATTAAGGATGTTATAGCGAGCATAAATGTTGTATCGAATTCATAATCTTAATTAATAGAAATGAGAAGATCTTGGGCCCTTTTAACTAGTTTTAAAAATTAATAAGGAATATGTAGATGCAGGCGGAATGATTAATTATAATAATACACTTAATCCTTTATTTATTTTTTTCTCATTATCTTTATAATACAATATATTTGAACTTCAATTTAATTAGAGTAAATTGTTCTTTTCTTCTCATATTAAAAATTACATGGCCCTCCTCCTCTTATTAATGCTACAATTATATGATCCTCCCTTCTATTATGAAAATATACATGCTTGTCTACTTTAAAAATAAAAGCAAAAAACTTTCTCATTTCCTTATTAATATCCTTGTTATATGTCATTTTCTTATATTTTTTTAATGAAAAAATATACAAACATGCCATAAAAATAAAAAAATATATTATAACTTAACCTAAATCAAAACAAGAAAGGAGAGTAATAAAGATCCATTTTTAGCGACAGTTTTTCATAAAATATCGATCATTTTTTACCTCGTCACTGCTACTTATCCACCAAACCATCCCCCCATTTTCTCCTTTTATTGCTGCTTCTTCTCCATCAAACCATTTCACTTCTACTCATCCCTTCCATGAAAACTTGTGAGATTTTCCTTTATGTACTAATTGGTTTTTGTTTATTTTTTCTTGTAATTTTCTTAGACATGATCAAATAATTTTCTCTTCTCTTCACCATTTGTATGTCCATTGGATTCCAAGTGCTTTATATACTTCTCATTTCATCAAGGCCTTAACCTTGACTAGCAAAAGTTTACACTGCTTTCATCAAAGTACCACTATCATTAGCTTGTATAAGAAAACTCTATAAAACCCACTAATAATTCAAGATGAAAATAAGAATTTTGGGATCAAGCACCACTACAAGAAAATCAACTTTCTGTGACCAATATTCTGTAAACTGAATAAGTCGTCACTGAAAACTACCTTTTTGTGACGACCTACATTATTCGTCACTTAAAGGTATAGTTTCAGTTACGACATTGTGTAATCGTCACTGAAAGATTCATTTTTGTGACGACCTTAGAAGTTGTCACTAAAAATATGCTTTCAGTGATTACACAGTCTTCGCTAAAAGCTAAAATCCCTTTTACTTCGAACCCCTCCTTTTTTCTGAACCCACATCTTTGTTTCTTGGAACTCTGTGTGAAATGTGAACCTACTTTACTCTCCTGCTCTCTCTCTAATTAGTTGTGCGGCATTTCTTCGAATCCCACCTCTTGAACCCACCTTTCATCTTGCTCTTGGAATCGATTTGGGGAACTTTAGTAAAAGCATAGACAACATTCTTCTTCTTCAAACCCCACATTGTGAACCCATATTTCATCTTGCTCTTGGAACCTATTTGGTGAACATCAACGAAAGCAGAGTCATTTCCCCCACAACATTTCTTATTCTTCGATCTCCACCTCTTGAACCCCTATTTCCTCTTGTTCCTCGAACATCACTTGATTAACCTCAGTGAAAACACCCTCGATGAACCTCAGTGAAAATACCCTCAAGCCTTATTAAAACACACCTAGCCCCAAAATAGTAGAATGATCTAACCATCTCTTATAATTTCTTGTTCTTCTTCACTTAACGTCATCACTAAAGGCATTGCTCACTTCTCTGGTAGCAATGGTAGCAGCTACAAACGGTGGTCAGTTCTCTGAAGGTTGAAGGGTAAATTTCTTCCTCAACATTTTTCTGTCTAAGGGGTTATGTGGAAATTGGGTAGGGATTTCACTGTATCTCGTCTACCTCAATCTTTTCTCACTCATGGCACATTGCCCCTTCCCCTTGATGATGAGTTGGAATTTTTGTTAAATAATAGTTTTATTTCTTGCATTATTTCTGAAATGCATGAATCTAGTATAGTTTTTTAATTTCTATTTTCAACATTCTGTTTTTGTGCTCTAGTTTGATGGTTCTTGGGTATGGGAGAAACATTTTGTTTTTGGGTATAGGAGAAACATTCTATTATTGTGATATGTGAAGGACTTTTTGTACTTTGTGTTTATGGTTCACGAGTACGGGAGTAGATTAGCATTTTGTTTGATGCGATGAAGAGTCACCCAAGAAAGGCATAATCACTCTAAGTCATTGCTTATTCATTTTCAGGCTTGCTATCTTTAAGTTTTATTGCAAGGATTTGATATCTTAGCAAAGGCATGCATATCTGCGAATGGTTTTTTAAGGGGTTTACCATATTGTAAGTGGATTTGAACCCAAATTCCACCCAAAAAAACCATCTAAACATTATTTAGGATGAGTGGTTATGAAACGCCTGGAATAAGTCTCCAAACATCAAATGGCAACCACATCCTATCAATTTTGTAATAACCCTCAACTAATAAAACTTTTGAAGGTTAAGTACAAATCATTTGAAACAAAGAAAGTTGAGAACAATGTAAAATTTTAGAGCGTTTCTGACCTTTTCTTCTGACCTTTCGTCACTCATATAAGAATAACTCTCTCATATAAAATCTAATTTAAGTGATTCCAATTTCTAATGAAAACGAAGACATATATCTACAACTTTGATGTTGGAAACTTTTGCAAATTCCGTGAATATGATAGTGAGAAGAGGCAAAAACCGAAGCGTAGTGTGGTCTGGACCTGTGCTCACTATTTTATGCATAACTCATTCATATGAACTCCAAATTAGGTGATTCAAGTGGCTACGGAAAGCTAAGAGAAAGGGCTACAACTTTCATGTTGGACATTTTGTCAAATTCAGCAAAATGTAGTTCGCCGCGGCGAGAATGATGCGGCATTTTCCCGAGAGCATGAGTTTTCTGGTTTGGAATCTGGTTGCGGCGAAAATCGCGGCTCGCCGCGGCGAGAATGAGTTCGCCGGCGGCGAGATTCGTCAGATAGTTTTTTTTTGCGGACCCCCTTTTCCTTCATTTCTCTTTCATCTAAACCCTAACTCTCTCTCTAAAATGTTTCTCAAACTTCTCTCTAAGATATCTCATCATCCGGACGTCCGATTTGAGCAAGCAAGGTACCGTTGGACTCGTGGGAAGAAGAGATACAAATCCCACCGATCAATTTTGCCGAAAAGTCATCGGAAGGTCACTGGAAAATTGCGTGAATAGTACCTCCAAAGGTAAAACTCCGTTTAATCGCGTTTTAGGCTTCGTTTTACCAAACTTCTTTCCATAGATAGTCTTAGAATTAGTTTCTATGTTTTCTAGGTTGTTGAGCCATCACGAGGTGAAATTCTCGTTGTTGGACTCCTAGTAAGGTGAGTGGGTTTTTCATACTATAGCGCATATTTTAGGAATTTGATTTATAACTCTCTCGTATGATTTTAACTAGTTGGAATGTATGTTAAATTGTTTTACCGCTTTGAAAACCAATATGTTCCAACCATGTTAGAAATTGTAAATTTCAATCCTAGTTGAACCCTAGGTATGCAGGGCAAGCATCTAGACTATTAATTCTCCATTTGAGCTAGATTTATAGAAATGCGAACTTAGTCATATAGAAATGAACTAAGTTAGCCATGAAGTGATTTGATGCATGATAAGCATCTATGTAACGTCTATGGACGATCTATGTTTAAAAAGGGAAAGTTTATGATTTTAAAGGTCTCCATGGGAATTCATGGATGAGACATATTTTAGAACAGAATTTTATGCATGAAAAGAGCTAGATGGAGAATTATAGCTTTATTGTAAAGTTATTGAAATGTTTTTCCTTTAAACTCTTTGAATAGCATATTTCAAATGTTTTCTATTGGAGGGACCCTTTTAGATCACTGTTAGCTAGCCGCAGGTAGTGCTAGCCCTGGTGCACCATGATCATGTTAAGGTTTCGGCCTAGGATACTGTGACGGGCATATGACTGCCTAAGACACAGGGATTTAGGGTAGACTTATGTCTATGTCTACAGTGATTGCCATACCCATTGCTATGTGCTTGGGGACCCATTGCTATGTGCTTGGGAAATTTAGGGTAGACTTATGTCTATGCCTACAGTGATTGCCATACCCATTGCTATGTGCTTGGGGAAAATTTAAGGTGGACTTCCTACAGTGATTACCCCTCCCTTGCTATGTGCTTGGGGAAAATGATGATCTGTCAGGAAAGAACTCCAATAAACTAGTGCATTTTTCTTAAAGATTAAATATTTCTAAAATACCTCATTCATCATTGTTATTGCATAAATATCTTTATTTCTTACTTACCATGCATAATTGATTTGCTTTACAGTTACTTATTTAATCTTGTTTTATCTTTTGAACATACATTTGAATTGTTTAGTTTTTTTTAATAAATTATGGTTAAATGCTTAATGTTTCAATTATTAAACTTATTGTGAAACACTCGTGTTTGGTTTGCCCTGTTTCTGTTATAGTATGATTTATCCATTCACTGAGATGTGGTAATCTCACCCCTCTTCTGTTTTCTCCCCACAGATAGTCAAAGAAACACTGATTCAGCTACAGCTCCATAGGAGGCTAAATATAGCATTGGTGAGCCCCAGTTTGAGCAAGACTCCATTGTATTGGTTGTATAGTTTAAGTTTATGTCTAGTGTATCTCCATGAACTTACAGGCAGGATCCTCGCTTCTTGTGTTGTTTGAAAAATGGTTTTAAGTTTTACAACAATGTTTGTACTATGAGGCCATGGGCCAAGTTGAATCAAGGATGTTGGATTCATGATATATATATATATATATATATATATATATATATAGTATTTTCTTATATTGGATGTGGCGTATGTGGCCAGTTATATTTATTATGTACTCTGGATTGTATGCTGGATGTTTGTGCATGCTATGTGTTAGGCTTACGGTTAGGGGGAAACCCTTATGCCGTGCCGGTCATGTGTTCCATCATTTGGGGCCATGACAAATTTGTTCAAGGGTAATAATTTAGGATATGTTTAAGAGGAATAAACTTTAGCAAAAACTTCATATACTTAGGAAATGGATGTTTAAGAGGAATAAACTAACAATATTCAGTTAGTCTAGTTACAATGACTAAAATAGTGTAGACCCCTTAACTTTTGAAGGAGTCCACAAATAAAGTCTACTGGGATATCTTCCTAAACATGTGTAGGGATAGGTTATAGTTGTAGAAGACTAGCATAATTCATAGCCAAATACTTGTTCCAGTAGCATATTCATAATAAGCTACACCTTTTTTAACATAAATTTTCCAACCTTCCTATAACAGTATGTTAGAGCCCTTCTTGTAAGTGTGAAGGTGTGTAGTTCACCCAATAATTTTGGAAAGAAACGAGAATTTTTGCATAAACTAAACTTGAATTGTTAAGCAACCTCCTTTGAGTAAGGCTAAAACTTAGGTGACTAGATATGTGAAGAAGAAAATCTTGAACAATTGTTGCTAGTTTCTGATCATTGGTTAATTCTTAAATTTCTTTAATTGCCACTACCCGAAAATGAGATAAAGCCATTAATTCTAGATGTGTTTCAAACTTTCTAGATAAGGCATATTTGACCTTACTGTCACACCTTGGTTGATTTTAAAGTCTCAGTATAATTTTTGTTAGCAAATAATGAGACCCCCAAAAGTAATACATAAAATGTAATATGGTTGATTTTGAAGTCTCAATATAATTTTTCTTGCAATTGTTTAATTTGGTTTTTACCTTGATATTTAGTGTTTGTTTGTTTTATTAAGTTGATGAGTTCTTGTATGCAATTGTCAAATCACATGTTCGGTTCCACTTAGCTTGCTATGTGCAAATTTTGTGCATTAATCATTAGTTTTGTGGCACTTGTGTAGAGTAAGGATTTTGGTACCACCTTGTAGAACCAAAACATTAAATTCTAGTATACTGGATCCTTGAAAGTGCATATACTATTCTAGAAAATTCTACACACTAAGTGGGTATTGGTGCATTTGTGATTAGTGACAAACAAGAGGTATTTTTCCACATTTAATCAAAATGTTGATTTGTTGCATAATCAAGCTTACAGTTTATTGTAAACACTCCCTTATAGTTTGAGGGCTATGTTAAATCTTGTTCCTTTCTCATGGTAATATGTTATCACCATTTGGGATGAAAAAAAATGTTGCATATGGTTAAGGCTTTTGAAGAAGCACTTTTTTATGTTGCAATTCATCCAAAGGGAGGACTAATATATTTAAATTGTTTTAGGGAAGTGAAAGGAAAAAATCATAATGCATCTTATATGTTCATAGAAATAACTTGATTTATTGACTTTGTCTTTGCTGTTTGTTCTTTCTGTCTTTGTACTCTAACTTCATGAGTTTAAATTAAAAAGAAAAAAAGAATATGTTTCCCCCCATTGTTGCTCTTATATTTGGGTGGATGTAAATTATCTTGTGCTTCCTGATTCAATTTCATAATGTTCATTAGGTAGTCTTTCACCCTCAAAATTCTTCATAAAATTCCATCTAAGTTTGTCATTTTTGGTTTCTGGCTTAAATTCTCCTTATTCCTGAATGTTCATTCGTTTGAATTCTGGTTTCTAGTTTTACCATCTCAGGTCCTAGTGGTCTTGAAAAAAGTTGTCATTTTTGGGGAACTGGAGTATGGAAGTTCCCAACTGGAGCTGTTGATTAGGTATCATGGGTATCTTTCTCACTATAGTGTATGAAGCTATGTTTTGTGCATAGAATCCACTCATTCAATGACTAATACAGGGAGAAGATATTTGTGTAGTAGGAGAGGTCAAAGAAGAAAGAGGAGTAAGAAATCTATTTGTGTTATCAATATTAAATGTGGCTAGTCCTCAAATCATTTATTTATAAAGTGTAGATGAAGTTTGTCATTGTAACTATATGCTTAATACGTCTAAGTTCTGTAAATTTTTAGGTTGACAAAGTTTGTGGAAATATTAGCATTCAGGTAACAAGTTTGCATAAAAATTTATCATTTCTTGTCCTTATGCAGAACCTTCAATTAATTTATATGGAGGCCTTCCACTAAATTATGTATTGTCTAGTTTTCTATTAGAACATATTTTTGGTTTTTACTATTCGAAGTTTATTATAGGATTCAGTTTTTGACTTTGAACACCAGTAATTAGTGTATTGCTTTCCCATCATTTCCATCTTAGAACCTGCTAAAGAAAACTATGTACTGTACTAAATATCAGCCATCTGAACATCACCTGCAATCTCTTGTGCTATAATACTTGCATCAGCCACTAGAGAATCAAGAAGGGGTAGATTTTCTTGCATTTCCAAAACCAATTAAAATACGTAGTAGTGATATAATTTGACATCAATGAATCATATTAAGTTAAAAATTAAAGAACTAAATTAGCCTTCTAGTTTTACCCAACTTTGTTTTTTTAATCTATCATGCTTGATTAATTAGCAAAACAAATTATTCTTAATGTGTCCAATTATTTATTTCATTTTTATAAACTAGTATACATGTTAGTACTTTTTATTTTGACGATAGACAAAAATTTCAAATATTTTTAAGTGTATTAATCCAATGAATTTTGATCTTCTAGTAAAGAAAGAAAAAATATAATAATAAAAGCTAAAAGCTTTTTGAAAATTGAAAAAAAAATTGTAGCTACTCTTTTGAAAATTACTCCTTAACTTTATTTTTTAATTCCTTGGTGGTATACAACAAAATTTCTAGAAGAAAAATGTGGCTGGAACTAATATTTAAATCTCCTCAACAACTCCAAACAATGTCAACCTCACATTAGAATCATTGGATTCATCATAGAAGCAAGTTGGCCCAAAATGCTGAGCTAAAAAACTGAAGAACTTTTTGAATCACTTGAGCAAAAATTAAAAAGTAGCACTTGTGCATTAGAGGGAGTCAAAGGGATCTTCAACAATCATATCTTAAATTTATTTATTGAGAATTAAAAAGACTGCAGGTGATGTTTTGCCACTATTGAAAAAAATAGGTAATCACGAGATTACCTAAATAATATTGTTAATTGTTTTATAAAAAAATGGTATTAAGTAATTGAGGCCATGATATATATTTTTCTTTATTAAAAGGAAAATATTTCGTTCAATTGTTTAGTTGTTTGCTAATAAAGCTCTTTTATTAATTTTAGCACAAGGGGTACATCATATTAGCAACAAATTTAGTATATTTTGCATGCTTGGTCTACTTATATAAAAAATTTTGGTAAGTGTCTCTAGCTTTGATAATTATCTAAAAGTATATAAAGAAGAATAGAAATACTGACAGAGTCAGAAGTGGGGAAATCTAGCTATTTCCTCTCAGCATAGTGGTACATTTTGGTAACTTTTAAATTTTAAATTTGTGGTAACTTTTTTATTTTGAAATTTTAGATGGAATATATTTGATAGTATCCATGTTTTAGTCATTATTGACATTTTCATTAAATTCGAAGAAAGATGATTACCATTACAAAGTGGTTCACATTCTTTTTGAAATAGAACCAAAACCAATAGGTTATGGTTCACTTTATTTTTGGAATAGAATCAAGGCCAACTTTGAAGTACTAGAATTACCAAGTGGTTCATTATTTAGCAAATTTGTATATTAATAGGACTTTGATGATGGCTAGTGGATGGTTTCCTATTGAAGAGCATAACATAAAATTTTTCATCCTTTTTAAGTCTAAGGTTGTAGGCCCTCATTCTAGTATGATAGCTATACTATTCTGTTGAAACCTTATCTAGAGTTCCAAACCAATGGTTTGAACTCATTTCTTTTTTGGATCATATGCAAGACCAGTGATATTGCATGCTCTCTTACATAACAAGTTTTCTTCCTAAGATTATGATAAATGAACGTTGTAATGCCCCCAATTTAAAGGCACGTGAAACAAACATTTTTTTTTTCTGCAATCAGATATTTACCATAACAAGCATAGCATTATTCTTTGTCATGGAAATAACTACATATAGGTTCCCTCGTGTATACACATTATACAGACCAAATTATAAATACCAAAGTAACAGCAGAAATAGGGATCCTGTTTGTGGCATTTAGAGCATACTCTAGAGTACTAGTACACTATAAATCAAAATCTACGAGTCCTAGAAATAAAGTAGGTTCACCTAGGGATTATGTCATCTAGCTGATCAACTATCTGAAGGGGAGGGATTAAACTCTGTATTCTTATATGAAAAATGTAAAAATATCATGTAGTGAGTTTGATAACTCAGTAAGCAGATAATACCTCCTATGACCTCTTAGGTCAGCATATGGATGTACTCATGTTTTAAAATTTGTAACATAGAAAATATAGTTCAAAAGTACATTCATATGGAACCCGTATTTCAAATATTCTTAAATCAAAGGATATTCAGATATTCAAAACTATATTCAGTACGGTTTGATCATTAAATAAATGTTGTTATGCATTAAAATATTTCACATGAAAACATTAGGAGGATTTCATATCAGAACCATAAAATATTTTCAAGCACACAGCAAGGGATAATGTTATGTTTAGTTGTATAAGCTACAATAAAATATTAAACTTTTGATATAAAGTCATAACTTTTGTTGATGTATAATTAACATACTATATATACATTGCAAATATACTCTTTTTACATAATGCTCAAGCATGTTACAATTCTCAATACACTCAATTCACTCATTTGCTATATGCATAGTGACAGATCGACTACAGTCACAATAAATGATCAGAGAATGTGAGTTCATCACCTATATGCCTCCTCACATTACCACTGTCATCCGGTTAGAGTGGCCCTCCCTTGACTCACTTAGGTTAATAGGACGTCCCCTACTCAGTACCTTCACAAGCCATACAACCCGTCGATATTCATCAATACATATAAATACATACATACACACACACACACACACACACACACACACACACACACACACACACACACACACACATATATATATAAATTCATATTCATCGAATGCAATGTATAATTATCGAGCAACTCGCCATGAGCTTTACGCTTGCCATTCAATTATAATCAGCAACTTAATAGTTTTAAAAATCAATGCCTCATGCACATAATATTCACTTTACCAAATAACGATAAATATATTTAGAACCACATATTCAAAGAGTTTCAAAATCTATTTATAAAACCATACTCTTCTTAAACTATGTGCCAATTCGTAAGCAAAATAAATATTTTAATACATTTCAAAAATTTATGATAGCATAAATAATTTGTAAACATAAATAATTATACATTTTAAGTTCAAGATGAGCATGGGATAAGTCATAGAAAGAATTATCTATTCATAAGGTAAGCCTCCGATTGGATAGCCCTAAAATACACTTTTTTAATCCGAATTTGATCAATTAGACCTAAAAAATGTGTCTGGAGGGTCCAAAAACTTTAGAAATGACTCTAGAATCGTGAAATTTGGCCTCTGAGAGCTTGATCAACATTAGTCAAACTATTGGGTACTATTCTCGATCAGAAAATACTATTTACCACCAAAAATCACTATTCATATGGGTCGAATTTACTGTTTATGACACACAAAAAGTTGTAAAATGGCCGAAAAATGTCCTATCCTAAGGTTTATCTAGCTCCTGAATTTATTTACAGTGTCAGATTTTCAATTTGAGGTTTTTAAATAAGAGTTTCAGAGTTTATTTTTTTCTAAAATTTTTTACTTTCGATTTGTGGCGATTTTACAGCTGATTTGAAAAATTGTTTGGCCAAAATCGTAGTACTCTCCGTTTTGAATCCAATGGTACTCTTAGTTTTGAGATCAGAGACCAGTAGGCACTCTAGATCTAGAGAGAGAACATGGAGGAGAGAAAAATACTATTCACATTATTTACGAAGGTTTCTGATTATTCTTACACTGCGTCTCTTCCCTTTTTCTTTTATTTATTTATTTATTATTATTATTATTTAATAATTAAATATTAAAAATTTATTATTATTTTTTGATTATATACATATAAATACTATTTTTCATCCTAAAATATCTCAAAAATTTCTACAAAATTATATTATTGCAAAACTTTAGTTGCACTCTTAAATCATGACTTTTGTTGATAAAAATTTTAATAAAACAAATCACAAAATAAATATCTTTATGCATAATAAAAGAAAGAATATTTCTAAAAGTAAAACAAAAATTTATTTATCTTAAGCAAAACAAAAATCA
Organism: Gleditsia sinensis; assembly: GCA_037074535.1. Lineage (NCBI taxonomy): Eukaryota > Viridiplantae > Streptophyta > Magnoliopsida > Fabales > Fabaceae > Gleditsia > Gleditsia sinensis. Next base: position 53,586,333 of record CM073463.1, on the reverse strand, counting down.
CTTTAATTAAAAGTATATTTGATTTTAGCAAAATATTATTATTTAAAAATTATGGGATATTACAAACGTGATCTTAACTACCTCTTTGTATTTATCTTTCTCTAATAGTTTTGGAAACATGTGCCCAGTTTTTGTACATTTGACAACATGATCCTATTTTATTTCAGCACTATATATACACTTTATTTTGTCTAAATACTTTGTTATTTTTCTTTTCCAATTGCTCACTTTGACTATGGCCAAAATTGTAGGAAATTTAATGGATAAGAGTTGGTTGAAAATTGGAAATAGGGCTTATTGAAGGTACATAAAAGGGGTGGATGAATTTTTTGAGTGGGTATACAGTCAACCGAGGGTAGGCAGTAGAATTAGGTGCCCATGTAAACAATGTAGAAATATGGTGTTCAAGGTTAGATATGAAGTACGATTTGATATGTTAAAGAATGGTTTTTAGAAATCTTATGAGGTTTAGGATCGCCATGGAGAAGTTGCAGGGAAAAATTCATATCCCATTAATGAAGGGAATGCTTATTTAGAAGACTTTGTTGAGGTGGATGATATCACTGAAATGATACATGATGCATATAGAGTTGAAAACACAGAGGAGATGAATACTAATGTAGAAAAAAATGAAGAGCCAAATTTTCATGCAAAAAAGTTTTATCAATTACTACAAGATGCCAAAAAAAGTCTATATCCAAATTGTGATAAGGTGTCAAAATTATCGTTCATCGTTAAGCTACTTAATTTAAAGTGCCTTAACCATTGGAGTAGTAATGTGTTTTAAAGTGTCAAATTTTCCATCTCTTTTTATGAAATAATGTGTTAGGAAGGGTCAAAAGGAATTAAACGGATCACCTTTATAAGTATAATTATAAGTAATAGAGAAGAGAATTCTCAATTTAGAGAAAAGTCTTAAAGGATGAAATGATAATTTCTTCACTTTTAGGGCTAGGACAGAGCAGCAAGAGGTGGAATGAGGAACCATGGAAAGTGTGACACAAAAGCTATGTGGAATTTGACTCAAGAGAATATTAAACACTTGGCTAAATTCCACTAAACCGAACAAGGCCTTAGTGAACGGTATGGTTACATTTTTATGGCATGGCATTTTTGTAATAGTTAGAAGAAGGGAGGGCCTTAGTTAGATGGGGGAAGCTTCTAGGAGAAGCTTTAATTGTTTATTGTTGTTGTTGACAAGGGGAAAGGGTGTTGACCAAAAGCAAGAAAAGAAGGAAGACTCACGGCGCAAGGAAGAAGAAGGAGGAGGAGAAAGAGAGGAGAAGAAGAAGGAGAAAAAGGTGAGAAATGGACCCTCTAATTTTGTTTTGGTGCTCATAAATCTTCATGAAGCTTTCTAATGATGAGAAATTTGTAGTTTTATGATTGGAAGGGAGAGAGAATCAAGCCTAAGTTAGAGAGAGAAAGATACTAAAGGACGAAAGAAGGTAAGATTAACATCCACTTTTCTTGATTCTTGAGTATGTACAAATATGTGGAAGCGATGGAATAAATGTATCATGGTAGGGTTGCATTGATGAGTTTTATGATGGGTTGTGTTTGCTTTTCATGAATAAGAGTGAGGGAGATTAGTAGGAGTATTTATGAGGGGTGAATTATGGGGGTTATAGCTCTTGAAATTTGAGGGAAAATGCTGCATTTAGCTTGTATAACATGTCTATGATCTATATATTGGTTGGCTTTTCTAATTAGTGGTAGTTTGGAAGTATGGAAGGGAAGATATGTATATTCACGTCCAGAGCACTGACGTGCTTCGTGGCACGGCTAAGCCGTGTTTTGGACGGGATTGGGAAAACGCTAGAGTAGGGCACAGGTAGGGCACGACCATGCTTCATGCTGTCTTAGCTCGAAATTGCTTGTTTTTTTTACTCTAATTGAATTCTAATAATAAGCTAAGAAGTAGAAAACTAAAATTAGAGATTTATGACCTATAAATGGGTGTAACATAACATTGTTTTGCCTTAGTTTTGCTACACTCCTCTTGTATAAGCCATGAATTTCATTATAGTGAAGGGTTAATGGATATATGCCATAAAGAAAGTGTTAATATATGCATGTTCTAAGATGACCTGCATGATTGAGATGATTGAGAGACATGACACATGCATGAGAGTTATGATGGGCATGCATATGATGTGATTGACATTTTGATGTTGATAAAAAATGGCTGTATATTTTTGAAAGATATATGAGATGTTAGGAGGACCCTTTCTGAAGCAAGGTGACCTGACGACATGCGGCATCTTGCTGTGTTAAGGGGACTAACGAATATTTTGGGATGACCTTTACCGAACCAACGTGGCCCGCTGACATATGGCACCTTGTAGAGGTAAGGGGACTAAGTGGTCGTTGGCTGTGATATGGTACCAAGATAGGGAACGCCCTATTAGCTTAGAGTGGCCAATGCGTGAAGGGTCGCTCTGAATAGGAACCCAGTGATGGGTGAATAGCGAAAGGGAGAGGCTGACACTACCCTGTGGTTGGAAAAGATGGAAATTTTAGATAATTAGTCACTATGGAAATAAATGTGCCTGCATGATATTGATGCATAACCTGTTAATTATGAATGGACGATATTGATGCATAACTTGCCTACTGAACATGCAATGCATTCTTATTGTCTCCTTGTACTTAAAGAGAAAATGTTTTCTATAGCTTATACAGCTAGACATCACACGTGAATTTTTTGGTATGCGTTATTTTTGGGTGTTAATCTTATTGGGATTTATTCTCATTATTTTCTTTTGGATTTATTGACATGGATGAATATCGACGGGTTGTATGGCTTATGATAGTACTGAGTAGGGGGGCCCTATTAGCTTAAGTGAGCCAAGGGGGGCCGCTCTAACCGGGTGATAGTGGTAATGTGAGGAGGCAGATGGGTGATGAACTCACATTTCCTGATCAATTACTGTGATTGTAGTCGACCAGTCACTATGCATATAGCAAATGAGTGAATTGAGAGCTGTAACATGCTTGAACATTATGTAAAAAGAATAAATTTTCAGTGCATATATAGTATGTTAATTATGTATCAACAAAAGTTATGACTTTATCTCAAAAGTTTAATATTTTACTTTAACTTATATAGCTAAACATAACATTATCCCTTGTTGTATGCTTGGGAATATTTGATGGTTCTGATATGGAATCCTCATATTGTTTTCATGTGAAATATTTTAATGCAGAACAACATTTGTTTAATGATCATACCGTGCTGAATGTGGTTTTGGATATCTGAATATCCTTTGATTTGAGAATATTTGAAATACGGGTCCCATATGAATGTACTTCTGAACTGTATTTTCTATGTGATAGATTTTAAAACATGAGTACATACATATGCTGACCTAAGAGGTCATAGGAGGTATTATCTACTCACTGAGTTGTCAAACTCACTATACGTTATTTTCATATTTTTCATATAAGAATACAGAGTCTAATCTTGCAGATAGGTGATCAGTTAAGTGACATATTCTCTGAGTGAGTTTACATTGTTTCTAAGGCTCACAGTTTTTGAATTATACTGTGTTTGTATTCTAGAGTGTGCTCTGAATGCTATAGGTAGGATCCTTGCTTCTGTTGTTACTCTAATATTTATAAATTTGGTCCATATATTATGTATACATTAGAGAACCTATATGTATCTATTTCCATGACAAAGAATAGTGTTATGCATGTTATGGTAAATATCTTATTGCGAAAAAAAATGTTTTTTTATGTGTCCATAAATTAGGGGTGTTACAAGTTAGTATCAAAGCATTAAGTTTTCTTGTGGCTATCGGAGCAAAGGATTCTTTAGTAGAACCTTTAGTATGGATATGAGCTGAGCATATTTATACTTCAGGTGCTGCTGAGTGATTCTATAGGATTTCAATTTCCTTTCTATTCCAAGTTTGCTAAATTTCTTAATATTAGATTGATAGAATATTTTGGGTTAAAAAGTATATATGGGTCAATTTCTACTTGAAAGTGTATGGGATATGCATACTAGATAATTTAAAAAATTGAAACATATGCCTAATACGACTGTTTCTAAATGTGATATCCATTGTACTAGATTGCCTAGATAAGGTAGACTTTGATGTGATACTGAGAATGGATAGGTTGGCATCATGTCATGCCATTTTGGAATGTCATATTAAGGTGATTAAATTCAATATTGTTAGAGAATCTTCTTTTTGATACAAGGAGACCATAATGAAGTATCCAATGATTTAATTTCAGTTTTAGTAGACCATAAATTATTATAAAAGGTGCTCATGATATTTGGCAGTGATGAGAGATGTTGATATAAAGTACACTAGTGTTGATTAAGTTCTAGTGGTTAGGAAATTTCTTGATGTGTTTACTGAAGAATTTCCAGGATTACCCCTGAAACGTAAAATAGAATTTGGTATTAATTTACTTTCTACAACCCAACTAGTATCTATATCCCTATATAGAATGATATCGACTGAACTTAAGGAATTAAAAAATAGTTACAAGACTTGTTAGACAAGGTATTTATACGTCCAAGTACTCTTCTTGAGGTGCTCTAGTCCTATTTGTGAAAAAGAAGGATGGATCACTGCGGTTATGCATAGATTAAAAATAATTGAATAAAGTGATAGTGAGTAATAAATACCCATTATCTCATGTAGATGATTTGTTTGACCAACTATAGTGCGCTTAATACTTAAAAAAAATTGATTTGAGATCTGAATATCATCAATTAAGGATAAGAGAAGAGGATATTCCAAAAAATGGTTTTAAGACTCAGTATGAGCACTATGAATTTTTATTGATGTCATTTAGTTTGACAAATACCCTAGATACATTTATGGACTTTATGAATATAGTACTTAAGCCATTCATGGATCAAATTGTAAATATATTTATTGACAATATATTAGTATGTTCCAAGAGCTTAGAGGATCATAAGCAACATTTGAGGATAATTTTACAAACTCTAAGGGAGTATAGTTCCCAAGGATGGTATCCAAGTAAACCCTAAGAAAATAAAAGTGGTACAACAATGGCTACGTTCTACTACATTTAAAGATGGAGATCCAAATCCAATTTACGCTTCATGCAGTTGTCTGCCATCTAATCTATTTGATCCATAATTGGATCAGATACATGAATAAATGCCTGTAAAGCATCAATCAACTCCTCAGTATTTGAAGCCGAGATGAGAATTCGTCATGGTGAGTGTTAGATAAACCTTTGTTCCACAACTTGATCAAGAAAAAACAACATACCATCAAATAAATGGTTAACATTTAACAAACTGATAAAGGGGAAATTTGAGTGTTTAATGGTTATATTTTATCCCCTAATTAGTAGTAAACCTGTAATTATTTCCCCGCATTTGGTTATGCTTTGCTCTGGATACTGCTTTGGTTTGTTTTATGTTTTTAGGAGAGCAAAAGAGGCCAAGAAGAAAGGGAAAACACCCATGAGAAGTGCCATATGGACTTGGAACAAGATGAGGAGGAAGCAAGGAGGAAGCCCACCAAAAATCAGCAAGAAAGGAGCATTGCAGCCCCCAACACGGCTAGGCTGTACTTGGTGGCATGCAACACGGCCAGGCCGTGTTTTGTGCAAGAAGCTGCAGAAAATCCCAGAAACCCACCTGAAGCACAGCCAGGCCGTGTCCTGGGACACAACCATGCTGCGGGTCTGCGAACACCGTATTTTTTAGGGTTTTGGCCGCCCAAACTGATATATATCAAAGGGGATATGCAGCAGACCGAAGAGAGACGCATTGTGGCTCATTTTTACTCAGTTTTAGGCTTAGGAAACACCTTAAGATAAAGTTTAGAGTAGGATTAGAGTTTACTTTCATGTTCTTAGCTTAAATTTGACAGCAATTCAGCATTGTATTTCATTCTCCATCCAGGTTTTATCTTTCTATCTCTGCAATCCTCTCTTTTCCAACTTTTTCTCTTGGTTTGTATTGGATATTGATGATTTACTTAATGATTATGCCTTTGATTTATCTTTCTATTATGCTTGAGTAGAATTGATCTAGGGTTTTGGTAACCCACTTATGATATGATGATACATTGTGCTAATTGAACTATAAGAACCCTAATTATGTTATCCATGGTTAATTAGGATTAGCTATTATGCATTGGTTATATGAGTTGATGAATGTTTGGCCAATATTTATCACGTCTTAGGATATTAGTTGATGGACTGAAAGGTGAAAACTAATACCTGAACCTAATAGTTAATTAGGGATATCTTAATCACGAAAGTAGTTTAAGGCTCTCTAGGAATGAATCAATTAATGGGCACGAGAAAACAGATTAATTGTATTCCATGGTTGGCATAGAACTTAATGGACCTAGGTTGAACTAAGAACCACGAAAGTAGGTAATTGGATTAACCTAGGTACGATTAGTAACGCTTGAAAGAGGTTGCTAGTTAATTAAGGATAAACCATCCCCAATAACTTAGATAACTGCAATTAGAGGTATAAATTGGATGTTGAATATTATAAGTGTGGTGAACTGTAACCTTAGGTTTGTTTAATTGGTTATTTTCTCGTTTAATTATGACACAGTCTCTAATCAGATTACATCGATTTAGATAGCATATTTTGTATAATTCTAGTAATTGACATTGTTCTCTGTGGGATACGACCCGTACTCGTCGGACTAGCTACAGCTACGCCGTGCACTTGCGGTAATTAGTAAAACATACATACAAGTTTTTGGCATTGTTGCCGGGGAACAAAGTCAATATTAGATATTTTACGAAATTGTTAGACTAGATCACTTTTTTTTTTGCATAATTTTCTTTTGCTGATTTTTGCTTCTTTTCTTCCTTTTTAGGTGTGTAGCTATTTTATGCGAAGAGGCCACAGACTCTTTGTTGAATTTGACCCTGAGATTGAGCGCACCCTACGGAGAAGAAGAAGAAGACATCAGTAAGAGAATTCTGCACCTACCATGGGGTAAACAGATAACCGATCTCTCAAGGACTTTACCGCCCCAGACACTCATGGCCTTAATCCTAGTATCGTCAGACCAGTTGTAGAGGCCAATAATTTTGAGCTGAAGCCTTCTCTCTTGCAGATGGTTCAGCAGAACCAATTTGGAGGGTCACTTACTGATGACCCTAATCTCCATCTCTCTGTGTTTTTAGAGTACTGCGACACCCTGAAGTTGAATGGGGTCTCCTCAGATGCTATCAGGTTAAGACTATTCCCTTTCTCACTGAGGGATAAGGCCCATGCATGGTTGCACTCTCTTCCATCAGGGTCCATCACCACTTGGCAACAACTTTCTCAAGCTTTCTTGGCCAAATACTTCCCACCGAGCAAGACGGCCCATCTTAGGGACCAGTTCACTACTTTTGCTCAGAAAGATGACGAATCTTTATATGAGGCTTAGGAGAGATTCAAGGAGCTCTTCAGGGTATGCCCACATCATGGGCTAAAAAAATGGTTAATAGTCCATACATTCTACAATGGACTAATTTACAGCACCCGGATGTCTGTGGATGCTGCAGCTGGAGGAGCACTGATGAACATGACAGTTGATGAGGCTTATGAATTAATTGAAGACATGGCTCAAAACCATTACTCTTGGTCTAGTGAGAGGCAGCCCAGAAAACTAGCAGATATGTATGAAGTAGATGTGTTTGATAATCTTACTTCTAAAGTTGATGCGTTGTTTCAGAAGCTAGATAAGTTGAGTATCAACACTGTTGGCTCTTCTCCGTCATCTTCTTGTGAGATTTGCAAAGGTGTTGGTCATATGATCAATGAATGCCAGTTCGGAAATCCTCACTGCATTACATACAACCCAGGCTGGAAAAATAACCCAAATCCCCCTTACAAGCAGAATGCAAGTCAGCCTCCTGGATTTCAAAATCACAGGCCATTTAATCCTTCTCCTCCTCCTCAGCCAAAGTCAAATTTGGAGGCTCTGATGGAGAACTTCATCTCCACACAAAGTAAGCAGAATGATGAATTCAGAGCCCAGAACCATTCTATGAATGAGGCTATTAAAGATTTAGCCTCTAAGGTAGACTCGCTTGCTACTCATAGAAAGATGTTAGAAACCCATATAGTACAGCAGGCTAGTCTATCTAACAGGAACTTTGGCATACTTCCAGGCCAGGCTGAGAACCCCAGAGAGCATTGCAATGCCATTACCTTGAGAAGTGGTAAGCAGTTGGCTGAATTTGAGAGAAGTGGGGAGATACAGAAAAATGAACCTCAGGCTGCATTTGACCAAAAAATAGAAGAGGAACCAGAAGAAGAGGAAAAGAAGGAAGAAGAGCCAAAATATGTAGCTCCTGAACCATACAAGCCGCAAATTCCTTTTCCTCAAAGGTTGGTTAGGGCTAAGTTAGAGAACCAGTTTGAGAGATTTCTGGATGTGCTGAAGAAGCTTAATATTAATATCCCATTTCTAGAAGCCATCTCCCAAATGCCATCTTATGCAAAGTTCTTGAAAGAGATCCTCTCAAACAAGAGGAAAATTGAAGAGTATGCTGTGGTGGCATTAACAGAGGGATCTAGTGCTTTAATTCAGAATAAGCTTCCTCAAAAGCTTAAGGATCCCGAAAGCTTCTCTATTCCTTGCTCTATTGGAGATATGAAGATTGACAGAGCCTTATGTGACCTTGGAGCAAGTGTCAGCCTCATTCCTCTCTCGATGTGCAAAAAGCTTCAGATGGGTGACTTGAAGCCCACCACCCTTTCCCTTCATTTGGCTGACCGATCCATCAAGCATCTGGTAGGTATATTAGAGGATGTTCCTCTAAAGGTAGGTAAATTTTATATACCGATTGATTTTGTTATTTTAAAGATGAAGGAAGATGACAAAATCCCCATCATTCTTGGAAGGCCTTTCCTAGCTACGGCTGGTGCAAATATAAATGTAAAAGATGGAAAGCTTTCTTTGAATGTAGGGGATGAAAGAGTAGAATTTAATTTGAATGATACTATGAACCCTCCATCTCTAGGTAAATCTTGCTATATGATTGGCTTAACTGAACCTAATGTGAATGATAATGCCATGAATTTTTCTCCTTCTGACCCACTTGAGTTATACTCTATGGAAAGCTCTTGTGTTTTTGTCAAACAGGGGGAAGAAAAGCAAGACATTGAGGAGGAAGTGTAAGACACAAAGTTAGAACCCAAACCGCCTCCTCAAAGCTTGAATGGAGCAAATGAAGAAAAGAATGAGACAAGAACATCTTTGAAGGCCATTAGGAAAAGCCTCATGCACAATACTAAGAGGCAATGGATTAAAAAGAGAGTTATTCAAACTATCTTCAAGCCTCCTTGAGTAGAAAGCATGAACAGGGAGTCGAGCTAATGACTTTAAAAAAGCGCTTTGTGGGAGGCAACCCACATTTTAATTTTTAAGTTTCTTTTTGTTTTGTTTTCTTGTCTTTTGTTTTAGTTCTTATCTTCAAATTTAGTTGATTTCTTAGGTTATAGTTTAATGGGTGCTTCCATTTGATTTTTAGGTCTATTCACATGTGCCCAAAGTTGAAATAAAGAGTAGAAATCAAGGGAAGTTGAGTAGGGTTGAAAAATGTAGGAAATTTTGAAGAATTGGAGGACCCAACCTCGAACACAGGCTGGCCATGTCCTAGGACACGGCCGTGCCCCAAGCATAGCCCAAGCACCCCTCACCCGTGTTGCTCAGCACGGGCAAAATCCAGGATTTTTGGAATTCCAGTGCCAAGCACGGCCGTGCCCCAGGTAAAAAAAAAAGAGAGAGAAGAAGGGTCATCCAACCAAAAACATAAGTAGGCCATGTAAGCAAGTAAGTTACTTCTCCCTTTGCCTGCACTTTCATTTATACTGACATTGAGGACAATGTCAAGTTTAAGTATGGGGGAGTGACTTACTGATTGAATTTTTATCTCTTGTTTCATTAGATAATCACATAGTTTGCTATTTTAGAGATAGATTGGCATAGTATAGGTTGATTTTTAACTCATGAACATGTGATGCACAATAGGATATGGAATAGGTAGTTATTATTTTAGTCTTTCTCTTCTAGCACTAAACCTTTAATTTTTTGAAAAATTTCTCTCTATTGTGCTGTAAATTGTATGCTATGGCTGATTTTAACACTATAAGAGTATGAAGGTAGGGAGAGGTGAAAAATGAGGGTATGTGAAACCCAAAAAGTTTTCTTTGAGTACCCCTTCAAGGCACCAAAAAGGCCTTAGTATGAGTACCTAGATGCCTTTACCATAGTGAGATGGAGCATAAAATGCACTCATTGCATGTTTCTAAAAAAAATTGAATGAAAAAGAGAAGAAAAAAAACGATGGAAAGTAAAAGAGTTTAAGTGAGAAAAAGAGTGATAAAATAGAAATAAGGGTAAGGCAACATAGGGAGATCTAAAGGATGAGGTGGCATACTTGAGTGTACAAAAATCAATTTTATGCATACAACCAATGGTAACAATAGAAGTAGATATATAATAGAAAAATTATTGGTTTAGTTTTAGAAGAATAGAAACTATCTGATAAATTTCTATTCATATATCTATTGTGTGCACACAGATTGAGTGACAAATTATCTATATTGCATTTTTCTATCTTCTAAAATCTGATTGCATCGTTCCCCCTTCCTGATATGATATGTTATTTGCTTGAGGACAAGCAAATGTTTAAGCATGGGGGAGTTGATAAAGGAGAAATTTGAGTGTTTAATGGTTATATTTTATCCCCTAATTAATAGTAAACTTGTGATTATTTCCCCACATTTGGTTATGCTTTGCTCTGGATACTGCTTTGGTTTGTTTTATGTTTTTAGGAGAGCAAAAGAGGCCAAGAAGCAAGGGAAAACACCCATAAGAAGTGCCATATGGACTTGGAACAAGATGAGGAGGAAGCAAGGAGGAAGCCCACCAAAAATCAGCAAGAAAGGAGCATTGCAGCCCCTAACACGGCCAGGCCGTGCTTGGTGGCATGCAACACGGCCAGGCCGTGTTCTGTGCAAGAAGCTGTAGAAAATCCCAAAAATCCGCCCGAAGCACGTCTGTGCTGCGGGTCTGCGAACACTGTATTTTTTAGGGTTTTGGTCGCCCAAACTGAGATATATCGAAGGGGATGCGTAGCAGACCGAAGAGAGACACATTCATTTTTACTCAGTTTTAGGCTTAGGAAACACCTTAGGATAAAGTTTAGAGTAGGATTAGAGTTTACTTTCATGTTCTTAGCTTAGATTTGACAGCAATTCAGCATTGTATTTCATTCTCCATCCAGGTTTTATCTTTCTATCTCTGCAATCGTCTCTTTTCCAACTTTTTCTCTTGGTTTGTATTGGATATTGATGATTTACTTAATGATTATGCCTTTGATTTATCTTTCTATTATGCTTGAGTAGAATTGATCTAGGGTTTTGGTAACCCACTTATGATATGATGATACATTGTGCTAATTGAACTATAGGAACCCTAATTATGTTATCCATGGTTAATTAGGATTAGCTATTATGCATTGGTTATATGAGTTGATGAATGTTTGGCCAATATTTATAACGTCTTAGGATATTAGTTGATGGACTGAAAGGTAAAAACTAATACTTGAACCTAATAGTTAATTAGGGATATCTTAATCACGAAAGTAGTTTAAGGCTCTCTAGGAATGAATCAATTAATGTGCACGAGAAAACTGATTAATTGTATTCCATGGTTGGCATAGAACTTAATGGACCTAGGTTGAACTAAGAACCACGAAAGTAAGTAATTGGATTAACCTAAGTACGATTAGTAACGCTTGAAAGAGGTTGCTAGTTAATTAAGGCTAAACCATCCCCAATAACCTAGATAATTGCAATTAGAGGTATAAATTGGATGTTGAATATCATAAGTGTGGTGAACCGTAACTCTAGGTTTGTTTAATTGGTTATTTTCATTCGTTTAATTGTGAGAGTCTCTAATCGGATTACATCGATTTAGATAGCATATTTTGTATAATTCTAGTAATTGACATTGTTCTCTGTGGGATATGACCCGTACTTGCCAGACTAGCTACAGCTACGCCGTGCGCTTGCGGTAATTAGTAAAACATACACACAACACAAACCTATCGGTTTATGATGCATATTCATTTGTGCCCAAGAGACTATTTGGAAAATCTCTTCTAAAGTAGCAAAACCCTCTGGTAAGGCAATGAAGGCATCAACATTACTCATCATTCTAGCCATGTGCTCATGCATGGAAGCTACTCTAAATTCTTCCGCAATTGTTTTTCCTATGATGTTGGATGCAGATAGAGCTGTGGGAATACTACCTAGAACTTGACATCCTCCTACATGTGTAGCTATAGACATACAACCATTAACCCACGGTTACCTCCATCATAGACTAAATGAATTTTTCTCCTGGCTAGCACTATACCCAGATTTTGTGCTGCTTTCACATACTCTCCATCTTTCCCAAGATTGGAACCACAAAAAACACAAATATTTTAAAACTGATGAAATGCGGTCCCTCAATAACTGCACTCACCCTAACTTTGAGTATGAAGGTAAAGATACACGTCATTAATCAAAACGTACGTACAACATATCAAACACATAAATATCTATAGCTTATTTATTTTGGTTGACCAATTCTAGAGATACAGGTGCGGGTGGTTACACCTTCACCGGGATCTGAGCCAACTCGACCACAAACATTTTATTTGTTTCTGGGATCTACCCATCATAGAGTAACTCGATCCAACATGCACTAAAAGCCAGAGTTATAGAAATACCTGCGTAATTAATTTTCTGAACATGACATGGAAATATAGTGAGAATTAAATCCCAGTAAGTTCAACAATAAATCATCATCAATATAGCTCAACACGTCATGTTCATCTGTATAAACTACAACAAATATCTTTGGTCACATGAATGCACTTTATCTATGCACATGAAAATCGTACAGTAATGACATGTATGATAGGATTAACTATTTTTAGCATATTATATGATGACTATCAATTTATTCTTATATCAAACTACTCCGGTCAGGGTGAGTATTTTCTACTCTCCAGTACGGGCTTTTCTCGCTCCGTCTGACATGGCACACTTTTTCTTTGTTTTCTCATTAACATAACCATAATCGTTGGTAGGGCATCCCCTGCTGGTGCACCACACAGATTGCCATGTGACCGTGCCCATTTCTTTTCTTTTCACAATAATAGCCAAAAATATGATTTCAATAACAAGTATGTTCATCAAAATATAATTATTACCAAAAATCATTAGTATTCATGTCATGAACATAACCATTTCAAATATCACTTTAAAATGTTTCCATGTCAAAATTTTACACTTAAGATGGTAAGAGGTTCATGCAATGGCAATAGCTATGGTATATACTAGTCATTTATTATTTTCATTTATAAGATTTTTCCTCTTTTTTAAATATTATTTTTATTTCATTATTTTCTTGATGTAGGTTTTCATCCTATCTAACCTTCTCTTACTAACCAGAGCATAACTCCCCCATTTTAACTTGGATTTAGGTGATCTTGGTGTCAATTTAAAGATAAAAACATTATCTAAAACTATTATGTTGAATAGTTTAGTGAAAGATTAAGGAATCATGGTGATATTACTCCCTCAATATACAGGTGATTTCTTCTTGGGTAGATTTTGACCTCTACTTACTAATATATCCATATCTCCCTCATACGAATTCCAAATTAAGTGATTCCAGTGGTTAAATATTCGTAACACATATATCTATAATTTGTATGTTAACCATTCATTTTAATTCCCTACAGAATGTTTCCAAATATTAAAACACAGAAGTTATCCTAACATATTCTTGCCGGATTAACCATTTTCTGACCATTGCTTACTAATTGGACCATATCTTCCTCATATGGGCTCCAAATTGAGTGATTCTAGTGGCTAAATATCCGTGAGACATAGATCTACATTTTTCTTGTTAACCATTCGTTTAAATTCCTTACTGATTCTTTCCAAAAGTTTAAAAATAAAAGTTTAAAAGTTTCCCACCCGTAGCCATACATATGCAGAACTATGTACACCAGCCCAAGTATTCAAACATACATAATATGTAACATGATAAAGGAACATCCATGAACAATCATCAAAGTTCTAAGGTCAAAATCCCATAAAGAAGGTGCAAATTTCAAAACTTTTCTTCAAAAATAAATATTGTTAAACTTACATTGAGCACTTAGTTCTCTAGACTTCTCCTTCCTCTTTCTTCCTTTCTTTCTCTCCTTTCCTCACTCTACCTTGCTTCTATTTTTTCCTCTTCCTCACTTGGATAAAATTCTAATGTTATAAGGGTGGGTTTTGCTTAAATAGACTATCAAATAATTCACCTTTCATGATCATGGGTCTACCTTATCACAATTAGGATGCACTTGGTTGATTTTTTGGAAAACAAACAACTCATGTTCTTGTCTTCCTCTTCCTTAGTCAAGATATGCATAGGAAAAGGAGATTTGTATTTTGAAAATTATGATAATATGTTCTTAAGATAAGGGACAAGGTCCCTTTGATTTAGGGATTCATTTCCTTTTTCTTTTGTCTTAATCAAGTATGATAAGTTTACCTTTTTAGGTGGCAAATTTCCAACCCTTGAATCTTCCTTGCTTAGTTAAAATTATTTGTGTAGGATAAGGATATTTGTCATAATGCTATGTATTATTAACCATGATGCGTATTTTCGCAAGTGTACGAATCGTTCAAGTAATAAAGTGTACAAAAGTACGGATATCGAACCCACAAGGAATGGTGTTACTAAGTACCGAAATTGACTAATCCTAATTTTATCTGAAAACCAAATTGTTGATTGTGTAAAAGACAAATTAACTTACAAATAAATGCAAAGAACACAATTGAATGTTTGTTCACAAATGATTAAAACGCTAAGGCATTTGATTTCGCTGAATCAATTCACTCCAATTTCATGGCATGTTATATGAGGATCAAAGCTATAATTGATGGTTGAAAAACCCAAACTTATCTAATACTCTCTCTCAAGTTATATTAGAATTACTTGTCCATGCTAATCAACTATATTTCTATGAAGATTAATCACAAACAAGCACATTATGATCTATGGAATTTCCAGGATAACCACATACATCATGTATTAGTTCTCACACTCGCATTCAACATATGGTACTTATCACAAGAAGCATTCATTACACATCTCCTCTCGGTCTCAATATAATGCAACTAATCATCTAAATTTTGGCCAGAAATTCAGAAGCATTAAGCATGGAAATAAATACTCAACTGAAAACAATGAACTCATATACCCATAACCACAAAAATAAGAGTTTCATGATTCAACTACATCATAGCCTTAGCAAAAATGAATTAGCTCATAATTAAAATAAGAACAACAACTATCTCAACAGAATACATAACTATAAAAACGAAATGAACTGCAGAAAAACAGAGCTAAGGAAAAGAGATGAAGAACTCTTGGAGATGAACACTTGGCAGCAACAATGGTGATAATCCTTCAAGAATATCCAAGCTTTCAATCCAAAATGGCTTCTTCTCCTCCAAAAACGCCTATTCTAGGTCTATTTTGCCATCCACTCTCTCTGTACCTTATGGTATTTATAGATCCAGGGTTTTGGGGACAAATTTGGAACAAAAGTCTGGAAAACGCGTTTGGCCGCCGAAACTCGCCGCCGGCGAAGTAATTCTCGCCGCGGCGAGAATATTGTCGCCGCGGCGAAATTCGTGTTTCGCCGCCGGCGAAAATGATGTCGCCGGCAGCCAGATTCGAATGCAAAAATCGCGCTCTCGGGAAAATTTGCTGCATCATTCTCGCCTCGGCCAGACTTCCAAACCTTGAAATCTTGCTTTTCTTGATTCTAACTCAATCCCGGTCATTTGCATTTGTCCCAAACTTCTCCAAACTTATGATTTTACCTTAAATTGCACTTTAAACACAAAATACCCGTGAAATGACATTTGTTGAATAAATAATCAAATAACCACAATTTTCACACAAATATCAATATTTAAATCATAACAAAAGTGCAATAATATGACTCTTATCAAACCACTTGCTAAAATTATGAGTGTAGGATATAGATGTTTTGTCCTAATGCCATGTATTATCATACCACTTGCTAAATTATGAATGTAGGATATCACACCACTTACTAAATTTTTGTCTTAATGCCATGTCACATAATCTTGATTACACCATTATTTCATCACTTTATTTTTATTTTTCCTCTTGGATTTGGGCTTATTCTTGCCCATTTTCTTTATTTTGGTTAAAATTCTACCTTTCATAATGGGTTTGGTCACATTTTTATGATTTTTGAGCTACCGGTCCAATTTCTATATCCTAGTCCAAGTCTATGTTTTATTTCTTCCTTGGGCTATCCTATTTGACTTGCTAAAAATTCATGTGAAGTAGAAAAACTCTATATGAAGTGTCCATAGATGAAAGCCTAATTTATCGGAGGAGATACTAAGCTTAGTAACTTTAACTCTTAAATTAGGAAAAATTACCCTAATCTAATCTTCTTGAAATTTTAAGACCTTTACTTACTTCATAAAAATTTATCTTCCTTACTCAAGAATTTCACCTTTCTTTAGCATGTTTATTTCTAATATTTCCTCTTAGGTTTTCTCTCTTTACCTATTCCATTAATGTTAGAACATTTCTATGCATACACGTAAGATGAAGAATTTCTAAGGATTATATTTCCTTAGCTATCTAAAAATTGTTTATTAAATTTTATTTCCATAATTAAATATTTATGTATCTTTATTAAGAAAAGAAATGAAATTTAAGGATGTTACAATTATGACGCATATTAAACACATAAAGAGAATAAGGTTAAGATATTACCAGAAGTTTTTCCTTTTCCTTGTTGTCCTTGATGAAGCATTGATGTTTTGATTCGTGTAGAGAAGTTGTAAGTGATAGGCGTTATTGTAAAAAGAGAGAGAGAGAAAATGCAAACCAGTTAATATGGTGTCCAAGTGGTTAGTAAGTTAAAGTAATGGAGATTTTGAAATGATATACCTAACAAAGAACATATTTGAAAAAAAATTCTTTATATCAAGTATATATAACTGTGTAAGTTGGCAGATTATATGCAAATTAGAAAGAAGAATGAGTTTATAGTATATATTGATTGAGTACTAAGGTATGAAGAATACCCAACTTTACCTAATGTAGTTGAGTAGGGAAAGAAGAATATTTTGAGAACCATGTTCGCGAATAATGTAAAGTGATAAAGGTATTTGTGTTAAGGGTTTATACCATGCTAAGTTGAGTCTAGTATCTAGGATGTGAATTATGTTGAGATTGGAAATTCACGTGTGAATAATTGTTGAGAAAGGAGATTTCAAAAGAAGCCATAGATTGAGAATATGATAACCACAAGGCAATAAAGATATACTAAGATATGAAAGAATTGTACTAGTAGAATTGTAAAAGGAAGATACAAGTGATATTTTTGTTGTTGTTTGGTATATCAGCAAGTAAGAATTAAATATATTGATTTAGGAGAGTTATTCAGGAAGCCTTACGATTTTAGTTAGATTATATTATAATTGATAGTAAATCTATATGATGTGTTTACTAATTTATGCTTCAGGTATCTTTATATAATTTTGGTGAAATTTGAGAGAAGTTATTTGTCCTTAGTTGAATTTGCTCATATCAGTAATAATCAGGCTAATATACAAATAATATCATTTGAGATTTTACATGAAACATTGTAGGTTTTCTAATAGTTGATTGAGTTGAATAAAGTTAAGTTTTTGGAATCTAAATTGGAATAACATACAATAGATAGAATATGACTAACTTAAATTGATAATACTAGTTTGGAGAGCATGCTTCAAGCATATGTCTTTGAGTTTGGTGAAAGATCTTTTAGTAGAATACGCTTATAATAAAATGATATTAGGTGACTTAAAGCCTTGTGTAAGAGATGTTACTAATTTTCTGTTAAATGATTTAGTAGGGTTAGACTTATTGTAAGATACTGTTGATAAAGAGAAATTGATTAGAAAAGAATACAAGCAACTCAATACAAGCCAAAAGTCTATAAGGACCGTGAATATTGAGCACTATATATTATCAATTGGTGACCAAATATTCTTGAATAACTCACCCATAAAAGAGGTAATGAGGTTTGGAAAGAATAACAAAGTTCAGCTATACTATATAAGCTTATTTGAAATCTTGAACAAAGTAGTCATAGTGTATATTGTCTAACCTTGCCATCAAGATTAAGTAATGTTGATACGGTGTTTTATGTATCAATACTAAGGAAGTACCTATTAGATTCTTCTCATGTTATCAAATTTCAAGAAATTCAATTGGACAAAAATTTGGCTTAATTATGAGTAAAAACCAATGTCTATTGTTGATTGACAAGTGAGGAATTTATGGTTGAAGGAAATCCCTATGGTTAAGATTATATGGTAAAATCACTCAAGTAAAGAGACTTGTTAGGAAGTAAAGATGATATACAAAAGAGATATCCTCAGTAGCTTGAGTAATGAGGATAATAACTGTAATTTATGTTTTAGTTTCATTTCCTACTTGTGATAGGATGGTTTGAAATTTGGGGACCGAATTTCTTAAGGGGAGAAGAATGTAACATCCCTAAAAAAAATTAGTAATTCTCATTTATATATAGATTAATAAAAGAAATAAAGGAATAGGGATGTAATTGAAATGTTTTAAGGATGAAAATGAAAACTTATTAATATTTTTGGGTCAGAATGTAATTTTCTAAAAGTTTAGGGTTCAAAATGTAAATAATAAAATTTGCAAGGACTTTCTCCAACAATTAGCAAATTACTATTTAGTCCCTTCATCATTTTTAAAAAAATTCTTCCATAGGTTATCGGGAGATTACTATTCACTCATCTCCTCAATTTTTTATCTAAATCTGGAGTACTTTCGAGCATCCAATCTTAAAACTAAGGGTACCACTAGATTCATGAAGAAGAGTACTACAATACTAGTCAAACATTTTTTCAAATCGGCTAAAGAATCGCCATAGATCGGAAGTAAAAAATGTTAGAAAAAATTAAATTCTAAAACTCCTATTTAGAGATTTTAAATTAGAAATCTAACACCGTAGATGGATTCAAGAGATAGATAAACTATAGGATATGAAGTTTCACAATCATCTGACAACTTTTGGTGTCACGAACGGTATTTCTAACCTGCGTAAATAGTGATTCCAGCGGTGAATAGTAGTTTCGACTATGAATAGTCCCATCAGTTGACCAGTATTGACTAAGTTCTTGGAGGCTAAATTTTATGATTTTGGAGTCATTTCATAGGTTTTTGGACCCTTCAGACTCATTATTGAGGTCCATTTGATCAAATTTGGCTTAGAAAAATACATTTAGGGTTGTCTAACATAGAGCCCTGACCTTGTGAGTAGATAACTTTTTCTATGACTTATCCCATGCTCTTCTTGAATTTAAAAGGTATAATTGGTTATTTTAAAAATTATTTATACTATCATAAGTTTTTGAAATGTGTTAAAATATCTGTTTTGCTTATGAATTGGCACATAGTTCAAAAAAAGTATGATTTTGAAAATATATTTTGAAACTCATTGAATATGTGGTTCTAAATGTATTTATCATTATTTAGTAAAGTGAATATTATGTGCACGAGACATTAATTTGTAAAGCTATAAAGTTACTGATTATGATTAAATGGAAATTGTAAAGCTCATGGTGAGTTACTTGATAATTATATATTGCATTTGTTGAATATTCATTTATATATGTGTGTGTGTGTGTGTGGATGAATATCGACGGGTTATATGGCTTGAGTCGGTACTGAGTAGGGGATGCCTTATTAGCCTGAGTGAGCCAAGGGAGGGTTGCTTCAACTGGGTGACAATGGTAATGTGAGGAGGTAGATGGGTGTTAAACTCACATTCCCTGATCACTTATTGTGACTGTAGTCAATCGGTCACTATGCGTATAACAAATGAGTGAATTGAGAGCTGTAACATGCTTAAGCATTATGTAAAAAGAGTGGATTTTCAGTGCATATATAGTATGTTAATTATGCATCAATAAAAATTATGACTTTATCTCAAAATTTTAATATTTTACAATAACTTATTCAGCTAAACATAACATCTTCCCTTGTTGTTTACTTAGGAATATTAGATGGTTCTGATATGGAATCCTCCTAATGTTTTCATGTCAAATATTTTAATGCATAACAACATTTGTTTAATGATCATACCGTGCTGAATATGGTTTTGGATATCTGAATATCCTTTGATTTGAGAATATTTGAAATACGAGTCCCATATAAATGTACTTCTGAACTGTATTTTCTATGTGACAAATTTTAAAACATGAGTACATCCATATGTTGACCTAAGAGGTCATATGAGGTATTATCTTCTCACTGAGTTGTCAAACTCACTACATGATATTTCCACATTTTTTAGATAAGAATACAGAATCTGATCCTTCAAATAGGTGATCAGTTAGGTGACATATTCTCTGGGTGAGTCTACGTTGCTTCCAAGGCTCACAGTTTTTGAATTATACTGTGTTTGTATTCTAGAACGTGCTTTGAATGCTACAGGTAGGATCCTTGTTTCTGTTGTTACTCTAATATTTATAAACTTGGTCTGTATATTGTGTTTATATGGAAAAAACCTTTATGTATCTATTTCCATGACAAAGAATAGTGTTATGCATGTTATGGTAAATATCTTATTACGAAAAAAAATTTGTTTTTACGTGCCCTTAAATTGTGGGCGTTATAGTAAGGGCTGATAAAGAAATTGAGTTCCTTCAACTTGGGTAGGTTGGATGGACTATTGATCAGTATATCACCAAGTTCGAAGAATTGTCAAATTTTTCCTCTTATTTGAAGTACAACCCAGATGAATCCTGGATAACAATTAAGTTTGAAGTAGGGCTAAAGCTAGAGATTCACAGTGCAGTTGTGGCCCTAGAAATTTGTGAATTTTCCCCTCTATCTACTAGTAAAGAGCCTGAGAGCAATAAAAGAAGAGAAGGAAAGGCAGGCTACTTGGAAAAGAATAAGAGAATTTCTAGTTCCAAATCATAATGCGAGGGAAAAGAATGTGATGGCAGGTAAGAAAACTTTAGCCATGGGAGCCAGATCTTCCGTACAGAATGCCACAGGAAACGAGTGTAGGATATGCAGGTGATTTCATAGGAATAGACCTCGTTTCCATAATCAGGCTGTATGTTTTTTATGCAGGCAGAAAGGCCACTTGGCTCGTCGATGTGCATTAGGAAATAAGAAGAAAGTTGGACAAACCCAGCCAGCTAAGGGAAGATTTTTCACCTTAAGTAGAGTTGAAGCAAAACAAGCTCCTGACCTGATTCAAGGTATGTGTTATCTCAATGGTTTTCCTCTGGTTGTGCTCTTTCATTCAGGTGCAAGTCAATTTTTATAGCCTTTAGATGTGTGGAAAATTTGCAATATCCTATTTTTGTTTTGATTGTTGAACTGTTGGTGATAACCCCTACGCAAGGGAGAGTAAGCACCTCGATAGTCTATACAAGTTGTCAGGTGGTAGTGTACGGCGGATCTTTCATTGTGCACCTAATTTGCCCACCTTTGGAAGACATAGACATCATCTTAGGTATAGATTGGTTGAGCCGAAACCAGATTCTTCTGGATTGCTGTACAAAGACCCTAGTGTTTCCTTTTAACTCCCCCAAGGAACTAGGGTGTAGAGTTATCCCTGCTAATGAACTCCATAAGGAGTTAGTTGATGTGGATTTAGACTATTCCCTTTTGTATACTTTTAATCCAAAAGTTGAGCAAGAGTTGTCGAAGATTCTAGTAGTTCGTGATTTTTTGGAAGTCTTTCTTTTTGAAATCTTTGAACTATTGCCTCAAAGAGAGGGGGAATTTTCCATTGATTTGGTGCCATTAACGACTTCTATTTCTATTACAATTATAAGATGTCCCTTGTAGATTTGAAAGAACTTAAGAAGAAGATTGAGGATTTATTGGGAAAGAACTTTATTTGACCTAGTGTATTGCCTTAGGGAGCCCCAGTACTATTTGTTAAGAAGAAGGATGGAAGCCTACAGTTATGCATTTACTACAAATAGCTTAAGAAAGTGACCATCAAGAATAAATACCCGTTAATGAGAATATATGACTTGTTAGATTAGCTGAAGTGGGATGCTGTTTTCTCTAAGATAGATTTGAGATCGGGGTATCATCATGTTCGAGTCAAAGAAGAAGATATTCCAAAGACAGTGTTTCGATCAAGATACAGACATTACGAATTCCTGGTCATGCCGTTTGGAGTTACAAATGTGCCTAAAGTTTCTATGCATTATTTGAACCATATCTTTCGGCTCTACTTGGATCAATTTATAGTGATTTTCATAGATGACATCTTAATATACTTGAAGAATATAGAAGAGCATGATTGGCATATTCGAATAATACTTCAGACTTTAAGGGAGAAGAACTTTTTTGCTAAATTGGAGAAATGTGAGTTTTGGATGCAAGAAGTAAGATTCTTAGGCCATGTCACATCTAAAGATGGTGTGTCGGTAGATCCTAGTAAAACGGAAGTAGTTCTTAAGTAAGAAAGGCCAAAGTCAATGACCGAAATTCGAAACTTTTAAGTTTAGTCGGATACTACAAGAGATTCATACATAGTTTTTTTGTAGATAACATGGTGCGTACTGTCGTAGATACACCCAAATTGATACCTTAACTCAAAACTAACCTGTAGTAATGGGAGTAAGGGTCGATCCCACAGAGACTGGAATTACCTTATGTGATTGAGAAAGTAGGGATTAATAGTTGCAAATAAAACCAAGTAAACAATAATGAAAGTAAATAAGAGAGAGTGATTAATGATAAAAATGTTGGTTTCGGTTGATATCCACTGTCAAGGGATTGCATTGATCATTGACAACATAATCAATCTGTAATTGAATATTTATCATTGGGTTTCTAACCCTATTCCTCCTTAAGTCTAGTAAATTAATGACAATCGCACCAATTAAACCCTAATTAACAAGCAATCCTTTAGCACATTGGTAAAGCATAACTTATTAACCGCATGAAGAACTAGAGAAACTGACAGAGCTAAACAAATATAAACACATCGGTTATATCTAATTTAGTTAATTATTCATCATAGGTTCAATGATTTATAATCCAAAATCCTCAAACCCATTTGCCTCATAAATCACAGAATTGAAGATTTTGTTCAAAACATAATTCAGCAGTAGACTCAGATAGATAATATACTAGTGGGCCTCCTAGCAATCATATGAATAATTATTGAGAAGAAGAGCATATGAATAATCAATACTTAATTCAAATTCAAATAATAAAATCAAATCCACATCTCACAATGCATGAAGATCTCTTGAGGTTTCAATCTACCTCAACCAACTAAAAAGAACTAGCCACGCAAGGCCATAAGAAAATCAAAAGAAGAATTGAAGAATATAACTAAGAACTTGGATGAAAGATTGAATCCATTCTTTGCTTGCTTTTCTCCCCTTTTATAGATTTACTCCTCCTAATCGAAGTAGGAGTGTTTCTAGGTCAAATCTCGACCCATCGGGCTTTAATTGGAGTCAAAAAGACCTAAAATTCGAGAATTAAGCAAACTAATGTGGTGGCGAGTGCCGCGGCGCTCCAAAAATCCAAAGACAGGGCGTCGTGGCGCTCTTGGGCCAACGCTGTGGTGCTCATTGCTGGGCTGACGCAGCGCTGCGGTACCCGAAAAACTCCAGAATTTGCTAAATTTCCAAACACTAAAGTTCTATCTCTATGTCTCTTCTTTTCATAGCCACTGGAATCACCTTAATCTGATCTAAATTGAAGGAGATATGACAAAATTAGTGACCAAAGGTCAGAATTCATCCTGCTGCACTATAATTCTTTCTGATTTGCAAGCTCTGTAACACTATGAAATCTTCCACATTTGACCAAGTGCTCAACATAAAAGTTGTAGATGATTGTGTTATCTTTTCACAGCCACTTAAATCACTTTGATTGGAGTTTATAAGAGGGATATATACTCAAAACAATTCTGAAAGGTTTGGAATCGCTGCAATGTAGCATTTTTGCATGAATTTCTTATCTTTTTCTTCTCTTTTCTTCTTTCTTTGTTCCTACAACACAAAACACAAAACAAAGCTAATTCCTAATTATATTTTACTTAAATCAAACAAAAAGTAAGTTTAAAGGTATTAATATCATGCTTAATTAAGATCACATCATAACCTTACCCTTGACCAGATTAACATGAAAAGGGAGTTTGATCAAATGTACTCAACAATGTGAGAATAGTTTCTAGGAGCTTATGAATCGACTCATTACACCCCCAGTTCTAACTATTCTTGATCCCTTGGAACGTTTCAAAGTGTATATAAATGCTTTTAAGAAGGGAATGAGATGTGTTTTGATGCAAGAAAGCAGAGTGGTTACCTACGCATCTAGGCAATTGAGACCGCATGAAGAAAACTACCCTACTTATGACTTGGAGTTAGCTGCAATAGCTTTTACCTTGAAAATTTGGCGACATCATTTATACGGTGTAGTATTTAAAGTATATAGTGACCATAAGAATCTAAAATATCTCTTTGATCAGAAAGAATTGAATACGAGGCAGAGAAGGTGGATGGAGTTCATCAATGACTATAAGTTTGAATTAAAGTACCACTCGGGAAAAGAAAATGTGGTAGCAGGTGCGTTAAGTCAAAAATCTTTGCATTTGAGTCATATGCTAGTGAAGGAGATGGGGTTGGTCGAGGAATTCAAAAATTTGAGACTGTATGTTATAACTACTTCTGAGAGATTGTTCATTAGTGAATTACGAGTTGAATATGACCTGGAAGCTCAAATTAAGGAAGTACAAGCTTAAGATTCATTTCTTCATAACAGAAAAAATTCACTTGACTTTACGAAGTTAGAAGATGAAATGATCCTCTATCAGGGAAAAATCTGTGTGCTACAGAAAGAAGGTTTAAGATCTAGGACTTTGGAAGAAGGCCATCAAAGCCAAGGAAAAATTCGTGTGCTGCAGAAAGAAGGTATAAGATCAAGGATTTTGGAAGAAGGCCATCAAAGCCAGTATACTATCCATCTTAGAGCTACTAAAATGTATCTGGATTTGAAGAAATTCTGTTGGTGGCCAAGAATGAAGAAGGATATAGCTGAGTATGTTACAAAGTGTTTAGTACTCAAGGTATGTTAGCTTAATCTCCACTTGAATCCATCTTTTCTCTTCATCCTTGGGGTTTAAAACTCACCCTCCTTCTCTTATTTTAAACTGCTAAAAAAGATAAGGGAAGGGAGGAATCTTGCCACTTCCTTCAAGAGGAAACAAGAAAAAGAATTCCCAAAGTGAGCTAGGTAGATCTTTAGGTAGGTTTAACAATATCTCTTTTTGAGGAAAAGTTTTGAAATTTGTAACATTTATATGGGATTTTGATCTTAGAACTTTGATACAATTTACAATATTTGCTACTTTGATGATTGGCCATAGATGTTGCTATATCATGTTACATGTTGATCTTGCATATGATGAATGTTTTGAATACTTCGGTTGGTGTGGAAAGTTTTGCATAGATATGGCTATGGTTGGAAAATTTTTAGGGCTTTTATGCTGCTGTTTTGTATATTTGAATGTGGTGAAAAATTGATGAAATATGATTAGATTGATAAAATGAGTATGGCCTTAAACACTTAGAAGAAGACCAAGAGAAATTTCTGTTGAGAAACACCCTTAATAATACATGATTTGATTTCTATTTTCTTGAGAAGTAAACGATGGAATATGTTAAATTAAGTGTAAAGAATCTAATTAAAATGTTGAAATGAGTATCTTATGGTTAGATGTAGCTTAGGAAGAAAATGGAAGATGACGTAATAAAAGAATGAACTAAAAGTTTAGGAAGGATTTGATTAGAAAACTAGATTTTGGAGTAACTAAGGAAGCTTTTATTTTTTAGATTCTTGGAAGCATTAGTTAGAAATTAAAAGAAATGGTTAACAAGAAAAATGTAGATATATGTCTCACAGATTTGTAACCATTGGAATCACCCAATTTAGAGTTCAAATAAGGGAGATATGGTTTGATTAGTAAGCAGTGATCAGAAAATATTTAACCAGGGAAGAATCTGTTAGGTAAGCTTCAGTGTTTGAATTTTTGGTAACAATCTATAGGGAATTAAAAGAAATGGTCAACATAGAAAATATAGATATATGTCTCACGAATTGTTAACCACTAGAATAATTCAATTTAGAATCCATATGAGGGAGATATGGTCAGATTAGTAAGTAGTTGTTAGAAATTAGTTAACCAGGAAAGAATCTGTTAGGTAAGCTTTAGTGTTTAAATTTTTAGGAAAAATTTGTAGGGAATTAAAAGAAATAGTTAACATGAAAAATATAGATGTATATCTCATGAATTTTTATCCACTTGAATCATTCAAATTGGAATCCATATGAAGACAATATGGTTAGATTAGTAAGCAGTGGTTAGAAATTAGTTAACCAGGGAAGAATCTGTTAGGTAAGTTTCTGTGTTTGAATTTTTAGGAAAAATTTGTATGGAATTAAAAGAAATGGTTAACATAAAAAATATAGATATATGATGGATGAATTTGTAGCCACTGGAATAACTCAATTTAGAGTCCATAGGAGGGAGATATGGTTAGATTAGTAAGTAGAAGTCAGAACCTACCTAGTAAGAAATAACATTGAATTTGAGGAAGTAATAATGATAAAGGGGAAAATTAAGTGTTTAATGTTTATATTTTATCCTCTAATTAATAGTAAACTTGTGATTATTTCCTTGCTTTTGGTTATGCTTTGCTTTGGATACTGTCTTAATTTGTTTTATGTTTGTAGGTGAGCAAAAGAGGTCAAGAAGCAAGCGAAAAAACTCATGTACGGAGCCATATGGACTCGGAACATACTGAGGAGGAAGTAAGGGGGCAACCCTAAAGAAATTGGAAAGAAAAGAGCTTCGCAGCCTCAAACATGGCTAGGCTGTTCTTGGTATTGCATGAAGCACAGCCAGGCTGTGCTCTGTGCAAAAAACGTGATTTTTCCCAGTTTTCTAGCACAAAGTACAGCCACGCTGTGTTAGGAAGCATTGCCTTGCTTCGTGTCCATACACTTCATATTTTTTAGGGTTTTGAACAGCCAAAGGGATATAAATACATGGGGAAGCGCAGCCAAGACTATCTAGACACATTCAGACTTACTTTTACTCAGTTTTATGCTTAGGAAACACCATTAGATTAGGTTTAGAGTCGGATTAGCAATTAATTCATGTTCTTAGAGTAAAATTTATAGCAATTCAATCATTGTCTTTCATCTTTACATTCTGCAAACTAGGTTTTATCTTTCTACTTTACTTCCATCTCTACTTTTACTCTTCTATCTTAG
The DNA here is from genome assembly GCA_037074535.1 of Gleditsia sinensis. Taxonomy (NCBI): domain Eukaryota; kingdom Viridiplantae; phylum Streptophyta; class Magnoliopsida; order Fabales; family Fabaceae; genus Gleditsia; species Gleditsia sinensis. The sequence continues at coordinate 53,558,902 of CM073463.1, read as the reverse complement.
TTTATATTGAACTATTATGATTTACTTAATAAATATAATTTTGGTTTTTGTTTCTATTATGCTTGAGTAGATTTGATCTAGGGTTTTGGTAAACTCACTTATGATGTGATTATACACTGTGCTAATTAAATTGTTGGAACCCTAATTGTATTATCCATGGTTAATTAGGATTGACTATTATGCATTGATTATATGAGTTGATGAATGTCTGGCCAATATTTATCACGTCTTAGGATATTAATTGATGAACTGAAAGGTGAAACTTAATACCGGAACCTAATAGTTAATTAAGGATATCTTAATCACGAAAGTAGTTTAAGGTTATCTAGGAATGAATCAATTAGTGGGCACGAGAAAATCGATTAATTGAATTCCATGGTTGGCATAAAACTTAATGGACTTAGGTTGAACTATGAACCACGAAAGTAGGCGATTGGATTAACCTAGGTACGATTAGTAACACTTGAAAGAGGTTATTAATTAATTAAGGCTAAACCATCCCCAATTACCTAAATAATTGCAATTAGAGATACATATTGATTGTTGAATATCGTAAGTGTGGTAAACCCTAACCCTAGACTTTTATTAATTGAATTACCTATTTACTTAATTGTGACACATTCTCTCATCGAATTGCATTGATTTAGATAGCTTGCTTTGTATAATTCTAGTAATTGACCATTTTTCTTTGTGGAATATGACCTGTACTCACCGGACTAGCGACAGTTGCGCCGTACGCTTGCGGTTATTTATAAAACACACACAATAAGTTTTTGGTGCCGTTGCTGGGGAAAAATAGTCAATATTAAATACTTTGCCAAATAACTAGACTAGCTCCTTTTTATTTTTATTTTTATTTTTATTTTTCTGCATATTTTATCTTGCTTTTGCCTCTTTTCTTCTTTTGTAATTGTGCAGCTATTTTATGCGAAGAGGTCGTGAACTCTTTACTGAATTTGATCTGGGAATTGAACGCACACTACGAAGGAAAAGAAGAAGACAACAACAATATCTTGCTGCACCTACCATGGCAGACCGAGATAATTGTTCATTGAAGGATTTCACTGCCCCGGATACTTATGGCCTGAACATAAGCATTGTCAGACTAGTTGTTGAGGCCAAATACTTTGAGCTGAACCCTTCTCTTTTGTAGACGGTTCAGCAAAATCAATTTGAAGGGTCACCTACTGAAAACCCTAATCTCCATCTTCCAGTGTTTCTAGAGTATTGTGACACATTGAAGCTGAATGGTGTATCCTCTGATGCCATCAGATTGAGATTGTTCCCATTCTCTCTAAGGGACAAGACACGAGCATAGTTGCACTCTCTTCCATCAAGGTCCATCACTACTTGGCAGCAACTTTCTCAAGCTTTCTTGGCCAAGTATTTCCTACCCAGTAAGACAACCCATCTTAGGAACCAAATCACTACCTTTGCTAAAAAAGATGGTGAGTTTTTGTATGAAGCTTAGGAGAGATTTAAAGAACTTCTCAAAATTTGTCCACACCATGGGTTGGCAAAATTGGCTTATAGTCCATACATTCTATAATGGACTGGCATACAGCACCAGAATGTCTGTGGATGCTGCAGTAGGAGGAGCTATTATGAATAAAATAGTTGATGAGGCATATGAGCTAATTGAAGATATAGCTCAGAATCATTACTCATGGTCTAGTAGGGGCAACCAAGAAAGCCAGCAGGTATGTATGAAGTAGATGCATTTAATCATCTCACTTCTAAGGTTGATGCATTGTTTCAGAAATTAGATAAATTAAGCATCAATGTTGTTGCTTCTTCTTCATCTTCATCATGTGAGATTTGTGGATGTGTTGGCCATATGGCCAATGACTATCAACTTGGAAATTCTACACCTCAAGATTGTGAACAAGTGAACTTTGTGAACAATAATCAGAAAAACAATCCTTACAACAATACATATAATCTAGGCTGGAGGAATCATCCAAAACTCTCATACAAGCCAAATGCAAATCAGCCTCCTCAGAATAACTTCATTCAACCTCCTGGGTTTCAGAATCAGAGGCCATTTAATCCTCCTTCTCAGCCAAAGTCAAATCTAGAGGCTCTAATGGAAAATTTCATCACTACTCAGACGAAACGGAATGATGAGTTTAGAGCCTAGCAAAACTCAATTGATGAGGCTATAAAAGATTTAACCTCTAAGGTTGACTCACTTGCTACCCATAGTAAGATGCTAGAAACTCAGATTGCACAGCAAGCAAGCCTATTTAATAGAAACTTTGGTAGACTTCTAGGTTAGATTGAGAACCCTAGAGAGCATTGCAATGCTATTACCCTGAGAAGTGGTAAACAGTTGGCTGAATCTGAGAGAAGTGGGGAAGTAAAAGAAGATGAACCTCATGCTACATCTGAGAAGAGAAGAGAAGAGGATTCTAAAGGAGAGGAAAAGGAAGAAGAGCCCAAATATGTGGCTCCAGCACCATATAAGTCACTAATTACTTTTCCTCAAAGATTGGTTAAGGTTAAGTTAGAAAAACAGTTTAGGAGGCTTCTAGATATTTTGAAGAAATTGAACATTAATATCCCATTCCTAGAAGCCATCTCCCAAATGCCTTCTTATGCAACATTTATGAAAGAAATCCTTTCAAATAAGAGAAAAATTGAAGAACATGCTGTTGTGGCACTAATAGGGAGATCCAGTGCTTTAATTCAAAATAAGCTGCCATAAAAGCTTAAGGATCCCGAAAGCTTCTCAATTCCTTGCTCTATAAAAGACATGAATATTGACAGAGGCCTATGTGACCTTGGACCAAGTGTGAGCCTCATGCCTCTTTCGGTTTGCAAGAAGCATCAAATGGGTGACTTGAAGCCTACCACTCTTTCTCTTCATTTGGCTGACCGATCCATTAAGCATCCGGTCGGTATATTAGAGGATGTTCCTCTAAAGGTGGGTAAGTTTTATATACTTATTGATTTTGTGATTTTAGAGATGGAGGAAGATGAAAAAATCTCCATCATTCTTGGAAGGCCTTTCCTAGCCACAGCTGGTGCAAACATCAATGTAAAAGATGAAAAGCTTTCTTTGAATGTAGGGGATGAAAAAGTATAATTTAATTTGAATGATATAATGAACCCTCCTTCTCTAAATGAATCTTACTGTATGATTGACTTACTTGAACTAAAAAGGAATCCAAATGTTATGAATTTTTCTCCTTCTGACCCACTTGAGTTATTCTCTGTGGAAAGTTCTTGTGTTTATGTTATACAGGGGGTCAAAAAGCAAGAAATTGAGGAGGAAGTTAAAGATATGAAAGTAGAACCTAAGCCACCTCCTCTTAACCTCAATGGAGATAAGGAGGAAAAGAATAAGTCAAGAAGATCTTTGAAGGCTATTAGGAAAAGCCTCAACCACCATACTAAGAGGCAATGGATAGCAAAGAGAGTTATTTAAACTCTCTTAAAGCCTCCTTGAGTGGAAAGCATGCCAAAAAGTCAAGCTAATGACTTTAAACAAGTGCTTTGTGGGAGGCAACCCACATTTTAATTTTTAAGTTTCTTTTTGCTTAATTTCATTATTTTAAGTTTTGTTTTTATCTTTAGTTTTAGTTTATTTCTTAGGATTAGGAATTTAAGAGTGTTTTTGGGTGTTTTATAGGTCATAATTTGCATGGCCAAGAGTGAAGAAAGCAAGAATTTTGAGGAAAAATTAAAGCAGAGCAAAAAATGAGGCAAAATTTGAAGAAAAATGGATTATAGCACTAAACACGGCCTTCCTGTGTCATAGAGCACGCCCGTGCCAAATTTTGGAGTTTTTGGCACTTCTAGCACTAAGCACGGTCAGGCCATGTCACAGCACACGGCCATGTCCCAAGCCCATTTCAAACACACCCTCCCCATGTTCCTTAACACGGGCCAAATCCAGGAAAAAAATAGATTTTCAGCACCAAGCACTGGTGGGCCGTGTTTCCCAACACGGCTTGCCCCAGCCCTTGCCCTAGGTTAATGGTTCAAAAAGAGGGAGAACTGGAAATCCAGCTCGAAGCATGGGTGGGCCATGCTCTAAAGCACGGCTGTGCTTTGGGCCCAGGAACTTAAAAACCCAAAATTTCCCCCTTATTTCTCAGCCCGTGTTCACCCATTCTATCCCCATTCCTTTCCTATGCTTCTTCCTCCCTCTCCCCATGCCATTGCTCGTGTCCTCCTCTCTCTCCCCGTGCCTTCACAACCTCCTTTTCTTCAATTTCTCTACAACTCCACTACAAAATTCCCTTTCCCGTGACCTCATACGCCATATCCCAAATTTATAGGTGCCCTTGCCAAGAGAAACCCGAGACCTCCATCCAAAATCCTAGCTCTCCTGAACCCAGAAAATCTCCTCAACATACTAGGTTTCCCGTGCCCCCACCCACAAACAACCAGAAATTTACTCGTGCCCACTATCCATTCCCAGCCAACCCCTACTTCGCCCTATTCCCTTACACCCAGCTCTTTCCTGTGACCAGTCCCCACACATACAAGCCCAGAAAACATATTTTTTTCCCAGTGCTCCTCTTTCCCTTTCACTTCTGCAACCTGAAGTCCCCCACACCAACACTCCCAGAAATTCCCCTACACCCAATGTATTCTCTCTGTAACCCAAAATCCCAGCCAACCTGTGCCCATCTCTGCACCCAAACCAACCCATGCCCACTATTCCTCCCATTCCCCTCCACCAGAATTCTCTCGTAACCCAGAAATCTCATCCCCTCCATTAACCTATGTTCGCCTTCTACTCATGCCTTCAACAATCTCATCCACCTATGCCCAGCCCATAAACCATACCACTTCCCATCCTCCCTGCACTGGACTCCATTCCCTGCTATTGGCATCACCATCATGGCTTCCCTCCAGGTATAATTTTAACGTTTGATTTTTGCTTAATTTCTTTTGTCTAAATTGGACTTCCCTAATGGTTGGACTAGATTATTCCTTTAGATTGAATTGGATTGGTTTATATATCTGAATTTTTTTTCCTGCAACTGGGTTTAATTGGACTAGTTTTGAGAATTTCTGCACACTATGAATTGCATAATTACTGAATTCTCTTATTGCTATTTTTCTGAGTTGGTTTAGTCTGTATGTGGATTTCCTGGTAGCTCTTACTTGTTGGTTTACTGACCTTGCATTACATATGGTTTGCACTATCTCGTTTGATTTAGCTTACATTGTATTGGACTTTTCTAAATTGGAATTCCCTTCCCATTGTTAGACTTACTGGATGGTTTATTAGTGCGAACCCACAAGGGAAGATCGTAGAACCCGCAGCCAAACACGGCAATGCGAACCCAAGAGGATCTATACCTTAGAACCCACAGTCAATGCAATGATATATACACCCTAAGAAATCCCAAACAGGTCTGGTTGATCTACTAAGAACCCTTGAACAAGAGAGAATAAGGACCCCTAGTATCAAAAGACACCACAAGGTTGATCAAGCCTTGCTAAGTCTGTTAGTTCTATGAAGAACCCTAGAGAAGAACTCTCTCAAATCTGGTGTTTCAAGAAAAATATAATTTTAATTCAATGACCAAAAGTTCTTACAACAATAAAAGGTTAAAATATAAATAGAAAAGGCTGATTTCTAGTCAAGGAAACCAGCAATTATGACAACACCTAATGCACATATAGTGGATTGACTAAGAAGCCTCCTAAACCTAAAAATTCAAAGTTTGAAACAAATGCAATTAATGCACATGGGTAGATTTGACTAAGGAGCCTATAAAGTCTAAAATTTTGCTCATGTACATTATGAGACACTAAAGCAGCATATTTTTCTCCAATCAACATAATTAAGGTCCAATGAGTCAATTATTGTGTGCTCTAAGGACCTAACTCTTCATTTATTGTACTTTGGCCCCAAAAGCTCTATATAATCCCATATTCAGCCTGGATAATGTTCAGTACGCCCTCACAAGTTTTCAGCTCTGGTTCTTGAGTCATTTGCTTGGATAAGGTGTCTTGAACAAGTCCATTGAAAGCCTCTTTAATCCTTTTAGTACGAGCTCTAGTAATTGGTCCACTTGGAATTTAGAATGCATCACTTGAACATTTAGAGCTAACTTGATCATTATGATAGTTCTCATCATCTCCTCCTTCCTCAAAAGGATTCGTCCTCAAATCTTCAACTACATCAAAAAGAGAAAGATCGGCAACATTAAAAGTGGCACTAATACTATATTCACTTGGTAGATCAATTTTGTATGCATTATCATTGATTCGCTCGAGAACTTGGAATAGACCATCTCCTATTGGAGCCAGCTTTGATTTCCTTTGAGCAAGAAACCTTTTCTTCCTCATATGCACCCATACCCAGTCTCCAGGCTCAAAAGTAACACGCCTTCTTCCTTTGTTGGCCTTGTTTGCATATTGTTCATTTTTCTTCTTGATTTGCTGCTTGACACGTTCATGAATTTGCTTCACCAGCTCAGCTTTCTTGTGGCCATCGAGGCTAGCTCTTTCATCAATCGACAATGGGATTAAATCCAAAGGAGTTAATGGATTAAAACCATAAACAATTTCAAAAGGAGAATATTCAGTAGTTGAATGTACACTCCTATTATATGCAAATTCAATGAATGACAAACAATTTTCCCAATTTTTCAAATTCCTTTGAATCACAGTTCGAAGCAACTAAGTTAAAACTCTATTAACAACTTCAGTTTGACCATCTGTTTGTGGATGATAAGCTATAGAGAACAATAATTTAGTACCAAGCCTTCCCCACAAAACTTTTCAAAAGTGACTAAGAAATTTTGTATCCCTATCCGAAACAATGCTTTTAGGAACACCATGAAGTCTCACAATTTCCTTAAAGAATAAATCAGCGATGTGAGTAGCATCATCAGTTTTATTGCAAGAAATGAAATGTGCCATTTTGGAAAATCGGTCAATGACCAAATATTGAATCCGAACCCCTCTTTGACCTAGGTAATCCCAAAACAAAGTCCATGGAGATATCCACCCAAGGTTTGCTAGGCACTGGTAAAGGTGTGTACAAACCGTGTGGTAAGACTCGAGATTTAGCTTTCTTACATGTAATACATCTTTCACAAATTCGTTTAACATCACGTTTCATTCTAGGCCAAAAGAAATGTTCATGCAATACATTTAAAGTCTTTCTCACACCAAAATGTCCCATTAAGCCTCCCCCATGAGCTTCCCTCACAAGCAATTCACGCAAAGAGCATTGAGGCACACATAACTTATTCTCCTTAAATAGATTACCATCAACTCTATAAAACTTATCGAATCCCCTTTTTTCACATGCAAGAAACACTTCAGCAAATTCATCATTATTTGAATACAAATCCTTGATATACTCAAACCCAAACAATCTTGCATTCAGAGAAGTAAGAAGAACATACCTTCTAGATAATGCATCTGCAACCACATTCTCTTTACCTTGTTTTTATTTGATGACATATGGAAATGTCTCAATGAATTCCAGCCACCTTGCATGACGCTTATTCAACTTACCTTGACTTTTGAGATGTTTCAGAGATAAATGATCTGTATGAATGACAAACTCTTTAGGCTAGAGGTAGTGTTGCCATGTCTCTAGTGCTCTCATAAGTGAATAAAGCTCCTTGTCATAAGTTGGATAATTCAAGGTAGCACCATTTAGTTTTTCACTAAAATAAGCAATTGGCCTCCTTTCCTGCATTAAAACAGCCCCTATACCAACTCCGAATGCATAACACTCAATTTCAAAGGCTATAGAAAAATTGGGTAATGTCAAAACAAGTGCAGAACATAATCTTTCCTTTAAAACATTGAATGCATCATCTTGTGCTTTTTCCCACTTAAATCCCACATATTTCTTTACCATTTCAGTGAGTGGTGCAGCAAGTGTGCTAAAATCTTTCACAAAACGACGGTAAAAACCAGCTAAACCGTGGAAACTTCTTACCTCAGTGATTGATCTAGGTGTTGGCCACTCTTTGATAGCCTTGACCTTTTCTTCATCAACTTCTATTCCCTGTGCACTTATGACAAAGCCAAGAAACACAACTTTGTCCATGCAAAAACTACACTTCTGTAGATTAGCATACAATCTTTCCTTTCTTAACACATCAAGCACACAACGCAGATGATTCAAATGTTTATTTAAATCCTTGCTATAAATCAGAATATCATCAAAATAAACCACAACAAATTTTCCAATGTATGCACGCAAAACATGATTCATTAATCTCATGAAAGTGCTAGGTGCATTAGTTAGTCCAAATGGCATGACTAACCATTCATACAGTCCATCCTTTGTTTTGAAAGTAGTTTTCCACTCATCACCTTCCCTCATCCGAATTTGATGGTATCCAGATTTTAAATCAATTTTAGAAAAGATACTAGACCCATGCAATTCATCAAGCATATCATCCAATTTAGGGATAGGATGGCGATATTTTACCGTTATGTTGTTTACGACCCTGCAATCAATGCACATCCTCCATGATCCATCTTTCTTTGGCACAAGAAGTACTAGAACTGAACAAGGACTCAAACTTTCTCTCACATAGCCCTTGGCCATAAGCTCTTCAACTTGCCTTTGAAGCTCCTTTGCTTCCTCTAGATTTGTCCTATAGGCTGGGCGATTAGGAATTGTTGCTCCTGGAATGAAGTCAATTTGATGCTCAATTCCTCTAATAGGTGGTAGCCATAGAGGAATTTCTTCCGGCAGCACATCTTGGAATTCCTGCAACAAGGACCCAACAACACTAGGAAATGAAGAGTTAAGTTTATTAGTGTTAAAATAACCCTCCTTATATATAAGTACGGGCAAAGGCTGTTTAGCTAGAAAAGCACTCCTCACTTCGCTCTCCTTAGCAAAAAAGCTCACTCTTGCATTTTCTTTTCTCTCAATTCTCTTTTCTTTTTTTAAACTCTCTTTTTTCTCATTTTTCGAATCATTCTCCTTTTTCATATTAAGTTGATCTTCATACACTTGCTTAGGTGTTAATGGAACAAGAGTAATTGTTCGATCATTCTTAACAAATGAGTATCTATTTGTAAATCCATCCTTAACAGCCCTACGATCAAACTCCCATGGCCTCCCAAGAAGTATATGACCAGCATGCATAGGAACAACATCACATAGCACCTTATTACTATACTTTCCAATTGAGAATGAAACTAGAACTTGCTTATTAACCTTGATTTCTCCACAATCATTTAACCATTGAAGTTTGTATGGCCTCAAGTGTGGAATGATTGACAAATCTAATTTCTCAACTAGTGTAGTGCTAGCAACTTTAGTGCAACTCCCCCCATCAATAATTATGTTGCATACCTTATTGTTGATAAGATAGCGAGTGTGAAAAATATTTTCCCTTTGTTGCTCCACATCATCTTCCTTAGCCTGAGCATTCAAGGCACGCCTAGTGACAAGTGCTTCTCCTTCCACTGCATACTCAAGCCCATCATCACAAGCATCTTCAAGTGAGGGTATGGAATCATCACTCTCACTTTCAGTCACCACTTCATTATCCCTCATAATCATGACTCTTTTGTTGGGGCATTGTGAAGCTATATGACCTGTACCCAAACACTAGAAACATTTTGTATCTCTATATCTAGAAGTTTGAGGTTCAGATTTATCTTTGTCCTTAGTTGAAGAAATCTCTTTTCGAACATCTTTTTCTTCCTTCTTCCAACTCTGTTTCATTGGAGAATTAGAGCTAGAATTAAATCTTAAGGCACCTTTGCGCTTGAGTTGTTTTTCCACCTTAATTGCCATATGTAACATATCCTCCAACTCCACATAATGCTGCAGTTCTACTACATTGGCTATGTCTTTATTCAACCCATTCAAGAAACGAGCCATTGTAGCCTCCATGTCCTCCTTGACATTAGCCCTTATCATAGCAACCTCCATTTCTTTGTAATACTCCTCTAGGCTCTTGGATCCTTGTGTAAAAGTCTACAACTTCTGGTAGAGGTCTCTGTAGTAATGGCTAGGTACAAATCTCCTCCTCATTACAACCTTTATTTATGCCCAAGTTTCTATAGGATGCTCACCATTTCTCCTCCTATTTAAACCGAGCTTATCCCACCAAATAATTACATAATCAGTGAACTCTATCACAGCCAACTTCACCTTCTTCATTTTAGAATAATTATGACATTCAAAAATCAGCTCAACCTTTTTTTCCCACTCCAAGTAGGCTTCAGGATCATTTCTACCTTGGAAAAATGGTATTTTTATTTTAATACTTCCTAGGTCTCCATCTACCTACCATCCTTCTCTAGGAATATTTCTCCCATGATACATTTATGGTCTAATTCTATTATGCCTATTTCTTCTTACACCAACTTTAGATTCATAACCATCATCATCCTCACTCCGTACTTCAACTTCAAACTCAGCTTTAAGCTGAACAACTCTTCTAGGATTAGGACTCCTATTGGGTTGTCTCCTTTGTAAATTGGTGATCCTAGTGTCTTGCCTATCCAGCTTATCTCTTATATCTCCAAACACCACATTAAAGCGCTCAAGTTGTTGTTGCATGACTTTTATGACAAGCTCCATGTTTGGTGAGTTTCCACCACTGGTTGACTCCTCCTTGTTAGACATTTTTCTTTTAGCTGCAAGAAAAATTGGTTAGTGAAAATAAAAGATCCTCACAGATTTCCTTACGTGTTTGCACTCAAAGAATGTCACTCTACACTCGTGTTTCACTCCTTATAGGCTTTTTCACAATATGTGTCACTCTTGCATTTTTCCTCTATTAGTTCTCTCAATAGGTTCTCTAAGGTAACTAACCAACACAAGGTTATACCAAAACTTGTAGAGTTAGTTAGACACTTGGGGATAAGAAAACAAATCTGGATCAAAGGAAAAATAAATTTCTAGAATGCGATATCAAGAATTCTGAAGCAAAAATTGAAATAAAACAAATCCCAACAAGATTTTAGTAGAATCCTACTTTCCTTTGTTCCTTTTTTTTTCGTTTTTTAATTCTTTTTTTTATTGATTTTTTTGCCTCCTCTTTTTTTTTGGCAAAAATTTGAATAAGAGAATAATAATCACACTAAGAAACACAAATAAGTAGTTCACTCTAGAAAATCCAGGAACAACACGTCTGGATAAAAATGACTATAACTCATAGCAGAAATTTTGTATTGCAGCGATTCCAAAACGAGCAGAAAGATGAGATTCTAAACTATGAAAATGACATATGAATTACAGAAAAACTCAAAGGAAAACATGTCAAACAGAGATGAACAATGTAGGGAACGAACAAAGACACACAAAGATGAACAAACACAAGAAAGAACAGAAAATACAATCAGAAGATGAGAAATACAAGAACAAAAGATATGACCTGATAGGGAGCCGAGCTTTGATACCAAGATGGTGCGAACCCACAAGGGAAGATCGTAGAACCCACAGCCAAACACGGCAATGCGAACCCAAGAGGATCTATACCTTAGAACCCACAGTCAATGCAATGATATATACACCCCAAGAAAGCCCAAACAGGTCTGGTTAATCTACTAAGAACCCTTGAACAAGAGAGAATAAGGACCCCTAGTATCAAAGACACCACAAGGTTGATCAAGCCTTGATAAGTCTGTTAGTTCTATGAAGAACCCTAGAGAAGAACTCTCTCCAATTTGGTGTTTCCAGAAAAATATGATTTTAATTCAATGACCAAAAGTTCTTACAACAATAAAAGGTTACAATATAAATAGAAAATGCTGATTTCTAGTCAAGGAAACCAGCAATTATGACAACACCTAATGCACATGTAGTGGATTGACTAAGGAGCCTCGTAAACCTAAAAATTCAAAGTTTGAAACAAATGCAATTAATGCACATGGGCAGATTTGACTAAGGAGCCTATAAAGTCTAAAATTTTGCTCATGTACATTATGAGACACTAAAGCAGCATATTTTTCTTCAATTAGCATAATTAAGGTCCAATGAGTCAACTATTATGTGCTCTAAGGACCTAGCTCTTCATTTATTGTACTTTGACCCCCAAAGCTCTATATAATCCCATATTCAGCCTGGATAATGTTCAGTATGCCCTCACAAGTTTTCAGCTCCGGTTCTTGAGTCATTTACTTGGATAAGGTGTCTTGAACAAGTCCATTGAAAGCCTCTTTAATCCTTTTAGCACGAGCTCTGGTAATTGGTCCACTTGGAATTTGGAATGGATCACTTGAACAGTTAGAGCTAACTTGGTCATTATGATAGTTCTCATCAGGATGGTTTATTACATGGGGTTAGTTAGACTATTTTTGGGAAGAACTTCTACAGAATTTGAATTGCATCATTATTGAATTTTTTGGTTTTTCTAAGCATTTGCTCCAAAATTTGGGATGCATGTGTGCTTAAATTTCTGAATTTTGCATTACCTGATCATTCTAAAGTTTAGTGCTTTATTCTCAGAATGTTTGGATCCAAAACTTTTCTACTTTGCACAAAGAATTGTTAAGTATTTGCTGGCAAATGCTAATATGATATATTTTGATTGCTTACATCCCTGTAAAACTTCTGTCTAAATTTCACATTGGACACTATTTCTGGTTAGGTGGCTAATGTTCATATTGCTTAAATTGAATTAGCTTTGTACTTCCTGGAAAACAAAGACAACATTTGGGATATTTGAGTACTAAACTTTTCTAATTCTTTTCGTTGATTAGTGCATTACTCTTAGATTGTTTTGATTCTGACTTGCACTCTGCTGGCTGAGATATAAATTAACATTAACTTTGGTTGTGGTTCATTTGCTTTAGTATATATTTAGCTGGGTAAAATTCATTGAGAGTAGACACTTTGCAAGCTAAAACCTTTCCTAAATGCCCCTTTTTAATATGATGAAAGATAATTCTAGTCATTACTCTACATGATGCAATTTATGGCTTTCAAATTCCTGCACTGCTTAAATTTGGCATACCTATTGCTGACTCAAGCCTAGTACACTTGGAATTTGAGTCAAATCCTCCACCTCTTCCTCTAAATGACCATTAAGCAAGTAAGTTACTTCTTCCTTTGCCTGCACTTTCATTGTTACTGACATTGAGGGCAATGTCAAATTTAAGCATGAGGGAGTAGTAAGTAGACTTAGGGCCCGTTTGGTTGGATGGAATAGAAAGAAATTTGGAATAAAAAGTGGGATTCCACTGTTTGGTTTGATAGAATGGAGCATTCCATGGAATGCTCCATTCCATCATATGATGGAAAATGGACTCCTTCCAATAATGGATGGAATCCAAGATTCCATCATAAAATCATGCTAACTTCATATTTTTTTATTAAAATAATTTAATTTAATTATTAAAAAAATTAATTTGATTATATTTTGTAAAAATTAATTTGTAGGAATTTTTAAAAAAAATCTATTTTTTTAATTTTTTTTATATTAAAATTAATTTAATCATTTTGCCCCATTTCAAAAAAGAACATAAACGGTACAGTCTTGGGAATCTGACGTTAAAAGACCCTGTTTACCAATTTATAAAAAAAATTGGATGGGAAGCATATCCTCGACCTATAGAGGGCGTTTAAGCCGTTACTGGACATAAAACCAGAGGAAAATGTGAGCCAGAATCACAACTACTGTACATATGCATGCGTGCCGTTATTTTTGAATTTTTCACCTTTAATTTAGTTGACATTTGCCGGCCTACTCATATAGCTATTACAAGTATGCCCTTATCTGAGTCTTATAAATGCACACCTCATTATCTTCATCTTCATACTCAAAGTTAAGGTGAGTGCAAATATGGAAGGAACCGCAATTCGTCACTTTCGAAATATTTGTGTCTTTTGTGGTTCTAATCCTGGGAAAAATGGAGAGTATGTAAAAGCAGCACAAACTTTGGGTATGGTACTAGCCAGGAGAAAGATTCATTTAGTTTATGGTGGAGGCTGTCGAGGGTTAATGGGGAGTGTTTCTGGATCTGCATATCTAAGAGGATGCCAAGTTCTTGGTATTACTCCTACAGCTCTAGCTGCATCAAACATAGTAGGAAAAACAATTGGAGAAGAATGTAGGGTATCCTCCATGTATGAACGGATTGCTAAAATGATGTGCAACGCTGACGCCTTCATTGCCTTACTTGGTGGTTTTGGTACTCTAGAGGAAATTTTCCAAGTCGTCTCTTGGGCACAACTGAACATGCACCATAAACCCATAGGTTTGTTTAATGTTAATAATTTCTTTGATGGTTTGTTATCTTTTCTTGATCATGCTGTAGAATAAAGGTTTATCTCGCACTCAGCACGTCAGATTCTCATCTCGGCCTCAAATGCTGACGAGTTGATTGATGTGTTACAAGCATTTATTCATGTACCTGATCCAGTTATAACTCAAATAGATTGGACAACAGAAAATCACAGAAAGCACAAACTGGACTTGGATCTTCATTTGTAACACCTTTTACTTGCTTGAATAAATTTTTATATTTTGTTTAGTTTGCTGCAGGTTCATCTTTTTGTAGATCTCCTTCCAGGTAATATCTCTTTTAATCTTTATTGTTTATTTTGTGTTTCTTCATCTAAAAAAACAAAAAAAAAATTGAGTGATGTTTTGGGATTAGGCAAAGCTAGCACCAATGATGAAAATGGTTTAAAATGCTTGTAACCTTTGAAAAATTGATAAGTTCTGAGTGTTATGTGTGAACTTAAACTCTAATGTAACTTATGTTTTATTTGAGAATCCTAATATCTTGTGCACTTAATCTTTTACATTTGACTGATTGTTTATTCAGAAAAGATTTATGTGATTCAGATATTTTAATTGATCTCATAAGACTCTAGAACTTATTTAATTGTCACTTAAGGCGAAATCCTAGACTACTCTCCATTTAAGAAATGAATTAGGCATTGTTGGAATCGTTTGAGCCTTTCAAACCCACCTATACATGATGCTATCCCTAGCAACCTATTTTGAGTCTATATTCATCCTTTCTTGAACACCTATATTATTATCTAGCCTTTAAATAAAAATATTTTTAACTCTTACCTTTCACTCACAGGAATGATCATTTGAAAAACTATGGTTCAGGAGTGGATGGTAGAAGTTTAAAAAAGAAAAAAAAAAGAGAAAAAAAGAGAAAAAGAAAGTTAATACTCCCTAAATAAATAAGTTTGGGGGTGTTTATCTTTTAAAAAAAATAGTATGAGCAAATAAATGTAAGGATGGTGAAAAGGTTGGAGATAGAATTCACAGTATAATATCAAAAGTATTTGAGAGGCTTTAAATGATCATGCATGTTGAAGTGTGAATTGAGCTTTCATTCATATCATTTTAGCCACCTTTAACCTATGCCATACATTACAAGCCTAATGAAAGTCCTAACGATCTTAAATGTTATGTCTACATTAGTGGAGAGTAACATGAAAAATAAGCTTATGGAGTCTCAAATGCATATATCTAGAGATCTATTTTAAATATTTGATTACATAAATTTATTTCAATGCGAAAAGTCTAATATCATAAGACTACTATACACACACACACTTGAGATTCAAGAGTAAACCATATGTTGAATTAGAATAAAAGTTCTACATAACCTTGAAATTTTGATTTTTTTTCCTTGGTTGCACATTTTAGATCCTTGAGGAATGCTTAGAAAGCCAAAAAAAAAGTCATCACTCACTCATCTTTTAAATTTTGAAGTTTGTGTGTTTTGTGTAACGCCCCTAATTTACGTTACGTAAAATAAACAATTTTTTTTTCAAATGTAAGATAATCTCCATAAATATACATAATTCAATTCTTTATCATGGGAACCAATACATAAAGGATCTCTTATGTATACACAATATACAGACCAAGTCTATAAACATCAGAGTACAGCAGAAACAGGGATCCTGCCTGTAGCGTTCAAAGCACTCTAGAATACAAACACAGTATAATTCAAAGACCGTGAGTCTTCGAAGCAATGTAGACTCACCCACAGAATATATCAACTCTTTGCCAAATCAGACTCTAATATTCTTATCTGAAAAATGTGGAAATATCGTGTAGTGAGTTTGACAACTCAGTGAGTAAATAATTCCTCCTATGACCTCTTAGGTCAGCATATGGATGTACTTATATTTTAAAATGTGTCACATAGAAAATACAGTTCAGAAGTACATTCATATGGGACCCGTATTTCAAATATTCTTAAATCAAAGGATATTCAGATATCCAAAACCATATGCACCATGGTATGATCATTAAACAAATGTTGTTATGCTCAGCCATATAAGCTATAGTAAAATAATAAGATTTGGAGATAAAATCATCACTTTTAAAATGACCTGCCTCACTCGGCGAGCTGGTTAATGCAATTTGATTTGAAAATGACATGCCTCACTCGGCGATCTAGTCAATGCAATTTAAAATTGACCTGCCTCAGTCGGCGATCTGGTCAATGCAATTTGAAAATAATGACCTGCCTTAGTCGGCGATCTGGTCAATGCAATTTGAAAATAATGACCTGCCTCAGTCGGCGATCTGGTCAATGCAATTTGAAAATGATGACCTTCCTCAGTCGGCGATTTGGTCAATGCAATTTGAAAATAATGACCTGCCTCAGTCGGCGATCTAGTCCATGCAATTTGAAAATGATGACCAGCCTCAATCGGCGATCTGGTCAATACAATTTGAAAATGACCTGCCTCAGTCGGCGATCTGGTCAATGCAATTTGCTATACGCATAGTGACCTCGACCCTAGTCACAATAAGTGATCAGGGAATGTGAGTACATCACCCTCCTGCCTCCCCACATTACCACTGTCACCCGGTTGGAGTGGCCCTCCCCCGGCTCACTCAGACTAATAGGGCGTCCCCTATTCGGTACCGTCACAAGCCATACAACCAGCCGATATGCATCAATACATATATATACATGTAAAATATCAAGCAATTCGCCATGAGCTTTACGCTTGCCATTCAATCTCATTTATAATATGACATGCATCATTTTCACAAGTATATAGCTTTACAAATCAATGCATCGTGAACATAATATTCACTTTATCAAATAATGATAAATACATTTAGAACCACATATTCAATGATTTCCAAAATCCATTTCTAAAACCATACTCTTCTTGAACTATGTGTCAGTTCGTAAGTATAACAGATATTTGAACACATTTCAGAAACTTACAATCGTAAATAATTTATAATCAGAAACAATAATAAATTTATAATTCAAGAAGAGCATGGGGCAAGTCATAAAAAGAAGTATCTACTCACCTGGTAAGGGCTCCAGATTGGACAGCCCTAAAGTGTACTTTTCCAAGCTGAATTTGATCGAATTGGCCTAAAAAACGTATCCAGAGGGTCCAAACAAGCAAGATAGCAACTTCGGGAACTGGTCACTATTTACCGTCGAAAAACACTATTCACGACAAACAAAAAGGCTGTTAGATGGCTGAAAATATACCTATCCTAAGGTTTATCTAACTCCTGAATCTATCTACGGCGTCAAAATTTCAATTGGAGGTCTCTAAGTAAAAGTTTTAGGATTTACCTTTTTCTGAGATTTTCTACTTCAGATCTACGGCGATTCAACGGTTGATTTGAAAAACTGATTGGTCAAAACCGTAGTATTCTTCGTCCTGATTCCAGTAACACCCTTAGTTTTAATATCGGAAGCCAATAGGCACTCTAAATCTAGAAAAAAAGTTGAATATTCATTTACTATTCACTCACTATCCATCTGAATTGTTTTCTTTTCTTTTTTCTCGAAGTTCTTGCCTCCGTCTTCCTAATTCTCAACCCCCTTTTCATTGTTTGTTTTTTTTTATAATAATAACTATTATTTAATAATTTAATAATTAAATAATAGAATTTTCTTTTAAATAAGTTCATATAAATTCCGTTTTTCATCATAAAATATCCCAAAAATTTCTAAAAATTTACATTCCCATAAACCTTCAGTTAAACTCTTAAATCATAATTTTTCTTGATAAAAATTGCAATAAAAAAATATCGAAATAAATATCTTTATTCATATTAAAAGAAAGAATATTTTTAAAAATACAACAAAAATTCATTAGAGGCCAATATAATTATTTTAACCAAAACATAAATCATTTCACTTACAAATATACTTCTATTTAGCAAAACATAATCATTTTTAAACAAATAAAAATATATTTTTTATAACAAAACAATATTATTTAAAAATAAAAATTATGAGATGTTACATTCTTCCCCCCTTAGGAAATTCGGTCCCCGAATTTCAGCCCATCCTACCACATGTAGGGAATAAAAACAAGACATAATTTAGAGTTACCAATCTTATTACTTGAATAATTAAGGATATCTCATCTATATGCCATCTTGTAGTTTTCAGGTGACTTCCTTACTTGAGTGGTTTTGTCATATACACTTAACTATAGGAATTTCTTTCATCCATAAGTTCTTTACTTATCAATCAACAATAATTATTGATTTTTTTTCTCATAATTAAGACAAATTTATATTCAGTTGAATTTCTTGAAATCCGATAACATGAGAAAAATCTGATAAGTACTTTCTTCTTTCCAAACCTCATTACCTCTTCTATTGGTGAGTCCTTCAAAAATATGTGATCACCAACTGATAATTTCTAGTGCTTTAATATTTATGATCCTTATAGACTTTTGGCCTGTACTGAGTTGCTTACCCATATTTGCAGATAGATACTAACCTTCTCACTCAAAAATATGTGGGTATCTAGCGCGCATATTATTCTCTCTTTCCTAAGTAACCTCCCCTGAAAAGTACTTTTACTACATCACTTTCACCGTGACATTTCTTTTGAATGTAATTTCTTCATTTGTCTATCTACTATAGTCACTGATTTTTCCTCATATGACAAATCTTTGTCTAACTAAATTTTCCAACATTGAATAACATGTGTTGAGCCTGGCAGATACTTTCGTAGCATAGACACGTGAAAGATTGGATGAATATTACTCAATTTAGATGGCAAAGCCCAATGGTAATCTACCAGGCCGATCCTATATACTATGGATTTAACTTTACTCAACTCATTTACCCACTAGGAGACCTACAATGTTTTATGTAAAATTTTAAATAGTCTCATTTGTATGTTGGCCTAATAATTACTGATAAGGGCAAGTTTAACTAAGGATAAATGATTTTCTCCAAATTTTTACTAAAATTATATAAAGATACCTGAAACATAACTTCTAATGCATATACACATCAATTAAATTTACTATCAGCTATACTATAATCTAACAAAGATCCTTAGGCTTCTTGAATAGTTCTCCTGAAACAATATATCCAATTTTTTTTTACTTGCTGACATACCAAACAACAACAAAAATTGCACTTATATCTTCTTTTTACCATTATACTAGTACAATTCTTTCATATCTTATTATATCATTATTGCCTCGGGTTATCCATATTCATAATTTATGGCTTCTTCTAAAACCTCATTTCTCAACAATTATTTACACGTACATTTTCAATCTCAACATAATTCAAATCCTAGATACTAAACTCAACTTAGCATGGTATAATCCCTTAATTCAAATACCTTGATCACCTTTCATTATTTTTGCCTATATCCACTATGACACCATAATAACTGAATTTCAAATAAAATAAATTAAACCTCCTTATAATAAGGAAAAAGAGAACCTTACATTTAATGCCAAACATTAATGAAGGACGATGTAGCAGAAAATGCGAAATACATAATAGAGCATGGTGCCAAAATAGGAAGTCAGAAATTTGAACAAAGCATTGAAACATTAAAATCGGTGGCCGTAATTCTTGACAATCTGTAAACAAAATCTAACTACGATTTCGGCAAAAATCGGTGGTCGCAAATTTTGAATATATGTGTCAAAATCTAATTCAAAGATATTGTTATTCGGTGGAAGAATATCACATGGAAAAGAAACATTTCTGAACTTATAAAAGACTGTGAAAGTCAAAGAATACGCAGTTAACTGGTAGGATGCAGTTGATTGCTTCTAAATACATGTAATCAATCAACTGTAAAATAACCAGTCCAAATTAAAATTTCTCAAAATAGCCAATCGATTTAATAATACCGATAGTCGACTGGCAAAAACATTGAGAAAACAAAATAAATCATTTGATTGTTCCTCTTCAACAATTAATTGGTTTGCATTTTCTTTTTCTTTTTTTACAATGACGGCTATCACCTACAACTTTTCTACAAGAATCAAGACATCAATCCTTCATCAAGGATAACAAGAAAAGAAAATTTCCTGGTGATATCTTAACCTTATTCTCTTTATATGCCTAATATGGGTCACAGTCATAACTACTGTACATATACATGCTTGCCGTCATTTTTGAATGTTTTTTATACCTTTAATTTAGCTGATATCCACCAATCACTTACATAGTTGTTCTAACAATACCCGGCCTATTCGCATAGCTATTATAAATATGTCATTCTTTGAGTTCTATAAATACTTACATTAGTATCTTTGTCTATACTCAAAGTTTAGGTGATAGAAATTATGGAAGGAACTGCATTCTGTCAGTTTCGAAATATTTGTGTCTTTTGTGGTTCCAGTCCTAGAAAAGATGGGGAGTATGTTAAAGCAGCACAAAATCTGGGTATGGTGCTGGCTAGGAGAAGAATTCATTTAGTGTATGGTGGAGGTAACCGTGGGTTAATGGGGTGTGTGGCTACAGTTGCACATGTAGGAGGATGCCAAGTTCTAGGTATTATTCCTACAGCTCTAGCTGCATCCAGCATCATAGGGAAGACAATTGGGGAAGAATTTAAGGTTGTTTCCATGCATGAGCGCATGGCTAGAATGATGAGCAATGCTGATGCTTTCATTGCCTTACCAGGGGGTTTGAGTACTTTAGAGGAGATTTTTCAAATAATATCTTGGGCACAATTGAATATGCATCACAAACCGATAGGTTTGTTAAATGTTAACCATTTCTTTGATGGTCTGTTGTCTTTTCTTGATCATGCTGTGGAACAAAAGTTTATCCCACACTCAGCACGACGAATTCTCATCTCAGCTTCAAATGCTGAAGAGTTGATTGATGCTTTACAAGCATATGTTCATGTACCTGATTCAACTATGGCTCGAATAGAATGGACGACAGACAATCGCAGGAAGCGCAAGTTAGATTTGGATCTTCATCTGTAACTGTAGTAGGACATGCCATTGTTGTACTACTTCTACTTTCTTAGGGTCTACTTGGATACCATCCTTATCAAACATACTCCCTTAAAGTTTGTGAAAATATCTTTAAATGTTGCTTATGTTCCTCTGTACTCTTGGAATATTCTAATATATTATCAATAATTATAATAACAACTTAATCCAGGGATGGCTTCAATAGTTTTTTTTATTCCACATTGTCACCTTATTCAACTGTCTATAATCTAGTTATAGTGATCCATACTTCATTTCCACAAATAGGTCTAGAGAACCTCAAGGAGAGTATAAATCCTTTGTCTAACAAGTCTTGTAACTATATTTTTTTTTCTTAAGTTTAGTCAATATCATTCTATAAGGGGGTATAGACAGACACTGGTTAGGTTTCAGGAAGTAAATCAATACCAAATTCTATTTATTGTTTCGGCGTAATCCTGGCAATTCCTCAGGAATTACATCAGAAAATTCTCTAACCACTTGCACTTGATTTATACTGGTTTACTTAATATCAATATTTCTCAACATTGTCAAATATTCTTAACATCTTTTTATAATCACTTGTGGGATATTAAAGTAAAGATTAGATTACTGGGTATCTCCCTACGATCCCCTTGTATCACGAAATAAAATTCCCCAAGAATATTGAATTTAATTACCTTATAGTGATATTTCATAATGACATGACATAATGCCAACTAATTCATTCTCAATATCACATCACAGTCTACCATATCTAGACAACCGGGTACAGCAGATGTCACATTCAGAAGCCATCATATTTTGTATTTGTATCAATTCTTTAAATTCTCTGAGATGCCTATCCCTTTCACTTTCAAGCTATAATTGATCCCATAGAAACTTCTTAAAATGTCACAATCTATCTTTTACTATAACCTTTAGCAACTTGGAATATAAAGGAATTTGAAACCCTATAGAATCCCTTAGCAGCACCTGAAGTATAAATATGTCCGGCTCATATCGATACTAAAGGTTCTACTAAAGAATCCTTTGCTCTGATAGCCACAGGGAAACCTATTGCTCTCATACCAACTTGTAACGCCCTTAATTTACGTTATGTAAAATAAACAATTTTTTTTCAAATGTAAGATAATCTTCATAAATATACATAATTCAATTATTTATCATGGGAACCAATACATAAAGGATCTCTCATGTATACACAATATACAGACCAAGTCTATAAACATCAGAGTACAACAGAAACAGGGATCCTGCTTGTAGCGTTCAGAGCACTCTAGAATACAAACACAGTATAATTCAAAGACCATGAGTCTTGGAAGCAATGTAGACTCACCCAGAGAATATATCACCTATCTGCCAAATCAGACTCTGATATTCTTATCTGAAAAATGTGGAAATATCGTGCAGTGAGTTTGACAACTCAGTGAGTAAATAATTTCTCCTATAACCTCTTAGGTCAGCATATGGATGTACTTATATTTTAAAATGTGTCACATAGAAAATACAGCTCAGAAGTACATTCGTATGGGACCCGTATTTCAAATATTCTTAAATCAAAGGATATTCAAATATCCAAAACCATATGCACCATGGTATGATCATTAAACAAATGTTGTTATGCTCAGCTGTATAATCTATAGTAAAATATTAAGATTTGGAGATAAAAACATCACTTTTAAAATGACCTGCCTCAGTCGGCGATTTGGTCAATACAATTTGATTTGAAAATGACCTGCCTCACTCGGCGATCTGGTCAATGCAATTTAAAAATGACCTGCCTCACTCGACGATCTGATCAATGCAATTTGAAAATAATGACCTGCCTCAGTCGGCGATCTGGTCAATGCAATTTGAAAATGATGACCTGCCTCAGTCGGCGATCTGGTCAATGCAATTTGAAAATAATGACCTACCTCAGTTGGCGATCTGGTCAATACAATTTGAAAATGATGACCTGCCTCAATCGGCGATCTGGTCAATGCAATTTGAAAATGACCTGCCTCAGTCGGCGATCTGGTCAATGCAATTTGCTATATGCATAGTGACCTCGACCCTAGTCACAATAAGTGATCAGGGAATGTGAGTACATCACCCTCCTGCCTCCCCACATTACCACTGTCACCCGGTTGGAGCGGCCCTCCCCCGGCTCACTCAGGCTAATAGGGCGTCCCCTATTCGGTACCGTCACAAGCCATACAACCAGCCGATATGCATAAATACATATATATACATGTAAAATATCAAGCAACTCGCCATGAGCTTTACGCTTGCTGTAACATCCCGTAATTTTTAGATATTTTCCTTAGAAATTCTTCACCTTACATATATGCATAGAAATTGTCTAATATTAATGGAATAGGTAAAGAAAGAAAACCTAAGAGGAAATATTAGAAATAAACATGCTAAAGAAAGGTGAAATTCTTAGTTAAAGAAAGATAAATTTTTGTGTAGTAAGTAAAGGTTTTAAAATTTCAAGAAGATCGGATTAGGGTAATTTTTCTTAATTTAAGAGCAAAAGTTACTAAGTTTAGTATCTCCACCCATAAATTGGGCTTTTACCTATGGACACATCATGTAGAGTTTTTTCACTTCAAATAAGTTTCTAGGAAGCCCATTGAATAAACTAAGCAAGAAATAAAATATAGACTTGGACTAGGATATAGTAATTGGACCAATAGCCCCAAAATTATGAAAATGTGACCAAGCCCTCCAAGAAAGGTAGAATTTTATCCAAAGCAAAGAAAATGGGTAGGAATAAGCCCATAATTGGTAGGAATAAGCCCAAATCCAAGAGAAAAAAATAAAATAAAATAAATTAGGTGACGATATAATAATAATAATAAAAATTAGGTTACATGGCATTAAGACAAAAATTTAGCAAGTGGTGTGATTCTACATTCATCATTTTGGCAAGTGGCACAATAATACAAGGCTTTAGGACAAAAACATCTATATCCTACACTCATAATTTTAGCAAGTGGTATGATAATACATGGTATTAGGACAAAACATTCCTATCCCACACAAATAATATCAACCAAATAATGGAGATTCAAGGGCTAGAAATTTGCCACTTAAAAAGGCAACCTATCATAATTGATTAAGACAAAAGAAAAGGTAAATGAATCCCTAAATCAAAGGGGCCATGTCCCATATCTTAAGAACATATTATCATAATTTTCAAAATACAAATCTCCTTTTTCTATGCATATCTTGACCAAGGAAGAGGAAGACAAGAACATAAGTTTTTTATTTTCCAAAAATTCAACAAAGTGTATCCTAATTGTGATAAGGTAGACCCATGATCATGAAAGGTGAATTATTTGGTGGCCTATATAAGGAAACCCACCCTTACAACATTAGAATTTCGTCCAAGTGAGGGAGAGGAAAAGAATAGAAGCAAGGTAGAGTGAGGAAAGGAAATGAAGAAAGAAAGAAAGAGGAAGGAGAAGTCTAGGAGACTAAGTGCTCCAGGTAAGTTTAACAATATTTCTTTTTGAAGAAAACTTTTGAAACTTATAATATTTATATGAGATTTTGATCTTAGAACTTTGAGGATTGGTCATGGATGTTGCTATATCATGTTACATATGGATCTTGCATGTGATGTATGTTTGAATACTTAGGTTGGTGTAGATAGTTCTGCATGGGTATGGCTATGGTTGGCAAAATTTTAAGCTTCGGTGTTTTAATTTCTGGGAACATTCTATAAGGAATTAAAATAAATGGTTAACATAAGAATTAAAGATATATGTGTCACGGATTTTTAGCCACTGGAATCATTCAATTTGGAGTCCATATGTGGTAGATATGGTCCGCTTAGTAAGCAAAGGTCAGAAAATGGTTCATCAGGGAAGAATATGTTAGGATAGCTTCTTTGTTTTAATTTCTGGGAATTATCTATAGGGAATTAAAATAAATAGTTAACATAAGAATTAAATATATATGTGTCATGGATTTTTAGTCACTGGAATCATTGAATTTGGAGTCCATATGAGGAAGATATGAGCTGATTAGTAGTCAAAGGTCAGAAAATGGTTCATCAGGGAAGATTATGTTAGGACAGTTTCTGTATTTTAATTTCTGAGAATTATCTATAAGGACTTAAAATAAATGGTTAACATAAGCATTATATCTATGTGTGTCATGGATTTTTAGAAACTGGAATTATTCAATTTGGAGTCCATATGAGGAAGATATGAGTTGATCAGTAGTCAAAAATCAGAAAATGGTTCATCAGGGAAGAATATGTTAGAACAGCTTCTGTATTTTAATTTCTGGGACTTATCTGTATAGAATTAAAATAAATGGTTAACATAAGAATTATAGATATGAGTGTCACGGAGTTTGAGCCACTGGAATTACTCAAGTTGGAGTCCATATGTGGTAGATATGGTCCGATTAGTAGGTAGAGGTCAGAACCTATCTGAGAAGAAATAACCTATACATTTAGGGAGTAATATCACCTTGATTTCTTAATATTTCGCTACAATGTTCACCATAATAGTTTTAGATAATTGTTTTATCTTGAAATTGACACTAAGATCACCTAAATCAGAGTTAAATTGAGGGAGTTATGCTCTGATTAGTAAGAGAAGGTTAGATAGGATGAAAACCTGCATCAAGAAAATAAAGAAATAAAATTAGTATTTAGAAAAGAAGATGAATCTTAATAAATGACTAGTATAGCCATAGCCATTGCCATTGTATGAACTTCTTACCATCTTAAGTGTGAAATTATGATATGGAAATATTTTATAAAGTGATATTTGAAATGGTTATGTTCATGGCATGATTACCAATGGTTTATGGTAATAGTTATATTTTGATGAACATACTTGTTATTGAAAGCATATTTTTGGCTATCATTGTGAAAAAAAAAAGAAATGAGCACGGTCACATGGAAATCTGTGTGGTGCACCAGTAGGGGACGCCCTACCAACGGTTATGATCATGATAATGAGAAAAGAAAGAGAAAATGGGCCATGTCGGACGGAGCGAGAAAAGCCCGTACCGGAGAGTAGAGGATACTCACCCTGACCGGGGTAACTTGAAATGAGAATAAGTTGATGGCCATCATATGATATTTTGAAAATAGTAAATCATGTCATACATATCATTACAGTATGATTCTTATGTGCATAGATATAATGCATTCATGTGACCAAAGATATTTTCTGTAGTTTATACAGCTGAACATGACGTGATGAGCTTTATTGATGATGATTTATTGTTGAACTTACTGGGATTTAATTCTCACTATATTTCCATATCATGTTCAGAAACTTAGTTATGAAGATTTTCTATAGCTCTGGCTTTTAGTGCACGTTGGATCGAGTTATTCTATGATGGGTAGATCCTAAATAAAATGTTTGTGAGCGAGTTGGCACAGATCCTGGTGAAGGTGCAACCACCCGCACCTGTATCTCCGGAATTGGTCAACCAAAATAAACAAGATGTAAATATCTATGTCTTTTATGTTGCCTGTACGTTTTGATTAATGACGTGTGTGTGAACTCAATATTGTATAATAAAAAAAAGGATGTTACACTTGCCATTCAATCTCATTTATAATATGACATGCATCATTTTCACAAGTATATAGCTTTACAAATCAATGCATCATGCACATAATATTCACTTTATCAAATAATGATAAATACATTTAGAACCACATATTCAATGAGTTCCAAAATCCATTTCTAAAACCATACTCTTCTTGAACTATGTGCCAGTTCATAAGTATAACAGATATTTGAACACATTTCAGAAACTTATAATCATAAATAATTTATAATCAGAAACAATAATAAATTTATAATTCAAGAAGAGCATGGGGCAAGTCATAGAAAGAAGTATCTACTCACCTGGTAAGGGCTCCAGATTGGATAGCCCTAAAGTGTACTTTTCCAAGCTGAATTTGATCGAAATGGCCTCAAAAACTTATCCGGAGGGTCCATACAATCAAGATAGCAATTTCAAGAACTGGTCACTATTCACCGCCGGAAAACACTATTCACGACGAACAAAAAGGCTGTTAGATGGCCGAAAATATACCTATCCTAAGGTTTATCTAGATCCTGAATCTATCTACGGCGTCATAATTTCAATTGGAGGTCTCTAAGTAAAAGTTTTAGGATTTACCTTTTTCTGAGATTTTCTACCTCAGATCTACGGCGATTCAACGGTTGATTTGAAAAACTGATCGGTCAAAACCGTAGTATTCTTCGTCCTGATTCCAGTAACACCCTCAGTTTTGAGATCGAAAGCCAATAGGCACTCTAAATTCAGAAAAAAAAAAAAAAAAAAAAAGTTGAAGGTTACTATTCACTCACTATTCATCCAAATTTTTTTCTTTTCTTTTTTCTCGAAGATCTTGCCTCCGTCTTCCCGATTCTCAACCCCCTTTTCATTGTTTGTTTTTTTTATAATAATAACTATTATTTAATAATTTAATAATTGAATAATAGAATTTTCTTTTAAATAAATTCATATAAATTCCGTTTTTCATCATAAAATATCCCAAAAATTTCTAAAAATTTACATTCCCATAAACCTTCAGTTAAACTCTTAAATCATATTTTTTTCTTGATAAAAATTGCAAGAAAACAAATATCGAAATAAATATCTTTATTCATATTAAAAGAAAGAATATTTCTAAAAATACATCAAAAATTCATTAGAGGCCAATATAATTATTTTAACCAAAACATAAATCATTTCACTTAAAAATATACTTCTTTTTAGCAAAACATAATCATTTTTAAACAAATAAAAATATATTTTTTATAACAAAACAATATTATTTAAAAATAAAAATTATGGGATGTTACATTTTGCTTGAGGACAAGCAAAAGATTAAGTTTGGGAATATTTGATGAGTGAGTTTTATACTCATAAATTAAATATTTTCATCTTATCTTTTTGCCATAATTAAGCATAAATCTCTCTTACTTGTCTTTAGTTTGTGTATTTCTTACAGATGGAGAAAAGAGTAGAAAATGGACTTAATTGGAGGAATCAGAGCTAAATTGTGGTTTTTTGAGAATGATGTCTATAAATCAAGCAGATAAAACAAATTCATTAAAGATGACTGAGTAAGGAGCATTATCATATTGACTCTTGAGACGCATCCTAATGGAGATATGCACAAATTTATTCTTGATTTATGATCACATTTCCAAAAGAACTAAAACATAAAGATTCACGCCAAAGCACCCAATGTTGAGAATATGTTTGTTGTTTGTAGTCCAACCCAACCTTGCTGCAATGCTTGGCCCATATCTCCGAAACTACATATCCAATATGTATGCAATTTGGTAGGTGTGTAGCTGACACAATTGGGTACAACTTTCATGTTCAAGCGGTCAGAAAATTCGGACATTAAAAGGGTCAAAAGTGGGCTAGAAATGAATCTGACTACTGCTGCAATCCAGCCCGACTTGGCTATAGTATTTTGATCATAAGTCACAAATTACGTATCCAATTTGTCCACGATTTGTCTTGACGGAAATTTAATGAAATTTTCTACAACTTTCATGTTGAGGGAGTCAGCAAATTCGGCGGATTTGAAGAAGATATTCAAGGATAAATTTTGGTGCACATGATCGAATCCAAATTGTCAACTTTGTACAACTTCCTACCTAACAATTTTGACAATTACCACACCTACCACACCTAATTGTTTCTATTAATAGAGGGGTTGAGGGGTGAGTTAGGGGGCTTTGGGGGAGAGCTTTTTGAGAGAGCTTGGGAAAGCTTTGTTGGAATTCTACGTACTTGTAATGTTATTCACTCTTTAGACATTTTGTATTTTTCATTTTCCTTCGTAATATTATCATGTTTTTTCATGTTTCATTTTACTTTCTTGCTTTAATTATGGAGAACTAATCTCCTAATGCTAAGGTGAAAGGGTGAAACTCTTGGTAGGAGAATAATAATTCATTTAACTCTTGATTTTAATGTTTATATTTGATGTTGTATTTACCTCCTCCTTTTCTTATGTTATGTTTTACTGGCTGGCTGAGCCACATATTTCTTCTTCTTGTTTAATGGCTGGCTTTTCTGTCTACTTCTTATTTTTATTGTTCAAGGTTGGCTTTGCCACCTATTCTATTTTATTTTATTTTGTTATGTTAATTAGTTTTCTACCTCTTTCATTTTCTGCATAAGTTAATCTTGTAAAATGTGAATTTTGATATATTGTAGACAATCTTTGGCACAATAAATGCTTGAATCAATCTTGATTTATTGTAGACAATATAATGATTGGCACAATTTATACTTGAATTCATTTACAAGTTATCTTTTGCATCTTTGTGTTTTTAATCTTGTAAAGTGTAAACCTTGATACATTGTAGACAATTTTTGGCACAATTTATACTTGAATTCATTTACAAGTTATCTTTTGCATCTTTGTGTTTTTAATCTTGTAAAGTGTAAACCTTGATACATTGTAGACAATTTTTGGCACAATAAATACTTGAATCAGTCTTGATTTATTGTAGACAATATGATGATTTGCACAATGTACGCTTGAATCCATTTTACAAGAGTGTTTTATATATTAGTAATACAATGAAAAGGAGGTAAATATAATTCATGTATAAACAAAGGTGAGTTTAAATTAACATATCTTCCGATTGGAAACTTATTCATGTAAGGATTCTAATTGAGTAATAAAAGAGTTACATTTATCTTTATTCAATATACCAAGAGTGGATCCCCTAACCTTAGCATGCTTCTTTACTTTGAATACATCTTCATTTAATTTAAGTATATTAGTTCTTTGCATACTTTGTTTAATATTCCTCTCACAAAACAAGACATTGGCAACTAGGTTAGAAGTATTTATTTCGGATCTAAATTAGAATTTTCTCTTAATTGGCAATCCCTGTGGGATCGACCTTGCATACGACTAAATCTATACTCCAATAGATTCGTGCACTTGCGAGTTTTAATTAAAACAACAACACACTCACTGTATATTTCTATAAAAAAAAAAGGAAAAGAAAGAAAAAGAAAGTGAGAAATAAAAGAGTTTGAGTGAGAAAAGAAAAAGAGTGACAAAATAGAAATAAGGGTAAGGCAACCTAGGGAGATCTAAAGGATGAGGCGACCTACTTGAGTGTTTAAAAATTAATTTGATGCATACAACCAATGGTAACAATAGAAGTAGATATATAATAAGAGAATTTGGATTTAGTTTTAGAAGAGTAGAGACTAATTGATCAATGTCTATTCATATATCTGATGTGTTCATATTGATTAAGTGAAGAATTACATGTATTACATTTTTTTGTCATCTAAAATTTGTATGCATCATCTCCCTTCCTTTTGATATGTCATGTTATTTGCTTGAGGACAAGCAAAGGTTTAAGCATGGGAGAGTTGATAAAGGGGAAAATTGAGTGTTTAATAGTTATATTTTATTCCTTAATTAATAGTAAACTTGTGATTATTTCCCTACTTTTGATTATTCTTTGCTTTGGATACTGCTTTGGTTTGTTTTATGTTTGTAGGTGAGCAGAAGAGGCCAAGAAGTAAGGGAAAGCACTAATTTGAGGAGCCATATGGACTTGGAACATGCTGAGGAGGAAGTAAGGAGGCAACCGTAAACAAATTGGCAAGAAAAGAGCTTGGCAGCCTCAAACACAGCTATGTCGTGCTTGTGCAAAGAACGTGATTTTTCCAAGTTTTCCAGCATGAAGCGTGGCCAGGCTGTGTTAAGAAGCACGACCGTGCTTTGAATCTATACACTCAGTATTTTTTAGGGTTTTAAGCAGCCAAAGGGATATAAATACATGTGGAAGTGCAGCCAAGACTATCCAGACACATTCAGACTTACTTTTACTCAATTTTAGACTTAGGAAACACCATTAGATTAGGTTTAAAGTAGGATTAGTGATTAATTCATGTTCTTAGAGTAGAATTTACAGCAATACAAGCATTGTATTTCATCTTTACATTCTGTAAACCAGGTTTTATCTTTCTACTTTACTTCCATCTCTACTTCTACTCTTCTATCTTGGTTTATATTGAACTATTATGATTTACCTAATAAATATGATTTTGGTTTCTGTTTCTATTATGCTTGAGTAGATTTGATCTAGGGTTTTGGTAAATCCACTTATGATGTGCTGATACACTGTGCTAATTAAATTGTTGGAACCCTAATTGTATTATCCATGGTTAATTAGGATTGACTATTATGCATTGATTATATGAGTTGATGAATGTCTGGCCAATATTTATCACGTCTTAGGATATTAACTGATGAACTAAAAGGTAAAAGTTAATACCAGAATCTAATAGTTAATTAGGGATATATTAATTGAATTCCATGGTTGGCATAGAACTTAATGGACTTAGGTTGAACTAAGAACTACGAAAGTAGGCAATTGGATTAACCTAGGTACGATTAGTAATGCTTGAAAGAGGTTATTAGTTAATTAAGGTTAAACCATTCTCAATTACCTAAATAATTGCAATTAGAGGTACATATTGATTGTAGAATATCATAAATGTGGTAAACCCTGACCCTAGGCTTTTATTAATTGAATTACCTATTTACCTAATTGTGTCACACTCTCTCATCGAATTGCACTGATTTAGATAGCTTGCCTCATATAATTCTAATAATTGACCATTGTTCTCTGTGAGATACGACTCGTACTCGGTGGACTAGCTACAGCTACGCTGTGCGCTTGCAGTTATTTATAAAACACACACAACAAATAACTCCAATATTCTTTATGATTTCACTAAAATATTCAACATGAGAGTTTTAGAAGATTGTCTTAGCTTTAAATGGACACCAAGATCACCTCAATCAGAGTTAAAATGAGGAAGTTATGCTCTGTTTAGTGAGAGATAAAAATAATATTTAAGAAAGAAGAAGAATCTTATAAATTAAAATAATAAATTACTAGTGTATACCCTAGCCATTGCCATTGTATGAACTCATTACCATCTTAAGTGTGTGGAAAAGATGGAAATTTCATATAATTAGCCACTATGGAAATAAATGTAAATGCATGATATTGATGCAACTTGTTAATTAAGAATGCACGATATTGATGCATAACCTATTAATTATGAATGCGTGATATTAATGCATAACCTGTTAATTATGAATGCGTTATATTGATGCATAACCTACCTACTGAAACATACAATGCATTCTTGTTGTCTCATTGTACTTAAAGAGAAAAGGTTACGTGTAGCTTATACAGCTGGACATAACCCGTAAATTTTATGGTATGCATTATTTTTTGGTGTTAATCTTATTGGGATTTATTCTCATTATTTTCTTTTGGTGTTATGTTCAGATACGGACCAGTGGGATGCCTTTTGTAATTCTAACTCTTCTTCTCAAGCTGCAAATATTGGAGGTCCCTTACTTGGATCAGTTCACTATCATCACCAGTCTATTAGTGATTAATATGGTAGAGATACTAGCGCTTGGGCCACCTCCTTCACCAGCTGTACACTGTAACATCCCTAATTTTATTTCATTTATTAATAAAAGTACATAAATATTTAATGTAACATCCATGATTTCGTTTCTTTTGTTAATAAAGGTACATAAATAATTAATTAAGGAAATAAAATTTATTAGACAATTTTTAGATATTTAAGAAATATAATCTTTAGAAATTCTTCACCTTATGTGTATGCATATAAAATGTTTCTAACATTAAGGGAATAGGTAAAGAGAGAAAACCTAATAGAAAAAAAATTAGAAATAACATACTAAAGAGAGGCAAAATTCCTGGGTAAGGAAGATAAATTTTTTATGAAGTAAGTAAAGGTCTTAAATTTTCAAGAAGATTGGATTAGGGTAATTTTTTCTAATTCAAGAGCTAGAGTTACTAAGTACTCAAGGTAAGTTAACTTAATCTCCACTTAAATCTACCTTTCTTCTTCATCCTTAGGGTTCAAAAAATCACCCTCCTTCTCTTATTTAAGCTGCTAGAAAAGTTAAGAGAAGGGAGGAATCTTGCTACTTCCTTCAAGAGGAAACAAGAAAAAGAATTCACTAAGTAAGCAAGGGAGATCTTTAGGTAGGTTTAACAATATGTGTTTAGAAAAGTTTTGAAATTATAAACATTTATTTGGGATTTTAATCCTAGAACTTTGATGAAATTTTTTATATATGTTACCTAGATGATTGACCATGGATGTTGCTATATCATGTTATATGTTGATCTTGCAAGTGATGTATGTTTGAATACTTAAGTTGGTATGGATAGTTCTGCATAGGTTTGGCTATAGGTGACAAAATTTTAAGATTTTTATATTGTTATTTTGTATATTTAAATGTGGTGAAAAGTTGATAAAATATGATTAAATGTAAATTAAGAAGAAAATGGTAGAGGACATAATAAAATGATTAAATAAAACCTTAGAAAATGTTTGGTTAGGAAATTGGATTTCGAATTAACCAGGGAAGCTTCTGTTTTTCAAATTTTGGGAAGAATCGATTAGTAATTAAAAGAAATAGTTAATATAAAAAATATAGATATATGTCTCACAGATTTTTAGCCACTAGAATCACTCAATTTGGAGTGTATATGAGGTAGATATGGTCAGATTAGAAAGCAGTGGTCAGAAAATGGTTAACTAGGGAAGAATCTGTTAGGAAAGCTTTTGTGTTTGAATTTTTGAAAAATTTATGTAGGGAATTAAAATAACTGGTTAATATAAAAAATATAGATATGTCTTACAAAAATTTAGCCACTGGAATCACTCAATTTGGAGTTCTTATGAGGGAGATATGCTCTGATTTGTGAGAGAAGTTCAGGCAGGACAAAAGCCTGCATCAGAGAATAACACAACATAGAGCATGACCATGTTCTATGCTGGAAAGTGCATTTTAAAGCCTAGAGCATGGCTGTTTTACAAGAAATGGTCAAGCTGTGTTATAGGATACGCTTAGGCCGTGTTGGAAGTTAGTAAAGCTTATTTTCAATATTTTTCTACCATAAATGAACCTCATTAACTATAGGATATTAATAGAAACTAAATTAAAGAAGAATGCCGTATTAAATTTGTGAGAACATGTGTTGGAAATTGTAACAACTCCATTTAAGTATCAAATTTTTTTTTAAATACCATGAAGTTATTACTTCGTTACAACTTAACTCAATATAACATTTATTTAATTTATACAATACAGAGTTCACATACATGTCTTTAATCAAAACATACGTACAACATATCAAACACATAAATGAATGACTAGCACCAGAGTCAAATAACACCATAAGAGCAAATCCATAGATATAGCATGTACCTTGAATCATTTCAGAAGATTGAGCAGCCTCTTGGCCGCTCAGGGTGAAAACCCTTCCTTTCACCTGAGGCCTCTATTCTGGCTGCTTCCCCACATTCTGTGGGTAGTTTCTCGCAAAATGTCCCTTCTGTCTACAATTGAAGCAGACATCTTGTCCCATGTAGCATGGCCGGTTACCATGCATGCGTCCACACTTAGCGCACTTGACTGGGGCGAGGTCTTGTTGAAAAAGTCTAGGACCCGCAGTCAATGTGTAACAACCTCTTTTTTTTCCTTTATTATTATACAATATTGAGTTCACATACATGTCATTAATCAAAATGTACATGCAACATATCAAACACATAGATATTTACATCTTGTTTATTTTGGTTGACCAATTCCGGAGATACAGGTGCGGGTGGTTGCACCTTCACCGGGATCTGAGCCAACTATACCACAAACATCTTATTTGATTCTGAAATCTGCCCAACATAAAGTAACTCGATCCAATGTGCACTAAAAGCCAGAGCCTTAGAAACAAAAGCTGCATAAATAATTTTCTGAACATGATATGGAAATATAGTGAGAATTAAATCCCAGTAAGTTCAACAATAAATTATCATTAGTAAAGCTCATCACGTCATGTTCAGTTGTATAAACTACAGAAAATATCTTTGGTCACATGAATGCATTATATCTATGCACATAAGAATCATACTGTAATGATATGTATGATATGATTAACTATTTTTAAAATATCATATGATGGCCATCAACTTATTCTCATTTCAAGCTACCCCGGTCAGGGTGAGTATCCTCTACTCTTCAATACGAGCTTTTCTCGCTCCGTCCGACATGGCCCACTTTCTCTTTCTTTTCTCATTATCATGATCATAACCGTTGGTAGGGCGTCCCCTACTGGTGCACCACACGGATTACCATGTGACCGTGCTCATTACTTTTCACAATGTTAGCCAAAAATATGCTTTCAATAACAAGTATGTTCATCAAAATATAACTATTACCATAAATCATTGGTAATCATGCTATGAACATAACCATTTCATATATCACTTTATAAAATATTTTCATGTCAAAATTTCACACTTAAGATGGTAAGAAGTTCATACAATGGCAATGGCTATGGCTATACTAGTCATTTATTAAGATTCATCTTCTTTTTTTAAATACTAATTTTATTTTCTTTATTTTCTTGATGCAGGTTTTCATCCTATCTAACTTTCTCTTACTAATCAGAACATAACTCCCTCAATTTAACTCTGATGTAGGTGATCTTGGTGTCCATTTCAAGATACAACAATTATCTAAAACTATTATGTTGAACATTGAAGCGAAAAATTAAGAAACGAAGGTGATATTACTCCCTCAAAGTACAGGATAGTTCCTCTTGGATAGGTTCTGACCTTTACTGACTAATTAGACCATATCTCCCACATTGGAACTCCAAATTGAGTTATTCCAGTTGGTAAAAATCCATGAGCCATATATCTATAATTATTATGTTGGCGCGCTATTTTAATTCCCTATAGAATATTCCCATAAATTCAAAAACTAAAACATTAATAACATACTCTTCCCTGAATAAACATTTTCTGACCTCTGCTTACTAATCAGATCATATCTACCTCATATGAACTCCAAATTGCATAATTCCAGTGGGTATATTTCCATGAGACATAGATATATAATGTTCATGTTAACCATTTATTTTAATTCTATACAGATAATTCCCAGAAATTAAAATACAAAAGTTGTCCTAACATAATCTTCCCTGATGAACCATTTTCTGACCTTGGCTTACTAATCGGACCATATCTACCACATGTGGACTCCAAATTGAATGATTCCAGTGGCTACAAATCCATGACACACATATCTGTAATTCTTATGTTAACCATTTATTTTAATTCCCTACCAATAATTCCCATAAATTAAATTACTGAAGCTATCCTAACATATTCTTCCCTGATGATTCATTTTCTGACCTTTGACTACTAATCAGACCATAGCTACCTCATATGGACTCCAAATGGAATGATTCCAGTGGGTGAAAATCCGTGACACATATATCTTTAATTCTTATGTTAACCATTTATTTTAATTCCTTATAGATTGTTCCCAGAAATTAAAATACCGAAACTTAAAATTCTGTCAACCATAGCCATACCCATGCAGAACTATCTACACCAACCTAAGTATTCAAACATACATCACATGCAAGATCAATATGTAACATGATATAGCAACATCCATGACCAATCATCAAAGTTCTAAGATCAAAATCTCATATAAATATTATGAGTTTCAAAGGTTTTCTTCAAAAAGAAATATTGTTAAACTTACCTGGAGCACTTAGTCCCCTAGACTTCTCCTTCCTCTTTCTTCCTTTCTTCCTCTCCTTTCCTCACACTACCTTGCTTCTATTTTTGCTCTCCCTCACTTGGACGAAATTCTAATGTTGTAAGGGTGGGTTTTTCTTATATAGACCACCAAATAATTCACCTTTCATGATCATGGGTCTACCTTATCACAATTAGGATACACTTTGTTGAATTTTTGGAAAACAAACAACTTATATTCTTGTCTTCCTCTTCCTTAGTCAAGATATGCATAGAAAAAGGAGATTTGTATTTTGAAAATTATGATGATATGTTCTTAAGATATGGGCCAAGATCCCTTTGATTTAGGGATTCATTTCCTTTTTCTTTTGTCTTAATCAAGTATGATAGATTTGCCTTTTTAAGTGGCAAATTTCTAGCCCTTGAATTTTCCTTACTTAACTAAAA
Source organism: Gleditsia sinensis (assembly GCA_037074535.1). NCBI lineage: Eukaryota > Viridiplantae > Streptophyta > Magnoliopsida > Fabales > Fabaceae > Gleditsia > Gleditsia sinensis. Next base: position 53,521,689 of record CM073463.1, on the reverse strand, counting down.
TTATTTGTGTAGGATAATGATGTTTTGTCATAATGCTATGTATTATTACCCACTTGCTAAAGTTATGAATGTAGGATATAGATGTTTTTATCCTAAAGCCTTGTATTATTATGCCACTTGCCAAAATGATGAATGTAGAATCACACCACTTGCTAAATTTTTGTCTTAATGCCATGTCACTTAATCTTGATTACACCAATATTTCATCACTTTAATTTTATTTTTATTTTTATTTTTCCTTTTGGGTTTGGGCTCATTATTGCCCATTTTCCTTACTTTGATTAAAATTCTACCTTTCATAATGGGCTTGGTCACATTTTCATGATTTTTGGGCTACCGGTCCAATTTCTATATCCTAGTCTAAGTCTATGTTTTATTTCTTCCTTGGGCTATCCTATTGGCTTGCTAAAAATTCATGTGAAGTAGAAAAACTCTATATGAAGTGTCTATAGGTTAAAGCCCAATTACAGGTGGAGATACTAAACTTAGTAACTTTTACTCTTAAATTAAGAAAAATTACCCTAATCCGATCTTCTTGAAATTTTAAGACCTTTACTTACTTCACAAAAATTTATCTTTCTTTACCTAAGAATTTCACCTTTCTTTAACATGTTTATTTCTAATATTTCCTCTTAGGTTTTCTTTCTTTACCTATTCCATTAATATTAGAACATTTCTATGCATACATGTAAGGTGAAGAATTTCTAAGGAAAATATCTAAAAATTACGAGATGTTACACAATGGCCTCTTTCCAACTCCATATCCACTTCTTCTCATGTTCTTTCCAGGGTTGGGAAAATTTTTCTTCCTCTTCCATAGGTTTCGCTTTTGCTTCTCGTCCTCTACTGCCCTTAAACTCTTTTCCAGGAGTCTTCATTTATTTATCAGAGGTATAAACTCCCTGATATCCATAGCTATAACAGCATTTTTTATCTCCAGGTTTAGTCCCGCTTCAAACTTAACCGCCTTCCATGCTTCATCTGGGTTATATCGCAGATAAGAGGAGAACTTAGACAGCTCCTCGAACCTTGCGATATACTGGTCCACGGTCATGCTGCCTTGCCTGAGTTGGAGGAATTCAATCTCTTTCTCTGCTCATACAATACATGGAAAGTACTTTTCAAAAAAAAAATGTCCTTGAACACTTGCTAGGTGATCTGTCTTCCCTAATGAGCTAAAAGTTCTCTAGCTACACGCCACCAGTATTCTGCTTCATCCTTTAACATATATGCAGCAAAAATAACTTTCTGCTCTTCAGTACAACCCATCACTTTAAAGATTTTCTCTAATTCCCTTATCCAACTTTCGGCTACCGTTGGGTCATAGCCACCTTGAAAATAAGGTGGTCTAGTCCTCAAGAACTCGGATATGCCATTATCTTTTCCAGCTATCCGGTTGTTAGCACCATTCTCACCATTTGGGTTATTAGCATTCTGGAGATATTGTAAAATTTGGTTGGTGGTCATGACTTGGTCTCGAATTGCCGTGGCCAGGTTGTGCAGGGTTTCCTCTGCATTGGCTGCTAGATTCCTCCTTGGTGGTGCCATTTCCTACTGTGGCAAAACAAAGTTATGCTGCTATTGAGGTGATCAAGCACAATAGTTAGTACAAAAATATTTAATAGCAGTCATAACACCACCTCGGCATATAGATAGGAAACACTAGTAACTTCTTACCTATATGAATCACTGATCCCCTACACAGCACAACCACAACATACTCAAGACACTATAAGATCGATTCAGATAACCATCCACCCACTGGCCATCTAGGATCGACCTTCTCTGATACCAATTATGTAACAACTCCATATAAGTATCAAATTTTTTTTTTAAATACCATGAAGTTATTACCTCGTTACAACTTAACTCAAAATAACATTTATTTAATTTATACAATACAGAGTTCACATACATGTCATTAATCAAAACATACGTACAACATATCAAACACATAAAAATCTATATCTTATTTATTCTGGTTGACCAATTCGGGATATACAGGTGTGGGTGGTTGCACCTTCACCAGGATCTAAGCCAACTCGACCACAAACATTTTATTTGATTCTGGGATCTGCCAACATAAAGTACTCGATCCAACATGCACTAAAAGTCAGAGCTATAGAAAAATCTGCATAACTAATTTTATGAACATGATATGGAAATATAGTGAAAATTAAATCCCAGTAAGTTCAACAATAAATCATCATCAATATAGCTCATCACGTCATGTTCAGCTGTATAAACTACAGAAAATATCTTTGGTCACATGAATGCATTATATCTATGCACATAAGAATCATACAGTAATGATCTGTATGACAAGATTAAATATTTTTAGAATATCATATGATGGCCATCAACTTATTCTCATTTCACGCTACCCTGGTCAGGGTGAGTATCCTCTACTCTCCGGTACGGGCTTTTCTCGCTCCGTCCGACATGGCACACTTTCTCTTTCTTTTCTCATAATCATAATCATAACTGTTGATAGAGCGTCCCCTACTGGTGCACCACACGGATTGCCATGTGACCGTGCTCATTTCTTTTCTTTTCACAATGATAGCTAAAAATATGCTTTCAATAACAAGTATGTTCATCAAAATATAAATATTACTATAAATCATTGGTAATCATGCCATGAACATAACCATTTCAAATATCACTTTATAAAATATTTCCATGTCAAAATTTTACACTTAAGATGGTAAGAAGTTCATACAATGGCAATGGCTATGGCATATACTAGTCATTTATAAGATTCGTCTTCTTTTTTAAATATTAATTTTATTTCTTTATTTTCTTGATGCAGGTTTTCATCATATATAACCTTCTCTTACTAATCAGAGCATAACTCCCTCAATTGAACTCCGATGTAGGTGATCTTGGTGTCAATTTCAAGATAAAACAATTATCTAAAACTATTATGATGAACAATGTATCGAAATATTAAGAAATCAAGGTGATATTACTCCCTAGATGTACAGGTTATTTCTTCCCGGATAGGTTCTAACCTCTACCTACTAATCAGACCATATCTACCTCATATGGAATCCAACTTAAATGATTCCAGTGGCTAAAAATCCGTGACACACATATATATAATTCTTATGTTAACCATTTATTTTAATTCCATACAGATAATTCCCAAAAATTAAAATACAGAAGCTATCCTGACATATTCTTCCCTGATGAACCATTTTCTGACCTTTGACTACTAATCAGCTCATATCTTCCTCCTATGGACTCCAAATTGAATGATTCCAGTGGCTAAAAATCCGTGACACTTATAGCTATATTTTAATTCCATACAGATAATTTCCAAAAATTAAAACACAGAAGCTATCCTAACATATTCTTCCCTGATAAACCATTTTCTGAACTTTGCTTACTAATCGGCCCTTATCTACCTCATATGGACTCCAAATTGAATGATTCCAGTGGCGAAAAATCCGTGACACATATATCTTTAATTCTTATGTTAACCATTTATTTTAATTCCCTACAGATAATTCCTAAAAATTAAAAAACAGAAGCTATCCTAACATATTCTTCCCTGATGAACCATTTTTTGACCTTTGCTTATTAATCGGAACATATCTACCTCATATGAACTCCAATTGAATGATTCTAGTGGCTAAAAATCCGTGACACGTATATCTTTAATTCCTATGTTAACCATTTATTTTAATTCCCTACAGATAATTCCCAGAAATTAAAACACAGAAGCCAAATATTTTGCCACCCATAGTCATATCTATGCAGAACTTTCTATACCAGTCTAAGTATTCAAACATACATCACATGCAAGATCAATATGTAACATGATATAGCAACATCCATGACCAATCATCAAAGTTCTAAGATCAAAATCTAATATAAATATTATAAGTTTCAAAAAATTTCTTCAAAAAGAAATATTGTTAAACTTACCTGGAGCACTTAGTCCCCTAGACTTCTCCTTCCTCTTTCTTCCTTTCTTCCTCTCCTTTCCTCACTCTACCTTGCTTCTATTTTTCCTCTCCCTCACTTGGACGAAATTATAATGTTGTAAGGGTGGGTTTTCTTATATAGACCACAAAATAATTCACCTTTCATGATCATGGGTCTACCTTATCACAATTAGATTACACTTGGTTGAATTTTTGGAAAACAAATAACTTATGTTCTTGTCTTCCTCTTCCTTAGTCAAGATATGCATAGGAAAAGGAGATTTGTATTTTAAAAATTATGATAATATGTTCTTAAGATATGGGACAAGGTCCCTTTGATTTAGGAATTCATTTCCATTTTCTTTTTTCTTAAACAAGTATGATAGGTTTGCCTTTTTAGGTGGCAAATTTCTAGCCCTTGAATCTCCATTATTTGGTTGATATTATTTGTGTGGGATAGGAATGTTTTGTCCTAATGCCATATATTATTATACCACTTGCTAAAATTATGAGTGTAGGATATAGATGTTTTTGTCCTAAAACCTTGTATTATTATGCCACTTGCCAAAATTATGAATGTAGAATCACACCACTTGCTAAATTTTTGTCTTAATGCCATGTAACCTAATCTTTATTATTATTACATTATTATATCATCACCTAATTTATTTTATTTTATTTTTCCTCTTGGATTTGGACTTATTCCTACCCATTATGGCCTTATTCCTACCCATTTTCTTTGCTTTGGATAAAATTCTACATTTCTTGGAGGGCTTGGTCACATTTTCATAATTTTTGGGCTATTGGTCCAATTACTATATCCTAGTCCAAGTCTATGTTTTATTTCTTGCTTAGATTATCCAATGGACTTGCTAGAAACTTATGTGAAGTGGAAAAACTTTATATGAAGTGTCCATAGGTAAAAACCCAATGTATGGGTAAAGATTTTAAACTTAGTAACTCTAGTTCTTGAATTAGGAAAAATTACCCTAATCCAATGTTCTTGAAATTTTATGACCTTTACTTGTTTCTAAAAATTTATTTTCCTTATCCAAGAATTTTGCATCTCTTTAGTATGTTATTTCTAATTGTTTTTCCTATTAGGTTTTCCCTCTTTATTTGTTTTCTTAATGTTAGAAACATTTTCTATGCATATACATAAGGTGAAGAATTTCTAAGGATTATATTTCCTTAGATATCTAAAATATTGTCTAATAAATTTTATTTCCTTAATTAAATATTTATGTACTTTTATCAATAAAAGAAACGAAATTAGGGATGTTACAGAAATGATATAAGTAGGAGAAAAGTGACTAAAGGCCAAGCATAAAGAAAATGAAGAGATAAAAATAATATTTAAAAAGGAAGAAGAATCTTATAAATGAAAATAATAAATGACTAGTGTATGCCATAACCATTGCCATTGCATGAACTCCTTACCATCGTGTATAATTTTGACATGAAAATATTTTATAAAGTGATATTTGAAACGATTATGTTCATGTCATGATTACCAATAATTTTTGGTAATGATTATATTTTGATAAAAAATTATGGCATGTGAGTATATTGAACATACTTGTTATTGAAATTATATTTTTGGCTATTAATGAGAAAATAATAGAAAAGAAAAGAAATAAGCACGGTCACATGGCGGTCCGTGTGGTGCACTAGTAGGGGACGCCCTACCAACCACTATAGTTATGTTAATGAGAAAATAAAGAAAGTGTGCCATGTCGGATGGAGCGAGAAAATCATGTACCGAAAAGTAAAAAATACTCACTCTGACTAGGGTAGCTTGATATGAAAATTAGTTGATAGCTATCATATGGTAATTTGAAAATAGTTATTCATGCTATACATGTCATTACTGTATGATTTTCATGTGCATAAATAAAGTGCATTCATGTGACCTAAGATATTTGCTATACCTTATACAAATGAACATGATATGATGATCTATATTGATGATAATTGTGATTTATTATTGAACATACTGATATTTAATTCTCACTATATTTCCATATCATGTTCAAAAAACTAATTTTGCATTTTTTTTTTTACTCTTGCTCTTAGTATACGTTGAATTGAGTTACTCTATGTTGGAGCAGATCCTAGAAATTAATAAGATATTTGTGGTCGAGTTGGCTAAGATCCTAGTGAAGGTGTAACCACCCGCACCCGTTTTCTAAGAATTGGTCAATATGGATGAATAAGATGTATATATATATATATATATGTGTGTGTGTTTGATTTGTGTACGGATTTTGTTAATTAATGATGTGTAAACCTTAATTATGCTTGGTTAAATTAATTAAATGTTATTATAAGTTAAATAAAGGTAATGACTTCTTGGGACTATAAAAAAAATTATATATACTTATATATGAAAAGAAAAATGGAGTTGTTAAATACACCAGGAGTGATAGTCTTAGGGATAGCTGTATCGTAATCTAAGAAATATGTAGTTGATGGGCTAACCCATTTTTTGTGTAACCATATGGTACTTCATCTTTTGAGTATAATGTTTAGCACTTAGGGTTACAAGTGTATATACAAGCTAATCTCTAATGTATTTCATATATGTGTGTGTGTGTGTGTGTGTGTGTGTGTGTGTGTGTGTGTGTGTGTGTATATATATATGATGCATATGTTTTGGCTGGCTGATTATCTGTATTTATACCTCGGTGTGTCATATGTAAAGGAAAAACCTGTCGTTACAAAACCCGTACCCAATCTTTCTTGAAATTGTCTTCCAACTAGCATTGCATACAACCTACAACAGATGTTAATACAAACGAAAACTCTTGGTTAAAAGAAAAAAAAGCAAAAAAATGGAATAATGATGGTTTGATAAAGGTTATAAAGTCATGGTTTAATGACGACGTTCCCACTGTTTTACATAATCATTGCTATGAAGGTCATGGCAGTTGCTTTTGTGACGATCTATATAGTTGTCATTAAACATTTTAGCAACAGTTAAAATTATCGCTAAAGTCACTTAATAACCATCGTAGAAACCCTTTTTTTTTAGTGAATGTCTCAAATACTCTCTATAGAAGAGAAAAAAATAAAAACAAATAAAAGTGCACTATCAATTTTAATTTCATCTTCTCCATTATTGTTTAATACCAATTATTTATTCCAAATTTTGTCTACCTCTCCCCTTCATGTGTCTTCCAGTATTAGTTTTCTAATTTTTTTTCCTTTGCAGATAAGTTCTTATATTGGTAAAGTAGGATCAAAGAAAAAGTTTCAATCAATTTTATAAGCCGAGAGAAAATTAGTATCTTGATAACCCATGCCCTTTCAGAATAATACAAATACTTGATAGCACTAATTTCTCTCATCTCTATTCTACTCTCTTATCTTACACACTTCAAGTATTGTTTCTCAAATATGAAGACATGCAATCTTTTATTTCTTCCCTTAATTTGCCTCTAAGACCAAGAAATATATTTTGTCATTGTACTTAACATGTTAAGTAAATGGATATACAATCCTCTATAATCATTACTTAGTTTTCTATTGTATAATAAAATAATATTTACCATAAAGGGGATAGGAAGACAAAATAGTTGGGAATAAATAATTGGTATTAAAAATCAGTGAAAAAGTAGGAAAATTTGAGGGAGTGCTATTTTACTATTTTTATTTGTTTCTTTTTTATAAAAGATATTTGAAACATTAAGATTAAGTTGTTTAGTATATTTTTTTACTTTCAAAGGAGGGTTGTATATATTGTCATAATGGAGGAAAGAGTTATATAATAAGAGTATCAATATAGGGAAGATGGTATAATATTTTACTCTATATTTTGTTAGTTTTAAAGAAGTTTTTGTTTATTTTTATAATAGAGGAGAGGGCCATGTAATAAAAGCATTAATAAAGAAAAAAGAGAGTAATTTATTTATATTATTATCTTATTTTCAAATATAAAAAATTATACATTGTACTAAGTGCAAGCACATATATACTAATTGCAAAAAAGGAAACGAGAGTAAATTCCAATACTTCAGATAAATTTTCCAGAACAAAGTAATGTTTTGTCTCTATGTAAATGTTGAATCCTGTCACTGTACTATAAACTTTGTCGTTAATTACGCTCTCAAGAACAAAAAGGAAAATTTAAATATAAAATCTTAAATTAAACATCGATCTGCATTGTCATTTAATTAAAATAATTAGTACAAAAAAACGAAAGAATAATCAAATAATTCCATAATAGTATGCTCAAACTGATTCTTAATTAATTAATAAACGTTTCTCATGCTCATGGATCATGATGATGTACTGCATGATAGAATAGTGCCAAAATACGAAACAATTTATCACAATCATCTATCTCAAACTGATGGAGGAAGTAATGATACAGTATTATAATACCTGCAGCAATTAATAAATGAAAAAGCACCTCATTTTTTCTCTCATAATTCAGAAACCTAATCCATGTGGATGTTTTTGAAAAAAATTACTGAATTATATTAGATAGATTAATTGATAAGAATTTTACGTCAATAGCATTTTATCTACTGATTTATGATGATTGAAATCGGTTACATTTAATGGAATAAAAAACCTTGAAAATCTATCTTCTTGTTTGCACCTAACAGTGCAACTGCAGATGAAAATAATGGCATGCGCTAATTAAGCAGCATATATATATATATATATATATATATATATATATATATAATAATTGATTTGGAAAAAATAAAATGATATTATTTTTAATTAAAAAAGGAGGTAAAAAAATTATTTTAGTAATAAAGAAAAAAGGAAAGCAAAAAAGAAAATTGTGCAAACTAGTCTTATTGATCACTAGTTTTGACTAGCTTGCTGATTTTTTATTGGTCAATCAGTATTTTGCTAATAAATTTTAATAGTTGAACCGAACTAATGAAAGAACTTATCCTCAATTTTTCTAATTTGACCGGTTCGTTGATCCAATTTGTTAACAGTGTCAAGAACATCTTTTTATCGAGATATTGATCGCCCCCAACTTTTTTCTTTCGTTTGCAATCATGGTTATATTCCGTTGGAGTTGTGGTAATTATCAAAATGAAAGAAATGAAATGACTATTTTAGATTGCCATCGTACTATAATTATGTAGTTCTTGTTCTTTCTTGGCGCCTAGTTATATGACAACAGTATTTTGAACACAATTGTAATTGCCATTTGTAATTTAAACTCTTCCACAATTGTTGCCTCTCGTCTAACTTGAGTTCCTAGAAAATGCAGCTTTTAAAACTTCAGGTTACGTTTGTCATCATACAATGATTAGGTTAACATATAGCCCCATTTAAGAGACGAAATGTTCATGACCCTTACAGATATTCAACGTACATGAAAAATACGGGATTTTAGTTTTATTAAAATTTGCACGTCTTCTTAACCAAAGAAGTGGTAGATACCATCCTCTCGGGCAACAAATTGCAATTTGAGAAAGAGGTGATGAATATAGTTTTGGGCCTGCTAATCATTGAGCTGAACTAAACATCGGAATAATTATTTTACTCTTGAATAGCCTGCCTGTAAATATCTTGACATCCTCTCAGATATAGATATATAATTTTTACTCAATTTTCTTATTTTTTATTCTCTCTAGATTAAATTTCGTGTCGAAATCTGTTATAGAACTACTGATACCTCATAGCATTGACTTTGTCTTTTTCTTGTAAGTCTAAAGATCGTTCCCCAAAAATAAAAACTCTCACCATTAACATGCATCTAGGGTGTCACTTGCATTATTAAAGATCGATATACTCCACGCATAGGACATTGACACAGCCAATCCTTTATGGAATATTTCTTTCAAATTGATTAAATGGGAGTAGTTAAGATTTGGTTGAATCAGCCTGCTCTTGGTACTTAGGGTTCTAATAACATGCCACAAAAAGTTATTGCTTCCTTCTTGTTATTACATACTTTATTATTAAAAGAACAAAATTATCACCCATTTTGTTTATTTTCAAAGAGATGCATGGGATTTCACTTCTCATACCAACTACGATCAAAGACTTCCAAAGTAGTTTATGTTATCCTATATTAGGGATTTAGTTTTGACTTTAATTATATGCCATTCATCCTTATGATTCAAGGTTACACGTGCGGAAGCTTGACAATAACCATTAGGCAGCCCTAGGCTATGTAGTTTAATTTTGAGGGAAACCATGCACTTTTCATTTCGTGTCAAACTTAATTAAGAATTATACCATTTCATTAGTTTTTCCATTTTTCATGGAAAGCCTTGTTTAGTGTGAAGAGTTTTATGTTTCCTTTATTTTCAGATAAAATTTCTATAAAAAAAATTTAGTAAAATTTACATATTCTTGAAAAAAATTCCACAAAAAATATCAATTTCTTTTTTCAAAAAGAGAAAAAAAATACATTTCACCCTTCTGAACTATATCCTAATTATAATTTTGGTACATCAACATTAAAATATATAACAAAACACTTGCATAATGTTTCACAAAAACTGAACATTAAATTCCCATGACCTTAACATTTCAATTACATGTGAGGAACATCGACCCCTTACCTTAACACCTACAATTCGATTTTGCCTTTTTCATCTATTAGCAATTAAGAACTACATACGATGGAGCAATTTCCTTAACACCTAGGTCAAATTTATCGTCAAAAGCCCAAATGGACAGTCCAAACGTCAAATAGCCATAGCTTTTAACATGGGTAGAGTTACGAGCCCCGTTAGATGTTAATGAAAAACTCTTTTTGAATATAATGTCATCCTAACTGATTTTCAAGGTTATTTCAAGTACCAAAATCTTTTGTTTTAGCACTGTTTCAAGCCTTTTTATATTTTTAATCTATTTTTTAGTAGTTTCTGTTTTAGTTTTCTAATCAGTTCATGTTTCTTAGTATGATTAAGAGTCTAATTAGAGTCTTATAAATATATTATTTTTTGTAAAGTTTAGAATCTTTTTTCAATTAATCAATTTTTTTATAAAAAAAATTCTTTATTTGTTATATGTATTTATCTTTTACATTTGATTTGTTGTGCCAACACCTAGGTCAAGCTGTGTTTCTCTTTGACAAAGCATATGCTATAAGCTATCGTCTGGCTGAACTTTGGATGCTGAGACTTTGCATGGCGGTTAGGCTTATGGAACTCCGTTAATTGGCTTGGTATTCATATAATCACTTTCTAAGTACTTTTTTTTCTCAATAGCTCCAAAGGCCAACCCATCCTCTCACTCCTAGTTCAAGGGACATCAGAAAGTCAAATTTAGCTACAAATTTCAGCAATATTTTAATTTGGATTTTTTTGCATTCAAAGAGTTGTTGTGGCTGTCACTCCAGGAACTGTTTAACAGTTATATCTCATGACTATTTTGATGTAGTTTAGGTCTTTGATGGTTAAGAATTGTATGGCAGTAAAGGATTCAAATCTTTTGCAGTTTTTAAAGAATTTCACCGAGTGAAATTAGAGACAAATATAAGTACGTAAGATTTACATTTAAGCCAGTGGGTCTTATTTATTCATTAAATATTAATTTAATTAATTTTTATATTTTTTTCTTCAACTTTATCTTGTAAAATTCTTCAAAATATGCAAATTCTTAGTAGAAAGTTTGCTATATTTATTGAAGGATGTGATTATTTCCTTCCATACAAGACAGAGTGAAGATTAGAATATAAAATTTTCTGTTAATTATTTATTTCTCTTGCCAATTATCATACTTATAGGTTTGAGACATAATGGTTCCTGTGAGAGGGTGATAGCAATTCTAGGGTTAAGTAAAGGTTCCTTTATTCGAGAAAAGGTTAATCACCAAATAGTACAAATATATTTTCTTTCTATGTATTCTTCATACAAGCCGAAGTTCATATAGCAAAAACAGAAAAATGAACGAAGAAAGAGCAACCCTATTTCTAATAGACTTAACAAACCCTAGCGGCTAAAACACTCATAATGCCACATTTCATTCTTCTTCATGCATGGTAATCTGCTAGCCAGCTAGGTGCCTTTTGCTCTCTTCTCTTTCTCTCTGGTTCTTCCTTTTAGGCCCTTGTGTTGGACTCCTCTTGTTTGGTGTTGGCTAATGTTGGGCCTATAGTGCTATCAATACCTCTCCCTTTGAAATTAACCTTGTCCTCAAGGTTGAAATTTGGAAACAAGGCCTGAATAGTTTCATGTTCTTCCCACGTAGGATCTTGTACTGATTGGTGAGCTCACTCAATTAACAGTTGATGTCTTGTCTAATTCCGTACTGGAATGTTGTGTGGCCAATACTTCTGAAGGTTCCAGATCAGTGACAGGGCCTCTTGTTATTATTTTTGAAACTTCAAGTGGGTGAGCAATTGGGTTAGGACCCTTGTACTCCTTCAGCAAGGATACGTGAAAGACGTTATGGATTCGAGCATGAGCAGGTAGTTCCACAGCATAGGCCACTGCCCCTATTTTTTGCATAATAGGGAAAGGTCCAAAGTAACGCCTTGCTAACTTGTATTGGCTTCTCAAGGTAACATATTGCTGTCTGTATTTATGAAGCTTAATCCAAACCAAGTAGCCCACCTGGAAAGTTTTCTCCAATCGATGCAAATCAGCTTGTTTCTTCATTGGAGATTGAGTTTTTTGTAGCTACTGTTACAACTTGAGCATGAGGTCCTGGCGGTCCTGTAAGGTTACATCTACTGCATGAACTGAAGAGTTCCCAACCAGGTATTCAGGAATATGCCGAGGGTTTTAGCCAAACACTACTGCATATGGTGACATCCCAATTGCTGAATGGAAACTCGTGTTATAGGATAATTTTGCCCAGGGAAGATACCAATTCCAGTGATGTGGTTTGTTGTGACAAAAAGCTCGTAGGTATTGCTCGAGACCTCTGTTTACCACCTCCGTTTGGCCATCGCTTTGAGGGTAATAGGCAGTGCTGAACTTGAGAGTGATGCCACTATTTCGAAGAAGGTGTTTCTAAAAATTGCTCATGAAGATAAGATCCCTGTTTGGTATTATAGAGCTTGGAAAACCGTGAAGCCGGACAAAAAATGTGGTGAAAAGAGTGGCTACTTAAGTTGCTCCAAACCCGTGTTTTAGAGAGCCAAAATGGGCCATCTTAGATAATCGGTCAACAATGACCATGATATTGGAGAATCCCTGGGAGTTGGACAAATGGGTGATAAAGTCTATATTGACATCCTCCCAAGGCCAAACTAGAATGGGTAATGGCTGGAGTAGTCTACTAGGTTTCACAGTAGGGACCTTGATTTGCTGACAGATAAGACAATCTACGACATAGGTGTGGATGTTCTGCTTCATTTTTTTCTAGTAAAATCACCCAGAGATGTGTTTGAGGGTCTTTGGGAACCCTGCATGACCACTGAGACTCGATGTATGGCATTCATGGAGGATAACATCAATGAGAGGAGAGCCTGCTGGTAAATAGTATTTATCATTGTAGCATAAGACACCATCCTATATTTTGAATCCCTTGGGGGCTTTTCCTTGTCGTACTGCTTCATGGAGTTGTAGCAAACGTTCTTTGGTGGCATTTTCACGCTGGATTTGTTGCCAAAACGAAGAGTGGATAGATGATATAGCCCACATGAATGCCATCTCATGGTCTATAGTATTAGCTTTTCATGACAGGGTGTCGGCTACCACATTAAATTTTCCTGTTCTGTACACAATGGAATAGTTGAATCCCATAAGTTTGCTCAAATAATGCTGTTGTTCGGGTGTTTGCTAAACCTAGGACATCAGTTCCTTTAAGCTGTGATGATCGATGATGATTAGGAATTGTCTTCCTAGCAAGTAGTGCTGCCATTTTCGGACTGCTTGGGTGATGGTGTACAGTTCTTTGACATATCTCAAAGCTTGGGATTGAGTTGCTTACTAAAGTAAGCTAGTGGATGTCGTTTCTGTACCAGGACTGCATTAGTTTCTACTTCAAACAAGGCAGTAAAATTGGGTAAGGCGAGAACTAGGGCATGAACCATGGCTTTTTTGAGATGTTCAAAATCATTAATGGCATCATCTATCGAGTGGAAGCCATCTTTACGTAATAACTGGGTGAGAGGACCGGCTTGTTGGGCATAGTGTCAGATAAACTTGCAGTAGTAACCCGTGATGCCTAAAAAACCCTAGAGCTTCTTAGTGTTGGTAGGGGTAGGCCAGTCCACCATTATTTGTACCTTGGCAGGGTCTGTGGCAACTCCTGCTGCAGAGACTATGTACCCAAATACTCTATAGAGTTTTGAAAGAAATGGCACTTCGATTGCTTTAAGTAAAATGCATTGGAAGCCAACTTTTCAAATACGAGTTGTAAATGGGAGAGATGGTCTGTAATATTGCTACTATAAATCAGTATGTCATTGAAAAAAATAATGACAAACTTCCTTAAGTATGGCAGAAATAATTGATTCATTATAGACTATAAGGTAGAAGGGGAGTTCATTAAGCCAAAAGGCATAACGAGAAACTCGAAGTGACCTTGGTGAGTCCTAAATGTTATTTTGTAGATGTCAGACTCCCTCATTCTTACTTGGTGATAGCCAGAGCGTAAGTCGATCTTGGAGAAAAATCGAGCCCCATGCAATTTGTCCAGGTGTTCGTCGATAGTTGGAATAAGATATTTATCCTTCACGGTGACTTTATTTAGTGCTCGGTAATCTACACAAAAACACCAAGTACCGTCCTTTTATTTCACCAAAAGTACGGGTGAGGATAAGGAACTGTGGCTTAGACAAATGACACTAGCTTGCAGCATTTCAGATACTAGACATTCAAGCTCGCCCTTTTGAAAATGAGGGTAACGATATGGTCATTCGTTAACAGGTGTTGTGCTTTCCAATAATCGAATTTGGTGATCCTCACTTCGGGGAGAAGGTAGAGTTGTGGGTTCACGAAACAGAGTATGATATTTATCGAGCAACCTTTGAAACTCTGAAGGCCAACCATCGGTACTAGGTTGGTAGGGAGAAACCTAGAGCTGAAACATGCAGGTGATGTGGTGGTCTAGTTTGGCAAGTTGTTTGGACAATAATGGTTGTAAGTTAAAGGGCGTTTCCCCTTGCAAGTGGATGCTCTGTCCATTCAAGATGAAATCCATTGTTAATAGAGCATAATTCATCTGAATGGGACCCAAGGTTTTGAGCCACTGACCACCGAGAACCACATCTACCCCCTTGAGGTCCAGGACGAATAGGTATACCTGTAAGTGATGACCATGTACATCGAGGATCACGTTGGCACATTTGGAATTACATAGTAGGAAAGCACCATTGCCTACCATGACTTTAAATTGTGGTATTACTAGCTAAGGGAAGGACATTTTCTTGAGAATGGATCCTTTGATGAAGTTGTATGTGCTACCTCCATCTACCAAAATACTAATAGGGACATTCTGACATCATCCGGTAAGTTTAATGGTGTTGGCCCTAAGCTGTCCTACAAAAGCGTTGAAGCTTATTTCAGGTGCTTGACCTGAATGGTCATCATGGGTAAATTCGGCTGGTGGGGAGTGTTCCCATTGTAGTATTTCCCCCAAGTCATCCTGATCCAGCAATAAGCAAAAAGTGGATTTACATTTGTGACCGGGCGCAAATTTGTCATCACAATAATAGCACAATCCCTTTTCGCGTTTGGCCTTAATTTTAGTTGGGGTTAAACACTTGTAGGAAGCTGGTAGAGTTTTTGTGGGTGGAGGGATAAGGGGTAAAGATTGTAAAGGATGAACATCTTGTAGAGATCTAGGAGCGAGGGTGGTGGGGGTGGGGTTGGCTGTGTGAGAGAGTTATGGAGTGAAGTGTTTGGGTGGATAACGGGGAGGGAGAAGATGGTTGTGTTTATGCTTATAGAGTTTGGCAAGAGAGACTGCATGAAAGTAGGATATTGGTTGTGAGACTAAGAGCTCGTGCTTAAAGTGGTCTTTCAGTCCGGTAATGAAAAAACTGACGAGCCACGAATTTGTGATGCCTATAATGCAAGTGGAAATTTCCTCGAAATAGGCTTGATAATCATCCACAGTTCCCTCTTGTTTAAGTTCCTTCAAGGCTGCTTTGGGGTCACCAAAGAAGGTGCATCCAAAATGAAGGAGTAAGGTGTCGAGGAAAGCTTGCCAACCTTGTAGATAGCCATTGCGATGCATCCACTTATACCAGCTATATGCGGGACCGGTCATGTGTAAAGAAGCTAATGGAATACGTTGTTCCAAGGGAGTGTTGTACATGGCAAAAAATTCCTGTATTTTAAAAGTCCAATCTTCGACGTTAGTCCCATCGAAACTAGGAATATCGATACTTATACCTTTTAGCAGGGAGCATTCTTGTTCGAAGCCAGGGGGCTGAAGGAGGAATCGAGTCATGAGTTCCAGTGGGAGGTGGCTGGGTTGCATGTGCAGTGGAGCTTGGTGCAAGGGAGGGTTGTGTAGTCATCAAATTTTGGAGTAACGTCTCCACATTGGACATCATAGCCTCCATTTGTGATAATCGGTGATCGGTGGCTAACTTGAAATTAGCCATATCCTCATGGCAGGTCTTGAGTGCACCATCCATGCAAGCTAAACGTGTGCTGTTAGCCATGAAAATCAATGAAAGCACTAGTTAATCTCCAAATATTACGAATATTTTTTTTCTATGTATTCTTCATACAAGCTAAAGTTCATATAGCAAAAACAGAAAAATGAACGAAGAAAGAGCAACCCCATTTCTAACAGACTTAAAAAACCCTAGCGACTAAAATGCTCATAACGCCACGTTTCATTCTTCTTCATGCAGGGTAATCTTCCAGCAAGCTAGGTGCCTTTCGCTCTCTTCTCTTTCTCTCTGGTTCTTTTTTTTGGGCCCTTGTGTTGGACTCCTCTTGGTTAGTGTTGGCTGTTGTTGGGCCTATAGTGCTATCAGAGGGTGAAGTATAAATTACTCGAAGGCTCTGTTTGTTTTATTAAAAAAATTTAAATTTAAATTGTTCTTTGAGCTTTGGTTGTTTAATTGAAAAAGACTTTCAAGAAAAATTTTATGAACTAATTTTTCTTCTTATGTTTATTTTGAGAGAGAAGAAAATTTTTTCCGCCAATCAAAATTATACTTCAAATTTTCAAGAAAAAAAGTTCTCAAAAATAAGTAAAAAATCATTTTCAGTATTTGCTTACTACAACTCATTATGAATTTTGGGTTCGGGCTCAAAATCAATCATTTTTGAAGTTCAAATATGAAATTTGAAAAGGAGAATTAAGTTTAGACTTAAAAGCTATAAATTTTTATCCAAGTTCAAACCCTAAATAGAAAATTTGCAATGAGATGAGCTTAGGTTTGAGATCATTAATCTACTTTCCATTTGGGTTAAGTTTAACTCCAAAAATAAATTTTGAAAGCAAGATGGATTTGTACTTGAAATTTTTTTTCTCTGAAATGCCCAACCCATGTCCCGTGATCGAATCTACCTATCTTCGCACTATCTCCATTATCACCCAACCTACTGCTATCCTTCACTACATCATTAATCACTACCTTGCTACTACTGCTTCCCATTTTTCACTTAGTTTGTCATGTAACGGAACTATTTTTAAAAAATTTCTATAGAAACATTTTCTACAAAATTTCATTTTTTTAATAAAACAAGCAAAGCCTTAGGAAAAATTTCGTAAAAGAGATCCATAAGGAAAATTTTCTATTTTTTGCCTCATCAAAAAAAAATTATTTGTTTAAATTGTATGAGAAACTAAGTGGCCAATAGCAAGTAGTTGTGGTAAGGCAATGGTTGGTGGTACGTTGGAGATGGATAATGATTAGTTGGGTTTCTATTGGTGACAGTTTTTCTTTTCTCTTTTTGGACAACTGAAAATCACTATTCATTCATAAAAGGGGGTATGCTAGGCACTAAGTGTAATGACTCAACTATGTTTTTTAATGTAAATCTCTTTGAAGTCATTATTACCTCTATTGAGTCACCATTTGTATTACTCGCATTGACCAAATTAATAAAATTAACCTTTAATTAAAATAAAATACAATTCAGATCAAAAGATGTAATTAGCATTAAATTCTAACGCGAGTGTAGGTACTTGTCATAGTGCCTTGGGTGTTACTTGGGTGGCGTTTGATTTTTGGAATGTTTTATTCTCAGGAAAGTCTCATTCTTCGGAATTTTATTCCTAAGAATAAGATAGATGGGAAAGTTGAAAAAGTATGATTGGTTGTCACTTCACTTTCATGAGAATAATTTATTGTATTACCACCAAGTTTTCATTTCCATGTTTGGTTCATGTGAAATATTATCGGAAATATAATTACCTTTTCAAAAATACCCTTGAAAAGAAAAACTTTCAAAATAAAAGGAATGATAAATAGGATTTAGGGTTTAAAATTTAGGGTTTAGGATTTAGTGGGTTAGGGTTTAGGGTTTAGAGGTTAAGGGTTCGGGCTTAGAGTTTTGGGGTTTAGGGGTTAGAGTTTCAAGATTTAGGGTTTAGGAGTTAGAGTTTTAGGATTTAGGGTTTCTGGTTTAGGGGTTAGGTGTGGCGTTTATGATTTAGGGTTTAAGGTTTAGGAGCTAGGTTTAGGATTTAAGGTGTAAGGGTTAGGGCTTAGGGTGTAGGGGTTAGTGTTTAGGGTTTATCGTTTTGTAGTTTAGGGGTTAGGTGTGAGGTTTATGATTTAAGGTTTAGAGGTTAGGTTTAAGATTTAAGGCTTAGGGGTTAGGGTTTAGGGCTTAGGTTTAGTGTTTAGTGTTTAGGGTTTATCGTTTTGTAGTTCAGGGGATAGGGTTTTACGATTTAGGGGTTAGGATTTTAGGGTTTAGGGTTATGGTTTTGGGATTAGGTTGTAGGATTTAGGATTTAGGATTTAGGGGTTTGAATTTAGGGTTTAGGGATTAGGTTTAGAATTTATGGTTTAGAGGATAAAGTTTAGTGCTTAGGTGGTTAGTGTTTTGGGGTTAGGGGTTAGGATTTAGGTTTTGGAGTTTAATATTTAGGGCTTAGGGGTTGGGATTTAGGGTTTAGGGTTAAGTGTTTAGTGTTTCAAGTTTTAGGATTTAGGAGTTTGGGTTTTTCGATTTAAGGTTTGGGGTTAAAGGTTTCAAGTTTTAGGATTAAGGAGTTAAGGTTTAAGGTTGACTTAAAAGGAAGAAGAGATTAGGGTTAAAAGGGTGGAGGGTTGTTTTATAACTTCAACTCCCAAAGTTTGTCATTCCCATGAGAAACTTTTATTTTCACCCCCATGGATGGGAATAAAAGTGGCAAATTTTCCTCATAAATTGTATTCTCGAGAATAAAAGATTCTCAGGAATAAAATTTTATACTTGCTATCAAACATGGAAAAAGTTTTTTCCCATATAACTTTCCAAAGAATCTTAAAACATTACTTGTACCAAACGCCTCTTTATAGTACAAAAACCAAAAGAACACTTGGTCACTATGTCCAAAAATTATCATCAGGGTTTATGTAGCCAAAAATACCTATATACAAAAGTCATGCACAAACAGGCATAATAGTCTAGTCATCCATGTTAGCCTCGTCTGGAGATATCAGTGTGGGTGGTTGCAACTTCACCAGAATCTTGGCTAGATCTACCACAATCAAATCTTGGACTATTGGGATATAACCTATGTATGGCAGCTCAATCCAACGTTCACTAAATACTATCGTCATGGAGAATATCCGCATGATGTCTTTAATTCTCTAAACATAACATGGAAACATTAATGAGAATTTACATTCCCAGTAGGTTCAACAATAAATCATAATTATTACATACAAAATTCATTATGTCATATTCAGCCGTATCAACTATTGAATTCATCAGACCATATTTATGCACTATATATCTATGTACATGAAATCATGGAGTCATGACAGTTATGGCATGAGTAGTTGTATCATAATATCATAAAATCATAATGTAGTCATGTTATAGCTATTAAATTGGTCTTTTAAGATATTTTCATTTTTGAGGTCAACGTAAGCATGCTTATCTTGGCAATTAGGTTAAAAATATTTATTTTGGATCTAAATTAGATTTTCTCTCAATTGGCAATTCTTATGGGATCGACTTCGCATATAACTAAATCTATCATCCAATAGATTTGTGCACTTGCGAATTTTAATTAAAACAACAACAGTTTTATGGTCCATTTTCACCCAAAATGAAGCAACATGAATCAACTCCAAAGTCACACCCTCCTATAGCCATACAATGCAAAAATTCAAAACCAAAAAAAAGCATATTTACAAGCATCAAATGTAAGATCAACATACAACATATACCAAGATATAGTCATCCATGGCCATCATGAAGGATACCCAATATTACAATTTTTCTTAAAGTCTCAGGGTTAAAACCCCCATTTAAATCTTACAAATTTTAGAATTTTTATTCAAAAATTAATATTGTTAAACCTGCCTAAGGTGTTCTCCTACACTTGTTAACTAATTTTTTCTCCTTCCTTCCTTTAAGTGGCGTGAAAACTCTAATTCATCCCACTATTCTAGCAAGATTATCACGTGGAGAAGATGAGATTAAGGTCTTAAAAATGGAATGAAAAGAAGGGATTAAGGTGGAGAGACCATACATTACCTTGCACCCCAACTTTCCTACACTATCTTTCATTTTCCTTTCCTCCTTTCCTTTCTCTTTCTCATGCCAAAGGGCTTCAGTTTTCTCCTTCTAACTTGGCTGAAGCATGGTCACAAAAATATGTGGTCAACTCCTTAAGAGAGTGTGGTCAATTCTTACCTTGTTGGACACTCAAATGAGGTGTCCCTATAACTTGCTATTCACTCAAGTGATGTGTCCCCACGAGGTGTCCCTCTATATGAAAAGGATTAATGATGGGTTAGGGTGATGTGTAACGCCCTTGGATTTTCTTCTCTTTAAACGAAATAATATATTGGGAAGAGTAAAAATGAATTATTTTATTGGTTCTTACATGCATACTTATAAGAGATGCAAGAGAGAATTCTTATTTTTAGAGAAAATTTCTAAAGGGTAAAATGGTAATTTCTCAACTTTTAGGGTTAGAGCTAGGCAATAAGAAGTGAAATGAAGACCTATAGAAAGTATGACTCAAAAGCCCCTTGACATTTGTCTCAAGAGAGGATTAATGCATTTTGGAATTTCACTTAAGCCAAACATGGCCTTGGTTAAGGAAACTAGTCATAATTTAATGAAATGACATTCTTCTAATACTTAGTGGAATGAGCGAAAATGGTTATGGGAGGAGAATCTTCTTGAGCAAGATTGGCATTTTTAATTATTTTTCCCCTTGACCCTTGGTGAAATCGACACAAGCAAAGGGAGAGGAAGAGCTTCACGGCGCCAACAAGGGGGAGGAAGAAAAAGGAGGAGAGAGAGATGAGTGAGAAAGCTCAAGAAGGGAAGAACAAGGTAGGTTATTGGAATTTTTGGCCTCTCTTATCTTGTTTTTGCTCTTGATGGAACTTCACGGAGGTATTTTAATGGTGAATTTGTAGAATTTTGGTTAGGAAGGAGGAAGAAGACAAGAGCTCAAGAAGGGAGAAATCAAAGGGTATTGGTAGAGAGTAAATTTAACATCAAACACATCTTGAATCTTGCATGAATGGTTGACGTCTATGTTTAAACATTTATGTGAGTATGTACATATTGTTGTGTGACTACATTAATAAGGGTAGAAGTAGTTGGAAATGCACAACTTTCATAAATGTGAGAAAGGGAAATGTGGGAAATCATTTATGAGGGATAGGTCTTTAGGTGATTTAGACTCTTTGGGTATGATGGAATATACAACATATGGCCTGAATAATCATGTACGATCTTGTTTTTGGCTAGATAAACCTTGTATTTGATGTTTAGAAGTGCAAAAACAAAGAGAATTTTGAACACGGCCAAGCCATGTCCAATGCCACCTTAGCTCAAATTTAACTATTTTCTACCCCAAATGAACTACAATAATTGGATGGTAATTAGAAGACCTAAATTAAAGACTAACAACCTAAAAATGAGTATAATACAACCTTGATTACTTCAACTTTACTATGTTAATCGTGATTTACATTATGAATTAATGAACAATGATGAATTAAGTGGTGACTAACTTGATGAATTACTCGATACATCTATGTTTTATGATGCTATGCATGCTTGAGAGGTATGATGCATACATGAATTTATATAATGGCAATACATGTGACGTTGGATAATATGCATGTGATGATGTGATTGTGGCTGGATAATTAAAATGATATATAAGACGTGTGATGCCCCTTACATTAGTAAGGTGACTTGACGAGGTCGTTGGCTTGTGACGGTACTGAATAGAAAATGTCCTATTAGCCTTGAGTGTAACAAGGGAGAGAAGGGCCACTCTAACCAGGTAATAGTGGTGTGTGAGTAGCAAGAGGGAGAATGTAACATCCCTAATTTTGTTTCTTTTATTAATAAAGTACATAAATATGTGTATCAAATGAACTTATCCATTTTTGGTGTGTAACCATATGGTACTTCACCTTTTGGTTGTAATGCTTAGTACCTGGGTTTACACCTGTAAATACAGCTAACCTCTAATATAGCTCTAGAAGCAAGCTGATAATATATATATGTATGTTTTGTGTATTGTCTCCTATATCGTTATCTTTTGATGTGCTTTAATATCATATATTAATTTTAAGAGACAAAAAAGAATTGGTCCTTATAAGGTTGTATCAGAGCTTGGTTGATCCTAAGTGGCCATAGGGGTGGATGGTTTCATGGATCGATCTAAAAGCATCTTGAATAAGATATGGATAGTAGGCGTAGAGTAGCTTGTTACGACAATTAGAAAAATTGCTAACTTTTTCTATCTGTATGCTTGAATGATGTTATGATTACTGTACTGTAAATTTTTTTTTATCTGCTGTTGAGCTTGATCACCTCAATAGTGACTCTTTTTTCTTATTGATAGAGTAGAAAATGGCATCATCGAGGAGGAATCTGACTACAAAAATGGAGGCTAGTCTATAAGATCTAGCCACAACCATTCAAGATCAAGTCTCCACCACCACCTAGATTTTGCGCCACATCTAGAATAATAATAATTCAAATAGTGAGACGGGAGAAAATTAAAGGAACTTGGGGAATGGAAATGGATTGGCAGATTCCATAAGAACTCGACCTCCATCTTTTGTAAGTGGGTATTAACCTATGGTTGCAAATATGTGGCTAACATAATTAGAGAATATTTTTAGAGTCCTGGATTGTTCTGACGAGCATAAGGTTAATTTTTCCTTTTACATGTTGAAAGAATAGGCTACATTTTGGTGGAAGGGAGCCAACGAACTATTGATTCATCAAGGCAGGCAGATTACATGGCTCATTTTCTGGGATACATTCCTAGATAAGTATTTTCCCAAGAGTGTGAGAGCTGAAAAGGAGATTGAATTTCTTCAACTCAGATAAAGTGGCTAGACTATCAATCAATACATTGCCAAGTTTGAAGATTTTTCAAAATTTTTGACTTATTTGAAGTACAACCTGGATGAATCTTGGTAGGCAATAAAATTTGAAGTAGGACTAAATCTAGAAATTTGCAGTGCGGTTGTGGCCTTATAAATTCAAGAATTTATGCCCTTGGAAAATGAGTAGAGAATTCGTAGTTTCTGTTAGAAATGTGAAGAGAAAGAATGTTATAGTAAGCAAAAAGCCCTTAGCCATGGGGTCCAGACCTTTTACATAGAATATTGTAGGAGACAAGCGTGTGAAGTGTAAGCGACCCCACGGTGATAAACCCTATTTCTACAGCCAGGCTATGGGCTTTCGTTGTGGGCAAAAAGGGCATTTGGCTTGACGATGCCCACTAGAAAGAGAAAGGAACTGAACAAGCACAACTAGCACTACAAAAAAAAGGCTTTCAATGGCGACTAAAGTTGCCACTCAAAGTAAAAAATTCGCTGCTAAAGGGTTTTAGTGACGACTTTTAGTCTCCACTAAGTCGCTGCTGATAACTCTGTTGCTTAATCTTTTTAGTGACAACTAATAGAGTCTCCACTAAAAGTCACTTTTAGTCGTGACTATAGTCACGACTAAAACCAACAAGTATCACCACCTAAAATGTTCTAGTCGCCACAAAAAAGGAGATACTTTTAGTGGCGACTATAAGTCGCCACCAAAGATATTTTCAATTTCCACTAAATCATTCAATATTCATTCCTAATCTAGAGAGATTTAATGGCGACCTAACAAGGTCGCCACTAAATCTTTCAATATTCATTCTTAATCCAAAGAGATTCAGTGGGGACCTAATGAGGTCGCCACTGTATGTAGATTGAGTGGTGACCTAGTCGCCACTAAATCTAGTTTACTGTAATTAAGTGGCGACCAAGTCGCCACTGAAACCCTTATTTTTTCAAGATTAAATTTATCAAATTTTTGTTGGCAGTAATTAAACATTTAATAAAAATAAAGATAAATAAAATGATTGATAAAATGATAATTTTAACGTTATATCAAATGTAGCAAATATTATATGCTAACATTATGTCAATTAATAAAAAAGCAATACAGCAACTTTTGACAAAACAATAAACTCAGTGCTTCATTTGGCAATGTTGGTGTTGCTATACTTTTTGTATTAGCTGCAATGCTTGGAAGTTGTCCCTGTTTAATCCAATGTACCAAATTAATATAGCTTGAAAAATAATGCAAACAAAACAATGTCATGTAAAAAACTTTCTATAGCCAAACACAATTGGAAGACAACATTATGCATTAGCCAAGAACATTATAGCAAAAAATACATGATTATACCATCATATAATGAGAACAAATAGAATTAGAAAACAACATTACTGAATAGGCAAGAAGTTCAGATATTATTCAATGTGTTACATAGGTGTAGGTTTTGGTTAGTTATAATTTTAGGATTTCACTTATTAGACAAAAAATAATAATATATACAAAATTAGTTTCTCTTCTCTATGAATGACAAGAAGTCTATGATCCACTGGCCAATAGAGGAGCAATTAAACATGCATTCCCTTTTATGAAAATTCAAGTAGAGTTTACAATTATTTTCTAAAAAGTGGTTATACATTAGTCCTTACTCATTAATAATAATCAATTACACGTGACTATAATCATGTGTGTACCAAATAACAACAAATTGCATCACCACTTTGATCATGATAATTTGAATCCGACATTGGAAGTATGATAATCAAATTTGGGGTTTATATGGACTTTACTCTCTTCTTTTTCATGATATCATTCTTTCTATTTTAGTTTTTTCCTTTCTTGGCAAGGAACAAACTCAAGCATGCTGTTATCATTGGAATTTTAGGAGGAGTACCGTTACTTTCTATTATTACAGTGAACATTCTCATTCTTAGGAGAAATAGAACTAGAAAGCATAAAAAGATCTAAAAGCTGCGTCTAAAAGACCGACTTCCAATAGAACTCTTTCTTCAAAGAGCCATTACTTTCATAAAGAAAATGTAGAAAGTAAGAATACCATTTTGACCAAAGCAACTTATAATGTTTGACATACGAATTTAAACTTACTATGGAAAATATTGGTGTAGATGTAACACCATTTGAATCAAAAAGAGCAGTATTTTTTTATCTTGAAGAGATTGAAGAGGCTACAAATAACTTTGATGAAAGTCAAATAATAGGGGTCGGCAGATATGGGAGTGTGTATTTTGGAATCCTAGGGGAGAAGGTATGCAAATCCCACAAAAATTTTAACGATCCTCAATAATGCAAGCATATATATTTCAAGTGCTAACAAATAACTTGGAGAGTAACTAGAAATTTTAACTCTCATGAGGTTGCTGTATAAAGGATGAGGTCTAAAAAATCCAAAGAATTCTACAAGGTTTTATGTAAGATCCATCATATCAACATTGTAAGTAATATATCTGATGGAATAATCATTAAGTTGATGTAGTTTTTTAGATTTGATTTTGATTAAATTATTGTTACAGCTGGAGCTACTGGGATATGCCAGTGGAGAAGATAACCTCTATTTTGTGTATGAGTATGTTTCAAATGGATCTCTTAGTGAACATCTTCATTATCCATTACTAAAAGTTATATTGGATTCAAGATTTCATAGACCATTCTGAGAGTCTGAATTTCAAAATGCTAATAACTGCTAGTTCAAGTGCACTTTATTCTTGCTAATACAGAAAAAAAGTATAATTATTTTTTTATTATATCAAGAAATTTCTAAGAATGGTACTGGAACAAGTCATCTACCTCTTTCTTGGAATTCTAGAGCACATATTACTCTGGATGCTGTAAAAGGTCTTGAATACATACATGATTACACAAAAGCTCAATATATGCACCATGATATAAAGACAAGCAATATTCATTTAGATGAGAAGCTCAAAGCTAAGGTACTCATTACTTGAGTTATTTTACTCTCTTTTCTGAATATAAATGCTCATTTCTGAATTTTCACCACATGGTGTTACTATCGTGTGAAAGTTCATCTAAAATAAATCCCATACAGATAAGCATGTCCAACATCAAGTAGAATAGAAAGTTTAAGATCCCATCAATTATTAAATTCATAAGGGTTGGTGGGAAATGGAGTCTAATACTTAACTAATCCCTATTTTTGTATCTTTGTTCTTTATATTGAACAATTATGAAATATAGATCTTACTTAAAAGTTAAAAATTTCATCTAATTTCATCATACATTTTTCTTGTTTTTTGATACAGAAACTAAAATAGTATTGTCAACGCTATAACTTCTTAAAAAATGTACTACGTTTAATAGAAAGATTATTTGTCAAAAAATTGAACGAGCCTTATAAAAAAAGACTTAATTTCAACCAAGGTCAAGCACAATTTCTAAAGGATCTCTTGAAAACCTTTACAAAATATATTTATTATGTCTAGACTTTAGTTTCCAAACTCAGAGACAAAGAATTGAAGGAAAAGACATTACAATTGTAATAGAGCAAAAAGAAACTTGGAATGTTTAACTTAATGTGTTCACTGTATATAGAAGATCAACCTTATCTTTCTTTATCTACAAACAAAAAGTGTCCAAAAGATCAACATTATGTTTCGTTATTTGTGGACAAAAGGTGTTCAATTCTTGTTTGCTTGTATTGCTTTGATATGGAAAAGAAAGTATTAATAAATACATAAATAATTGAAGCATATATAAACATGTTTTTGGTCCAAGCAAGGGAGCATTCCAAAGCAACCCAAGAGAAATTAAACCATGTCTAGGAACTTATCAATTTCAATATTAATAAACCAACAAAAATGAAAAATAAAGAAGATGCATGTTAAGAGTACATTATGAGAAATATGCAGACAAAAACTTTGTAGCTTAAGACAAGAATATTAATTTAATTTAACAATGAATATGAAATCATTTTTGTTGACATAGACTCTAGAAAAATTACTTATGCTTCTCGGCAGTGCTAGTGATACCTAACCCTAGTGAACTCTTTACAATATATAATGATGCATCTAAGAAGGGTTTAGGTTGTGTTTTAATGTAGCAGGGTAGGGTAGTAGCTTATGCTTCTCAACAGTTTAGACCTTATGAGGAGAATTACCCCACACATGATTTAGAACTATTAGTTGTAGTGTTTGTCCTTAAGATTTGGAGACATCATTTGTATGGTGTCAAGTTTGAAGTTTTTAGTGATCACAAGAGTCTTAAGCAACTTTTTGACTTGAAAGAGTTAAATATGAGACAAAGAAGATGGATGGAATTTCTAAAAGATTATGATTACACCCTTAATTACCATCCGGGCAAGGCAAACATGGTTGCTGATGCCCTGAGCAAGAAATCCCTCCATATGGCATCATCGATGCTTAAGGAACATGACCTAATCGAGGGCATGAGAGATTTGAATCTCTCCATTTCTCCACAACCTAGTAGTCTCCTTATGAGTGAATTGAGGATTCAGAATGATCTCAGGGATAAAATTAAAGACACTCAAGTTTCTGATCCATACTTGCAGGACATTAGAGAACAGATATCCTAGGAAAATTTTAAAGAATTTCACATTTCTGAGGATGAGCTTATCAAGTTTGGAGAGCGGCTGGGTGTACTTGAGGTGAAGGAATTGAGAGATAATATTCTAGCTGAAGCTCATAAGAGTAGGTATATTCTACATCCTGGAGCCACTAAGATGTATCAAGACTTAAAAAGCAATTTTTGGTGGCTTGGGATGAAAATGGACATAACCTGTTATGTGTTTAAGTGCTTAGTATGTTAGAGAGTCAAGGTAGAACACCAAAAGCCTGAGGGATTGCTCCTGCCCTTAGATATTTCTGAGTGGAAATAGGATAACATCTCTATGGATTTTGTCATGGGTTTGCTTATAACATCATCTGGCTATGATACAATTTGGGTAAACGTGGATAGACTGACCAAGTTTGCTCACTTCTTAGCCATTAAGTCTACCTATTCTCTGGACAAGTTGGCACAAGTGTATGTTCATGAAATTGTCAGACTCTATAGGATACCTATTAGTATTGTTTCTGATCGAGACCCTAGATTTACTTCTAGATTTTAGAGATCTTTACAAGATGCCTTAGGTACGAAACTTAGGTTTAGCACGACCTACCATCCAAAAACTGACAGGCAGATTGAGAGAACAATTCAAACTTTAGAGGATATGCTAAGGGCTTGTGTACTAGGAATGAAGGGGAACTGGGATGTGTATCTACCTTTAGTTGAATTTGCTTATAATAAAATTTATCATTCCAGTATCCAGATGCCACCCTTTGAAGCTTTGTATGGAAAAAAGTACAGACTACCTCTGTATTGGGTAGAGCTAGGGGAGAGGAGTCCTCTAGGCCCTGATTTGGTTGACCAAACCACGAGGCACATTGAACTTATCAAAGAGAGACTGCTAGCTGCCCAAAGTAGAAAAAAGAGCTATGCAGATAAAAGAAGAAGGCCCCTAGAATTTAAAACAGGCGACCATGTTTTTCTTAAGGTAACTCCGTTCATGGATGTGGGGAAGTCTTTGAAAACCAAAAAAATCAGTCCCAAATACATGAGTTCTTTCCAAATTCTTGATCGGATCCGATCAGTAGCTTATAAACTTGCAGTTCCTCTAAACCTTTCTCAAATTCATAACATATTTCATGTTTTTCAGTTCAAAAAGTATAACCCTAACCCTTCACATATCATAGAGCACGAATTAATGCATTTACAAGATAATCTGTCATACACTATAAGACTAGATCATATCATTGACGTTAAGACTAAACAGTTAAGGAATAAGAACATCCCTTTAGTTAAAGTGGTTTAGAAGGGACTATCCTTTGAGGAAGCAACTTGGGAGACAGAAGAGGAAATGAAGAGGACCTATCCACATATGTTTGAATAAGGTATGTTAAATTTTATGGACAAAATTCTTTTAAGGGGGAAGGAAATGTAACATCCTAAATCTCTAATAAAGTTAGATAAATCTAAGTAAGTAGAAAATACATATAACAAATAATTAAAATGCTTAGTTATGTAAACAATAAGGCATTTATAAAACAGGTGACATATAGTTTATCATGAATCATATAAATAAAATTCTTAAGAGCATAATAGATGGAGAGAAGATACAAATACATTTTTACGAGATTACTAATCTAGTATTAGTTGTAAATTAAGGCAATATTAAACAACTAAGGAGCTGCCAAGTAGCACCACAAAATTGCAGTCACCTTGCACTTACCAAAACATGACACATTGCCCAAAAATGTACTGCCACATAGCATGCCACATTGCCCACAAAATTGAAGCCACATTGCAACCACCTTACACCTACCAAAGCATGTCACATTGCCCACAAAGTTGCAGCCACATAGCATATCACATTGCCCACAAAATTGCAGTCACCTTGTAGCCAACCTGCACCTACCAAAGCATGCCACATTGCCCATAAAATTGTAACCACCTTGCACCTACCACAGCATGCCACATTGCCCACAAAGTTGTAGCCACATAGCATGCCACATTGCCCACAAAATTGTAGCCCCCTTGTTCCTACCAAAGCATGCCATATAGCCACAAAAACTTCAACCACAATCAAATAAGGAAATCTCCACCTTTCAGCAAGGAAATCCTGCCACATAGCCACAAATATTTTAGTCACATTCCAGCCAAGAAACTGCCACCCACTTCAGTAATGTTTTTGCACACAATCAGAAAAAAATAATGCTAAAACTGCTACCCCACACCATGCTTTGCATCCTCATGCCCTCCCTGTAGAAACCCCAAGGGAATCCTTGCAAAAACACAAGGGAATCCCTACAAAACGCAACATTCCTTTTCTTCTTCAGTGGTGGAAACCAGCGGCCAAGAATCATGATGTCTAGGCATTATTTTGGGCAGCAAATTCAAACCACCCATTCTTCATGCAATCAGCAACCAAGAGGAGAGAAGGCAGCCAAAAAACCTAGAGCCAAATGGGGAGAGCAACCAGAAAAATGTAGCTAAGTTGCAAGGGAAACCAAGAGGAGAAGCAAGCTAAAATTTGAGAGCCATAGGAGTATTTCTGCAAAAGTTGAGTTTCCCCTCTTGAGAAAAGTTGGTTTGTAGTGAGTTGAGCTCATTGTGGGTTTTGCATGGGTGATTCTTGAGCATGAGATGCAAGAGGTTAAAGTTAAAAGCATGGAACTCTAGTGGTAGGGAATAATCTTTGCCGTCTAAGTAACAAACATGCTGAAGCACCACACATTCTGCACCTAAAAATTTTAGGCCCTATGTTCTTGGACTGTTTGATTGGGTAAATGGTCTTTAAATTCCCTAATATTTGGTGAGAAAAGTTTTGAAATATTGATAATAAATTCTGAAAATTTTCGTGATTTTTGAGAACCTACAAATTGGCCATTTACAATCAAAACAGTGCTAAAAAAAATCTACTAGACAGCTTAGGCTATTGATGGAAATACTAAACATTGAAGGGGTTAGATGTTGAATTTTTGTGTGAAATTTTTATGAACCGTTATAGGGATCCTAATTAAGGACCCCACCAAATTTTAGAGAATTATGGTCAGTTTAATGCATATAATAAAATATGGAAATTTGGTGGGACGGGAAGTGAGTCAAAATAGAACAGAACTGGGGACAGCCATAAAAAGTGTTTTATTTAAGGGGACAAATGAATTATTTTTTACTTGAAATTTTTATAGATATTATATAAAATATCTAGCATTCTCCATATTAAATATCACAAATTTTTAAGAAGTGTTATCCATCCAAAAGAATGGAAAACAGAATAGAAATGGAACCAAAACCAATCTGCACTGTTCTGGATTATGGAGGTACTTCTTGGGGTGACTGGAATAGTTAAGGGCTGAGAGATCCATAAAATAAAATAGACATGTAGAGGAACCTCCATGAAAAATTTTATACTTTTTAGAGGACTTTTATCATATTTAATAATAACCCCAAATCTGAACAGAATCAAAGTTTTGTTTTGAGGAGCAGAAGCTCTTGTATGTTTTAGTTTGAGTTGCTGGTAGTAACATTGACAAGCTTGAAAAGGAAGTGATTGTACAGGAATTGAGGTGGCTAGCTTTTCCTTAAAACACTCTATGTTTATGAACTTGAATTTATCAATTTCACTGATTTCTTGACTTTTATGCTATGATGAATGACGGTCTAAAGATATGTTATGTATGCATTTTCAGGAATTAAAGGTTGCCCAAGGTGTGCTAAGTAAGCCCCATTTCCCCCACGTATTAGCCAATAACAGGAGATGCATAACCATTTTGCGCGTACGGGACTACATTGGGTAAGTAGACCAAAATGTTATTGGTCCCTACGGTGACCAAGATGATGAGATGTTTTAAGGAATGGAATATATATTGTTTTTCTGAAAAATTTGCTAACTATTAAGATTGTCATCTCATCTTTTTATGTCCATATAATCACATTCTAGGTACTCTAGCAAGAAGTGAGCAATAGGGGTCTCAAAGTTGACTCATCAGAATATGAATATGGATTGTATATTTTCTTGTTGTGTAATATATGGAGTATGGCTTAGTTGAGTGTCAAGTCCCTTTTAGACAACTCGTAATGTGGTGTAAAATAAGTTATGGATTGTACACTTTTTTGTGTGGCGTGAGAGCCTTTTTGTCATAACTAATGCATATCATGCCTCGTTAGTTGCCTATAAGGAAATAAAATTTGAAAATGATTGGAATAGCCTGAAGCATTTGTATGCTTATCCAAGAAAGATAACTAACAATATAAGTGAACAGGTGAAATTATGGGTTGAGTAGACATTGCTAGAAATTTACAGATAAGAATATATATATATATATATATATATATATATATATATATATATATATATATATATATATATATATATAATACTAAAAGGTTTTAAGGAGAATATTCTATTATGTGGATATATGAAATAAAATGCTAGTCAGTAGGTGTTGACAGATTGGCATTTGGAAATGTAGGGATGTTTGGCGATATGCAGATAGGAAAATGGCTTAAATCCCGACAATGCACTCATACAAGATAGCACAATCAATATAGTTGCCAGTTTTCATGTTTGCATATTTGCACAGTCAATATAGTTGATAAAATTTGGTTCAATGCCTATCCATTTGGTTCATTGGAAGTTAATTTATTTTTAGAAGGAAACTTACGGCTTCAAATGATTATGGTACTTATTATGGTAACATAGATATATCAAATACATGTTTAGGTTTGTAAAATTTGTAAATAAAATTCTTTTCTTTATTACTTATTTTGAGTTAATTAGTTTCATTTCCTTTATGTATTATTGCAGAGGCTATTGATGGTTATGGTTGCACTTGATGATTGACTTAACCAAAAATAAAGCATGCTTGTGAATGATGTAGCTTTTTGGTTTATCTTGTTATAGAATTCTTAATTTGTGTTTTAATATTTGAGCTGAACTACTTCATGAATATTTTATTATGTTTGCAAACATAACTCTTTTTAGAATAATGTGTTGTGATTAATATATGTTTTGTCTTTATTGAGTTATGCTTTAATGGTGCTCTTATACTTTTTTTTACACTCTCTTCATTTGACTTCTAGAGATTTGAATGTTAATGATTGTTGATAAATATTGGTGAGATTGTGAGTCTATATATTGCTTGTGGTTGTGGGTTATTTTTCCACATTCAATGAGGTAGGAACAAGGCAGCGATGGCCAATATAAAACCCTTCCCTGCCTACTGCCAACCTTATATGACACTAACCTTGCACACATTGTTTTGGTCCTACTCATGGCCTTATGCATTGTCTTAGGATAAGAAGCGTCTATTGACATCATAGAGAATACAACTCTTGCAATGATCACAAAAGTCTCACTCAAATTGCAAACCTTTTTTGGTATAAGTTTACAGAGAGTTCCATTCTTGCATTCTCATTATCACTAAGTCAAGGTCTTCATATTTGTGGACAAAACTTGGGAAAGCCTTAACCATTAGGTTAGACTTTATTATGAAAATTTGTGTTTGATAGTTAGATATAAAAGCAATCTTTAGACCATGGCCTCTTAGTTCAAAATCCTTAACCTAAGATATGCCTATATAGGACAATGGGAAAGCATTTCGTTCCATGCTATGCCAGATATTTCACAATTGTCTTAACATCCACTTATTAGAGGACTTCAACTACTTGTCTAGTGATACAGGAGTTTAATTTTATATAATATTTTTAAGTATTTAGTTGTTTTACAAGGCAACCTCCACATATAATTAAACACTGGTGTTCATTTTTCGTTGCCATGTAGCAATGTTTCTCAACCAATGGTTTTTCACTTGTGCACATGCAAAAGCACATGTTATTTCACATTAATCCCATATTTTCTTTGGTTTTTTTCTTCTTTGTTGAACTGAGTTCCATAAATTATTGTCTTAATTAGTGGATTAAGAGTCCATCATTTCCACAAATTCTATTTGCTTTAGTTGAATTCGCAGCATCTACTAGACTAAGTTGAGTCAACTATTGCATACACTTTCGAGTAGAATATATATCTACCCACGTTTGATTTGCATGGAAGACTTGCCTCACTTTTATTTCTCATCCAATCATGTACTATTCCAGTACTAGAGTACAAAGTGTTTTTATCCCAAAGTCAGAAGAAGAATAACCAAACTTTATTAGGGATGAAGAGGGGATGAGGATCCAAATGGACCTAATTCATCAATTACAAAGGTCCAAAATAGGTCCAACAAACATCTATTGCCTGAAAAAAATAACCTAAATTTGAAGGGCTTTTAAGGCAAAGGAAGACAAAATAGGCGCAACCAACAATTTTAAGCCACATATGGGGGTCCCTTTTATTAACTAGTGCAATAGGAAAGGCTTAATTCCCTGGTGTTTCATACACATGATATAGCTAGGCCAAGATAAGTGTGTATGTCAAATGACTCATTAGTGCTGAATTGAAAAGCTTAAGCCTTTATTTTAGGTAGCTAGATAGAATCATATAACTATATGGCTCCAATAAAACAAATTGTCTTTTCTTGGTAAATAAAATGGATTTATACTTTCTTAATTACAGGTTTTAATAATCTAATTTTGTTGATATTACATCTTTGAATTACCTAATGTAGGTGAAAATAATAAAGATCACACACACCTGGGAGGTTGTATGAGATTGCTTCAGAAACGGCTTTGTAAGAAGGGATAAAAAGAGGAAAAAGGGTGGAGTTACAAAGGGATCAAGTGGCCGATACCATACTTCAACACTAAAATAGTTGTTTATGTTGCGTGGCAAGCTCTGTTGACACGCATTTTTGGTGATGTACTGATAGTTACCAACCTTCCATTCTATCCTACCACTGTTGCTTTATTGTGTTGGTACTGTTTATACCAAATTACAGAGGTTAACTTCTTCTTTTACTTTCATTTCAACTGTTAGAAGGAAAACTTACTCATTAGGGGTATTTGAATTGGAGTCACATTTCCCTATTTACTATATCTGTTGAGCTGACATTATTGATATTACTACATGGACTTTACTGATTTTAGTGTAAATTGTAAAACATAAAGATCTCACACATTAGGGCAAGGAGTCTTGGCTTGGGTTCTTTGTGGTTGACTTCTGGTAAAATTCCTTTGTCTTGCTGCTCTGAAATGCTTTTCTATAATTTCTATTCTTTGAATTATTTCATAAAGTTTAGGGGAACTGGAATATCTTTTCAACAGGCAATGAATTTTTTTTCGTTAACATTAATGGAAGATATCTGGTGTAAACATAATTACCAGAAAAGGATATGATATAGATGTAAATTGCAAGTTCTGTAATGTCATAGGAAATAAGTGTTGAAGTATGCTGGCAAGTTACTTAAACTTTTGGGGATGTATTTATGTCATTTTCACTTTGGGTCTTAAACATGATGCAAAAATCCCTGATGGATTTCTTCTCTAAATCCAAGGAGATCAAAGATCATTTGGGAAGGTAGAAACTAAAGTTGTAAAGAGATTCAAATTATTGTCTTACCATGAGTTTTTGGATGGTT
The DNA here is from genome assembly GCA_037074535.1 of Gleditsia sinensis. Lineage (NCBI taxonomy): Eukaryota > Viridiplantae > Streptophyta > Magnoliopsida > Fabales > Fabaceae > Gleditsia > Gleditsia sinensis. The sequence continues at coordinate 53,486,328 of CM073463.1, read as the reverse complement.
ATTAGCTTGAAATTCCTTCTTGGAAATTTCAATGGTTTGGACCAGTAAAGGCACAAATTTCTTATCCATCTGGAATTTGATATTTGAAGGGTGTATTTGTTAAGTTTATTAAAATTCAGAGTCTACAGGAAGTTTGACATTTACAACTATCTAAGACGTGTGTGTCTATGGATTAGGAGGTTTCCACATAACACTCATGCATTTTTTTTCCGTTTGAAATCCCTCCTCTTCATACAAGGGATCTCTCTATCCCTTTAGCCATATCAATGGGTTTGTTCATTAATTAGCTTCCATAAGGAAATGCTCAACAATTAACTAGCAAACTATTGTCTAGACTCTGTACCATCCCCATCTCCATCCCTATCCCTACTCAAACAGCAGACTATTTCCAATTTTTTTCACAGACTTTAACTTTTATAAAACAGAAGACAAATTCATCTCTGGCTACATTAATCCAAATGCATTAGGTATTTTCAATTAAGCCAAGAAGAAACGCAATTAGGTCCAGCTCAAAAGCACATGTATACTCAAGTGAATAAATGAAAGCACAGGTAAGACTTAACTACAACAGATTTTAACATTTACAAAACATGCACTAAATCTCCAAAGGATGAAGAAAATTCAAGTGAAGAAATAAAGCAGTTCAGCAGCAGCAACTAAGACTTAATTAAATTAGATTGGAAGCATAAACGATTTTGAACATAACCACTGTAATTGAGTCCAGCTCAAAAGCACATGTATATGAACCAAAATGCTCATCAGAAAATGAATAAAGTAAAAACTTCCAGCTCATGTCATGAGTGCCCATTTTCCTAGACGTAGCCTTTATGCATAAAAAATATCTAAATTTCTCAATGAAACTTCTACAAGAGGCACCAACCTACTTCGATGCTATAGTTGCTGTTTTTCAGAGAATCAAACCACATAAGCATATGAAAATCCCCAAAAATACTTCACATACCGGCACCAAAACAGTGATGTTTCGGATAATCAAGCCACATTTAGACATAAATATTGCAAAGTATTTCGAAAGCCAACCTGTGGTGAAGGTAGACACTCCTGGACGTAGACACAGGCGATTGAGGACAAACAGAGATGAGTCCACAACAGAGGCTTCGATGGTGAACTTCAGTTGGCAGCTACTTACTCGGCGAATCCATGTGTTTTGTTGCAGGGGTTTCGCTGTGAACCACCGTTGTGACTTCGGTGATGGCAATTAGAAAAGGGAAGATATGTGGTGATTTTTGGTGAGGAGAATCTTGGGGGAAGGGTTCTTCCTCGCAGGAAAAGAAATTTTAGGGCTTCTTGTGCGTGGGGTTCAGGAAAAATGCCTCCAGTACTCAGAGGGCTCTACAGTGCTAGCTATGTGCTTGGGGCTTAGTATTCAGATGGGCACAACTACTTCTAATTGATTTTTTTTCTTTTTACGTTTTTCATTTATTTAACTTCTTATATATATATATATATATTATTTATTTTACTTAAAAATTTTGTAATAGTTTATTTATTTTACATTTAACTTTTTTTAAATAATTTATTTTTTCAATTAAAGTACTTATTTAGTTTTATAAACTTCATAAATTTTAATTAAAGATTGTAAAGTCACTACTTTATTATATATCCATTTAAAAATTTATCTTTAATTTATTTTAATAATAATAATAATAAATTTCTTTTATCATATGCTTTAAAATAAATAATTGTTTTGATTTTTCAAAAGCATATACATGTAGATTTTATTTTTACAAATTTCCCATATCAATTTAATATTTAATTAAAAACAAACTTATGTTATAAAATTTCTTAAATTTATTTTATTAGCATATTTGCTTATCAACATACCAAAATGTGGGAAAGAGGGGGAAAAAGAAAAAAAAGTGAACTTTTTTTTCAGTGGCGACTTTAGGTCGCCACTGAAAGTTTTAACAAAAAAAATTTATCCATTTAGTGGTGACCTCCTTTAAGTCGCCACTGAAAGCTAACTTTTTAGTGGCGACTGGACAAAGTCACCACTGAAAGAAGACTTTTTTAGTGGCGACTTTGACGAGTCGCCACTGATAATTACCTTTTAGTGATGACTCATCAAATTCACCACTAAAAGTGATTTTCAGTGACGACTTTTCTAGTCGCCACTGAAACCTCTGTTTCTTATAGTGTTCCTTTTCTCCTGTTTCAGGATTTCTCTACAATAAAACATTTCATCTTTGAGGAAATCATGCACACAAGTTTATATATAATAATAGCTACTTATAAACTCTCACCATTGATTCTTTAACTTCAGCAAATGATCGAGAGCCACATGCATGTTTTGTTGTTTGCTTCATTCTATTCAGTGCATTTTTTTAACTTTGCCCCTATAGTTTACATGATAATTAGTTATGTTACACAATTTTATGAAAAATACTATTTATACATGTTATTATGAAATACCTTAAAATTATTTGAGCCAAAATACTTCACCAAGTGTCTCCAATCATCATCATGGAGCTCAACAGGTTGATTTTCTAGTCTTGCCTCATCAGTGTTGTATTGGTTGTATATTTTTTGCAAGTGACTCGTCCAATTTCTGTACGACCTTTGTGCAATGGAATTAACAAAGGTGTCAAATCGCAACTCCCAATTTTCTTTGATGTCAAAATTTTCCTTCAACAATAATACATAATTATGTTAACAATTCAAACACTACTTAAATCTAATAAATGTGTTAAACAATTATGTTAAACATTACCTTAACTTTCAATAGGATATGTGATCCGCATTTTTCCCAAATTTCTGTCCATTCCCTTACTTTCAAAGGAGCAGTGCATCTTGTCACATATCCATATAATTTACGGAATCCCTTGATCCTTCTCCAATAACTCGAAGGATATCGTATATGATGACAACTTTGATTTTTTCATTCTTTGTTTTTGTATCTACTGTAATACATTTGTACATTCCCCTTATATTCTTTGATGTGCTGTAAGAAGCTGCCAAGAATACGGTGCTAATGTATTAGTCAAATGATAGTAAATCTTAATTGAGCACATCTAAATTATTTCATTTATGTGCCTGCACTACTAATTTGAAGCTAAGAAGTAGGTGTAGTTGGCTGTGCTTAGGTCTCTTTGTTATTTATTATTGATTGTATACGTAGCTGTGGAACTGCTTTATTAGGACTACCTTGTGCAGCACCTCTAGATCCACGAACACTTCATCCACCTCTTCCTCTTCCTGCCATATTCAAACTTACTTGTTGCAAATGATAAGATGACATTAGCAATTCACCTTTTCATACTATAAATGCTTTAATATTACCAAACATTACAAATAATAAATACATGCATAATTTAGCTATAAATAAACCATGAATTGTGGCACATTAAATTAAATCAAGCATTGTATGAAAATTAAATTAAATCCTTATACCTACCAATTATCAAGCATTATACGAACATTAAATTAAATTACACTAACTAGTTATTTATACTCTAGCATTTCACAAGAATCTTCAAATAAAAAATCTTCTTCTTCACTTTCTTCATCCATGGTCTTGTCTTCTTCATCGTTATTGATGAAATCAACTTTTCTAGCACTTTTTTCCTTGCTCTGATGGTTAACAAGATGAGGTTGAACATCATCCCTACACAACACCACATTAATATCATTTTAAGCCTCACTATTAAAGAACAAAGTATGTTCAACTTCCTTTTGTTGGTAGGCATCTTCAACAAACAATGATTCACCCTCACTATCTTCATGTGGCATGTTGAAAAGGTCACGGGGATGTGTTTTGACAACAACAAGCCAATCTTTATTAACAATGTCATCTAAGTAGAAAACTTGTTCTGCTTGAGATGCCAAGACAAGTGGCTCATTCATATTCAATGAACAAAGAATATTGAGGCTTGTATATGTATATCTGTCAATTTTGTATCTTCTTCTCAAATTAGCAATGTCCCACCAGTGACACTTAAATAAGTGTATTTTCCTATCCCCTACAAACATAACTCATAGATGTCCTCAACAATACCATAGTATTCCTTCTTAGCATTTGAGTTATCTCCCCGTACAAGAACTTTGTTATTTTGGGTCTTTCTTTGAGATCCATAGTCTCTTATATGAAATCTATATCCATTAATCAGAGTTGTTGAATATCTATATACCATTCTCTTAGGACCAAGGGCTAAGCTAATTAGCTCTTCATTTCCTTTCCATTGTGACCCTAATTTCATAACTTGTTAGCGATTAACACCATTAATGCGTTATGACATAACTTAAAATATAATTTTCTTTAGTTGTAATTAGTAGACACTTACTTGGTGATTAAGCCATTGAGGGAACTCTGCTACATTCCTCGAATCAACATTTGACATATGTGTCTCAAGCTCCTTTTTATAGTCTCTACAAAATGATGCGATTCTATCGATGTGAGTTCAGTTAATAAAAATTTTATTGCTAGCAAGCTATCATATACTTACTCTATGAAGGGCTAAACACTTTCAAAATTCTATAGCGTGTATAGATTAACTTGATCAAACTCTTCATTAGATAAAATAAGCGATTTGGCGGCACCTTTTGGTTGCCCTCTTAATCAAAAAATGACATCCCCTGAGCCGACATGTTTCTGTCGTCATTCCTTATGTCTCTATTAAACCTTGCTAAAACATTACTCAAATATCTTGAGTAGAATGTGAGGCTTTCATATGCTAAATAGCCTTCGACAATAGAGCCTTCAAGACGAGCTTTATTACGGACATATGATTATAGTGTATGTAAATATCTACACATGCAAGTTAAAATTAATGCAGCAGTTTTTAATAGCAAATAGAATTCAATAGATTAAGTATGAATATGATTATGTTACCTCTTAATTGGATACATCTATCGATATTGAATAGGCATAGCAATCTTTTCCTTTCTTACCAAGTGGATTGGTAGTTGAACTATAACATCAAAAAATACTAGAGGGAATATAGTCTCCAATTTGGATAAGGTGATTGTAATTTGATTTTCAATGGAATCCAAGTCTTCTATGATTAAACACTTTGAACATAAGATCTTGAAAAATTGTGCCAACTTTATTATAAGATCACTTACTTCCTTAGGCAACAACCCACGAATGACAAATGGAAATAATTCTTGCAATAATATGCGATCATCATGACACTTCAAACAAAATATCTTCCTTTCTGCCACATTGACACACCTTAAAATATTTGATCAGAATACATTAGGGACCTTTAACTGGGCCAAAAAGTTATAAATTTTTAACTTCTCTTGTAGCGATAGCATATAACATGCTGTCGGTAGCAAGATATTATTCCCATCTTCAATATGAAGCAAATTTGGCCTGATTCCTAAGTCAACAAAATCATATCAACTCTTCACTGTGTCCATTGTCTTCCCAGCTATATCCATCACTGTGGACACAATGTTGTCTGAGATATTTCTTTTAATGTGCATGACATCGATATTATGCCACAAGAAAAGTGATTTCTAATAAGGTAGCTAGAAGAAAATACTTTTCTTCATCCAATTATAGGCAACACAAGATTGGTCGCGTATTTGCTTTTGACCCTTTCCAAATGCCACATTTGATAAGGATGTTAGATGTTCAGGCGCTTCATCACCAGTCAAATATATAGGTGCGGCATTATTTTCTACTTTACTGTCAAATACTCTTATATTTTGACTTCCTGGATGATTGGATGGCAAGAAGCGACAATAGCCCATGTAACATAATTTTCTTCTTAGAGATATAGCATGGGTATGTTTATGGCAACAAGGACATGCCAACTTCCCTTTAGTTGGCCACCCAAAAAGATTGCCATATATAGGAAAATCAATTATTATCCACATGATACTAGCCTGCATACTAAATTTTGATTATGAATAAGCATCATATGTCTCTACCTTTACCTCCCAAGATTCTTTTAACTCCTCAATCATTGGTTCTAAATAGACATCTATATCATAACCTGGAGACTTAGGGCCTGCAATGATAAGTGTCATCATGAAGTATGGTTGTTTCATATATTTCCAAGGGGGCAAGTTATATGGTACATGTAACAACTTAATTTTTTTACATATATACATATAGATAAATTCTTTAAAGTCCGATGAAGTCATTACCTTTATTTAACTCATAATAACATTCAATTAATTTAACCAAACAAAATTAAGGTTGACATCATTAATTAACAACATCTGTACACAAATCAAACACATATATGTCAACATATTATTCATCCATATTGACAATTTCGGGAATACGGATGCGGGTGGTTGCACCTTCATCGAAATTTTAGCCAACTCAATTACAAACACCTTATTAATTTCTGGGATCAGTCCAACATAGAGTAAGTCGATCCAATGTACACTAAGAGCCAGTGCGAAAGAAAAATCTGCAAAACTAGTTTTCTGACCATGATATGGAAATATAGTGAGAATTAAATCCCAATAGGTTCAACAACAAATCACAATTATTATTAATATAAATTATCATATCATGTTCATCTATATAAGCTACAGCAAATATCTTAGGTCACATGAATGCACTTTATCTATGCACATGAAAATTATACAGTAATGACATGTATGGCATGAATAAATATTTTTAGATTACCATAAGATGACTATCAACTTATTTCCATATCAAGCTACTCTGGTCAGGGTGAGTTCTTTCTATTCTCCGGTAAATGCTTTTCTTACTCCGTTCGATATGGCACACTTTCTTTTTCTTTTCTCATTAACATAACCATAGCCGTTGGTAGGGCGTCCCCTATTGGTGCACCACACAAACCGCCATGTGACCGTGCTTATTTCTTTTTTATTTCTTTTCTCATTAATAGCCAAAAATATGATTTTAATAACAAGTATATTCATTATACTCACATGCCATAATTTTTCATCAAAATATAATCATTACAAAAAATCATTGGTAATCATGACATGAACATAATCGTTTCAAATATCACTTTAAAATATTTTCATGTCAAAATTACACACTTAAGATGGTAAAGAGTTCATGCAATGGCAATGGTTATGGCATATACTAGTCATTTATTATTTTCATTTATAAGATTGTTCTTCTTTTTTAAATATTATTTTTATCTCTTCATTTTCTTTATGCTTGGCCTCTAGTCACTTTCCTCCTACTTATATCATTTTTAACACATGTTCTCACAAATTTAATACGACATTCTTCTTCAATTTGGTTTCCATTAATTTTCTATAGGTAATGAGATTCATTTAGGGTAGAAAAATGTTGAAAATAAGTTTTACCGGCTTTTAACATGGCCTAAACGTATCCTATAACATAGTTTGGCCATTTCCTATAAAACAGCCACGCTTTAGGGTTCAAAAAGCCCTTTCGAGCATAGAACACAGCCAGACCATTCCTTGGAACACGGCCATGCTCTACGTTGTGTTATTCCCTTATGTAGGTTTTATTCTGCTTGACCTTCTCCCATTAATCAAAGCATAACTCTCCCATTTTAACTCCAAATTAGGAGATCTTGGTGTCCATATAAAGAGAAAACAATTAATTAAAACTAGTATGTTGAACATGTTCGCGAAAATTTAAGGAATCTTGATGATATCGCTCCTGCAAGGTAAACATTATTTCTTCTCGGGTAGATTATGACATTTACTTACTAATCTGACCATATCTTCCTCGTATGAACTCCAAATTGAGTGATTCCAATGGCTGAATTTCCATGATACATATATCTATATCGTTTATGTTAACTATTTATTTTAATTCTCTACATAATGTTTCCAAAAATTCAAACACAAATGCATTCCTAACAGATTCTTACTTGGTTAACCATTTTCTAACCACTGCTTACTAATATGACTATATCTACCTCATATGGACTCCAAATTGAGTGATTCTAGTGGCTACAAATCCATGAGACATATATCTATATTTTTCATATAAACCATTTTTTTTAATTACTAACTGATTCTTTCGAGAATTTGGAAAACAAAAGGTTCCCTAGTTACTCCGAAATCCAATTTCCTAACCAAACCTTTTCTAAGGTTTTAGTTCATCATTTTATTATGTCATCTTCCATTTTCTTCTTAATTTACATCTAATCATATTTCATCAATTTTTCACCACATTTAAATATACAAAATAGCAGCATAAAAATCTTAAAATTTTGTCACCCATAGCCATACCTATGCAGAACTTTCCACACCAACCTAAGTATTCAAACATACATCACTTGCAAGATCAATATGTAACATGATATAGCAACATCCATGGCCAATCATCCAAGTAACAATTATAGTAAATTTCATCAAAGTTCTAAGATCAAAATTCATTATAAATGTTTTCAATTTCAAAGCTTTTCTAAAAAGAAATATTGTTAAACCTACCTAAAGATCTCCCTAGCTCACTTAGTGAATTATTTTTCTTGTTTCCTCTTGAAGGAAGTAGCAAGATTCCTACCTTCCCTTAGCTTTTCTAGTAGCTTAAATAAGAGAAGGAGGGTGAGTTTTTGAACCCCAAGAATGAAGAAGAAAGGTAGACTCAAGTGGAAATTAAGCTAACTTACCTTGAGTACTTAGTCCTTTAAAATTTTCCTTCCTCTCTTCTCCTCTCTTCTCCTCTCTTTCTCCCCTTTCCTTACTCTACCTTACTTATGTTTTTCCTCTCCCTCACTTGGACAAAATTATAATGTTATAAGGTGGGTTTTCCTTAAATAAACTATCATGTGGTTCACCTTTCATAAACATGGGTCTACCTTATCACAATTAGGATGCACTTGATTGTTTTTTTTTTAGAAAAACAACTCATGTTCTTGTCTTCCTCTCCTTTAGTCAAGATATGCATAGCAAAAGGAGATTTGTATTTTAAAAATCATGTTAAAATGTTCTTAAGACAAGAGACAATGTTCCTTTGATTTGGGGATTCATTTCTTTTTTCTTTTGTCTTAATCAAATATGATAGGTTTGTCTTTTTAGGTGGCAAATTTCCAGCCCTTGAATCTCCCTTGCTTGGCTAAAATTATGTGTAGGATAAGGATGTTTTGTCATAATGCTATATATTATTACCCATTTCTTGAAATTATGAATATATGATATAGATGTTTTGTCCTAAAGCCATGTATTATTACCTACTTGTTGAAATTATGAATGTAAGATATAGATGTTTTGTCTTAATGCCATGTGACCTAATCTTGATTTCTTATTTTTCCTTTTTGGATTTGGGCTCATTCTTACTCATTTCCTTTGCTTTGGCTGAAATTCTACCTTTCATGAACGGCTTAGTCACATTTTCATTATTTTTGGGCTATCAGTCCAACTTATATATCTTAGTCCAAATCTATCTTTTATTTCTTGCATGGGCTATCCTGTTGGCTTGCTAGAAATTCATGTGAAGTGGAAAAACTCTATATGAAATGTCCATTGGTGAAAGCCCAATTTATTGGTGGAGATGTTAAACTTAGTAACTCTAGCTTTTGAATTAGAAAAAATTACCCTAATCCAATCTTCTTGAAATTTTAAGAGCTTTATTTACTTCACAAAAATTTATCTTCCTTACCCAAGAATTTTGTCTCTATTTAGTATATTATTTCTAATTTTTTCTATTAGGTTTTCTCTCTTTACCTATTCCCTTAATGTTAGAAACATTTTCTCTGCATACACATAGGGTGAAGAATTTCTAAGGATTATATTTCTTAGATATCTAAAAATTGTCTAATAAATTTTATTTCCTTAATTAATTATTTATATTTCTTAATTAATAAAAGAAACGAAATTATGGATGTTACATTCAATATTTATGTACCTTTATTAATAAATGAAACAATATGTTATTTTTCTTTCCACTAAAAGAAATGTTGTGCTCAAAATTTTAGAAATTACCTATTAAGAACAATTACATATATTTCTTCCTCATGACTTCTTCCAGCTCCCAAGTTGCTTCTTCCGGAGTCAAACCTTCCTATAACACCTTAACCCAGGGAATGGTCTTATTCCTTAATTGCTTCACGTCGGTGTCCAATATGGATGCTGGTACTAGCTAGTATGTCATGTTCTCCTTTATTTGGATTGGTTCATCCAGTATTACATGTGATGAATCTGGAAGGTACTTTCGGAGCTGTGATACATGAAAAACATTATGCAAGTTGGTCAAATTAGGTGGGAGGGCAATTTGATATGCTAACATCCCTACTTCAAAATTTGGTAGGGTCCCAAAAATCACGGATTTAGCTTTCTGATTTTGAGAGACTTAACAACTCCAGTAGTCTAAGAAAGTTTCAGAAATACATGGTCTCCTTCCTCAAACTCCAGAGGCCTATGTCTCTTACAATAGTAACTCTTTTGCCGACTCTGAGCTATAAGGATTTTGTCTCGTATCATCTTAATTTGTTCAGTGATTTGCTGAACTAGATCAGGACCCAGCAAGTTCTTTTCTCTTACCTCAAACCAACAAAGTGGAGATCGGCACTTTCTATTGTATAAAGCTTTGTAGGGGGCCATCTTAATACTGGAGTGATAACTATTATTATAAGCAAACTACACTAAAATTAGGTACTTATCCCATCATTTACCTTGCTCTATCACACAGGCCCTTAACATATCTTATAAGGTTTGAATGGTCCATTATGTCTGCCCGTAAGTTTGAGGAAGGTAGGCAGTACTGAACTGCAACTGAGTTCTAAAAGCTTCCTGCAACGCCTTCCAAAACCTTGACATGAACCTTGGATCTCTATCAAAAATGATATTTAAGGGAATTCCATGTAGTTTAACTATTTCTTGGACATATAATTGGGCCAATTTGTCTAGTGACAAGTTAATTTTTATGGGCAAAAAGTGAGCATATTTGGTTAATCTGTTACTATTACCCAGATAAAGTCATGTCTAACTAAAGTCTTAGGTAAGCCCACCACAAAGTCCATCGAAATACTGTCTCATTTCCATTTAGGGATCTTAAGAGGTTGTAGAAATCTCGTTACCTTTTGATGCTCTACCTTTTCCTTCTGAAAAGTTAGACATTTTGCCCCAAACTCAGTAATGTCATTTTTCATCCCTGGCCCCCGATATAGATCCTGGTACATTTTAGTGGATCTAGGATAGACTGTGTATTTACTCTGATGTGCTTCCTGCAAGATCTTAGTCCTCAACTCTTGTTCTTGAGAAACACAGACCCTTCCTTGATACATGATTACTCTATCTTCCGAGACAAAAAAAATCATCTTAATCATTATGATCCCATAAATATTAGTCATGAACTTGAGCCTCTTTAATATGAGCTCTAAGGTCACACTCTATACTCAACTCATTGATAATTAACTTCTTTGAGGTAAAAGTAGTGTTCAGCTTCAAATCTCGAAACTCTTTTAGCATCTGTATCTCATACACCATCATCTGACCTATGTGTAGAGATTTTCGACTTAAGGCATCAACTACAACATTTGCCTTTCCTGGATGATACTTTATCTCAAACTTGTAGTCATTGAGGAATTCTACCCATCTTCGTTGCCTCATATTTAACTCCTTCTGATAAAAAAGGTACTTAATACTCTTATGATTACAGTATACTTCAAATGTCGCTTCGTATAAATAGTGTCACCAAATTTTTAAGGCAAACTCCACCGCCGCCAATTCAAGATCATGGGTTGGATAGTTTCCTTCGTAAGGTCTCAGTTGCATAGAGACATAAGTAACGACTCTCTTGTATTGCATCAGTACACACCCTAGCCCTTTATTTGAAGCGTCACTACACACTTCAAAATATCCTATAAGGTCTGGAATAATTAAAACAGGAGGAGTGGTCAATCTTGTCTTAAGCTCCTGGAAACTAGCTTCACATTGATCAGTCCATTTGAAAAGACTTCCTTTCCTGGTCAATTTAGTCAATGGCAAGGCTATACGAGAGAAGTTTTTTATAAACCTCTTATAGTATCCTGCCAAACCCAAGAAAATTCTGACTTCTGTAACCATCTTTGGTCTGTCTCATTGAATCACTGCTTTTGTCTTTCTAGGGCCTACGACTACCCCTCTATTAGAGATGACATGTTCGAGAAACTCATAGTGCACATACCTAGTCCTGAAAGCTGTTTTTGATACATCTTCCTCTTTAATCCTAATATGATGGTATCTTAATCTCAAGTCAATTTTAAAAAAAATGGAGGCTCCCTTCAGTTGATCTAATAAATCATCTATCCTAGGGAGAGAATACTTATTTTATATAGTCACCTTATTCAGCTATCTGTAATCTATGCATAATCTCAAGCTCCCATCTTTCTTCTTAACAAACAACATAGGAGCTCCCCAAGGTGATACACTTAGTCTAATAAATTGCTTGTCGAATAGTTCCTCCAACTATTTCTTGAGTTTCTGTAGTTCCTTCGAGGCCATTCTATAAGGTGCAATAGAGATAGGCCCTGTCCCAGGTAGAAAATCAATAGAGAACTCTATCTCTCTCTTGGGAGGTAAGTTTGGAATATTTGATGGAAATACTTTAGGAAACTTATTGGTTATTAGGATTTCATCAAGTTTTGGTTCGACATCTAGGTTTGATAAATATAAGAGAATGTATCCAAGTACTCTATTCTTCAACTCCTTATTAACAATAAGCATCAATAACTGCATCTCCTCTTCTGAAGTAGGAGGTAGAAATTCAATGGTCTTGTTGCAACAATTTAGCAAAACTTAATTTTTGGCCATCCAATTGAACCTTAGAATGTCATCAATACCTTTTAAAGGTAGAAAAAAAAGGTCTACAGAAAAAGTTTTCTCTTGAATAGTGACCTGACAGACTTTACATACAGAGGAAATTAAGACCCTTTCCCATGTAGATGTTGCTACAGACAGCTCATAAGGAGTTTCAGAAATAGGATACTGAAACTCCCTAATAAATTCTTTCGATATAAATGAATGACTAGCACCAGAGTCAAACAACACCATAAGAGCAAATCTATAGATATAGCATATACCTTGAATTATTTCGGGGGATTGAGCTGTCTCTTGGCCGCTCAGGTTGAAAACCCTTCCTTTCACCTGAGGCCTCTATTCCAGCTGCTTCCCCAAATTCTGTGGGTAGTTCTTTACAAAATGACCCTTCTGTTTGTAATTGAAGCAAACATCTGATCCCATGTAGCATAGCCAGTTATCATGCATACGTTTACACTTAGTACACTTAACTGTGAAAAAGTTATGTTGGAAGGGTCGGGGACTTGCAATCATTGGCCTTTTGCCAGTACCTTGCCCTTTTCCTCTAACATTTATGCTAGAGTTTTGCGGCTCGTTCTTCCTTTTCCAGAAGTTCCATCTTTGTTTCTCATCTGCCATTGCCCTCAAGCTCTTCTCCAGGAGTCTGCTGTTATGTCTGTTTTATAATTAACCGCAAGTATACGACGTAGCTATAGCTAGTCCGGTGAGTACGGGTCGTATCCCACAGAGAACAATGTCAATTACTAGAATTTCACAAAATATGCTCTCTAAATCGATGTAATCCAATGGAAGTTTGTCACAATTAAATAAGTAAAGATAATAAATTAAACAAAAGCCTAGGGTTACGGTTGATCACACTTATGATATTCAACACTCAAATTGTACCTCTAATTGCAATTATCTAGGTCATTGGGGATGGTTTAGCCTTAATTAACTAGTAACCTCGTTCAAGCGTTACTAATCATACCTAAGTTAATCCAATTACCTACTTCGTGGTTCTTAGTTATACCTAGGTCCATTAAATTCTATGCTAACCATGGAATCCAATTAATCGGTTTTCTCGTGCCCATTAATTGATTCAATCCTAGAGAATCTTAAACTACTTTCATGATTAAGATATCCCTAATTAAATATTAAGTTCCGGTATAAATCTTCACCTTTCAGTTCATCAATTAATATCCTAAGACGTGATAAAACGTTGGCCAGACATTCATCAACTCATATAATCAACGCATAATAGCTAATCCTAATTAACCATGGATAACACAATTAGGGTTCCAATGATTCAATTAGCACAATGTATCATCACATCATAAGTGGGTTTACCGAAATCCTATATCAAAACTACTCAAGCATAATAGAAATAGAAACTAAAATCAAATTCATTAAACAAACCATAAGTGTTCAATACAATTCAAGAGAAAGGAGTAGAAGTAGAGATGAGTATAAAGATAGAAAGATAAAACCTGGATTGCTGAATGTAATTGGAATACAAGCTTGAATTAATGTAAAATCCACTCTAAGAACATGAATTGAACTTTAATCCTACTCTAAACCTAGTCCTAATGTGTTTCCTAAGCCTAAAACTGAGTAAAAGAAGGTCTGAATACGTCTCCCCCCGGTTTGGCTGCGTATCCCCTTCAATATATATAAATTTTGGCGGCCAAAACCCGAAAAATCTCATGTGTATGGACCCCGAAGCATGGCCGTGTTCCAGGACACGGCCTGGCCATGCTTCGGGCTGGATTCTGGGAAGTTTCTGCAGCTTTTGCCCAGAACATGGCCTGGCCATGTTGTATGCCACCAAGCACGGCCTGGCCTTGTTGGGGGCTGCCAGGCTCCTTTCTTGCTTATTTTTGGTGGGCTTCCTCTTTGCTTCCTCCTCATCTTGTTCCAAGTCCATATGGCACTTTTCATGACTGTTTTCCCTTGCTTCTTGGCATCTTTTGCTCACCTACAAGCATAAAAACAACTAAAGCAGTATCCAAAGCAAAGCATAACCAAAAACAGGAAAATAACCACAAGTTTGTTATGAATTAGAGGATAAAATATAGCCATTAATACTCAAAATTCCCCTTTATCAACTCCCCCATGCTTAAACCTTTGCTTGTCCTCAAGCAAATAACATATCATATCAGGAAGGGGGAAAGATGTAATCAGATTCCAGAAGATAGAAAAAGGCAATATAGATAATTTGTCACTCAATCTGTGTGCACACAATAGATATATGAATAGACATTTATCTGATAGTCTCTATTCTTCTAAAACTAAACCAATAATTTTTCTATTATATATCTACTTCTATTGTTACCATTGGTTGTATGCATCAAATTGATTTTTTTTTGTACACTCGAGTAGGCCACCTCATCCTTTAAATCTCCCTATGTTGCCTTACCCTTATTTCTATTTTATCACTCTTTTTCTCATTCAAACTCTTTTACTTTCCATCATTTTTTTTCTTCTCTTTTTCATTCATTTGTTTTTTTTTCGTTTTTTTATAAATATGCAGTGAGTGTATTTTATGCTCTATCTCACTAGGGTAAATGCATCTAGGTACTCATACTAAGGCCTTTTTGGTGCCTTGAAGGGGTACTCAAAGTGAAAAAAATTTTGGGTGCACATTCCCTCATTTTTCACTTATCCCTACCTTCACACTGTCATAGTGTTAAAATAAAAAATAGCATACAATTCACAGCGCAATAGAGAGATATTTTTCAAAAAATTAGAGGTTTAATCCTAGAAGAGAGAGACTAAAATAATAACTACCTATTTCATATCCTATTGTGCATCACATGTTCATGAGTTAAAAATTAACCTATATTACGCCAATCTATCTCTAAAATAGCAAACTTTATGATTATACAATTAAATAGGAGATACAAAATTCAATCAGTGAAAACTACAAGCCTAAAGTCTACTTCCCTATGCTTAAACTTGACATTGTCCTCAATATCAGTATAAATGAAAGTACAGGCAAAGGGAGAAGTAACTTACTTGCTTGTTGGTCTTCTGAAGGAGGAGGTTGAGAGTTCTGACTCAGGTGCCATGTGTATAGCATCAGCAATAGGTAAGCCAGATACAAGCAATGCAGCATTTTGAATTGGAGCTGAGCTAAAAACACGGCCCACTTATGCTTTGGGCTGGATGGCCCTTTTTCTCCTTCTTTTTTTTACCTGGAGCACGACCGTGCTTCATAGCACTACTCGCCCGTGTTTGGCGCTGGAATTCCCAAATTCTGGATTTGGCCCGTGTTGAGCATCATGGGTGAGGGGTGCTTGGGCTGAGCTTGGGGCACGACTGTGTCCTGGGACACGGCCTGCCCGTGTTGGGAGCTAGATTCTCCAATTCTTCGAAAATAACTGCATTTTTCAACCCTTCTCAATTTCCCTTGATTTTCATTCTTTATTTCAACTTTGGGCACATGGCATGGACCTACAAATCATATGGAAACACCCATTAAACTATATCCTAAGAAATCAACTAAAATTAAAGATAAAAACTAGAACAAAATGCAAGAAAACAAAACAAAAAGAAACTTAAAAAAAAATTAAAAGGTGGGTTGCCTCCCACAAAACGCTTGTTTATAGTCATTAGCTCGACTCCCTTTTCATGCTTTCTACTCAAGGAGGCTTGAAGAGAGTTTGGATAACCTTCTTTTTTATCCATTGCCTTTTAATGTGGTGTATGAGGCTTTTTCTAATGGCCTTCAAATTGGCTCATTCTTTTCCTCTTTAGCTCCATTAAGGTTGGGAGGAGGTGGCTTAGGTTCTAATTTTGGAGTTTAGATTTCCTCCTCAACAGCCTGCTTTTCCTTCCCCTGTTTATCATAAACCAAAGAACTTTCCACAGAGCATAACTCAAGTGGGTTAAAAGGAGGAAAATCCATGTCATAATCATCCATATTTGGTTTAGGTAAACCAATCGTACAACAAGATTCATTTAGGGATGGAGGGTTCATTGTATCATTCAAACTAAACTCTAATTTTTCATCCCCTACATTCAAAAAAAGCTTTCCATCTTTCACATTTATATTGGCACCAGCCGTAGCTAGGAAAAACCTTCCAAGAATGATAGGGATTTTATCATCTTCCTCCATCTCTAAAATAATAAAATCAACCAGTATGAAAAAGTTACCTACCTTTAGAGGAACATCCTCTAATATACTTACTGGATGCTTGATGGATTGGTCAGCCAAGTGAAGGGAAAGGGTGGTAGGCTTTAAGTTACCCATTTGAAGCTTTTGGCAAACTGAAAGAGGCATGAGGCTGACACTTGCTCCAAGGTCACATAAGGCTCTGTCTATTTTCATATCTCTAATGGAGCAAGGAATTGAGAAGCTTCCGGGATCCTTAAGCTTTTAAGGAAGCTTATTCTGAATTAATGCACTTAATCCCTCTGTCAGTGCCACCACAGCATGCTCTTCAATTTTCCTCTTGTTTGAGAGGATCTCTTTTAGGAACTTCGCATAAGATGGCATTTGGGAGATGGCTTCTAGGAATGGAATGTTAATATTCAACTTTTTTAGCACATCTAGAAATCTCCCAAATTGTTTCTCTAACTTATCCTTCACCAATCTTTGAGGAAAGGGGATTGGTGGCTTATAGGGTGCAAGAGTCACATATTTGGGCTATTCTACCTTCTTTTCCTCTTCTATTTGTTCCTCTTCTCTTCTCTTCTCAGATGCAACCTGAGGTTCATCTTCCTTTATCTCTCTTCTTCTCTCTGAATCAGCCAATTGTTTACCACTTATCAGGGTAATGGCATTACAATGCTCCCTAGGATTCTCAGTCTAACCTGGAAGTCTGCTAAAGTTCCTATTAGAATGGCTCGCATGCTGTGCTATCTGAGTTTCTAGCATCTTGCTATGAGTAGCAAGCGAGTTAACTTTAGAGGCTAAATCTTTTATGGCCTCATTCATTGAGTAGGGCTGGACTCTGAATTCATCATTTTGTCTACTCTGTGTGGTGATGGAATTTTCCATCAAAGCCTCCAAATTTGACTTAGGCTGTGGAGGAGGATTGAATTGCCTCTGATTTTGAAACCCAGGAGGTTGCTTAAAATTATTCTGAGGCTGATTCACATTATGCTTGTATGAAAGATTTGGGTGGTTCCTCCAACCTGGATTGTAGGTGTTGTTGTAGGGATTGTTTTTCTGATTATCGTTCACAAAGTTCACCTGTTCACAATCCTGAGGTGCAGAATTTCCAAGTTGACAATTACTAGCCACATGTGTAACAACCTTTTTTTTCTTTATTATTATACAATATTGAGTTCACATACACGTCATTAATCAAAACGTACATGCAACATATCAAACACATAGATATTTACATCTTATTAATTTTGGTTGACCAATTCCAGAGATACAGGTGCGGGTGATTGCACCTTCACCGGGATTTGAGCCAACTCGACCACAAACATCTTATTTGATTCTGAGATCTGCCCAACATAAAGTAACTCGATCCAATGTGCACTAAAAGCCAAAGCCATAAAAAAAACTGCATAACTAATTTTATGAACATGATATGAAAATATAGTGAGAATTAAATTCCAGTAAGTTCAACAATAAATCATCATCAATATAGCTCATCACGTCATGTTCAGCTGTATAAACTACAGAAAATATCTTTGGTCACATGAATGCATTATATCTATGCACATAAGAATCATACAATAATGATATGTATGACAGGATTAACTATTTTCAGAATATCATATGATGGTTATCAACTTATTCTTATTTCAAGCTATCCCAGTCAGGGCGAGTATCATCTACTCTCCTGTACGGGCTTTTCTCGCTCCGTCTGACATGGCACACTTTCTCTTTCTTTTCTCATAATCATAATCATAACTATTGGTAGGGCGCCCCCTACTGGTGCACCACACAGATTGCCATGTGACTGTGCTAATTTCTTTTCTTTTCACAATGATAGCCAAAAATATGCTTTCAATAACAAGTATGTTCAACAAAATATAACAATTACCAAAAATCATTGGTAATCATTCCATAAACATAACCATTTCAAATATCACTTTATAAAATATTTTCATGTCAACATTTCACACTTAAGATGGTAAGAAGTTCATACAACGGCAATGGCTATGGCATATACTAGTCATTTATTATTTTCATTTATAAGATTCGTCTTTTTTTTAAATATTAATTTTATTTCTTTATTTTCTTGATGCAGGTTTTCATCATATCTAACCTTCTCTTATTAATCAGAGCATAACTCCCTCAATTTAACTCCGATGTAGGAGATCTTGGTGTCAATTTCAAGACAAAAACAATTATTTAAAACTATTATGTTGAACATTGTAGAGAAATATTAATAAATCAAGGTGATATTACTCCCTCAATGTACATGTTATTTCTTCTCGGATAGGTTCTGACCTCTATCTACTAATCTGTCCATATCTCCCTCATAAGAATTCCAAATTAAGTGATTCCAGTGGTTAAAAATCTATGACACATATATCTATAATTAATATGTTAGCAATTTATTTTAATTCCTTATAGAATGTTCCCAGAAATTAAAACACCGAAGCTATCCTAACATATTCTTCCCTGATTAACCATTTTCTGACCTTTGTTTACTAATCGGAACATATCTACCTTATATGAACTCTAAATTGAATGATTCCAGTGGCTAAAAATCCATGACACATATATCTTTAATTATTATGTTAACCATTTATTTTAATTCCCTACAGATAATTCTCAGAAATTAAAACACAGAAGCTATCCTAACATATTCTTCCCCGATGAACTATTTTCTGACTTTTGACTACTAATCGGCTCATATCTTCCTCATATGGACTCCAAATTGAGTGATTCCAGTGGCTAAAAATCCGTGACACATATATATTTAATTCTTATGTTAACCATTTATTTGAATTCCCTTATGATAATTCCCAGAAATTAAACACACAGAAGATTAAAATTTTGCCACCTATAGCCATACCTATACGGAACTTTCTATACCAGCCTAAGTATTCAAACATACATCACATGCAAGATCAATATGTAACATGATATAGCAACATCCATGACCAATCATCAAAGTTCTAAGATCAAAATCTCATATAAATATTATAAGTTTCAAAACTTTTCTTCAAAAAGAAATATTGTTAAACTTACTTGGAGCACTTAGTCTTCTAGACTTCTCCTTCCTCTTTCTTCCTTTCTTCCTCTCCTTTCCTCGCTCTACCTTACTTCTATTTTTCCTCTCCCTCACTTGGACGAAAATTCTAATGTTTTAAGGGTGGGTTTTGCTTAAACAGACCCTCAAATAATTTACCTTTCATGATCATGGGTCTACCTTATCACAATTAGATTACACTTGGTTGAATTTTTGGAAAACAAACAACTTATGTTCTTGTCTTTATCTTCCTTAGTCAAGATATGCATAGGAAAAGGAGATTTGTATTTTGAAAATTATGATAATATGTTTTTAAGATATGGGACAAGATCCCTTTGATTTAGGAATTCATTTCCTTTTTCTTTTGTCTTAATCAAGTATGATAGATTTGCCTTTTTAAGTGGTAAATTTCTAGCCCTTGAATCTCTATTATTTGGTTGAAATTATTTGTGTGGAATAAAGATGTTTTGTCATAATACTATGTATTATTACCCACTTTCTAAAATTATGAGTGTAGGATATTGATGTTTTGTCCTAAATTCTGGTATTATCATACCACTTGCTAAATTTTTGTCTTGATGTCAAATCACCTAATCTTGATTACACCATTATTCCATCACTTTATTTTTATTTTATTTTTATTTTTCCTCTTGGGTTTAGGTTCATTCTTGCCCATTTTCTTTACTTTGGTTAAAATTCTACCTTTCATAATGGGCTTGGTCACATTTTCATGATTTTTGGGCTATCGGTCCAATTTCTATATCCTAGTCCAAGTTTGTGTTTTATTTCTTCATTGAGCTATCCTATTGGCGTGCTAAAAATTTATGTGAAGAAAAAAAACTCTATATGAAGTGTCCATATGTGAAAGCCCAATTTATGGGTGGAGATACTAAACTTAGTAACTTTTACTCTTAAATTAGGAAAAAAATTACCCTAATCTAATCTTCTTGAAATTTTAAGACCTTTTCACAAAAATTTATCTTCCTTACCTAAGGTGTCGTTTGGTTGATAGCAAAGAAAGGAATAGAAAGGAATAGAAAGAAGATTTGGGAATGGAATGGAATGGAATAGAATATTATAAAAAAAATTATGTTTGGTACGCAACAGAATGGAATGGAATGGAAAACTAACAAAAAGACAAAAATACCCTTGAAGTATAAAAATAATAAAATAATTTAATTTAATTTTAAAAAATTATTTAAAAATCATATAAATACAAAAATAATTAATAATATTTTTTTAAAAATATTAATAAAATTGAAAAATAATTTAAATATTATTTTTTTTATCAATAATAAATAATTTGTAATTTGTAAAGAGAATAATGCGAAATTATTTATTTTATTTTATTTTTATTTTTAAATATTTTAAGAATTGTTTTTAATTATTTATTATTTGTGAAGACAACACTTCAACGAATCACAAAAAATTCTGTACAAATTTTTTATGATTTATTTATTACTTTTTTAAAAAAATACTTATGTTACTTATTTAATGAAAAATATTTCAATTTTTTAAAAATAAATAAATTTTTATTATACATGATAACACAAAAAAATTATTATAATTTTTAAATCCTTTTATATGAATTGTAAATAAATATTATTCATATAAAAAAAATAGATATGATAGACAATTTGCTGATTTAATATAATATAATTTACCACGTCTATTTTAGCACGAGAAAATAACATAATTTACAAACAATTTGTCCCTTCATCCATAAACAACACCAAAATAGCCAAATACAAAAGTTGAACAATTAGTAAACAACAGAAATAATTAAGTACAAAGATAACATAATTAAAAATCACATATAACAAATATCATCAGCGCATTATGTCACGGATCCACTCTGCTTTCTCCTCGTCTGGTATGGATGAAAATCTAAACCAGTAAGCGATCATTTTGTGATATAGTAATATGAGTCATACGACGCTCTTGTCTCGTTAAGTCCCCGACTTTTTCTAACTCTGAATAGGGACGCTCTCTTTTTGCATTTAGCTCAGCATCAACAGACACCCTCTCCACACTTCTAACAAAAATAAATAAGAAATTATTAATTGAGACAAATTTTATTAAATAAAAGTTCACAAGTTGAAATCAACACAAAATAAATGTGCCATCAATGTACAATCAATGTCAATAAAAATAAATAAACTTTTTACTTCAACATATATAATTAGGCACAAACCTAACACATCATTTTATGTACAATCAATGTATTAGGCATTAAAAATTAATCTCCAGTCTCCTAACAAAAGAATCTCAAAATTTTCTAGTCAAGCATTCTATTTTTTAATCTCTCATGAACCTCATTTTATTTGTAAATAAGAATTGTACCTACGAAAGTTTCACTTGAACATCTTTATACATTTGTTCCTACCCTCATGATGTCTATCTCTCTCCCTGTCTTCATCTCTCACCATGGTTTATGCAAAAAACTGAATGACAAATTAACCAAATTCCCTGCTATAAAGTTAATTCAAACTTCAATCTAGAGGTTAATGGTAACTAACTATATTGAAGGTATATCTTCCCTAAATATCCAAATAGCTATGACTACTTATCATAGTATCTAACAGTAGATAGACATTTTTACAAATGAAAAAGACTATATAAAGCTATGAATTATTAATATAATCACAAATTACAATAAAGCAATTTTCTAAAAACATATATTTACTCTAATTATATGGCCACGTCTCAATTCTAAAAGCGGTAACATAAGTCAATGGATGTGTTTTCTTGTAGAGGATTGTTACGTAAAAGAGCCCTACTAGTGGGGAGAAGGAGGCCACTCAATAGCCAAGTAGAATAAAAGAGCAAATAGGTGGTGGGATTAGGGAAAAGAGCCAAGTAGAATAAAAGAGCAAATAGGTGGTGGGATTAGGGAAAAGGCATAGCCACAAGGTTCAAGATATCACATTTAATCATTTAAATATGGATTTAGAACTAACAATAGTCCATTTTGAATATATCAATACTGCATATGAAGTTTGCTACTTTGCTATATGCATGTACAACATAAAGATTAACATACAAGAGTGCTTAATACATTGAGAATATGACAAGTTGGCAACACAACTAAATTGCAACAACAATTACTCCAACAAAATAAATAAATAAATAAGAACAAATTTCATCCCATTTTCTAGATTTGCTTTAACTGGAAAGTGGGTATATAAAGAAAATGAATGGAATGAAAAAGGTCAAACAATTCATTATCTAATACAACACATGCAGCTACAAAATTTATCCAAACATGAATAGAACTTCTGATTTTTCGTCCTGCAAGAATTTTTATTGACTTTTATTATTCTATATACATGATTCATTCCACAAAGTTGTTCTCCTTCTATGGATTTATTCTTGAAAACTTTTTTTATATAATCGCGATCACTTTACTACACGAAGAATAGCAAAATCATTTAGGCGTTAACTTTTTTTTTCAATTTTTTCATCCCTTGAATGCACTCTGTTCACTCTCAGATTAGAAATTTGAGATTTATCCATTAATTTTGTGACTTGTGCTGAGATTTTTTACATAGAACTTTTTTATTTTTAAATGCATGAGTTTCAACTTTCCCAAATTGACATTATTAGTAATACCACTTTGCAAATCAAATGAAAGGGCCTAATCTAAAACAGAAAGGAGGGAAAACCAGAGTAGACCTACTAATTCAATGGATTGAAATATGAGACAACATAATATTCAACTTTCATTATAACAAAAAGAAAAGGAAAAAAATTAGAATTGTTTGACAGAACTAAGATAATATCAGCAATGTATTTTGATATCTTAACAAGCTGTATAATTTTCATAAACAAAACACAGCAAGTAAGAGTGTACATTGGTTCTATTTGGTCAGCTGTTAAGACCCAAAGCAAATAAAGAAGAGAATTTTGTTGTAAATTTTGTTAAGAGAAGAAACCATTTCGGGCTTCTGCAGAATAAGTTGATTAGAGTAAATTAGAAACATCAACTACAACCTAAACTCGGCACTTACAATTGGACATCATTCAACTTGTCATTTTAACAAACAAAGACAGGGCATGTGGAAATATAAGTGATAAACACTAATACTTAATGCACAACTACATTTAATCCACGTAATCCCATCTAAGCAAAAATTGGTCAAATTGTCGAAGCATTCTTTTCCTGAAAAATTGTCCACAATACAGCTACCTATTTTCCCCAATTCTAGAGAGAACAGGGGAGGGGAGGTCAAAATTCAGAAACCAAATAAATAGACAATATTCCTAGAAAGTGAGCCAACTATTTTCACAGATTTCAACTCTAAAAAAGGAAAAATTGCAGCCGCAGTTGTACTTCACCTATAGTTTCGACAGAGTTGAACCAAACAAATTGAGAAATCAGACCACATTAACAAATATATAGTACTAACTACCAAAACCCAGGAATTTGGAGAAGTTCATAAACTTCAAGCAAACATGACCACATCAAATTGACATAATATAGAACACAAAATAACAGAAAATCATAATCAGAGAGAGAGAGAGAGACCAGTTTCTTCCAAGCAGAGGACAACCCAGAGAAATACTAACCTGTGAGCAGAGCAAAAGCCAGATTCCAGATGCGCTGAGCAGGAGGCCGAGAGAGGAAAAGGATGAACAAAGGTCGAGAGAGAAGTAGAGAGCTTAAACCAAGAGACAAGCAGAGAGCCGAGACCGAGAAAGATGAAGCAAAGATGCCAAGAGCTCGGGATGCAGATTGAGGAGTTGCCAGAAAATGGAAGAAGGGGTGAAAGTGAAGCTAGAAAAAATATTCACGCCTGAAGAAAAGAGCTGAAAATGTTTGCAGAGCCCGAAAAAAAGCAGACAAAAGTAAGCAAGAAAAAGTAAAAAATGAGGGTATTTTCGATTTTTCACGTGATATTCCATGCTATTCCCACGCTTTCCTTGGCTTTTCAGAGGTAATGGATATTACCTCCTCTAATTACAACCTCTTCCTTGAGACAAGTGACTCTGTCTACCAAACGCAGTGAACTGATGGAATGGGAATCTAAATTTCCATTCCATCGGCTGGATTCCGTGTAACAAACGGAACCTAAGAATTTTACCTTTCTTTAGCTTGTTTATTTCTAATATTTCCTCTTAGATTTTCTTTCTTTACCTATTCCATTAATATTAGAACATTTCTATGCATATATGTAAGGTAAAAAATTTATAAGAAAAATATCTAAAAATTACGAGATGTTACAACAGGGCCAACACACCCACAGATCTCACATGTAGAAGATGAAGAAGAAGAACTAACAACATTGATGCTTAGCTTGTCCAATTTCTAAAATAAGGCATCAACTTTAGAGGTTAGATGATTGAATGCATCTACTTCATACATCCCTACTGGTTTTCTTGGCTTCCTCTCACTAGACCAAGAGTAGTGGTTTTGAGCCATGTCTTCAATTAATTCATAAGCCTCATCAACTGTTTTGTTCATAATTACTCCTCCAGCTGCAGCATCCACAAACATACTGGTGCTGTAAATTAGTCCATTATAGAACGTATGGACTATCAGTCACTTCTCCAACCCATGGTGTGGGCATATCCTCAGGAGCTCTTTGAATCTCTCCTAAGCCTCATATAATGATTACCCATCCTTCTAAGCAAAAGTAGTGATCTGATTCCTCAGATGGGCCGTCTTGGTCAGTGGGAAGTACTTGTATAGGAAAGCTTGAGAAAGCTGTTGCCAAGTGGTGATAGACCCTGATGGAAGAGAAAGCAACCATGCACGGGCCTTGTCCCTCAAAGAGAAAGGGAACAGTCTCAATCTGATGGCATCTGAAGATACCCCATTCAGCTTCAGGGTGTCACAATATTCCAAAAACACTGACTGGTGTAGATTTCGGTCTTCAGTAGGTGGCCCTCCAAATTGATTCTGCTAAACCATCTACAAGAGAGAAGGCTTCAGCTCAAAGTTGTTAGCTTCAACAACTGACCTGACTATACTGAGATTCAGGCCATGAGTGTTCGGGGCGGTAAAATCCTTCAATGAACGGTTATCTCTCTCCGCCATGGCAGGTGCAGCAGGATCTTGTTGCTGTCTTCTTCTTCTTCTTCTCCATAGGGTGCGCTCAATCTCTGGGTCAAATTCAACAAAGAGTTTACGGCCTCTTCGCATAAAATAGCTACACACCTAAAGAGGAAGAAAAAGGAACAAAAATCAGTAAAAGAAAATTATGCAGAAAAAAAATTAAAAGAAAGCGATATAGTCTAGCTATTTCGCAGATATTTAATATTGACGATTGTTCCCCGGCAATGACGCCAAAAACTTGTTGAGTCTGTTTTATAATTAACCGTAAGCGCACAGCGTAGCTGTAGCTAGTTCGGCGAGTACGGGTCGTATCCCACAGAGAACAATGTCAATTACTAGAATTTCACAAAATATGCTATCTAAATCGATATAATCCGATGGAAGTTTGTCACAATTAAATAAGTAAAGATAATCAATTAAACAAAAGCCTAGGGTTACGGTTGACCACACTTATGATATTCAACACACAAAATGTACCTCTAATTGCAATTATCTAGGTTATTGGGGATGGTTTAGCCTTAATTAACTAGCAACCTCGTTCAAGCGTTACTAATCATACCTAAGTTAATCCAATTACCTACTTTCGTGGTTCTTAGTTATACCTAAGTCCATTAAATTCTATGCCAACTGACATGCTATAAAATAAGCATGTTTTTGACATGTTTTAAGTTGCTTTTTATTTAATTTTAGTAGAAAATAGATATGAATTGATTGAGTGTTGTGTTTTGTGTTTTAGGAATAATAAAGAAGAAAAGAAGAGAAAAATAAAGAGAAAATAATAGAAAAATGCTGATTCCTGACCTTTTGTCACTAATTGAGACATATCTCACTCATTCGGACTCCGATTAAGGTGATTTCAGCGGCTATGGAAAGAAGAGACATAGAGCTACAACTTTCATGTTTGGTACTTTGGCAAAATCCAGAAGAGTCTGGGCACCGCGGCGCTCACAAGGGAGCGTCGCGGCGCCACGATAAGGAAATTCGGAGCGCCGCAGTGCTATGATACCCAGGAGGGAGCGCCGCGGCGCCCCGTGGCAGAATCTTCGTAGCGCCGTGGCGCTCCACTTAAGCGCCGCGGCGCCCGTGAGCCGTAGAGGACTTGCTGATTTGGCGATTTTAGGTCGTTTTCGCTCAAAATTGAAGGGAATGGACAGGAATTTGACCTAAAATACGTTCTGACTTCGATTAGGAGGAAAAAGTCTATAAAAAGAGAGAAAAGCAACCAGAGAAGGCATCCAATCCTTCACCGAATTCTTTATCTACATTCTTCAATTCTTCTTTTGATTATCTTATGGCCCTGCATGGCTAATTCTCTTTAGTTGGTTGAGGTGAGTTGAAACCTCAAGGGATTTTTATACATTGTGAGATGTGGATCTGATGTTATTATTTCAATTTGTTTTGAATATTGATTGTTCATCTGTTCTTGTTCTTAATGATTATGCATATGTTTGCTAGGAGGCCTACTAGTATTTCGTCTGTTTTAATCTACCGTTGAATTGTGTTTTGAACAAAGTTTTTAATTCTGCGATTCGTGAGGCAAATAGGTTTGAGGGTTTTGGATTATAAATCATTGAACCTATGATGAATGATTGACTAAATTAGATATAGCCGATGTGTTTATATTTGTTTAGCTCTGTCAGTTTCTCTAGTTCATCATGCAGTTAACAAGTTATATTTTACCGATGTGCTAAAAGATGGCTTGTTCATTAGGGTTTAATTAGTGCAATTATCATTAATTTGCTAGGCTTAAGGAGAAACGGGGTTAAAACCCCAATGATAGATATACATTTGCAGATTGATTATGTTGTCGATGATCAATGTAATCCCTTGACGGTGGATACCGACCGAAACCAACGTCTTTATCATTAATCACTTTCGCTTATTTATTTTCATTATTGTTTCCATCACTTAATTTGCGATTATCAATTCCCCCCTTTTAATCACATAAGGTAATTCCAATCTCTGTGGGATTGACCCTTACTCCCATTACTATAGGTTAGTTTTGAGGTAAAGTATTAATTTGGGTGCACCAACCATGGAATACAATTAATCGGTTTTCTCGTGCCCATTAATTGATTCAATCCTAGAGAATCTTAAACTACTTTCGTGATTAAGATATCCCTAATTAAATATTAAGTTCCGGTATAAATCTTCACCTTTCAGTTCATCAATTAATATCCTAAGACGTGATAAAATGTTGGCCAGACATTTATCAACTCATATAATCAACGCATAATAGCTAATCCTAATTAACCATGGATAACACAATTAGGGTTCCAATGATTCAATTAGCACAATGTATCATCACATCATAAGTGGGTTTACCGAAATCCTATATCAAAACTACTCAAGCATAATAGAAATAGAAACTAAAATCAAATTCATTAAACAAACCATAAGTGTTCAATACAATTCAAGAGAAAGGAGTAGAAGTAGAGATGAGTATAAAGATCGAAAGATAAAACCTGGATTGCTGAATGTAATTGGAATACAAGCTTGAATTAATGTAAAATCCACTCTAAGAACATGAATTGAACTTTAATCCTACTCTAAACCTAGTCCTAATGTGTTTCCTAAGCCTAAAACTGAGTAAAAGAAGGTCTGAATACGTCTCCCCCCGGTTTGGCTGCGTATCCCCTTCAATATATATAAATTTTGGCAACCAAAACCCGAAAAATCTCATGTGTATGGACCCCGAAGCATGGCCATGTTCCAGGACACGGCCTGGCCATACTTCGGGCTAGATTTTGGGAAGTTTCTGTTGCTTTTGCCCAGAACATGGCCTGGCCATGTTGTATGCCACCAAGCACGGCCTGGCCGTGTTGGGGGCTGCCAGGCTCCTTTCTTGCTGATTTTTGGTGGGCTTCCTCCTTATCTTGTTTCAAGTCCATATGGCACTTTTCATGATTGTTTTTCCTTTCTTCTTGGCCTCTTTTGCTCACTTACAAGCATAAAAACAACCAAAGCAGTATCCAAAGCAAAGCATAACCAAAACCAGGGAAATAACCACAAGTTTGCTATGAATTAGAGGATAAAATATAGCCATTAATACTCAAAATTCCCCTTTATCATCCGCATTTATTTATCAGAGGTACAAACTCCCTAATCTCCACAGCTATAATAACATTCCTTATCTCCGAATTCAATCCTGCTTCAAACTTAACAACTTTCCATGCTTCATCGGGGTTAAATCGCAGGTAAGAGGAGAACTTAGACAACTCCTCAAACCTTGCGATATACTAGTCTATGGTCATGCTACCTTGCCTAAGTTGGAGAAATTCAATCTCCTTTTCCGCCCGCACAGTACTTAGGAAGTACTTTTCCAAAAAGGTGTCTTTGAACACCTACAAGGTGATCTACCTTCCCTGTTGAGCTAAAAGTTCTCTAGTTCCACACTACCAGTATTCTGCTTCATCTTTCAGTATATATGCAGCGAAGATAACTTGCTACTCCTCAGTACAACCTATTACTTCAAAGATTTTCTCCAGTTCCCTTATCCACCTTTCAGCTACAATCGAGTTAAAGCCGCCTTGAAAACAAGGTGGTCTAGTCCTTAGGAACTCAGATATGCCATTATCATTTCCTGCCATCCGGTTATTAATGTAAGATCCTTAATTTCGTTTCTTTGATTGATAAAGGTACATAAAAAATTTAATTAAGGAAATAAAATTTATTAGACAATATTTTAGATATCTAAGGAAATATAGTCCTTAGAAATTCTTCACCTTATGTATATGCATAAGAAAATGTTTCTAACATTAAGAGAACAAATAAAGAAAGAAAATCTAATAGAAAAGAAATTAGAAATAACATACTAAAGAGATGCAAAATTCTTGGATAAGGAAGATAAATTTTTAGAAACAAGTAAAGGTCTTAAAGTTTCAAGAACATTGAATTAGGGTAATTTTTCCTAATTCAAGAACTATAGTTACTAAGTTTAAAATCTTTACCCATACATTGGGCTTTTACCTATGGACACTTCATATAGAGTTTTTCCACTTCACATAAGTTTCTAACAAGCCCATTGGATAACCTAAACAAGAAATAAAATATAGACTTGGACTAGGATATAGTAATTGCACCAATAGCCTAAAAATTATGAAAATGTGACCAAGCCCACCAAGAAAGGAAGAATTTTATCCAAAGCAAAGAAAATGGGTAGGACAAGCCCATAATGGGTAGGAATAAGCCCAAATCCAAGAGGAAAAATAAAATAAAATAAATTAGATGATGATATAATAATAAGAATAAAGATTAGGTTACATGGCATTAAGACAAAAATTTAGCAAGTGGTGTGATTCTACATTCATCATTTAGACAAGTGGCATGATAATACAAGGCTTTAAGACAAAAACATCTATATCCTACACTCATAATTTTAGCAAGTGGTATGATAATACATGGTATTAGGACAAAACATTCATAGCCCACACAAATAATATCAACCAAATAATGGAGATTCAAGGGCTAGAAATTTGCCACCTAAAAAGGCAAACCTATCATACTTGTTTAAGACAAAAGAAAATGGAAATGAATCCCTAAATCAAAGGGACCTTGTCCCTTATCTTAAGAACATATCATCATAATTTTCAAAATACAAATTTCCTTTTCCTATGAATATCTTGACTAAGGAAGAGGAAGACAAGAACATAAGTTGTTTGTTTTCCAAAAATTCAACAAAGTGTATCTTAATTGTGATAAGGTAGACCCATGATCATGAAAGGTGAATTATTTGATGATCTATATAAGAAAACCCACCCTTACAACATTAGAATTTCGTCCAAGTGAGGGAGAGAAAAAATAGAAGCAAGGTAGAGTGAGGAAAGGAGAGGAAGAAAGGAAGAAAGAGGAAGGAGAAATCTAAGGGACTAAGTGCTCCAGGTAAGTTTAACAATATTTCTTTTTGAAGAAAACTTTTGAAACTTATAATATTTATATGAGATTTTAGAACTTTTATGATTGGTCATGATGTTGCTATATCATGTTACATATTGATCTTGCATGTGATGTATGTTTGAATACTTAGGTTGGTGTAGATAGTTCTGCATGGTTATGGCTATGGGTGGCAGAATTTAATGCTTCGGTATTTTAATTTCTGGGATCAATCTATAAGGAATTAAAATAAATAGTTAACATAAGAATTAAAGATATATGTGTCATGGATATTTGGGCACTAGAATCATTCATTTTGGAGTCCATATAAGGGAGATATGAGCCGACTAGCAGACAAAGGTCAGAAAATGGGTCATCAGGGAAAAATATGTTAGGTTAGCTTCGGTATTTTAATTTCTGGGAAGTATCTATAAGGAATTAAAATAGTGTGCCAACATAACAATTATAGATATATGGCTCATGGAATTTTTCCAACTGGAATAACTCAAGTTGGAGTTCATATGAGGTAGATATGATCCGATTAGTAAGCAGATGTCAGAAAATGTTTATTCAGGGAAGAGTATGTTATTAAAGCTTTAGTTTTTGAATTTCTGGGAATATTCTATAGGGAATTAAAATAGCGCGCCAACATAACAATTATAGATATATGGCTCATGGAATTTTACCAACTGGAATAACTCAATTTGGAGTTCAAATTTGAGAGATATGGTCTAATTAGTCAGTAAAGGTCAGAACCTGCACGAGAAGAAATAATACTAAATTTAAAGGAGTAATAACACCACGATATCATACTATTTTGTTGATATGATTAACATAATAGTTTTAGATAATTGTCTTAACTTTTCATAGACACTAAGATCAGCTTAATCAGAGTTAAAATGAGAGAGTTATGCTCTGATTTGTAAGCAAAGGCTGTGTTAAAAGTTAGTAAAACCTATTTTCAATATTTTTTCTACGCTAGATGAATTTTTAAGTTAATAGTAGAAATCAATTTGAGGAAAAATGCTCTATAAAATTTGTAAGAACATGTGTTGGAAATGATATAAGTAGAAATAAAATGACTAAATGCCTAGACATAAAGAAAATAAAAAGATGAAAATAATATTCAAGAAAGAAGAGGAATTTTATAAATGAAAATAATAAATGCCTAATGTATGCCCTAACTATTGCCATTGCATGAACTTACTACCATTTTAAGTGTGTAATTTTTAACATAAAATTTACCCTAGTACTCATATAAATTTCCAAGAAGTTTTGAAAGTGCCGGTTTTATTTGAAAAATCTTAGTATGCTCCGTGGTTGCAGTATTTCCACATCAGAAAAGAATTATTCTAGTTACTGGAAAAAAATTGTGATTTGTGAAAAGTGCATGTCTAAGGAAAGCTCTGGCAAGGAAAGACTTGGTACTTAAGCGTGTCCATTAGTGACCCACTCTCTTTTCTGGGAACTTTCCTGGTGCGCTGTTTACAGACTACAATTACTATCCAGTTACCAAGGTATTAGTGTGGAATTTTGACATGGAAATATTTTATAAAGTGAAAATTAGAAAATGATTATATTCATGGCATAATTTCAGTTTACCAATGAATTTTGAGAATAATTATGTTTTGATACATTATGGCATGAGAATATAATGAATATACTTGTTATTGGAATCATATTTTCGGCTATTAATATGAAATGAAAAGAAATGAGCACGGTCACATGGCAATCTGTGTGGTGCGCCAGTAGGGGACGCCCTACCAACGGTTATGATTATATTCATGAGAAAAGAAAGAGAAAGTGTGCCATGTCGGACGGAGCGAGATAAGCCCGTACCGAAAAGTAGAGAATACTCACCCTGACCGGGGTAGCTTGAAGTAAGAATAAGTTGATAGCCATCATATGAAATTCGAAAAATAGTTATTCATGCCATACATGTCATAACTGTATAATTTTCATGTGCATGATAAAGTGCATTCGTGTGACCTAAAAATAATTTCTGTAGTTTATACAACTGAACATGACGTGATGAACTATATTGATAATGAATTATTGTTGAACATACTGGGATTTAATTCTCACTATATTTCCATATCATGTTCAGAAAATTAGCTATGCAGTTGTTTTCAATGAGACTTATTATTGCCGTACGTATGATCGAGGTGCCCTATCTTGGGCAAATACCTATTATTGCGGATATATCAGTTGTTGAAGTGACTGAGATTCCGGCGGAGGTGCCACCACCCGAACTAGTGGCCCCGGAAATAGTCTATGTGGAAGATTAGGGCTTATATGTACATGTATGTCTTGTACAAATGTTTGTATTAATGATGTGAGTGTAAATTTAGTATTGTATAATTAAATAAATGTTATTGTGAGTTAAGTTGAGGTAATAACTTCATGATGTTAAATAAAAAAATAAAAAAATTTGTTACATAAATGGAGCTGTTACAATTAGCACCATTCTCACCATTCGAGTTATTAGCATTTTGAAAGTACTGTAAAATTTGGTTGGTGGTCGTGACTTAGTCTCAAATTACCGTGGCCAGGTTGTGCAGGATTTCCTCCGCATTATTTGCTGGATTTCTCCTCGATGGTGCCATTTCCTACTGTGGCAAAAACAAAGTTATGCTACTATTGAGGTGATCAAGACCAATAGTTAGTTTCAAAAATATTTAGTAGCAGTCATAACACCAACTCGGCATATAGATAGGAAACACTAGTAATTTCTTACCAAAATGAAATCACTGATCCCCTATACAGCACAACCACAATATACTCAAGGCACTATAAGATCGACTTAGATAACCATCCATCTACTGGCCATCTAGGATCGACCTGCTCTCATACCAATTATGTAACAACTCCATTTTTTATACATATATACATAGATATAAAATCTTTAAAGTCCCATGAAGTCATTACCTTTATTTAACTCATAATAACATTCAATTAATTTAACCAAACATAATTAAGGTTTACACCAATAATTAACAACATCCGTACACAAATCAAACACATATATGTCTACATCTTATTCATCCATATTGACCAATTATGAAAATACGGGTGCGAGTGGTTGTACCTTCACCAAGATCTTAGCCAACTCGACCACAAACACCTTATTAATTTCTGGGATCAGTCCAACATAGAGTAACTCGATCCAACGTACAATAAGAGCCAGTGCAAAAGAAAAATATGCAAAACTAGTTTTTTGAACATGACATGGAAATATGGTGAGAATTAAATTCTAGTAAGTTCAACAATAAATCAAAATTATTATCAACATAAATCATGTCATGTTCATCTGTATAAGCTACAGTAAATATCTTAGGTCACATGAATGCACTTTATCTATGCACATAAAAATCATACAGTAATGACATGTATGGCATGAATAATTATTTTCAGATTACTATATAATGACTATCAACTTATTTTCATATCAAGCTACCTTGGTCAGGGTGAGTACTTTCTACTCTCTGATACGAGCTTTTCTCGCCCCATTCAACAAGGCACACTTTCTTTTTCTTTTCTCATTAACATAACCATAGTCGTTGATAGGGCATCCCCTACTGGTGCACCACACGAACCACTATGTGACCGTGCTTAGTTATTTTCTCATTAATAGCCAAAAATATGATTTCAATAACAAGTATGTTCATTATACTCACATGCCATAATTTTTCATCAAAATATAATCATTACCAAAAATTGTTGGTAATCATGACATGAACATAATTGTTTCAAATATCACTTTAAAATATTTCCATGTCAAAATTACACACTTAAGATGGTAAAGAGTTCATGCAATGGCAATGGCTATGGCATTCATTAGTCATTTATTATTTTCATTTATAAGATTGTTCTTCTTTTTTAAATATTATTTTTATCTCTTCATTTTCTTTATGCTTGGCCTCTAGTCACTTTCCTCTTACTTATATCATTTTCAACACATGTTCTCACAAATATAATACGGCATTCTTCTTCAATTTGGTTTCCATTAATTTTCTATAGTTAATGAGATTCATTTAGGGTAGAAAAATGTTGAAAATAAGCTTTATCGGCTTTTGACATGGCCTAAACGTATCCTATAACATGGCTTGTCCATTTCCTATAAAATAGTCATGCTTTAGGCTTCAAAATGCCCTTTCCAGCACAAAACATAGCCTAGCCATTCCTTGAAACCTGACCATGCTCTATGTTGTGTTATTCCCTGATGCAAGTTTTCATTCTACCTGACCTTCTCCCACTAATTAGAGCATACCTCTCTCATTTTATCTCTGAATTAGGTGATCTTGGTGTCCATGTAAACATAAAACAATTATCTAAAACTATTATGTTGAACATTTTTGCGAAATCTTAAGGAATATTCGTAATATTACTCTCTCAAATTAAATGTTATTTCTTCTCTAGTAGGTTCTAACATTTACTTACTAATCTGACCATATCTCCCTCATATGAACTCCAAATTGAGTGATTCCAGTGGATAAATTTCCGTGAGACATATATCTATATTTTTTATCTTAACCATTTATTTTTTGACCACTACTTACTAATCTGCTTATATCTACCTCATATGAACTCCAAATTAAGTGATTCCAGTGGATAAAACTTTGTGAGAAATATATCTATATTTTTCATATTAACCATTCTTTTCAATTATTAACCGATTCTTCCCATAATTTGAAAAACAGAAGGTTCCCTAGTTACTCCGAAATCCAGTTTCCTAACCAAACCTTTTCTAAGGTTTTAGTTCATCATTTTACTATGTCCTATTCCATTTTCTTCTTAATTTACATCTAATCATATTTCATCAATTTTTCACCACATTTAAATATACAAAATAGCAGCATAAAAATCTTAAAATTTTAGCACCCATAGCCATACCTATGCAGAACTTTCCACACCAACCTAAGTATTCAAACATACATCACTTGCAAGATCAACATGTAACATGATCTAGCAACATGCATTGCTAATCATCTAGGTAACAATTATAGTAAATTTTATCAAAGTTCTAAGATCAAAATTCCATATAAATGTTTTCAATTTCAAAGCTATTTTAAAAAGAAATATTGTTAAACCTACCTAAAGATCTCCCTAACTCACTTAGTGAATTATTTTTCTTGTTTCCTCTTGAAGGAAGTAGCAAGATTCCTCCCTTCCCTTAACTTTTCTAGCAGCTTAAATAAGATAAGGAGGGTGAGTTTTTGAACCCCAAGAATGAAGAAGAAAGGTAGATTCATGTGGAGATTAAGCTAACTTACCTTGAGTACTTAATCCTCTAAACTTCTCCTTCCTCTTTCTTCCTCTCTTCTCCTCTCTTTCTCCCCTTTCCTTACTCTACCTTGCTTATGTTTTTCCTCTCCCTCACTTGGATGAAATTATAATGTTATAAGAGTGAGTTTTGCTTAAATTAACTATCATGTGGTTCACCTTTCATAACCATGGGTCTACCTTATCACAATTAGGATGCACTTGGTTGTTTTTTTTTTGGAAAAACAACTCATGTTCTTGTCTTCCTCTCCCTTAGTCAAGATATGCATAGCAAAAGGAGATTTGTATTTTGAAAATCATGTTAAAATGTTCTTAAGACAAGGGACAATGTCCCTTTGATTTACGGATTGATTTCCTTTGTCTTTTGTCTTAATCAGGTATGATAGGTTTGCCTTTTTAGGTGGCAAATTATTAACTCTTGAATCTCCCTTGCTTGGCTAAAATTATTTGTGCAGGATAATGATGTTTTGTCATAATGCTATGTATTATTACCCACTTGTTGAAATTATGAATATAGGATATAGATGTTTTATCCTAAAGCCATGTATTATTACTTATTTGTTGAAATTATGAATGTATGATATAGATGTTTTATCTTAATGCCATGTGACCTAATCTTGATTTCTTATTTTTCCTTCTTGGATTTGGGCTTATTCTTATCCATTTTCTTTACTTTGGTTGACATTCTACCTTTCAAGAAGGGCTTGGTCACATTTTCATGATATTTGGGCTATCAGTGCAACTTCTATATCCTAGTCCAAATCTATGTTTTATTTCTTGCTTGGGTTATCATATTGGCTTGCTAGAAATTCATGTGAAGTGGAAAAACTCTATATGAAATTTCCATTGGTGAAAGCCCAATTTATGGGTGGAGATGTTAAACTTAGTAACTCTAACTCTTGAATTAGGAAAAAGTACCATAATCCAATCTTCTTGAAATTTTAAGACCTTTACTTCCTTCACAAAAATTTATCTTTGTTACCCAAGAATTTTGCCTCTTTTTAGTATGTTATTTCTAATTTTTCCTATTAAGTTTTCTCTCTTTACCTATTCCCTTAATGTTAGAAACATTTTCTATGCATACTTATAAGGCAAAGAATTTATAAGGATTATATTTCTTATATATCTAAAAATTTTCTAATAAATTTTATTTTCTTAATTAATTATTTATGTACCTTTATTAATAAAAGAAATGAAATTACGGATGTTACATTCAATATTTATGTACATTTATTAATAAATGAAATGAAATTAGGGATGTTATAGTACAAGAAAAACTTGCCAGATACTATGGTTGGAACTTATGTTTTCATATGGTTGGAAGTTGTCGCTTGCTAAACCTATACTAATGTTTCTAAGATTAATTGAGAAGTTAGGATGCTGCTCATCGAAGGATTTCTAAGCAATAGAGTCATCTAGGTGTTTTAACACACCATCATCAACACGTTTCTCCTTGTGCAACCTCATATCTTTAGCGGTGTATCTTTTCATAAATAGTCTTTGCAACCTACGCTTCATCGAAAAATATCGCAACACTTTGTGTGCTTCTTTCTTGCCTTTCTACCATTTGATTTCTATATGGAAAACTTGCACTTAGGGCCTGATTGTGCATTGACATGTTCTTTCCTATATAGAATGCATTCTTTCTTACATGTATTTATTTTTGTGTAGTCTAACCCAAGGTCTTAAACAACCTTCTTGACTTCATAGTAGGAATTAGGTACCTGGGCCCCCTCTGGAAGTACTTTTTTTTATTAGGTCCAACAACATATCCACGGACTTATTGCTCTAATGATTAAGGCGCTTCAAATTAAGGAACCTAATGATGAACAATAACTTTGACATCTTGTCACAATTTGGATATAAATTTGTTTCAGTATCTTCCAGTAATTGATAAAACTTCTTTTCATGTAAATTTGGAACTTCACTGTTTTCTCCATTAATATTCATATTCTCTGTGTTCACGGCTCATATGCATTGTGTACCATCCTCGTTATGTCATCCTCATCACCATTTTCTTCTAACTAATTATTGCATTCATGTAGGGGATATGAAGTTGTCCCTACAACTTCTCCATGAAGATTCCAAACCTCGTAAGACTGCCAAAAACTATTCTTCAACTAATCCAATCATACTTCATGTCTAACCTTAAGCACTATGTTTCTACATTTTTTACGTAGGCACCTAATTATGTTGCTTGCCCTTGGTTGACTATACACCCACTCAAGAAAATCATCTACCCCTTTTATGTATATTGGATATGCTCTATTCAGAATCTTCAACCAATTCTTGTTCACTATATGTCCTATAGGTTGGAGTCAAAGTAAGCAATTGAAAAATAATGTTTAAGATGTATTTGGGCAAAATAAAATGTATGGATAGTGCTTGAATTAAATGAGATTGTGTTGCCAAATGTATTAGAAATGAGATTGTGTTGCCAAATGTATGAGAATGAAATGAGATCATGTTGATTAATGTTTAAGATGTATTTGGGAAAAATTAACAATTGGAGCTTTCCTCAATAGGTATGAAGTCTAGCTTGTGAAAGTAAGCATCAAACATTTTGTTGCTCATGAAGTTATCCTTGAAAAGTACTAGTAGGGGCTCTTATATATATATATAAAGTGACTTCCACTTTATTCTAACTAATTTAATTACTATGTGGCTTATATACTTTTAGTAGGCTACAGGGGCTAAATCATAATAAGGTAGTCATACACTTAATTAAAGCTGAAATAATAGCAACAATTCTTTTTAAAAATAAGAAAGGAAAGAATAATATGCTTCAATCAATGCTTTTTAACAACTCTTTTAGTGACCTACATTCTAATTACTATCAATTCTTCCATCATCCAAGCCAAACAACAATAATCAATATGAACCATATAAATAACAATATTTCCTTCTACTATCATAGAAACCTGTAGCCAAGATGGTGTGCCTACGAGAATATATCATGTCTAACAAAATTTAAGATAAAATAATGCTAAGAAAATCATAAAGCAACAAAAGATTAAATATCTTGCCTATTTGGTACAGTACTTGTGAATTTCACTTAAATAGTAGTTACGAATATAGCCAAAGGAAGACTTTGCAACCAATTAATATGTTGCACTAATGATCAAAAAATATATGACCTGCAATTAATAGAAATGTGTTTACAAAACCAAGAAAACATAACTAGCAATAATATATGCATTAATAGGTGTGAAGTCAATTTTCTGCTTCTCATAGAGAAATGAATTCTAATACAATTAGTTCACTTTTCCCCCATCTTTCTGCATGATTGCCATCTCCTATAGTGTAACATTAAGGGGAAGATATTTAAATATAACAGTATTTTATGTCAAAAATGCACTAAATTATAACAAATAGCTATCAAATGATCAAATAAAATGATAATAACATAATGAATACATGAAAGCTCTACAGAAATAATGTAATGACCTCAATCTTTCAAGTCTTTTATGTCAAACTATAAGTTTTTTCCAGTATGATTAGAAGCTAGATTAATCATCTCTTTACATCTGTACATAAACAAGGAAGAAGACTTTTTGAATCTAGTATTAAAATGGAAATTGATTGATTACAATATCAATTTTGACATGATAAGAATACCATTGTCTTTCCTTCAAACGTATCACTTAACTTCCATATAGCAAAATGCTATGGCAATGGGAATATGAAATGTGGGTTGGGCCTAGGGAACTTGGGTTATTCCTTAACATATTTTAAAAGAATCTAAGAAGTGCCAGATATTAAGATTTAAATTTTTAAATCAAAGAGTATGGATAGAGGTGTCTGAGTGCTACATGTAGTTTGGTGTCCAATACAAGTATTATATGGACACAACCTATTTCTTCAAGTGTCGATGCTTCAAAGTTCCTTGCCATTAATTAGACAATAAAGTGCGTGGGTAGAAAATAGAAAATAGCCTATAGACTTCTTTAAAATGCTTATGGAGAGAGAAAGTTAATTTATTAATATTAGCCCCATTACCATTAAGAATTAATCTCACTTACCCAATAATTTCTTTACTTATTAGAGTTTTCTAGTTGCAGTAAACAAAATCTTTGGAGAAAGAAGATGAATATTTTATTTTATAGCTTCAAAAAGTATTTAAATTTAATTCTATCAAGGTTAAAAAATCATGTTACTTTTATTATTTATTATTATCACTTTATATAAATATAATAATAAATTTTAAAATAATTAAATAATGGTTTTTATATGTTTGGATCCACCACTGTATGCCATCCATGCATTCAAATTCAATTGGTGAATGGATCTTTTAACATTTTCTGGCCAAAGAAGATTTTTGTTGAAATCTAGGGTTAAAGCAAGGTATGATTAGGGGCTAAAGAAAACACACAGGAAATTCATTCCTTTATTAAGAATATTCTAAAAAAGAGTTTAACTACAAGATAAAATCCAAGAGACATAGA
Source organism: Gleditsia sinensis (assembly GCA_037074535.1). NCBI lineage: Eukaryota > Viridiplantae > Streptophyta > Magnoliopsida > Fabales > Fabaceae > Gleditsia > Gleditsia sinensis. The sequence goes on along the minus strand of CM073463.1, from coordinate 53,445,856 downwards.
TAAATTACAATGCAATTGGAAGATAATAAATTATCTATCTTTAAAATAAAACTAGAGATTAACCTAAGAGATAATTATAAGACTCCTAGACAACAATAAACTCCAAGACTCCTAATCCTTTAACACTCTTGCTCTGTAAGACTTATCCTAGATTAAAAAATGTATGCTATTAAGAGCAGGACTAATAATGGTTATTAATTTAGATCTCTAACTATGCCTAATTGGAAATCCTTGATATTTGAACCCCATTAGATACATGGGAAGATCTCTTCCCTTATGTAGAATTTACACATTCACAAATGTAAGGTCATATTTCTACCTTTCTTAAATTCCTTGATTGGAGTTTAGGCATCCACTTGTTGCTAAAGGAAGAGAAAGTATCTTGACAACTTTGGCAAAACAATGAGTTGATATAGAAATACATTGATCAGAATATTTTTTGAGTGTTAATAATTGACTTACATGCCATAGCCATAGGATTGGTTAAAAAGAGAGATAAGTTCAACCTCATTATCAATCATGAGAGGCTACAAATTTTATTTCGTTACTTTTTCAAAGTAAATTGATGATATGACAGCAACAATTTACAATAGAATTTGTAGAATATAATGGGATATGAATTTTATTAGACCAATATCAAAGGAGATCAATGCAATTTTCTTGCACAATTCTATTACACTTTGACATGGTTCTAGATAGAGCTTGGCTTAAAATCAATAAGGATCTCCATGTGGAATGCAATTTGGTTTGACATATATTCTACAAAAGGTGTCCTATCTTGTTGACCAATGATGCCTAAAAGCACTCTAGATTCTAAATTAATTACAATCCAAACCAATTCAAGTCACTCTTATCTTTGTCACAATAAATTTGGAAGATGGACATGAATAACACAGATAATATGTCTAGCACTCCAAAATAAATAGATCAAAAGCAGATGAAAAATTAATATTATAAAAGGCAAGGCAAGCTTACGAATCCTACAAATGGAAAGTAAATTAAATTTCAAAGAAGCTATGGCATATATAAGTTACTTGTTGATAACTAAACACAACATGAAGCTTTTAGCAACTTCCAGACAAGAAAAATAACAAAAAAGAGTCTGGGTGGAACAAAAGGGCTAAAATCTAAAGATTTAGTACATTCAAGGTGCCACCAAATTGTAATGAATATGGTTGCACATCCTGTGAATCAACAAAATCAATGGGTACTTAAAAGTTTATGCAAATAAAAGAATAAATTCACCAAATTCATAACCCCAAAACTCTTTCTAAATAGTAAATGTATGCTATCATATACCTCAATGACAAAGAAAATTAAAGTACACTTGCATAACAGAATACAAACTTACAAAGAATCCATTAATGGAGCTAAACTTGAAATATCCTTGGAAGATGATGAGAAAAATTGATCAAACAGTTGGTGCTCGAGTTGACAAACCTATATGAGAGGCTACAAATTAAAAGCTGCATATATATTCCATATATTATTTAATTACATAACCATTATGCAGTCATAACCACTATCATTAAGTCTAGTAACAATATATTTATGCATTCCTTACTTTTCATGTTATCTTTTTCTCTCCCTATTTTCTTAATATGGCATCAAACCACAGGTAATATCCACTTAGAAACTACTACCCTAGCTTCCCTAAATAAAAGTAAAAAAAAATTCCAGTAACCTCAAAATAGGCCAATCATCACTCCTCTCTTCTCTCTATGTCTCTAACTTAGATTACATCATTTAGTAGGTTTCTCATCTCACAATATTTATCTATCTTGCCTTGTATTTTGTGGTTTACTGTCATAATGGTTATGGAGTTTTTTAAGTATGCAGATTGTGCACTCATTTCAGAAGCATCAAACAGAAGTTATATAGATTAACATGTCATTGAAATGATGGCACTATCTTCTCTGTCACTTCCTAAAGTCATGTTCATCATTGAAACATATGCTTAGCTTCATTAAAACAACCTCCATATTGAATAACATCTAGGGAAAAAATCAGTTGATCTCACCTTCACATAATTGATTATAAAAAGCACTTGGCCTAATTTTCAGTTGCCCTATGAGATGACATGGTCATGCTTTTAAGTTTTAGGAGCCTTATTCAAAACCTGTATACTATGTTTTACTTTGCTTTTTGATTAATCATGCACACCTAACGGGTCCAGATAGATAAAATCAACTCCTAATTTAGTCTCTTAGAGGGAATAATCTGACAATTTGCTATTAAGACCTAATACCCTTTGCAGACATAAAGATGTTTATTTATAGTTATATACATCTATAGCGTAGACATTGCTCCATAAGGATAGAAATGCTAACCTATATCATAATATAACTAACTGTATATAACTTTGAGCAAGCATGTCAAAAGTAAAAGATAAAGCCATTATTTCTTGTTGTTTAACTATTACCATTGAAACAAGTTGAAGAATTAGAAATACTAAAGTCAAATTCAATATTCCCATAAACGATGGTCTTAAACAAGTTAAGTAGCTAATTTTCCCACTATTTTCTCCCAATTAAAGTGTAAATTTCTCTAAGAAATGCTCAAAACTTAAACTGTTTAATGGGTATATTCTAGCTTGCTTACCTTATAGCAGTGTTATACAAACAAGAAATGATAAAAAATGTTTACTAAGAAGAAATGTCTTTAGGATGTTGCTAGAGGAGTACTTGCACATGGCTAGAGGTAGGCTTTTGTAGAGAAGAAAAAGGAGAAACAGAGCGTGCCTATAAAACTCGTTTTTTTCTTTTTCTACTATAAAAGTTCTCAACCCCAAGCTTGAAGCTCTGCCGCACTAAAATTCTTCCCTACAGATGACAACTAATATCAGTATTTAACCCATCTCGTTGTCAGGTAGTGGTACCCAAGGATTCAGCTGAAAGGGAAAGGGTTTGGGGAAAAGCCTTGATGAAGATAAGAAAATGTGGCCACAAGAGGGAAGGAATTTTGGGAGGAAAGTTTGAGGGAGTGGGAAAACTATGCAGAACGCGGGAGAAGACAGAGGTAGGAAGGACTTTTGAGGGAAAAAGTTTGAAGGAAAGAGAAAAGTAGGTTAAGCATGGGGAAAGACAATGAAGGGAAGGAATTTTTGGGGAAAATTAATAGTGAGAGAGGTAAAAAAAATGTAGCGCGTAGGGGATTAGATTGACACTTTCAATGGCGACCTACCTAGGTCGCCATTGAAAGTGTTTTTCCTAGCTACACTTATGAATCTCTCCACCTTTCAGTGCTGACCCACCTAGGTTGCCATTGAAAGCATATTTATGTGGCGAATTTCTTCACTTTTTCAGTAGCTACTCGAAAGAGTCACCACAAAAAGGCAACCTTGGCCACTAAGTGTTGTTTTAGTGGCAACTGCTCATAGTCGCCACTAAATTATGCCTTTTAGTGGCGACTTTAAGGTTGCCATTATAACTGTGATTTCTTGTAGTGCAGCAAGGGGAAGAGTTTTTACCTTAAGTGGAGTAAAGGTGAAGCAAGCTCACAACCTAATACAAGGTACGTGTTATCTCAACAGTTCTCTTCTGGTTGTACTTTTTGATTCAGGCACTAGTCATTCTTTTATAGCATCAAAATTTGTGAAGAAATTTCAATTTCCTGTTTCTGATTTATCTTATGAACTGGTGGTGACAACACCTACGGGAGGGAGGATAATCACCTTTACCGTTTATAAAAAATAGTCTCATTGTTGTGTATGTAGATCTTTTGTAGTTGATTTGATTTGTCTACCTTTGGAAGATATGGATGTTATCCTTGGTATAGATTAGTTGAGTCAAAACTAGGTTCTTCTGAGTTGCTATCATAAAACTCTTGAATTTCACTCTAACTCTCCCAAGGAATTAGGGTGTAGAGTTATTAATGCTAATGAACTCCATAAGGAGTTAGCTGACGCAAGTTCAGACTAATTTCTTTTGTATGTTCTTAATCCAGAAATCAAGTAAGAACTATTGAAGATTCTTGTAGTTTGTGATTTTCCAAAAAAATTCCTTTTAAAATATCTAAACCACTGCCTAAGCGAGAAGTGGAGTTCTCCATTAAATTGGTGCCAGGGGTGACACTTATTTCTATTACACTTTAAGGATGTCCCCTATGGAGTTGAAGGAGCTTAAGAAGGATATCAAAGAGTTATTCGAAAAGAATTTTATTCGGCTTAGTGTATTTCCTTAGGGAATGCTTGTATTGTTCGTGAAGAAGAAGGATGAGCTTACAACTATGCATTGATTATAGACAACTTAACAAAGCGACCATCAAGAATAAATACATGTTGCCTAGGATAGATGACTTGTTAAATCAACTAAAGGGGGCCACTATCTTTTCTAAGATTTATCTAAGACTGGGATATCATAATAGAAGAGTGAAAGAAGAAGATATTATGAAGATAGCATTCAGATCTAGGTACAGGCACTATGAATTCCTAGTCATGCTATTTCGGGATATAAATGCACTTGTAGTTTTCATGGACTATATGAACTGCATCTTTTGCCCTTATTTGGACCAATTTGTAGTAGTATTTATAGAAAATATCCTAATATACTCAAAGGATGCAAAAGTGAATGGTCAGCATCTCAAGATCGTACTCCAAACTCTGAAGGAGAAGAACCTCTTCAGTAAATTGGACAAATGCGAATTTTGGTTGTAAGAGGTGAAAATCCTAGGCTATGTTGTTTCTAAAGATGGTGTGTTAGTAGATCCTAATAAAATAGAAATAGTGCTTAAGTGGGAAAGGCCTAAAATTGTGATCGACATTTGAAGTTTTATAGGGTTGGTTGGGTACCACAAAAGATTTATACAATGATTCTCCCAAATAGCATTGCCTCTGACCAGATTAACTAGGAAGGGAAGTCTTGTTAAATGAACTTAAGAATGTGAGCATAGTTTTCAAGAACTTAAGACTCGACTAACTACGCCTCTTGTTTTAACCATTCCTAATCCGTCGGGGCCTTTCAAGGTGTACACAGATGCTTCTAAGAAGGGGTTATGATGTGTCTTGATGTAAGAGAACAAAGTGGTTGCTTATGCGTCTAGGCAATTGAGATTGCATGAAGAAAACTACCCCACTCATGACCTAGAGTTGGCTGCAATAGTCTTTTCTTTGAAGATTTGACGACATTATCTATACAGTGTTGTGTTTTAAGTATACAGTGACCATAAGAGTCTAAAATATCTTTTTGATCATAAGGAACTAAATATGAGATAGAGAAGGTGGATGGAATTTATTAATGACAATAAGTTTGAATTGAAGTATCATTTGGGAAAAGAAAATGTAGTAGCAAATGCGTTAAGTCAGAAGTCCATGCATTTGAATCAAATGTTAGTAAAAGAGATGAGGTTAATTGAGGAGTTCAAAAATTTGAGATTGTCGGTCATAACTACCACTACAAGAAATAGGAGGTTCAGTGGCGAATTTTTTGTGGCGACCAAAAAAGTCGCCATTGAGAATCACTTTCAGTGGCGACTTTTATGACTTGCCACTGAAAATTGACTTTTCAGTGACGACCCAAATGAGGTCATCACTAAAAATTGAAAATGTGTTTTCAGTGGCGACTTTAGTCGCCACCGAAAGTAGATAAATTTATTTTTTCTCTTATTGTCACATTTTGGCACATTTAATTGGTCTATGTTTGTCACTGCTAGCTGAAGTGGTGCAAGGTGGGGTGTTTTAGGGATGAGTGTGTTTATTTAGTAAAAAAAATTATATTTTTAGTTATAAAATAATAAAATAAGTAAACTATTTATTAATAAAATAAATTTAAAAATATTTTTTAGATAAGTTACTTTTTAACAAAATACTAAATTGATAAAGTAAATTTTTAAAATTAAAATAACAAATATATATATCTTTGAAAAATAAAAAAATACCCATTTACTTTAAGAGAAAATGAAAAAATTTATAAAACAAATGATAAAAGAAAATGATAAAAAGAAAATAAGCAAATAACAGAGGAAATGAACGTTGAACCCACGTATATGTTGAACCCACACATCTGAATGTCTGAAGGTTGAATCCACGCATCTGAATGTCTGAATGTTGAGCCTACGCATAAGCACAACAGAGGCATCTGAACCCCGCGCCAAGACCCCTAAAATTTCTTTTCCCACGAACGAGAACCTTTCCCCTCAAATTTTCCTTACCAGAAAACATCACCTGGTGAACGCGAACCCTTCCCCCAAAATTTTCATCATAAAAAATCACCACCTATTTGCCCTTTTCCAATTACCATCACCGAAGTGGCTCACAGTGAAGCCCCTGGAATGAGAGACATGGATTCGCTGAGTAAGTAGCTGCCAACTGAGGTTCACCATCGAAGCACCATTGGACGAGAAAGCTGTCCTTGTCAACGAACCCTTCCTACGAATTACTCTGCTTCAGTGGTGTGGCTACCTTCACCATAGGTTAGCTTGTTTGATTCTTTAAAATTAACTTAAAGCTTCGCAATGTTTATGTCCAAATGTGGTTTGATTCTCTGAAATAACACTGTTTGTGTGCTGGTGTATGAAGCATTTTTGGGGATTTAGAAATACTTAGTTGTGAATTATGCTCGGTTGTGTATGATTGCTTTGATGGGTTAGTGTAGATGTTTGATTATTTTGAGTGTTGCTTTGGCTATATCATTCATACTAATAAGTTAAGTTTCTTCTTCTCTGCCTTTCTTCCTTTCCATGTATTATATTTGAGGGTGGAAACTGGAAAGGAGAACCTATATAATATATTCGATCATTTCTGCTCTAGTTTATATGTTGTATAAGCTATTGTTGATGTTAAACTTAAACACTTTCTCGGGAGAACTCTCCAAGTTTGTGATTTTGCGCCAAGGCTAGCTTTGAGCTTGTTTTTCAGCACTTGGCATACTTGTCACTGATATATTTGATAAAATGCAACAAGGGGTCTAGTATTTCACTGATGTATATGTTATGGAGGATTTAGGGCCACAAACAATGGACCCTAACTTTGGATATAAGAGAATGATGCTCTTTCATAATAAAACACGACATTTTGTTAGCATTTTTATGCTATGATTTGTCCAAAGGCTATGTATTTGGTACTCTAGAATGCATAAGAATTCGAAGACCCAGAAAAACTAGCCTGCATATATACATAATAGCTGATAGCAAATATACTTGGCCTATGCCAACCCTTGTTGTGTGGGGCCTCTAGATACTACTGATGGTTTCCTTCAAATAGATTGCTATTATCTACTTTGTATAATTCTCTAATGGATCATTAGAGAGAGGTTGATAGGTTGATGAATGATGAATGAGGGTTAATTAAAAATTGCTCGTGGACCAAAGAAGAGAGAAGCTAGCTACCAATGGATTGAACAAAGTAGATATTGCCTATGTCTGAGGTTGTCAAAATATAGGAAACAAGTTAGAGAGGGAGAGAAACATTTGAAAAAGATATTTAAATAGAAAATTTAAAATCAGTTGTTGTTGCATCATGGGAGAACAATTAGAGTGCTTAGTGATCCAGCTCATCATCTTATTCAATATGTTTAGGTTCGACTTCAGTGCAGAACTAATCAAGTGAAAACATGAAGGAAACTAAAAGATTTAATTGAAAACGTGCAATATAGTCCTATTTTCTTCAGTGCAGGTTGTAAACATAACTGTCAACTTCGTTTTCCTGTTCTTTTCTTTTCTTCCATCTAATTTTCAGTTTGGCCTGAAGGGAAAATGCTTTAAACTTATTTTAGTAAATAGTGTGTGGCAATTTTCCTCTGTTCCTGCAAAGGACAAAACATAGTCAATATTTAATTTGCAATGAGAGGGTACCAGTTAAGGAATATAAATTTGTAGATTTTAGATGGCTCTTGGAAGTACTTCTTTCCTTTCTTTATCAGAAACTAAAATAATCACTTTCTCTCCATCTTATTCCATATTATCTAATATGGTCCTGACGTGATAAAAGGACCTATAGAAAGTAATTGGTCTGAATCTTGCACTACAGTTAAATAAAATATGCTTTTCCTTAATCTGCTGCATCTTTTTCCCTGATGTTAATACCCAGAAAGGAAAGAAATTATAATTATAAGAGAAGAAAGGCATCTGACATATGCAGCTAGGTGGTCCTTCACTTTGGATCCCTACAATATGATGGGGGAACTAGTTCACTAAAAACGGGTCCTTGCTTAACATCTTTAAAGCATATAACCAAAAAGCTAGCTTAAAGGAATCCTAGAATATATTAAAAGCTAGGTAATGAAATAAATAACATATATATGCTTTTTCACCCATAGCATCCACGAACCAATATTGCTATTAAGTCAACAATGAAGGAAAATCACAAAATGCTAATGAAGATCTACGTGTAATACAAACTTGGAATTATTTTCCAATTTTGGATAGAGAATAACAAGGAACCATGAAAACATTTATGCCCCAGCAACAAATTAATTTGTGAAAACAATTGTATTTGACTTGCTTGAAATTTACTATTAGTTGTAGTATCTCTGCTTTTGAATAGAGCATAGGTTCTTATCCACAAAATTTTTTCCTTGCTTGGGGATTTTATTCTTAAAGGCATCACAAATTATTGGTCTTAGAGAAAAACTGACTTTTGAAGTTAACTGCTAAAATAACTTCCTTGAATATGATCTCATTTATATTTTCCTTGTAATTTTGATTAGTGTTAAATCTATTGCTCATGGTGGTCCGTGAGATGGGTCTGAATTCTTTGCTAATCTAAGAACCATGCAAAACACTCTTCAAACCACTCCAATGGAACTGAAGAAATAATATAGATGTTCCCCACCATCACACAATATCTTTCTTTCTTCTCCATCTCGCTACCTCTCTCTCTTTCTGACACACAGATTCTTGTGCACTTGCACTCGAAGTGTGGAAGAAAAAAAGGGAAAGTTGAGGGAAGGGGAAGAGTTATTATAGCTGCTAAAGCTTAATTATCTCAGCAACGAAGAAGGTAACAATTTATATGGATTTTTATAAGCTTCTTGTTAGGATGCTTAGCATCAAACAATTAAGCCGGAAATGCTTCCTAGTGTGAAAACATGGCTATAATTTTAATAGAGGGTTTTCATTAATGATTAGTTTTTTGAGTATAAGATGGGGAAAACAAGATATGGTGTTGGTTGTAGAGGAACTCTGTGAATGGAAATCAGTTATATATGGGGTCTTCCCACCTGAAATAGAAGTAATCAATGTATCATTGATGTAACAACTCCATTTAAGTATCAATTTTTGTTTTGTTTTAAATACCATGAAGTTATTTCCTCGTTACAACTTAACTCAATATAACATTTATTTAATTTAAACAATACAGAGTTTACATACATATCATTAATCAAAACATACGTACAACATATCAAACACATAAAAATCTACATTTTATTTATTCTGGTTGACCAATTTCGGAGATACAGGTGTGGGTGGTTGCACCTTCACCGGGATCTAAGCCAACTCGACCACAAACATTTTATTTGCTTCTGGGATCTTCCCAACATAAAGTACTCGATTCAACATGCACTAAAAGCCAGAGTTATAGAAAAATCTGCATAACTAATTTTCTGAACATGATATGGAAATATAGTGAGAATTAAATCTCAGTAAGTTCAACAATAAATCATCATCAATATAGCTCATCACGTCATATTCAGCTGTATAAACTACAGAAAATAACTTTGATCACATGAATGCATTATATCTATGCATATAAGAATCATACAATAATGATATGTATGACAGGATTAATTATTTTTAGAATATCATATGATGGCCATCAACTTATTCTCATTTCAAGCTACCCCGGTCAGGGTGAGTATCCTCTACTCTCCGGTACGGGCTTTTCTCGCTCCGTCCGACATGGCACACTTTCTTTCTTTTCTCATAATCATAATCATAACTGTTGGTAGGGCGTCCCCTACTGGTGCACCACACGGATTGCCATGTGACTCTGCTAATTTCTTTTCCTTTCACAATGATAGTCAAAAATATGCTTTCAATAACAAGTATGTTCATCAAAATATAACTATTATCATAAATCATTGGTAATCATGTCATGAACATAACCATTTTAAATATCACTTTATAAAATATTTCCATGTCAGAATTTTACACTTAAGATGGTAAGAAGTTCATACAATGACAATGGTTATGGCATATACTAGTCATTTATAAGATTCGTCTTCTTTTTTAAATATTAATTTTATTTTTTTATTTTCTTGATGTAGGTTTTCATCATATCTAACCTTCTCTTACTAATCAGAGCATAACTCCCTCAATTAAACTCTGATGTAGGTGATCTTGGTGTCAATTTCAAGAAAAAACAATTATCGAAAACTATTATGTTGAACATTGTAGCGAAATATTAAGAAATCAATGTGATATTACTCCCTAAATGTACAAGTTATTTCTTCTCGGATAGGTTCCGACCTCTACCTACTAATCGGACCATATTTACCTCATATGGACTCCAACTTGAGTGATTTCAGTGGCTAAAAATCCGTGACACACATATCTATAATTCTTATGTTGACCATTTATTTTAATTCTATACAGATAATTTTCAAAAATAAAAATACAGAAGCTATCCTAACATATTCTTCCCTGATGAACCATTTTCTGAACTTTGACTACTAATCAGCTCATATCTTCCTCATATGGACTCTAAATTGAATGATTCCAGTGGCTAAAAATCTGTGACACACATAGCTATAATTCTTATGTTAACCATTTATTTTAATTTTATACATATAATTCTCAGAAATTAAAATACAGAACCTATCCTAACATATTATTCCTTGATGAATTATTTTCTGACCTTTGACTACTAATCAGCTCATATTTTCCTCATATGGACTTCAAATTGAATGATTTCAGTGGCTAAAAATCCGTGACACACATAGATATAATTTTTATGTTAACAATTTATTTTAATTCCATACATATAAATCTCAGAAATTAAAATACAGAAACTATCTTAACATATTCTTCCCTGATGAACCATTTTTTGACCTTTGACTACTAATCGAACCATATCTACTTCATATGGACTCCAAATTGAATGATTCCAGTGGCTAAAAATTCATGAGACATTCTTTAATTCTTTTGTTAACCATTTATTTTAATTCCTTACAGATAATTCTTAAAAATTAAAACACAGAAGCTATTCTAACATATTCTTCCCTGATGAACCATTTTTTGACTTTTGACTACTAATTAGGTCATATCTTCCTCATATGAACTCTAAATTGAATGATTCCAGTGGTTAAAAATCCGTGACACACATAGCTATAATTCTTATGTTAACAATTTATTTTAATTCCATACAGATAATTCTCAAAAATTAAAATACAGAAGCTATCCTAACATATTCTTCCCTGATGAACCATTTTCTGACCTTTGACTTCTAATCGGACCATATCTACCTCATATGGACTCCAAATTGAATACTTCTAGTGGCTTCAAATCCGTGAAACATATATCTTTAATTCTTATGTTAATAATTTATTTAATTCCTTACATATAATTCTCAGAAATTAAAACACAGAAGCTATCCTAACATATTCTTCCCTGATGAACCATTTTCTGACCGTTGCTTACTAATCGGACCATATCTACCTCATATGGACTCCAAATTGAATGATTCCAGTGGCTAAGAATCCGTGACACATATATCTGTAATTCATATGTTAACCATTTATTTTAATTCCCTACAGATAATATCAGAAATTAAAACACAGAAGCTATCCTAACATATTATTCCCTGATGAATCATTTTCTGACCTTTGCTTACTAATCGGACCATATCTACCTCATATGGACTCCAAATGGAATGATTCTAGTGGCTGCCAATCCGTGACACATATATCTTTAATTCTTATGTTAACCATTTATTTTAATTCCCTATAGATAATTCCCATAAATTAAAACACAGAAGCGAAAACTTTTGCCACCCATAGCCATACCTATGCAGAACTTTCTATACCAGTCTAAGTATTCAAACATACATCACATGCAAGATCAATATATAACATGATATGGCAACATCCATGACCAATCATCAAAGTTCTAAGATCAAAATCTCATATAAATATTATAAGTTTCAAAAGTTTTCTTCAAAATGAAATATTGTTAAACTTACCTGGAGCACTTAGTCCCCTAGACTTCACCTTCCTCTTTTTTCTTTTCTTCCTCTCCTTTCCTCACTCTACCTTGCTTCTATTTTTCCTCTCCCTCACTTGGACGAAAATCTAATGTTGTAAGGGTGAGTTTTCTTATATAGACCACAAAATAATTCACCTTTCATGATCGTGAGTCTACCTTATCACAATTAGATTACACTTGGTTGAATTTTTGGAAAACAAACAACTTATGTTCTTGTCTTCCTCTTCCTTAGTCAAGATATGCATAGGAAAATGAGATTTGTATTTTAAAAATTATGATGATATGTTCTTAAGATAAGGGACAAGGTGGCTTTGATTTAGGGATTCATTTTCATTTTCTTTTGTCTTAAACAAGCATGATAGGTTTTCCTTTTTAGGTGGTAAATTTCTAACCCTTGAATCTCCATTATTTTGTTGATATTATTTGTGTGGGATAGGAATGTTTTGTCCTAATGCCATGTATTATCATACCACTTGCTAAATTTATGAGTGTAGGGTATAGATGTTTTTGTCCTAAAGCCTTGTATTATCATGCCACTTGCCAAAATTATGAATGTAGAATCACACCACTTGCTAAAATTTTGTCTTAATGCTATTTATCCTAATCATTATTATTATTACATTATTATATCATCACCTAATTTATTTTATTTTATTTTTTTCTCTTGGATTTGGGCTTATTCCTACGTATTTTCTTTGCTTTGAATAAAATTTTACCTTTCGTGGAGGGCTTGGTCACATTTTCATAATTTTTAGGCTATCGGTCCAATTACTATATCCTAGTCCAAGTCTATGTTTTATTTCTTACTTAGGTTATCCAATGGGCTTGCTAGAAACTTATGTGAAGTGGAAAAACTTTATATGAAGTGTCCATAGGTAAAAGCTCAATGTATGGGTAAAAATTTTAAATTTAGTAACTCTAGTTCTTGAATTAGGAAAAATTACCCTAATCCAAAGTTCTTGAAATTTTAAGACCTTTACTTGTTTCTAAAAATTTATCTTCCTTATCCAAGAATTTTGCATTTCTTAGTATGTTATTTCTATTTTTTTTTCCTATTAGGTTTTCCCTCTTTATTTGTTCTCTTAATGTTAGAAACATTTTCTATGCATATACATAAGGTGAAGAATTTCTAAGGATTATATTTTTTTAAATATCTAAAATATTGTCTAATAAATTATATTTTCTTAATTAAATATTCTTTTATTAATAAAAGAAATGAAATTAGGGATGTTACATTTCTCTCCCCCTAAAAGAAATTTTGTCCTCAAAATTTCAGAAATCTCTTAATAAGAACAATTGTGGATATTTCTTCTTCATGACTTCTTCCAGCTCTCAAGTTGCTTCTTCCGGAGTCAAACCTTCCCATAACACCTTAACAAGGGGAATGTTTTTATTTCTCAGTTGCTTCACGTCAGTGTCCAATATGAATGCAGGTATTAGCTGGTATGCCATGTTCTCTTTTATTTGGATTGGTTCATCTTGTATTACATGTGATGAATCTGGAAGATACTTCTGCAACTGTGATACGTGGAAAACATTATGCAGGTTGGAAAAATTAGGTGGGAGAGCAATTTGATATGCTGATGTCCCTACTTTCTTCAGAATTTGGTAGGGTCCCAAAAATCGCAGACTTAGCTTTCTTGTTTTGAGAGACCTATCAACTCCAGTAGTCGGGAAAAGTTTCAGAAATACATGGTCTCCTTCCTCAAACTCGAGAGGTCTATGTCTCTTATCGTAGTAACTCTTTTGTCGACTCTGAGCTGTAAGTATTTTGTTTCGTATCATCCTGATTTGTTCAGTGGTTTGTTGAACTAGATCAGGACCCAACAAGTTCTTTTCTCCTACCTCAAACCAACATAGTGGAGATCGGCACTTTCTACCATATAAAGCTTCGTAGGGGGCCATCTTAATACTGGAATGATAACTATTATTATAAGCAAACTCTACTAAAGGTAGGTACTTATCCCATCTTTTACCTTGCTCTATCACACAGGCCTTTAACATATCTTCTAGGGTTTGAATGGCTCGTTCTGTCTGCCCGTCAGTCTGAGGATGGTAGGCAGTACTAACTCGCAACTGAGTACCAAATGCTTCCTGCAATGCCTTCTAAAACCTCGATGTGAACCTCGAATCTCTATCTGAAACGATATTTAAGGGAATTTCATGCAGCCTAACTATTTCCTGGACGTACAATTGGGCTAATTTATCCAGTGAATAGTTAATTTTTATGGGAAAAAAGTGAGCAGATTTGGTTAATTTGTCAACTATTACCCAAATAGAGTCATGTCTCACTGAAGTCTTAGGTAATCCCACAACAAAGTCTATTGAGATACTGTCCCATTTCCATTTAGAGATCTCAAGAGGTTGTAGAAATCCCGCTGGCTTTTGATGCTCCACCTTCACCTTTTGACAAATGAGACATTTTGCCACAAACTCGGCAATGTCCTTTTTCATCCCTGGCCACCAATACATCCTCTTTAGATCCTGGTACATTTTTGTGCATCCAGGATGGACTGTGTATTTACTCTAATGCGCTTCTTGCAGGATTTTAGTCCTCAACTTTCGTTTTTGAGGGACACAGATCCTTCCCTGATACATGATTGCTTCATCTTCCATGATAGAAAAATTACCTTGGTTTTTATGATCCTGTAAGTATTGGTCGTGAGCTTGAGCTTCTTTGATCTAGGCTCTAAGGTCACACCCTATACTTAAACCATTAATGACTAGCTTCTTTGGAGTAAGAGTAGTGGCTAGCTTCAAATTTCGAAACTCCTCTAGCATCTGCATCTCATATACCATCATCGGACCCATGTGCAGAGATTTTCGACTCAAAGCATCTGCTACAACATTCGCCTTTCTGAGATGATACTTTATCTCAAACTTGTCATTGAGGAATTCTATCCATCTTCGTTGCCTCATATTTAACTCCTTCTGATCAAAGAGGTATTTAAGATTCTTATAATCACAATATACTTCAAAAGTTGCCCCGTACAAATAGTGTCACCAAATCTTTAAGGCAAACACTACTGCCGCTAATTCAAGATCATGGGTTGGATAGTTTCCTTCGTGGGGTCTCAGTTGCCTAGAGGCGTAAGCAACTACTCTCTTATCTTGCATCAGCACACATCCTAGCCCTTTCTTTGAAGCATCACTATACACTTCAAAATGTCCTGTGGGGTATGGAATAATTAAAACAGGAGGGGTGGTCAGTCTTGTCTTAAGCTCTTGGAAACTAGCTTCACATTGATCAGTCCATGTGAAAGGACTTCCCTTCTTGGTTAATTTAGTCAATGTCAAGGCTATACGAGAGAAGTTTTGTATAAACCTCCTGTAGTATCCTGCCAAACCCAGGAAACTTCTGACTTCCGTAACCGTCTTTGGTCTCTCCCACTGAATCACTGTTTCCATCTTGCTAGGATCTACGGCTACTCCACTATTAGAGATGACATGTCCGAGAAACTTCACCTCTGACAGCCAAAATTCACACTTCTCCAATTTGGCATATAAATTTTTCTCTTTCAGCACTTGCAGCACGATTTAGAGATGTTGTTCATGTTTTTTCTCACTCTTAAAATATATCAAAATGTCATCAATGAACACTACAACAAATTGATCTAGGTAGGGTCGAAAAATGCGATTTATGTAATCCATGAAAATTGCAGGTGCATTTGTCAACCCGAAGGGCATTACGAGAAACTCATAGTGCCCATACCTAGTCCTGAAGGCAGTTTTTGGTACGTCCTCCTCCTTAATCCTAATATGATGATATCCTGACCTCAAGTTAATTTTAGAAAAGATGGAAGCTCCCTTCAATTGATCCAATAAGTCATCTATCCTAGGGAGAGGGTACTTGTTTTTGATAGTCACCTTATTTAGCTGTCTGTAATCTATGCATAGTCTCAAACTCCTGTCTTTCTTCTTAACAAACAATACAGGAGCTCCCCAAGGTGATACATTCGGTCTAATGAATTGCTTGTCTAATAGTTCTTCCAACTGTTTCTTGAGTTCCTGTAGTTCCTTCAAGGCCATTCGATATAGTGCAATAGAGATAGGCCCTGTACCAGGTAGGAGATCAATAGAGAACTCTATCTCTCTCTTGGGAGGTAAGTCGGGAATATCTGATGGAAATACTTCAGGAAACTTGTTGGCTATTGGAATTTCATTAAGTTTCGATTCGACTTCTAGGTTTGATAAATACAGGAGAATGTATCCAAGTACTCCATTCTTCAACTCCCTATTAACTTGATTGGCATTTAGCATCAATAACTGGACCTCCTCTTTCGGAGTAGGAGGTAGAAATTCAACGGTCTTGTTACAACAATTCAGTAAAACTCGATTTCTAGACATCCAGTCTAACCCTAGAATGACCTCAATACCTCTTAAAGGTAAACAGACGAGGTCTACAGAAAAAGTTTTCTCCTAGATGGTGACTTGACAGTTCTTACATACAGAGGAAGTTAATACCCTTTCCCCTGTAGGGGTTACTACGAATAGTTCATAGGGAGTTTTAGAATTAGGAAATTGAAACTTCCTAATACATTCTTCCAATATAAATGAATGACTAGTACCAGAGTCAAATAACACCATAAGAGCAAATCCATAGATATAGCATGTACCTTGAATCATTTCAGAAGATTGAGCTGCCTATTGGCTGCTCAGGTTGAAAACCCTTCCTTTCACCTGAGGCATCTGTTCTGGCTGCTTCCCTACATTCTGTGGGCAGTTTCTCGCAAAATGTCCCTTCTGTCCGCAATTGAAGCAGACATCTTGTCCCATGTAGCATGGCTGGTTACCATGCATGCGTCCGCACTTAGCGCACTTGATTGGGGCGAGGTCTTGTTGAAAAGGTCTAGGACCCGCAGTCAATGGCCTCTTATCAGCTCCATATCCACTTCTTCTCACGTTCTTTCCAGGGTTGAGAAAATTTTTCTTCCTCTTTCATAGGTTTTGCCTTTGCTTCTCGTCCTCCACTACCCTTAAACTTTTTTCCAGGAGTCTGCATTTATTTATCAGAGGTACAAACTCCCTGATCTCCATAGTTATAACAGCATTCTTTATCTCTAGGTTTAGTCCGACTTCAAATTTAACCGCCTTCCATGCTTCAACTGGGTTATATTGCAGATAAGAGGAGAGCTTAGACAGCTTCTCGAACCTTGCGATATACTGGTCCACGGTCATGCTGCCTTGCCTGAGTTGGAGAAATTCGATCTCTTCCACTGCCCGTACAGTACTTGGAAAGTACTTTTCAAAAAAAATGTCCTTGAACACTTGCTAGGTGATCTGTCTTCCATGATGAGCTAAAAGTTCTCTAGCTCCACGCCACCAGTATTATGCTTCATCCTTTAACATATATGCAGCAAAAATAACTTGCTGCTCTTCAGTACAGCCCATCACTTCAAAGATTTTCTCTAATTCCCTTATCCACCTTTCGGCAATCGTTGGGTCATCGCCACCTTCGAAACAAGGTGGTATAGTCCTCAGGAACTCGGATATGCCATTATCTTTTCCAGCCATCCGGTTGTTAGCATCATTCTCACCATTTGGGTTATTAGTATTATGGAGATATTGTAAAATTTGGTTGGTGGTCATGACTTGATCTCGAATCGCCATGACCAGGTTGTGCAGGGTTTCCTCCGCATTGTTTGTCGGATTCCTCCTTGGTGGTGCCATTTTCTACTGTGGCAAAAACAAAGTTATGCTGCTATTGAGGTGATCAAACCCAATAGTTAGTTCAAAAATATTTAACAGCAGTCACAACACCAACTCGCCATGTAGGTAGGAAACACTAGTAATTTATTACCTATATGAATTCACTGATTCCTACACAGCACAACCACAAACATATTCAAGACACTATAAGATCGATTCAGATAATCATCCACCCACTGGCCATCTAGGATCGACCTGCTCTGATACCAATTATGTAACAACTCCATTTAAGTATCAACTTTTTTTTTGTTTTAAATATCATGAAGTTATTACCTCGTTACAACTTAATTCAATATAACATTGATTTAATTTAAACAATACAGAGTTTACATACATGTCATTAATCAAAACATACGTACAACATATCAAACACATAAAAATTTACATCTTATTTATTCTGGTTGACCAATTCTGGAGATACAGGTGCGGGTGGTTGCACCTTCACCGAGATCTAAGCCAACTCGACCACAAATATTTTATTTGCTTCTGGGTTCCCAACATAAAGTACTCGATCCAACGTACACTAAAAGTCAGAGTTAGAGAAAAATCTGCATAACTAATTTTCTGAACATGATATGAAAATATAGTGAGAATTAAATCCCAGTAAGTTCAACAATAAATCATCATCAATATAGCTCATCACATCATGTTCAGCTGTATAAACTATAGAAAATAACTTTGGCCATATGATGCATTATATCTATGCACATAAGAATCATACAGTAATGATATGTATGACAGGATTAACTATTTTTAGAATATCATATGATGACCATCAACTTATTCTCATTTCAAGCTACCCCGATCAGGGTGAGTATCCTCTACTCTCCGGTACGGGCTTTTCTCGCTCCGTCCGACATGTCACACTTTCTCTTTCTTTTCTCATAATCATAATCATAACCGTTGGTAGGGCATCCCCTACTGGTGCACTACACGGATTGCCATGTGACCGTGCTCATTTCTTTTCCTTTCACAATGATAACTAAAAATATGCTTTTAATAACAAGTATGTTCATTAAAATATAACTATTACCATAAATAATTGGTAATCATGCCATGAACATAACCATTTCAAATATCACTTTATAAAATATTTCTATGTCAAAATTTTACAATTAAGATGGTAAGAAGTTCATACAATAGCAATGTTTATGGCATATACTAATCATTTATAAGATTCGTCTTCTTTTTTAAATATTATTTTTATTTTTTTATTTTCTTGATGCAGGTTTTCATCATATCTAACCTTCTCTTACTAATCAGAGCATAACTCTCTCAATTAAACTCCGATGTAGGTGATTTTGGTGTCAATTTCAAGATAAAACAATTATGGAAAACTATTATGTTGAACATTGTAGCGAAATATTAAGAAATCAAGGTGATATTACTTCCTAAATGTACAAGTTATTTCTTTTCGGATAGGTTCTGACCTCTACCTACTAATCGGACCATATCTACCTCATATGGACTCCAACTTGAGTGATTCCAGTGGCTAATAATCCGTGACACACATATCTATAATTTTTATGTTAATCATTTATTTCAATTCCGTACAGATAATTCTCAGAAATTAAAATACAGAAACTATCCTAACATATTCTTCCCTGATGAACAATTTTCTGATCTTTGACTACTAATAAGCTCATATCTTCCTCATATGGACTCTAAATTGAATGATTCCAGTGGCTAAAAATCCGTGACACATATAACTATAATTCTTATGTTAACTATTTATTTTAATTCCATACATATAATTCCCAGAAATTAAAATATATAAGCTATCCTAACATATTCTTCCCTGTTGAACCATTTTCTGACCTTTGACTACTAATCGGACCATATCTACCTTATATGGACTCCAAATTGAATAATTCCAGTGGCTAAAAATCCGTTACACATATATCTTTAATTCTTTTGTTAACCATTTATTTTAATTCCTTACAGATAATTTCCAAAAATTAAAACACAGAAGCTTTCCTAAGATATTCTTTTCTGATGAACCATTTTCTGACTTTTGGCTACTAATTAACTAATATATTCCTCATATGGACTCCAAATTGAATGATTCCAGTGGTTAAAAATCCGTGACACAAAGCTATAATTCTTATGTTATCAATTTATTTTAATTTCATACAGATAATTCTCAGAAATTAAAATACAGAAGCTATCCTAACTATTCTTCCTTGATGAACCATTTTCTGACCTTTGACTACTAATCGGACCATATCTACCTCATATGGACTCTAAATTCAGTGGCTAAAAATTCGTGAAACATATATCTTTAATTCTTATATTAACCATTTATTTTAATTCCTTACATATAATTTCCAGAAATTAAAACACAGAAGCTATCCTAACATATTCTTCCTTGATGAACCATTTTCTGACTGTTGCTTACTAATTGGACCATATCTACCTCATGTGGACTCCAAATTGATTGATTCCAGTGGCTAAGAATCCGTGACACATATATCTATAATTCTTATATTAACCATTTATTTTAATTCCCTACAGATAATTCTCAGAAATTAAAACATTGAATCTATCTTAACATATTCTTCCCTGATGAACCATTTTCTGACATTTGCTTACTAATCGGACCATATCTACCTCATATGGACTCCAAATTGAATGATTCCAGTGGCTGTCAATCCGTGACACATATATCTTTAATTCTTATGTTAACCATTTATTTTAATTCCCTATAGATAATTCCCAGAAATTAAAACACAGAAGCTAAAACTTTTGCCACCCATAGCCATACCTATGCAGAACTTTCTATACCAGTCTAAGTATTCAAACATTCATCACATGCAAGATCAATATGTAACATGATATGGCAACATCCATGACCAATCATCAAAGTTCTAAGATCAAAATCTCATATAAATATTATAAGTTTCAAAAATTTTCTTCAAAAAGAAATATTAAACTTACTTGGAGCACTTAGTCCCCTAGACTTCTCCTTCCTCTTTCTTTCTTTCTTCCTCTCCTTTCCTCACTCTACCTTGCTTCTATTTTTGCTCTCCCTCACTTAGACGAAAATCTAATGTTGTAAGGGTGGGTTTTCTTATATAGACCACCAAATAATTCACCTTTCATGATCATGGGCCTACCTTATCACAATTAGATTACACTTAGTTGAATTTTTGGAAAACAAACAACTTATGTTCTTGTCTTCCTCTTCCTTAGTCAAGATATGCATAGGAAAATGAGATTTGTATTTTGAAAATTATGATGATATGTTCTTAAGATAAGGGACAAGGTGGCTTTGATTTAGGGATTCATTTCCATTTTCTTTTGTCTTAAACAAGTATAATATGTTTGCCTTTTTAGGTGGTAAATTTCTAGCCCTTGAATCTCCATTATTTGGTTGATATTATTTGTGTGGGATATGAATGTTTTGTCCTAATGCCATGTATTATCATACCACTTGCTAAAATTATGAGTGTAGAATATAGATGTTTTTGGCCTAAAGCCTTGTATTATCATACCACTTGCCAAAATTATGAATGTAGAATTACACCACTTGCTAAATTTTTGTCTTAATTCCATGTAACCTAATCATTATTATTATTACATTATTAGATCATCGCCTAATTTATTTTATTTTATTTTTTTCTATTGGATTTGGGTTTATTCCTATCCATTTTCTTTGCTTTGAATAAAATTATACCTTTCTTGGAGGGTTTGGTCACATTCTCATAATTTTTGGGTTATCGGTGCAATTACTATATCCTAGTTCAAGTCTATGTTTTATTTCTTGCTTAAGTTATCCAATAGGCTTGCTAGAAACTTATGTGAAGTGGAAAAACTCTATATGAAGTGTCCATAGGTAAAAGCCCAATGTTTGGGTAAAGATTTTAAACTTAGTAACTCTAGTTCTTGAATTAGGAAAAATTACCCTAATCCAAAGTTCTTGAAATTTTAAGACCTTTACTTGTTTCTAAAAATTTATCTTCTTTATCCAATAATTTTGCATCTCTTAGTATGTTATTTCTAATTTTTGTTTTCTATTAGGTTTTCCCTCTTTATTTGTTCTCTTAATGTTAGAAACATTTTCTATGCATATATATAAGGTGAAAAATTTCTTAGGATTATATTTCTTTAGATATCTAAAATATTGTCTAATAAATTTTATTTCCTTAATTAAATATTCTTTTATCAATAAAAGAAATGAAATTAGGGATTTTACAATTGAACTGAGGTTGAATATAATTTGCTAAGAACATTGTCAAACCTTTTTATAGCTAAATAGAGAAAACATCATGAAGACTAAACTTATCTCACCAAAATCGTGGGTATAAAGATGTTAGACAAGGTGGTTCTAATGAAAGAACCCCACTGCCGTTTATACAGTCCCGTCTTGGAGAGACTGAGGCACAACTCACCCTACCAACCTTTCGATGACCAATTAGCAGTTCAGGTTTGTAAATACAATACTTTACAAAGAAGTCAGTTAAGATTTCTTATTATGTGGCTAATACCTTAGTTCATTGTGGTTCACAGCTTCTTGCAGCACAAGCCAAAATGTAAGGGGATCATATAAATGTATTAGTAAAGACTCGAAGACAAAAAATGGACAAAAAATTCAAATTGTGCTCCCTGACGATATCCTTCGAGCTGTGGGAGATGGATCAAGAGATCTTGTCAATTACATTGGACACATAGCACGATCCACTTGTCCTTTGAAAGAGAGAGACTGGAGCAAAATTTGGGAACAGTGTGGGGAACAGATCTTGTTGCAAGTGAAGGTAATAACTAGCATAATTGTTTGTCAAACTTATATCTAATTCTTGAATTTAACAACTTTGAGTTTATTATTGTAGGAAAAATTTGAAGTCGATGCAAGTATGGAATGGAAATTTGATGCGTTCATCAATGCCACCTTACAAAGATTGTACAAAAATTGGTGGAATCGCTTGCACATCTTCTGCTCCAAGTACAACTTCAATGAGGAGAGACTAGCACATCTACCTCCCACGGTCGACGATGATGAATGGAGGCACTTGGTTAGTTTTCTTGACTCAGATGATTTTAAGGTATTATGTAATACCATATTTAAATAGTGCTCTATTATTAAATGTGCAATGAAACTACTTATGAAGTTACATAAAGGGCAAAAGTTCAACAAATGCACATAATAGGGCTAAACAGGAAACAAAACATACTTGTGGTTCTTGATTGTTTGTAGAAGTTGAGGAATTAACAGTCAGACTTTAGAATAACTTATTTTTATATATAAATTTATATGCATGTTTTATTAATCCTTATATGACAATTATGTTTTATTGTAGAGAAATCTTAAAACTGGAGAAAAGGCTCCAATTGACCAAATATGAGAGATACAACATACCCGTAAATCGAAAGAAGGGGAAGTTATATGGTCAGATGCAAAGTCCTAGGAAGTTCATGTATACTTAAATTTTATTAATTTTTACCTTATGCAATTTATATTTCTTGTTTTTATTCTAACTCCATCTTGTTTTAAGCGTAGGCCCAACTAAAAGATATTGTAACCAAGCAATCTCAAGAAGATACTCCTACTATCACCAATGATGAAATGTTGACTCAGGTTCTTGGTCAAAAGACGGGGTACTTTCACGATAAAGGATACGGGGCTAGACCTACCACTAAGAGAGCTGTTAATCAAATCACTCCCCAACACTTTGAAAAGCAAGAGAGTAAAATAAGTGAAAAGGTTGTTACAGAATTACGTGAGGAGATGAGACTACGAGAAGAAAGGATGCAAGCACAGTTTAAGGAAAGACTACAGTCACAGATGACCTCTTTAATCACATTTCTCCAACAGGTACTAATATGTTTATACTGTGCAATAATATTTGAAAAGTCAAAAGATATGCTTGTCATTTGATTGTCATTTTGAAGTCAGAATATATGCTTTTGGTTAGTTGAATTATTGGCAAATTGGACTGGGCAAAACTTTGCAACCTATCTTGTCACCTTTTGAACAAGCAATATAAATGAACTTCTTGCCAGGTCTTGTCACCTTTTTGACATGGTGTTAACAATATATGACATTGCACTGATTGCTATAGTTTTTTATGGATTGTCATCTGCTATGACTTATGAAGAGAATTGGCAATCGTTTTATAATGAGAAGTGGTGGTAATTTGATTGTTATTTTAAAGTCACAATATATGCTTTGTACTGATTTGCTCATACTCTAGGAGAATTCAAATATGTTGCATGGCTTGCCTTGTACTGATTTGCTCCATCGATATTTTTCATCTAGTTTAGCTTATATATATGTGTGTGTGTGAACAAGCAATATATATGAACTTCTTGCTAGGTTTTGTCACCTTTTGATGTGGTTTTAACAACATTTGACATTGCACTGATAGATTAGGATTTTCTTGATTGGTTTCTTCCTTCTTCATTCTTATTGTCTCTGATTGCTGTAGTTTTTTTTATGGATTGTCATCTGCTATGACTTATGAAGAGAATTGGCAATTGTTTTATAATGAGAAGTGGCGGTAATTTGATTGTCATTTTGAAGTCACAATATATGGTTTGTACTGATTTGCTCCCATTGTAGGAGAATTCAAATATGTTGCATGGCTTTTGTTGGATGGTTTTGTGCATAGGTGAATGTTTGCTCAGAACAAGAAAATAACATGTTAGCTTTTGTTTATTTAGTCTGAACTTATGCTCTTTTTTTTATGGGACAAACTTGAAGTATAGATAGAGAGGATTAGCATTTGTAGCTGAAGCACAAACAAGCCTAGAATCCTATCAACTCGTGGCCATATATGCTTGATTATTATTATTTTATTAATGTTTTTGTGATTTTACATTGCTGTAGATAAAATTTCCCACCCTACCAATATGTCATGCTCAATAGTTAGTGAGAGTGAAGTAATGACTAAATTAGTCTTTATTATATGCATAATGTTAGAATTTTTTTGTAAGTGTCATATGTTATATTAACTTTGTTAAACTTGGTTATATGAATAGGGACAAATTCCACTGGGCCTTATGAGAAGTGCTGCACTAAGTTCTACGACTAATGCAACACCATCTCCAAGAGAGCCACCAAATTGACTTTTTTTAAATTGTTAACATTTTATTATGTAATTTTCTGTTAACTAACATTATATATTTAAATCAACAATCATGTATTATGTTTCAAATTCTGGTTTAATATATATACTTTCTTATTAATTTCTTTGGTTATGCTTTTTAATTATAAATCAAGGTTTTATTTAAATTGAAATGGAAATATAAAAAAAAATTAACAGAGGATTCAATGGCGACTTGGGTCATCACTGAATAAATTATTTAAGGATTCAGTGACAACCTGGGTCGTCACTCAATGAATAATATAAGGATTCAGTGACGACTTTAGTCGTCACTGAATCTATCATCAGTGGCGACAAGACTAAGTAGCCACTAAAAAGTTACATAATTTCAGAATTTTTTTACCCAGGTTTCAGTGACGACCCTTTAAAGTTGCCATTGAAAGTAGACATTCAGTGGCGACTAAGTCATCACTAAATCCTACCTTCAGTGACGACTTAATTAATCGTCACTGAAAAGTTGGATTTAGTGACAACTTAGTTGCCACTGAATGTCTACTTTTAGTGGCAACTTTAAAGGGTCGTCACTGAAAGTTTAGATTCAATGACGACTTAGTCGCCACTGAATGTCTACTTTCAGTGGCGACTCTAAAGGGTCATCACTGAAAGCTTGAGTGACGTACTTATTTGCGACCACTTGGTGACGACTAAAAGTTATCACTGAATGTATTTAGTGATGACTTTTTGGCCTTCAATGACGACTAAAGTCGTCACTGATTGCCAGTTTTCTTGTAGTGTACTCCCAAGAGATTGCTTATCCATGAGCTGCAAATTGAATGCAATTTAAAAACACAGATTAAGGAAGTGCAAATGCAAGATCCATTTCTACAGAGCCGGAAGGATTCACCTGAATTTACAAGGTTAGAGGACTAAATCATTTTATATCGAGGAAGGATTTGTGTGTCGCAAGGGGAAAGTGTAAACTCAAAAATCCTGGAGGAAGCCAATCAGAGTAAGTATATTATTCATCCTGGAACTACTAACATTGCCGAATTTGTCACCAAATGTTTGATTTGTCAAAAAGTAAAGATAAAGTATCAAAGATAATTTAGAATGTTGTAATTGCTAGAAATTCCTGAGTGGAAATGGGATAACATCTTTATGGATTTTTTTGTAGGATTATCAAAGATACAAACATGCCATGATGTAATATGGGTAATAATGGACAGGTTCAGAAAATTTGCGCACTATTTACCCATAAAAATTAGTTATTCGCTTGACAAACTGGCTCAACTATATGTGAGGAAAATTTTTCAACTTCAAGGGGTTGCAAAAAAAATTATTTCAGATTGAGATCCTAGATTCACTTCTAGGTTTTGGAGAGCTTTGCAAAAAGCTTTTGGCACCAAGCTATGTTTTAGCGTCACGTATCATCCGCAAACAGACTGTTAAACCGAACGAACCATACAGACCTTGGAAGATATGTGGAAGGTATGTACTCTAGAATAAGGGAAAGAATGGGATAAGTATTTGCCACTAATGGAGTTTACATACAACAATTGCTATTATTCGAACATCAGGATGGCACCCTATGAAGCTCAGCATGGCAGGAAATGCAAATCACCTGTATGTTGGTATGAAGTAGGAGAGAGAAAGTTAGTAGGTCTTAAATTGGTACAATATACTACAGAATAGATACAAATGATTTGAGACAAAATGAAAACTACTCAAAGTGAACAGAAAAGGAGAAAGTCGTTGCAATTTCAGGAAGGGGAGCATGTGTTACTAAAAATCTCTCATACTATTGAAATTGATTGAGCAATGAAGGTTAAGAAACTGAGCCCGTAGTACATAAGCCCTTATCAGATTCTCAAGAAAGTGGGGCTATCAGCTTATCAAATATCTCTGCCTCCAAGTTGTCAAATCTTCATGATGTGTTTCACGTTTCCTAACTTTGCAATTATCCACTAGACCTATGGCACATGATTCAGGAAGAATTAATAACTATGAAGGAAAATTTAACTTACCGACTTGAGCCGATTGAGATTTTAGATAGAGATGTAAAACAATTAAGGAGTAAAACCATTCCATTGGTAAAGATATCTTGGAGAGGTTTAACTAAAGAAGAAGTTACGTGGGAAATAAAGGATGCCATGAAACAAAAATATGGACGACTCATTGAAGACAAGTAATCTCTGAATTTTTGGGGACAAAATTCCTTTTTAGGGGGAGAATTGTAACACCCCTGGATTTTCTTCTCTTTGCATGAAATAACATATTGGGAAGAGTCAAAATGAATTATTTTATTGGTTCTTACATACATACTTATAAGAGATGCAAGAGAGAATTCTTATTTTTAGAGAAAATTTCTAAAGGGAAAAATGGTAATTTCTCACATTTTAAGGTTGGAGTTGAGCAGCAAGAAGTGAAATGAAGACCTATGGAAAGTGTGACTCAAAAGTCAAAGTCCCTTGGCATTTGTCTCAAGAGAGGATTAATGCATTTTGGAAATTCACTCAAGCCAAACATGGCCTTGGTCAAGGAAACTAGTCATAATGAAATGGCATTCTTATAATACTTAGCAGAATGAAGGGAAAATGTTATAGGAGGAGAAGATTCTTGAGCAAGATTGCCCTTTTTCATTATTTTCACCCTTGTCCCTTAGTGAATTCGACACAAGCAAAGGGAGGGGATGAACTTCACAGCGCCAACAAGGGGGAGGAAGAAGAAGGAGAAGAGAGAGAGAGAGAGAGAGAGAGAGAGAGAGAGAGAGAGAGAGAGAGAGAGAGAGAGAGAGAGAGAGAGAAGAAATAAAGCTTAAGAAGGGAAGAACAAGGTAAGTTCTTAGAATTTTTGGCCTTTCTAATCTTGTTTTTACTCTTGATGGAACTTCATAGAGGTACTTTGATGGTGGAAATTTGTAGAATTTTGGGTAGGAAGGAAAAGAAGACAAGAGCTTAAGAAGGGAAAAATCAAAGGGAGTTGGTAGAGAGTAAGTTTAACATCTAACCCATCTTGAATCTTGCAAGAATGGTTGATGTGTATATTTATAAATTTATGAGTATGTATATATTTTTGTCGGAATGCATTGATGACGGTATCATAAATGTGAGAAAGGGAAATAGGGGAAATTATTTATGAGGGATGGGTCTTTGGGTGATTTAGACTCTTTGGATATGATGGAATATGTAACATATGACATAAATAATCATGTACGATCTTATTTATGGCTGAATAAACCTTGTATGGGATGTTTGGAAGTGTGGAAACAAAGAGAATTCTGAATACGGCAAGAACATGACCAAGTCATGTTTTGCAAGGGTTTTTGTATGGGTACCGTCACGCCCCTACTCTAGGAACGCGAATAATACTACTGTTTGATAACTTTATCTTTATTTATTTGCAATCATCGTCATATTATGACATAACAGAATAATATCATACGTTGGCAAATCTCAACATAACTAATTATACATGCTAGGTCTACACTTATCAGTTTTACAGCGAAAACAAAGATCCTGCCTGTGACGTTCAGAGCAACTCTAGAGTAAATTTATATTACAATTAAACACTGAGAGCCCAGAAACAATTTAGGCTCACCACAGAAGTACGACACCTAGTCGATCAAGAAGCCGTAGGATCAAACTCTGGGTCTTTATCTGAAAAACAAATAAACCATGTGTAGTGAGTTTTACAACTCAGTGAGCAGATAATACCTCATATGACTTTTTAGGTCAACATATGGATGTACTCATACAATAAAATTTAAGTCATCAAAAATTACATTTCAGAAGTACATCCACATGTGACCCGCATTTTCAAACATTCTCTATTCAACAATCATAATCAGGTCTTTCAAACTATATGCGGTACTGTATATACAATGCTTATATCAAGTTTAAAATCATATTCAATACTGTAAAATCATTAATCAAAATATATTATGCATCAAAACATTTCTCATAAAATATTCGGAGGATCCCATATCAGAACCACCACATCAGAGTCTAACCCCTTCCGTACTTTGGTGTTATAGGATTTGCCTAAATTCAGCCTCCCGCTGAGGTTTGCCCTACTACTATTCAAGAGGACATGCGAAGGGACTTTGTGTGGGTCTTTTCCCAAGCACACAGCAAGAGAAGGCAAATCACATCTCATATAAATAGTATCTTGTAACATCCCTAATTTCGTTTCTTTTATTAACAAAAGTATATAAATATTTAATTAAGGAAATAAAATTTATTAGACAACATTTTAGATATCTAAGGAAATATAATCCTTAGAAATTCTTCATCTATAAGATGGCACCCTACGAAGCTTTATATGGTAGGAAGTGCCGATCTCCACTATGTTGGTTTGAGGTAGAAGAAAAGAACTTGTTGGGTTCTGATCTAGTTCAACAAACCACTGAAAAAATTAGGATGATACGAGACAAAATACTTACAGCTCAGAGTCGGCAAAAGAGTTACTACGATAAGAGACATAGACCTCTAGAGTTTGAGGAAGGAGACCATGTATTTTTGAAACTTTCCCCGACTACTAGAGTTGGTAAGTCTCTCAAAACAAGAAAGTTAAGTCCACGATTTTTGGGACCCTACCAAATTCTGAAGAAAGTAGGGACATCAGCATATCAAGTTGCTCTCCCACCTAATTTGTCCAACCTGCACAATGTTTTCCACGTATCACAGTTGCGGAAGTATCTTCTAGATTCATCACATATAATACAGGATGAACCAATCCAAATAAAGGAGAATATGACATACCAGCTAGTACCTGCATACATATTGGACACTGACGTGAAGCAACTGAGAAATAAAACCATTCCCCTTGTTAAGGTGTTATGGGAAGGTTTGACTTCGGAAGAAGCAACTTGGGAGTTGGAAGAAGTCACGAGGAAGAAATATCCGCAGTTATTCTTATTAGGTAATTTCTGAAATTTTGAGGATAAAATTTCTTTTAGGGGGAGAGAAATGTAACATCCCTAATTTCGTTTCTTTTATTAACAAAAGTACATAAATATTTAATTAAAGAAAAAAAATTTTATTAGACAATATTTTAGATATCTAAGGAAATATAATCCTTAGAAATTCTTCACCTTATGTATATGCATAGAAAATGTTTCTAACATTAAGAGAATAAATAAAGAGGGAAAACCTAATAGGAAAAACAATTAGAAATAACATACTAAAAAGATGCAAAATTCTTGGATAAGGAAGATAAATTTTTAGAAACAAGTAAAGGTCATAAAATTTCAAGAACATTGGATTAGGGTAATTTTTCCTAATTCAAGAACTAGAGTTACTAAGTTTAAAATCTTTACCCATACATTGGGATTTTACCTATGGACACTTCATATAGGGTTTTTCTACTTCACATAAGTTTCTAGCAAGCCCATTGGATAACCTAAGCAAGAAATAAAACATAGATTTGGACTAGGATATAGTAATTGGATCAATAGCCCAAAAATTATGAAAATGTCACCAAGCCCTCCAAGAAAGGTAGAATTTTATCCAAAGCAAAGAAAATGGGTAGGAATAAGCCTATAATGGGTAGGAATAAGCCCAAATCCAAGAGGAAAAATAAAATAAAATAAATTAGGTGATGATATAATAATGTAATAATAATAAAGATTAAGTTACATGGCATTAAGATAAAAATTTAGCAAGTGGTGTGATTCTACATTCATAATTTTGGCAAGTGGCATGATAATACAAGGCTTTAGGATAAAAACATCTATATCATACACTCATAATTTTAGCAAGTGGTATGATAATACATGACATTAGGACAAAACATTCCTATTCCACACAAATAATATCAACCAAAGAATGGAGATTCAAGGGTTAGAAATTTGCCACCTAAAAAGGAAAACCTATAATATTTGTTTAAGACAAAAGAAAATGGAAATGAATCCCTAAATCAAAGGGACATTGTCTCATATCTTAAGAACATATTATCATAATTTTCAAAATACAAATCTCCTTTTCCTATGCATATCTTAACTAAGGAAGAGGAAGACAAGAACATAAGTTGTTTGTTTTCCAAAAATTCAACCAAGTGTAATCTAATTGTGATAAGGTAGACCCATGATCATGAAAGGTGAATTATTTTGTGGTCTATATAAGAAAGCCCACTCTTACAACATTATAATTTCGTCCAAGTGAGGGAGAGGAAAAATAGAAGCAAGGTAGAGTGAGGAAAGGAGAGGAAAAAAGGAAAAAAGAGGAAGGAAAAGTTTAGGGGACTAAGTGCTCCAAGTAAGTTTAACAATATTTCTTTTTGAAGAAAACTATTGAAACTTATAATATTTATATGAGATTTTGATCTTAGAACTTTGATGATTGGTCATGATGTTGCTATATCATGTTATATATTGATATTGCATGTGATGTATGTTTGAATATTTAGACTGGTATAGAAAGTTCTGCATAGGTATGGCTATGGGTGGCAAAATTTTTAGCTTCTGTGTTTTAATTTATGGGAATTATCTATAGGGAATTAAAATAAATAGTTAACATAAGAATTAAAGATATATGTGTCACGGATTTTTAGCCACTGAAATTATTCAATTTGGAGTCCATGAGGTAGATATGGTCCGATTAGTAAGCAAATGTCAGAAAATGGTTCATCACGGAAGAATATGTTAGGATAGTTTCTGTGTTTTAATTTTTGAGAATTATATATAGAGAATTAAAATAAATGGTTAACATAAGAATTACAGATATATGTGTCACGGATTTTTAGCCACTGAAATTATTCAATTTGGAGTCTATATAAGGTAGATATGCTCCGATTAGTAAGCAAATGTCAAAAAATGGTTCATCAGGGAAGAATATGTTAGGATAGCTTCTGTGTGTTAAGTTCTGGGAATTATATATAGGGAATGAAATTAAATGGTTAACATAAGAATTAAAGATATATGTGCCACGGATTTTTAGCCACTGAAATTATTCAATTTGGAGTCCATATGAGGTAGATATGGTCCGATTAGTAAGCAAATGTCAGAAAAGGGTTCATCAGGGAAGAATATGTTAGGATAGCTTCTGTATTTTAATTTCTGAGAATTATTTGTATGGAATTAAAATAAATGGTTAACATAAGAATTATAGTTATGTGTGTCACGGATTTTTAGCCACTGGAATCATTCAATTTGGAGTCCATATGAGGAGGATATGAGCCGATTAGTAGTCAAAGGTCAGAAAATGGTTCATCAGGAAAGAATATGTTAGGATAGCTTCTGTATTTTAATTTCTGGGAATTATCTTTATGGAATTAAAATAAATGATTAACATAAGAATTATAGCTTTATGTGTAACTGTTTTTTAGCCACTGGAATCGTTTAATTTGAAGTCCATATGAGGAAGATATGAGCTGATTAGTAGTCAAAGGTCAGGAAATGGTTCATCAGGGAAAAATATGTTAGGATAGCTTCTGTATTTTAATTTTTGGGAATTATATGTATGAAATTAAAATAAATGGTTAACATAAGAATTATATATATGTGTGTGACGGAATTTTAGCCACTGCAATCACTCAAGTTGGAGTCTTGATGAGGTAGATATGTTCCGATTAGTAGGTAGAGGTCAGAACCTATCCGAGAAGAAATAACTTATACATTTAGGTAGTAGTATCACCTTGATTTCTTAATATTTCACTACAATGTTCAACATAATAGTTTTAGATAATTGTTTTATCTTGAAATTGACACCAAGATCACCTACATCGGAGTTCAATTGAGGGAGTTATGCTCTGATTAGTGAGAGAAGGTGAGATATAATAAAAACCTGCATCAAGAAAATAAAGAAATAAAATTAATATTTTAAAAAGAAGACGAATCTTATAAATGACTAGTATATGCCATAGCCATTGTCATTGTATGAACTTCTTACCATCTTAAGTGTAAAATTCTGACATGAAAATATTTTATAAAGTGATATTTGAAATGGTTATCTTCATGGTATGATTACCAATGATTTATGGTAATAATTATATTTTGATGAACATACTTGTTGTTGAAAACATATTTTTGGCTATCATTGTGAAAAGAAAAGAAATGAGCGCGGTCACATGGCAATCCGTGTGGTGCACCAGTAGGGGACGCCCTACCAACGGTTATGATTATGATTATGAGAAAAGAAAGAGAAAGTGTGCCATGTCGGACGGAGCGAGAAAAACCCGTACCGGAGAGTAGATGATACTCACCCTGACCGGGGTAGCTTGAAATAAGAATAAGTTGACGGCCATCATATGATATTCTGAAAGTAGTTAATCCTGTCATACATATTATTACTGTATGATTCTTATGTGCATAGATATAATGCATTTATGTGACCAAAGTTATTTTCTGTAGTTTATACAGTTGAACATGATGTGATGAGCTATATTGATGATGATTTATTGTTGAACTTACTGCGATTTAATTCTCGCTATATTTCCATATCATGTTCAAAAAATTAGTTATGCAGATTTTTCTATAACTCTAGCTTTTAGTGCGCGTTGGATCGAATACTTTATGTTGGGCAGATCTCAGAAGTAAATAAAATGTTTGTGGTCGAGTTGGGTTAGATCCTGGTGAAGGTGCAACCACCCGCACCTGTATCTCCGGAATTGGTCAATCAGAATAAATAAGATGTAGATTTTTATGTGTTTGATATGTTGTACGTATATTTTGATTAATGACATGTATGTGAACTCTGTATTGTATAAATTAAATAAATATTATTTTGAGTTGTAAGGAGGTAATAACTTCATGGTATTTTAAAAAAAAATTTGATACTTAAATGGAGTTGTTACATTATTTGTATCAGAGAAGGTCGATCCGAGATGGCCAGTGGGTGGATGGTTATCTGAATCGATCTTATAGTGTCTTGAGAATGTTGTGGTTATGATGTGTAGGGGATCAGTGATTCATATAGGTAAGAAATTACTAGTGTTTCATATCTATATGACGATGTGGTGTTATGACTGCTATTAAATATTTTTGAATTAACTATTGGGCTTGATCACCTCAATAGCAGCATAACTTTGGTTTGCCACATTAGGAAATGGCACCACCAAGGAGGAATCCATCAACCAATGCAGAGGAAACCCTGCACAACCTGGCCACAGCAATCTGAGACCAAGTCAAGACCACCAACCAAATTTTACAATATCTCCAGAATGCTAATAACCAAAATGGTGAGAATGGTGCTAACAACCGGATGGCTGGAAAAGATAATGACATATCCGAGTTCTTGAGGACTAGGCCACCTTGTTTCCAAGGTTGCTATGACCCAACGGTAGCCGAAAGGTGGATAAGGGAATTAGAGATTGTAACAACCTCTTTTTTTTTCCTTTATTATTATACAATATTGAGTTCACATACATGTCATTAATCAAAACAGACGTATAACATATCAAACACATAGATATTTACATCTTGTTTATTTTGGTTGACCAATTCCGGAGATACAGGTGCGGGTGGTTGCACCTTCACCGGGATCTGAGCCAACTCGACCACAAACATCTTATTTGATTCTAAAATCTGCCCAACATAAAGTAACTCGATCCAATGTGCACTAAAAGCCAGAGCCTTAGAAACAAAAGCTGCATAAATAATTTTCTGAACATGATATGGAAATATAGTGAGAATTAAATCCCAGTAAGTTCAACAATAAATTATCATCAGTAAAGCTCATCACGTCATGTTCAGCTATATAAACTACAGAAAAATATCTTTGGTCACATGAATGCATTATATCTATGCACATAGGAATCATACTGTAATGATATGTATGACAGGATTAACTATTTTCAAAATATCATATGATGGCCATCAACTTATTCTCATTTCAAGCTACTCCGGTCAGGGTGAGTATCCTCTACTCTCCGGTACGGGCTTTTCTCGCTCCGTCCGACATGGCCCACTTTCTCTTTCTTTTCTCATTATCATGATCATAACCGTTGGTAGGGCGTCCCCTACTGGTGCACCACACGGATTGCCATGTGACCGTGCTCATTTCTTTTCTTTTCACAATGATAGCCAAAAATAAGCTTTCAAAAACAAGTATGTTCATCAAAATATAACTATTATCATAAATCATTGGTAATCATGCCATGAACATAATCATTTCAAATATCACTTTATAAAATATTTCCATGTCAAAATTTCACATTTAAGATGGTAAGAAGTTCATACAATGACAATGGCTATGGCTATACTAGTCATTTATTAAGATTCATCTTCTTTTTTAAATACTAATTTTATTTCTTTATTTTCTTGATGCAGGTTTTCATCCTATCTAACATTCTCTTACTAATCAGAGCATAACTCCCTCAATTTAACTTTGATATAGGTGATCTTGGTGTCCATTTCAAGATAAAACAATTATCTAAAACTATTATGTTGAACATTGTAGCAAAAAATTAAGAAACGAAGGTGATATTATTCCCTCAAAGTACAGGATAGTTCCTCTCGGATAGGTTCTGACCTTTACTGACTAATTAGACCATATCTCCAAAATTGGAACTCCAAATTGAGTTATTCCAGTTGGTAAAAATCCACGAGCCTTATATCTATAATTGTTATGTTGGCGTGTTATTTTAATTCCCTACAGAATATTCCCAGAAATTCAAAAACTAAAGCATTAATAACATAGTCTTCCCTGAATAAACATTTTCTGACCTCTGCTTACTAATCGGATCATATCTACCTCATATGAACTCCAAATTGCATAATTCCAGTGGGTATATTTCCATGAGACATAGATATATAACTTTCATATTAACCATTTATTTTAATTCCATACAGATAATTCCCAGAAATTAAAATACAGAAGCTGCCCTAACATATTCTTCCCTGATGAACCATTTTCTGACCTTTGACTACTAATCAGCTCATATATTCTTCATATGGACTCCAAATTGAATGATTCTAATGTCTAAACATCCATGACACACATATCTATAATTCTTATGTTAACCATTTATTTTAATTCCATACAAATAATTCCCAGAAATTAAAATACAAAAGCTGTCCTAACATAATCTTCCCTGATGAACCATTTTCTGACCTTGGCTTACTAATCGGACCATATCTACCACATTTGGACTCCAAATTGAATGATTCCAGTGGCTAAAAATCCATGACACACATATATTTAATTCTTATGTTAACCATTTATTTTAATTCCCTACCAATAATTCACAGAAATTAAATTACCGAAACTATCCTAATATATTCTTCCCTGATGATTCATTTTCTGACCTTTGACTACTAATCAGACCATAGCTACCTCATATGAACTCCAAATGGAATGATTATAGTGGGTGAAAATTCGTGACACATATATCTTTAATTCTTATGTTAGCCATTTATTTTAATTCCTTATAGATTGTTCCCAGAAATTAAAATACCGAAGCTTAAAATTCTGTTAACCATAGCCATACCCATGCAGAACTATCTACACCAACCTAAGTATTCAAACATACATCACATGCAAGCTCAATATGTAACATGATATAGAAACATCCATGACCAATCATCAAAGTTCTAAGATCAAAATCTCATATAAATATTATAAGTTTCAAAAGTTTTCTTCAAAAAGAAATATTGTTAAACTTACCTGGAGCACTTAGTCCCCTAGACTTCTTCTTCCTCTTTCTTCCTTTCTTCCTCTCCTTTCCTCACACTACCTTGCTTTTATTTTTACTCTCCCTCACTTGGACGAAATTCTAATGTTGTAAGGGTGGGTTTTCTTATATAGACCACCAAATAATTCACCTTTCATGATCATGGGTCTACCTTATCACAATTAGGATACACTTTGTTGAATTTTTGGAAAACAAACAATTTATATTCTTGTCTTCCTCTTCCTTAGTCAAGATATGCATAGAAAAAGGAGATTTGTATTTTAAAAATTATGATGATATGTTCTCAAGATATGGGGCAAGATCCCTTTTATTTAGGGATTCATTTCCTTTTTCTTTTGTCTTAATCAAGTATGATATATTTGCCTTTTTAAGTGGCAAATTTCTAGCCCTTGAATTTTCCTTACTTAACTAAAATTATTTGTGTAGGATAATGATGTTTTGTCATAATGCTATGTATTATTACCCACTTGCTAAAGTTATGAATGTAGGATATAGATGTTTTTTTCCAAAAGCCTTGTATTATTATGCCACTTGTCAAAATGATGAATGTAGAATCACACCACTTGCTAAATTTTTGTCTTAATGCCATGTCACTTAATCTTGATTACACCAATATTTCATCACTTTAATTTTATTTTTATTTTTATTTTTCCTCTTGGGTTTGCGCTCATTCTTGCCCATTTTTCTTACTTTGGTTAAAATTCTACCTTTCATAATGGGCTTGGTCACATTTTTATGATTTTTGGGCTACCGGTCCAACTTTTATATCCTAGTCCAAGTCTATGTTTTATTTCTTCCTTGGGCTATCCTATTGGCTTGCTAAAAATTCATGTGAAGTAGAAAAACTCTATATGAAGTGTCTATAGGTTAAAGCCTAATTACGGGTGGAGATACTAAACTTAGTAACTTTTGCTCTTAAATTAAGAAAAATTACCATAATCCGATCTTCTTGAAATTTTAAGACATTTACTTACTTCACAAAAATTTATCTTTCTTTACCTAAGAATTTCACCTTTCTTTAACATGTTTATTTCTAATATTTCCTCTTAGATTTTCTTTCTTTAC
This sequence comes from Gleditsia sinensis, assembly GCA_037074535.1. Classification (NCBI taxonomy): domain Eukaryota; kingdom Viridiplantae; phylum Streptophyta; class Magnoliopsida; order Fabales; family Fabaceae; genus Gleditsia; species Gleditsia sinensis. The sequence continues at coordinate 53,408,273 of CM073463.1, read as the reverse complement.
TTATTCCATTAATATTAGAACATTTCTATGCATATATGTAAGGTGAAGAATTTCTAAGGAAAATATCTAAAAAATTACGGGATGTTACATTCTTCCCCCCTTAAGAAATTCGGTCCCCAAATTTCAATCCATCCTACCACATATAGGGAATGAAATTAAGGCATTATTCAGAGTTACCAAGCTGATTACCTAAATAATTTGAGATATCTTTTCTGTATAACATCTTTACTTTTTAATATATCTATTTACTTGAGTGATTTTGCCATATAACTTAACCATAAGGATTTCTTTCACTCATAAGTTCTTCAATTGATATCCTTTAACCCGCATGGATATATCTATGGGTCGATATTAGAAAACACACATATAAAGGAACATATACACCTTCATATTGTGTAACTATCTTTTCTTATTCCAAACTTCTATCAAGTCAATTTTTTTTTTTTTCATATATCAACATCATCCCCTGAATATCATCATCTTAATCTATCATTTATTTTTATCCTCAAATCCTTTAATCAATATGTTAAACATACGTAACAATAAATCCTTCAAACCTTTAATAACGTTTATGTACCATTGACACATGTCTAATAATTCCAACTTACCTCATCACAGTAATTCTATACAAGCTTATTAACACCATTAAACTCATTGTCAAAAATTTTAATTATTTCTTCTATCATATCCAAAAGCACCTCATTCTAGCTTATGCCAATCCCATTTAATTCATCCAATCATTTCAAGAAGATTTTTGTTTTTTTTTCCTAACAATTACTCATACATGAATTCTCAATTCCAACATAATTCACATCCTAGATACTAGACTCAATTTAGCATGATATAATCTTTTAACACAAATATCTTGATAACCTACATTATTTTCGGACATGGTTCTTAGAATATTCTCTATATTTCCAAATTAAGAGTTCAAAGACTAATTTAAATCCTACTTCCTATATTTTATTCCTCGAGAACTTCAACACTACTAATTCTCTTGATTACATTCGTCAAAACACCATAAGACCATTATCCGTCCATTCTTTTCAAACTTTTCATTACTTTAACCTACTAACAACTTAGACACCATAATAACCGAGTTTCAAAGAAAAGAAATTATCTTTCATTGCAATGAGGGAAAATAACCTTGCATTTAATGCCAACCGTTAATGAGTGAAACAGACGAAAAGCATAATAGAGAATTGTGCCAAAAGTGAAAGTCAAAAATTTCAACAAAGCATTGAAAAATATTAAAATCGGTGGCCGTAATTCTTGAAAATCTGTAAACAAAATCTATGATTTCATCAAAAATCAGTGGCTGCAAATTTTGAATATATGTGTCAGAATCTACTTTAAATTTATTGGTATTCGGTGGAAAGATATCACATGGAAAAGAAACATTTCTGAGCTTATAAAAGTCTGTGAAAATCAAAGAATATGTAGTTAACTGGTAGGATGCAGTTGATTGCTTCAAAATAGATGTAATCAATCAACTGTAAAAAAAAAACCAGTCCAAATTAAAATTTCTCAAAATAGTTAGTCGACTTAATAATACTGATAGTCGACTGGCAAAAACATTGAGAATACAAAATAAATCATTTGATTGCATTTTTTTTCAATGACGGCTATCACCTACAACTTTTCTACAAGAATTAAAACATCAATGCTTCATCAAAGACAAGATAAAGACAGATTTCTGGTGATATCTTATCTTATACTCTTTATGTGCTTAATATGGGTCACAGTCATACTACTGTACATATACATGCTTGCCTTCATTTTTGAATTTTTTTTTACCTTTAATTTAGCTGATATCCACCAATCACTCACATAGTTGTTCTAATAATACCCGGCCTATTTGCATAGCTATTATAAATATGCCATTCTCTTAGTTCTATAAATACTTACATTAGTATCTTTGTCTATTCTCAAAGTTAAGGTGATAGAAATTATGGAGGGAACCGCATTCTGTCAGTTCCGAAATATCTGTGTCTTTTGTGGTTCCAGTCCTGGAAAAGATGAGGAGTATGTTAAAGCAGCACAAAATCTGGGTATGGTGATGGCTAGGAGAAAAATTCATTTAGTGTATGGTGGAGGTAACTATGGGTTAATGGGGTGTGTGACTACAACTGCACATGCAGGGGGATGCCAAGTTCTAGGTATTATTCCTACAGCTCTAGCTACATCCAGCAACATAGGGAAGACAATTGGGGAAGAATATAGGGTAGTTTCCATGCATGAACGTATGGCTAGAATGATGAGCAATGCTGACGCCTTCATTGCCTTACCAGGTGGTTTTGGTACTCTAGAGGAGATTTTTCAAATAGTCTCTTGGGCACAACTGAATATGCATCACAAACCGATAGGTTTGTTAAATGTTAATCACTTCTTTGATGGTTTGTTATATTTTCTAGATCTAGTTGTGGAACAGAGGTTTATCTCACACTCAACACGACAAATTCTCATCTCAGCTTCAAATGCTGAGGAGTTGATTGATGCTTTACAAGCCTATGTTCATGTACCTGATCTAACTATTACTCCAATAGAATGGACGGCAGATAACCGCAGGAAGCGTAAATTGGATTTGGATCTTCATCTTTAAATGTAGTAAAACGTAGCTATTATTGTACTACTTTTACTTTCTTAGACTCTACTTGTATACCATATTTACCAACCATACTCTTTTAGAGTTGGTAAAACTATCTTTGAATGTTGCTTATGATCCTCTTCTCTTATCCCTAATTAATGTTACTCATATCCCAAATCTATTTGTGGAAAAATATTGAACACCTTATAACTGGTCAAACAGGTAATCTATACGAGCTAATGGGTTTCTATTTTACATTGTCACCTTATTCAACTGTCTATAATCTATGCATAGTCATAGTGATCCATCTTTCTTTTTCACAGATAGAACTAGAGCACTCCAAATAAAAGTACTAGGGCATTTAAATCCCTTGTCTAACAAGTCTTGTAACTAAATTTTTTTTTTCAATTGATATCATTCTATATAAGGTTATAGATACTAGTTGGGTTCTAAGGAGTAAATCAATATTAAATTCTCAAATTACCGTGGCAAGGTTATGTAGGGTTTCCTCCACATTGTTTACGGAATTCCTCCTTAGTGGTGCCATTTCCTACTGTGGCAAAAATGAAGTTATGCTGCTATTGAGGTGATCAAGCCCAATAGTTAGTTTTAAAAAAAAAAATTTAACAGCAGTCATAACACCACCTCGGCATATAGATAGGAAACACTAGTAATTTCCTACCTATATGAAATCACTGATCCCCTACACATCACTACCACAATATACTCAAGATACTATAAGATCGATTCAGATAACCAACCACCCACTGGCCATCTAGGATCGACCTGCTCTGATACCAATTATGTAACAACCTCTTTTTTTTTTCTTTTATTATTATACAATATTGAGTTCACATACATGTCATTAATCAAAACAGACGTATAACATATCAAACACATAGATATTTACATCTTGTTTATTTTGGTTGACCAATTCCGGAGATATAGGTGCGAGTGGTTGCACCTTCACCGGGATCTGAGCCAACTCGACCACAAACATCTTATTTGATTCTAAAATCTGCCCAACATAAAGTAACTCGATCCAATGTGCACTAAAAGCCAGAGCCTTAGAAACAAAAGCTGCATAAATAATTTTCTGAACATGATATGGAAATATAGTGAGAATTAAATCCCAGTAAGTTCAACAATAAATTATCATTAGTAAAGCTCATCACGTCATGTTCAGCTGTATAAACTACAGAAAAATATCTTTGGTCACATGAATGCATTATATCTATGCACATAGGAATCATACTGTAATGATATGTATGACATGATTAACTATTTTCAAAATATCATATGATGGCCATCAACTTATTCTAATTTCAAGCTACCCCGGTCAGGGTGAGTATCCTCTACTCTCCGGTACGGGCTTTTCTCGCTCCGTCCGACATGGCCCACTTTCTCTTTCTTTTCTCATTATCATGATCATAACCGTTGGTAGGGCGTCCCCTACTGGTGCACCACACGGATTGCCATGTGACCGTGCTCATTTCTTTTCTTTTCACAATGATAGCCAAAAATATGCTTACAAAAACAAGTATGTTCATCAAAATATAACTATTACCATAAATCATTGGTAATCATGCCATGAACATAACCATTTCAAATATCACTTTATAAAATATTTCCATGTCAAAATTTCACACTTAAGATGGTAAGAAGTTCATACAATGGCAATGGCTATGGCTATACTAGTCATTTATTAAGATTCATCTTCTTTTTTAAATACTAATTTTATTTCTTTATTTTCTTGATGCAGGTTTTCATCCTATCTAACATTCTCTTACTAATCAGAGCATAACTCCCTCAATTTAACTCTGATATAGGTGATCTTGGTGTCCATTTCAAGATAAAACAATTATCTAAAACTATTATGTTGAACATTGTAGCAAAAAATTAAGAAACGAAGGTGATATTACTCCCTCAAAGTACAGGATAGTTCCTCTCGGATAGGTTCTGACCTTTACTGACTAATTAGACCATATCTCCAAAATTGGAACTCCAAATTGAGTTATTCCAGTTGGTAAAAATCCACGAGCCTTATATCTATAATTATTATGTTGGCGCGTTATTTTAATTCCCTACAGAATATTCCCAGAAATTCAAAAACTAAAGCATTAATAACATACTCTTCCCTGAATAAACACTTTCTGACCTCTGCTTACTAATTGGATCATATCTACCTCATATGAACTCCAAATTGCATAATTCCAGTGGGTATATTTCCATGAGACATAGATATATAACTTTCATGTTAACCATTTATTTTAATTCCGTACAGATAATTCCCAGAAATTAAAATACAGAAGCTGCCCTAACATATTCTTCCCTGATGAACCATTTTCTGACCTTTGACTACTAATCAGCTCATATATTCCTCATATGGACTCCAAATTGAATGATTCTAGTGTCTAAACATCCATGACACACATATCTATAATTCTTATGTTAACCATTGATTTTAATTCCATACCGATAATTCCCAGAAATTAAAATACAAAAGCTGTCCTAACATAATCTTCCCTGATGAACCATTTTCTGACCGTGGCTTACTAATCGGACCATATCTACCACATTTGGACTCCAAATTGAATGATTCCAGTGGCTAAAAATCCATGACACACATATATTTAATTCTTATGTTAACTATTTATTTTAATTCCCTACCAATAATTCCCGGAAATTAAATTACCGAAACTATCCTAACATATTCTTCTCTGATGATTCATTTTCTGACCTTTGACTACTAATCAGACCATAGCTACCTCATATGAACTCCAAATGGAATGATTACAGTGGGTGAAAATTCGTGACACATATATCTTTAATTCTTATGTTAACCATTTATTTTAATTCCTTATAGATTGTTCCCAGAAATTAAAATACCGAAACTTAAAATTCTGTCAATCATAGTCATACCCATGCAGAACTATCTACACCAACCTAAGTATTCAAACATACATCACATGCAAGCTCAATATGTAACATGATATAGAAACATCCATGACCAATCATCAAAGTTCTAAGATCAAAATCTCATATAAATATTATAAGTTTCAAAAGTTTTCTTCAAAAAGAAATATTGTTAAACTTACCTGGAGCACTTAGTCCCCTAGACTTCTCCTTCCTCTTTCTTCCTTTTTTCCTCTCCTTTCCTCACACTACCTTGCTTTTATTTTTACTCTCCCTCACTTGGACGAAATTCTAATGTTGTAAGGGTGGGTTTTCTTATATAGACCACCAAATAATTCACCTTTCATGATCATGGGTCTACCTTATCACAATTAAGATACACTTTGTTGAATTTTTGGAAAACAAACAACTTATGTTCTTGTCTTCCTCTTCCTTAGTCAAGATATGCATAGAAAAAGGAGATTTGTATTTTGAAAATTATGATGATATGTTCTCAAGATATGGGACAAGATCCCTTTGATTTAGGGATTCATTTCCTTTTTCTTTTGTCTTAATCAAGTATGATAGATTTGCCTTTTTAAGTGGCAAATTTCTAGCCCTTGAATTTTCCTTACTTAACTATAATTATTTGTGTAGGATAATGATGTTTTGTCATAATGCTATGTATTATTACCCACTTGCTAAAGTTATCAATGTAGGATATAGATGTTTTTGTCCAAAAGCCTTGTATTATTATGCCACTTGTCAAAATGATGAATGTAGAATCACACCACTTGCTAAATTTTTATCTTAATGCCATGTCACTTAATCTTGATTACACCAATATTTCATCACTTTAATTTTATTTTTATTTTTATTTTTCCTCTTGGGTTTGGGCTCATTCTTGCCCATTTTTCTTACTTTGGTTAAAATTCTACCTTTCATAATGGGCTTGGTCACATTTTCATGATTTTTGGGCTACCGGTCCAACTTCTATATCCTAGTCCAAGTCTATGTTTTATTTCTTCCTGGGGCTATCCTATTGGCTTGCTAAAAATTCATGTGAAGTAGAAAAACTCTATATGAAGTGTCTATAGGTTAAAGCCTAATTACGGGTGGAGATACTAAACTTAGTAACTTTTGCTCTTAAATTAAGAAAAATTACCATAATCCGATCTTCTTGAAATTTTAAGACATTTACTTACTTCACAAAAATTTATCTTTCTTTACCTAAAAATTTCACCTTTCTTTAACATGTTTATTTCTAATATTTCCTCTTAGGTTTTCTTTCTTTACCTATTCCATTAATATTAGAACATTTCTATGCATATATGTATGGTGAAGAATTTTTAAGAAAAATATCTAAAAAATTACGGGATGTTACAGAGATCATCTTTGAAGTGATGGGCTGTACTGAAGAGCAGCAAATTATTTTTGCTGCATATAAGTTAAAGGATGAAGCAGAATACTGATGGCGTGGAGCTAGAGAACTTTTAGCTCATCAGGGAAGACAGATCACCTGGCAATTGTTCAAGGACATTTTTTTTGAAAAGTACTTTCCAAGTACTGTACGAGCAGAGAAAGAGATCGAATTCCTCCAACTCAGGCAAGGCAGCATGACCGTGGACCAGTATATCGCAAGGTTCGAGGAGCTGTCTAAGTTCTCCTCTTTCTGCGATATAACCCAGATGAAGCATGGAAGGCGGTTAAGTTTGAAGCGGGACTAAACCCGGAGATAAAGAATGCTGTTATAGCTATGGAGATCATAGAGTTTGTACCTCTGATAAATAAATGCAGACTCCTGAAAAAGAGTTTAAGGGTAGTAGAGAACGAGAAGCAAAGGCGAAACCTATGGAAGAGGAAGAAAAATTTTCCCAACCCTGGAAAGAACTTGAGAAGAAGTGGATATGGAGCTGGAAAGAGGCCATTGACTGCGGGTTCTAGACCATTTCAACAAGACCTCACCCCAGTCAAGTGTGCTAAGTGCGGACGCATGCATGGTAACCGGCCATGCTACATGGGACAAGATGTCTGCTTCAATTACAGACAGAAGGGACATTTTGCGAGAAACTGCCCACAGAATGTGGGGAAGCAGCCAGAATAGAGGCCTCAAGTAAAAGGAAGGGTTTTCACCCTGAGCGGCCAAGAGGCTGATCAATCTTCTGAAATGATTTAAGGTACATGCTATATCTATGGATTTACTCTTATGGTGTTATTTGGCTATGGTGCTAGTCATTCATTTATATCAGAAGAATGTATTAGGAAGTTTCAGTTTCCTTTTTCTGAAACTCCCTATGAGCTATTTGTAGTAACCCCTACAGGGGAAAGGGTATTAACTTTCTCTGTATGTAAAGACTATCAAGTCACCATCCAGGAGAAAACTTTTTCTGTAGACCTCGTCTGTTTACCTTTAAGAGGTATTGATGTCATTCTAGGGTGAGATTAGATGTCTAGAAATCGAGTCTTGTTGAATTGTTGTAACAAGACCGTTGAATTTCTACCTCCTACTCCGAAAGAGGAGGTCCAGTTATTGATGCTAAATGCCAATCAAGTTAATAGGGAGTTGAAGAATGGAGTACTTGGATACATTCTCTTTTATTTATCAAACCTAGAAGTTGAATCGAAGCTTGATGAAATCCCAATAGCCAACGAGTTTCCTGAAGTATTTCCATCAGATATTCCAGGCTTACTTCCCAAGAGAGAGATAGAGTTCTCTATTGATCTCCTACCTGGGACAGGGCCTATCTCTATTGCACCATATCGAATGGCCTCGAAGGAACTACAGGAACTCAAGAAGCAGTTGGATGAACTATTAGACAAGTAATTCATTAGACCGAGTGTATCACCTTGAGGTGCTCCTGTATTATTTGTTAAGAAGAAAGACGGGAGCTTGAGACTATGCATAGATTACAGACAACTGAATAAGGTGTCTATCAAAAACAAGTACCCTCTCCCTAGGATAGATGACTTATTAGATCAATTAAAGGGAGCCTCCATCTTTTCAAAAATTGACTTGAGGTCAGGATATTATCAGATTAGGATCAAGGAGGAGGACGTACCAAAAACTGCTTTCAGGACTAGGTATGGGCACTATGAGTTTTTCGTAATGCCCTTCGGGTTGACGAATGCGCCTGCAATTTTCATGGATTACATGAATCGCATTTTTCGACCCTATCTAGATCAATTTGTTGTAGTGTTCATTGATGACATCTTGATATACTCTAAGAGTGAGAAAGAACATGAACAACATCTCCGAATTGTGCTGTAAGTGCTGAAAGAGAAAAAGTTATATGTCAAATTGAAGAAGTGTGAATTTTGGCTGTCAGAAGTGAAGTTTCTCGGACATGTCATCTCTAATAGAGGGGTAGCCGTAGATCCTAGCAAGACGAAAGCAGTGATTCAGTAGGAGAGACCAAAGACGGTTACGGAAGTCAGAAGTTTCCTGGGTTTGACAGGATACTTCAAGAGGTTTATACAAAACTTCTCTCGTATAGCCTTGCCATTGACTAAATTGACCAGGAAGGAAAGTCCTTTCAAATGGACTGATCAATGTGAAGCTGCTTTTTAGGAGTTGAAGACAAAACTGACCACTCCTGCTTTAATTATTTCAGACCCCACAGGACATTTTGAAGTGTATAGTGATGTTTCAAAGAAAGGACTAGGGTGTGTGCTAATGCAAGACAAGAGAGTAGTTGCTTACGCCTCTAGACAACTAAGACCCCATGAAGGAAACTATCCAACCCATGATCTTGAATTGGCGACGGTGGTGTTTGCTTTAAAGATTTGGCGACATTACTTATACGGAGCAACCTTTGAAGTATATTACGATCACAAGAGTCTTAAATATCTCTTTGATCAAAAGGAGTTAAATATGAGGCAACGAAGATGGGTGAAATTTCTCAATGACTACAAGTTTGAGATAAAGTATCATTCAGGAAAGGCGAATGTTGTAGCTGATGCCTTAAGTCGAAAATCTCTACACATGGGCCAGATGATGTTGTATGAGATACAAATGCTAGAGGAGTTTCGGAATTTGAAGCTGGACACTACTTTTTCCTCAAAGAAGCTAACCATTAATGGTTTATGTATAGGGTGTGACCTTAGAGTCCAGTTCAAAGAGGCTCAAGTTCACAACCAATACTTACAGGATCATAAAGATCAAGGAAATTTTTCTGTCATGGAAGATGGAGCAATCATGTATCAAGGAAGGATTTGTGTCCCTCAAGAACGAGAGTTGAGGACTAAAATCTTACAGGAAGCACATCAGAGTAAATATACTGTCCATCCTGGATGCACTAAAATGTACCAGGACTTAAAGATGATGTATTGGTGGCCAGGGATGAAAAAGGATATTGCGGAGTTCGTGGCAAAATGTCTCATTTGTCAAAAGGTGAAGGTGGAGCATCAAAAGCCAGCGGGATTTCTACAACCTCTTGAGATCCCTAAATGGAAATGGGATAGTATCTCGATGGACTTTGTTGTGGGTTTACCTAAGACTTCAGTGGGACATGACTCTATTTGGGTAATAGTTGACAGATTAACCAAATCTGCTCACTTTTTGCCCATAAAAATTAACTTTTCACCGGATAAATTGGCCCAACTGTACATCCAGGAAATAGTTAGACTGCATGGGATTCCCTTAACTGTTGTTTCTGATAGTGATCCGAGGTTCACGTTAAGGTTTTGGAAAGTGTTGCAGGAAGCTTTTGGTACTCAGTTGCGGTTCAATATTGCCTACCATCCTCAGACTGACGGGCAGACAGAACGGACCATTTAAACTCTAGAAGACATGTTAAGGGCTTGTGTGATAGAGTAAAGTAAAGGATGGGATAAGTACCTACCTTTAGTAGAGGTTGCTTGTAATAATAGTTATCACTCCAGTATTAAGATGGCCCCCTACGAAGCTTTATATGGTAGGAAGTGCCGATCTCCACTATGTTGGTTTGAGGTAGGAGAAAAGAACTTGTTGGGTCCTGATCTAGTTCAACAAACCACTGAAAAAATTAGGATGATACGAGACAAAATACTTACAGCTCAGAGTCGGCAAAAGAGTTACTACGATAAGAGACATAGACCTTTAGAGTTTGAGGAAGGAGACCATGTATTTCTGAAACTTTCCCCGACTACTAGAGTTGGTAAGTCTCTCAAAACAAGAAAGTTAAGTCCACAATTTTTGGGACCCTACCAAATTCTGAAGAAAGTAGGGACATCAGCATATCAAGTTGCTCTCCCACCTAATTTGTCCAACCTGCACAATGTTTTCCACGTATCACAGTTGCGGAAGTATCTTCTAGCTTCATCACATATAATACAGGATGAACCAATCCAAATAAAGGAGAACATGACATACCAGCTAGTACCTGCATACATATTGGACACTGACGTGAAGCAACTGAGAAATAAAACCATTCCCCTTGTTAAGGTGTTATGGGAAGGTTTGACTTCGGAAGAAGCAACTTGGGAGTTGGAAGAAGTCACGAGGAAGAAATATCCGCAATTGTTCTTATTAGGTAATTTCTAAAATTTTGAGGATAAAATTTCTTTTAGGGGGAGAGAAATGTAACATCCATAATTTCGTTTCTTTTATTAACAAAAGTACATAAATATTTAATTAAGGAAAAAAAATTTATTAGACAATATTTTAGATATTTAAAGAAATATAATCCTTAGAAATTCTTCACCTTATGTATATGCATAGAAAATGTTTCTAACATTAAGAGAACAAATAAAGAGGAAAAACCTAATAGGAAAAACAATTAGAAATAACATACTAAAGAGATGCAAAATTCTTGGATAAAGAAGATAAATTTTTAGAAACAAGTAAAGGTCATAAAATTTCAAGAACATTGGATTAGGGTAATTTTTCCTAAATCAAGAATTAGAGTTACTAAGTTTAAAATCTTTACCCATACATTGGGTTTTTACCTATGGACACTTCATATAGAGTTTTTCCACTTCACATAAGTTTCTAGCAAGCCCATTGGATAACCTAAGTAAGAAATAAAACATAGGCTTAGACTAGGATATAGTAATTAGATCAATAGCCCAAAAATTATGAAAATGTGACCAAGCCCTCAAAGAAAGGAAGAATTTTATCCAAAGCAAAGAAAATGGGTGGGAATAAGCCCATAATGGGTAGGAATAAGCCCAAATCCAAGAGAAAAAATAAAATAAAATAAATTAGGTGATGATATAATAATGTAATAATAATAAAGATTAGGTTACATGGCATTAAGACAAAAATTTAGCAAGTGGTGTAATTCTACATTCATAATTTTGGCAAGTGGCATGATAATACAAGGCTTTAGGACAAAAACATCTATATCCTACACTCATAATTTTAGCAAGTGGTATGATAATACATGGCATTAGGACAAAACATTCCTATTCCACACAAATAATATCAACCAAATAATGGAGATTCAAGGGCTAAAAATTTGCCACCTAAAAAGGCAAACCTATCATACTTGTTTAAGACAAAAAATGGAAATGAATCCCTAAATCAAAGGGACCTTGTCCCATATCTTAAGAACTTATTAACATAATTTTCAAAATACAAATCTCCTTTTCCTATGCATATCTTGACTACGGAAGAGGAAGACAAGAACATAAGTTGTTTGTTTTCCAAAAATTCAACCAAGTGTAATTTAATTATGATAAGGTAGACCCATGATTATGAAAGGTAAATTATTTGGTGGTCTTTATAAGAAAACCCACCCTTACAACATTAGAATTTCTTCCAAGTGAGGGAGAGGAAAAATAGAAGCAAGGTAGAGTGAGGAAAGGAGAGGAAGAAAGGAAGAAAGAGGAAGGAGAAGTCTGGGGGACTAAGTGCTCCAGGTAAGTTTAACAATATTTCTTTTTGAAGAAAATTTTTGAAACTTATAATATTTATATGAGATTTTGATCTTAGAACTTTGATGATTGGTCATGATGTTGCGATATCATGTTACATATTGATCTTGCATGTGATGTATGTTTGAATACTTAGACTGGTATAGAAAGTTCTGCATAGGTATGGCTATGGGTGGCAAAATTTTTGGCTTCTGTGTTTTAATTTTTGGGAATTATCTATAGGGAATTAAAATAAATGGTTAACATAAGAATTAAAGATATATGTGTCACAGATTTTTAGCCACTGGAATTATTCAATTTGGAGTCCATATGTTGTAGATATAGTCCGATTAGTAAGCAAATGTCAGAAAATGATTCATCACGGAAGAATATGTTAGGATAGTTTTTGTGTTTTAATTTATGAGAATTATATATTGGGAATTAAAATAAATGGTTAACATAACAATTAAAGATATATGTGTCCCGGATTTTTAGCCACTGGAATTATTCAATTTGGAGTCCATATGAAGTAGATATGCTACGATTAGTATGCAAAATTCAGAAAATGGTTTATCAGGGAAGAATATGTTAGAATAGCTTCTGTGTTTTAATTTTTGGGAATTATATATAGGGAATTAAAATAAATGGTTAACATAAGAATTAAAGATATATGTGTCACGAATTTTTAACCACTGGAAATATTCAATTTGGAGTCCATATGAGGTAGATATGGTCTGATTAGTAAGCAAATGTCAGAAAATGGTTCATCAGGGAAGAATTTGTTAGGATAGCTTCTGAGTTTTACTTTCTGGGAATTATCTCTAGGGAATTAAAATATATGGTTAATATAAGAATTAAAGATATATGTGTCACAGATTTTAAGCCACTGAAATTATTCAATTTGGAGTCCATATGAGATATATATGGTTCGATTAGTAAGCAAAGGTCAGAAAATGGTTCATCTGGGAAGAATATGTTAGGATATGTTCTGTATTTTAATTTCTGAGAATTATCTATATGGAATTAAAATAAATGGTTAACATAAGAATTATAGCTATGTGTGTCACGGATTTGTAGCCATTGGAACCATTCAATTTGGAATCCATATGAGGAAGATATGAGCCGATTAGTAGTCAAAGGTCAGAAAATGGTTCATCAGGAAAGAATATGTTATGATAGTTTCTGTATTTTAATTTCTAGGAATTATCTTTATGGAATTAAAATAAATGGTTAACATAAGAATTATAGCTATGTGTGTCATGGATTTTGAGCCACTGGAATCATTCAATATGGAGTCCATATGAGGAAGATATGAGCTGATTAGTAGTCAAATGTCAGAAAATGGTTTATTTGGGAAGAAAATGTTAGGATAACTTCTGTATTTAATTTTTGGGAATTATATGTATGGAATTAAAATAAATGGTTAACATTAGAGTTATATATATGTGTATCACTGAATTTTAGCCACTGGAATCACTCACGTTGGAGTCCATATGAGGTAGATATATTCCGATTTATAGGTAGAGGTCGGAACCTATCTGAGAAGAAATAACCTATACATTTAGGTAGTAGTATCACCTTGATTTCTTAATATTTCACTACATTGTTCAACATAAGAGTTTTAGATAATTGTTTTATCTTGAAATTGACACTAAGATCACTTACATCGGAGTTCAATTGAGGGAGTTATGCTCTGATTAATAAGAGAATGTTAGATATGATGAAAACCTGCATCAAGAAAATAAAGAAATAAAAGTAATATTTTAAAAAGAAGACAAATTTTATAAATGACTAGTATATGCCATAGCCATTGCCATTGTATGAAATTCTTACCATCTTAAGTGTAAAATTCTGACATGGAAATATTTTATAAAGTGATATTTGAAATGGTTATGTTCGTGGCATGATTACCAATGATTTATGGTAATAATTATATTTTGATGAACATATTTTTTATTGAAAGCATATTTTTGGCTATCATTGGGAAAAGATAAGAAATGAGCACAGTCACATGGCAATCCGTGTGGTGCACCAGTAGGGGACGCCTTACCAACGGTTATGATTATGATTATGAGAAAAGAAAGAGAAAGTGGGCCATGTCGGACGTAGCGAGAAAATCCCGTACCAGAGAGTAGAAAATACTCACCCTGACTGGGGTAGCTTGATATGAGAATAAATTGATAGTCATCATATGATATTCTGAAAATAGTTAACTCTGTCATACATGTTATTATTGTACGATTCTCAAGTGCCTAGATATAGTGCATTCATGTGACCAAAGTTATTTTCTGTAGTTTATACAGCTGAACATGACGTGATGTGCTATATTGATGATGATTTATTGTTGAACTTACTAGGATTTAATTCTTACTATATTTCCATATCATGTTCAGAAAATTAGTTATGCAGATGTTTCTATAGCTCTGGCTTTTAGTGCACATTGGATCGAGTACTTTATGTTGGGCAGATCCCAGAAGCAAATAAAATGTTTGTGGTCGAGTTGGCTTAGATCCCGGTGAAGGTGCAACCACCCGCACCTGTATCTCCGGAATTGGTCAACCAGAATAAATAAGATGTAGATTTTTATGTGTTTGATATGTTGTACGTATGTTTTGATTAATGACATGTATGTGAACTCTATATTGTATAAATTAAATAAATGTTATATTGAGTTAAGTTGTAATGAAGTAGAACTCAGAGAAGGGTATACTTATAATAGCTATACGAATAGGCCGAACATAATTGGAGCAGCTATGTGAGTTATGGTTGGATATCAGCTAAATTAAATGTGAAAATTTCAAAAATGACGACAAGCGTGTATATTTATAGTAGATGTGATTATGGTTCATATTAAGCACATAAAGAGAATAAGGTTAAAATATCACCAGAAATTTGTCTTTTCTTTGTTGTCCTTGATGAAGCATTAATGTCTTGATTCTTGTAGGAAAGTTGTAAGTGATAGGCGTGATTGTAAAAAGAGAAGAAGAACAAAAATGCAAGCTAGTTAATTGTTGGAGAGAGAAAATCAAATGGTTTATTTTGTTTTTCCAATGTTCTTGCCAGTTGACTATCGGTATTATTAAGTCGACTAGCTATTTTGAGAATTTTTAATTTGAACTGGTTTATTTTACAGTTGATTGATTATTTCTATTTTGAAGCAATCAACTGCATCCTACCAGTTAACTATGTATTTTTTGTTTTTCACAGACTTTTATAAGCTCAGAAATGTTTCTTTTCCACCGAATATCAACAACTTTAAAGTAGATTTTGGCACATATATTTAAAACTTGCGGCCACCGGTTTTTGCCGAAATAATAGCTAAATTTTGTTTATAAATTTTCAAGAATTACGGTCACTGATTTTAATTTTCTTTCAATGCTTTGTCCAAATTTTTTACTTTCTATTTTGGCACCGTTCTCTGTTATGCTTTTCTTCTGTTCTACTGCATTCACCCTTATTAGTGTTTGGAATTAAATGTAAAATTCTTTTACCTCATTACAAGAAAAGTTAATTTAATTTTTTTGAAACTCAACTATTACGGTGTCCAAATAGTTAGTAGGTTAACATATGGAGATTTTGAAAGAATTTATCTAACAAAGAACGTATTTAAAAAAAATCTTTATATCAAGTATGTATAACTGTGTAAGTTGGCTGATTATGTGTACATTAAAAAGAATAATGAGTTTATAGTATATACTGATTGAGTATTAAGGTATGAAGAACATCTAAGTTTACTTAATGTGGTTGAGAAAGGAAAGGAGAATAATTTGAGAACAATGCTCGAAAATAATGTAAAGCAATCAAAATATTTGTGTTAAGGGTTATACCATGCTAACTTGAGTCTAGTATCTAGGATGTGAATAATTTTTGAGAAAGGAGATTTCAGAAGAAGCCATAAATTGTGAATATGGATAACTCAAGGCAATAAAAATATATTAAGATATGAAAGAATTATACTGGTATAATGGTAAAAAGAAGATACAAGTGATTTTTCTTTTGTTGTTCGGTGTGTCAGCAAGTAAAAATTGAATATTTTATTTTAAGAGAGCTAATCATGAAGTTTAGGATCTTAGCTAGATTATAGTATAGCTAATAGTAAATTTGAATGATGTGTTTATATATGAGAAGTTATGCTTTAAGTATCTTTATATAATTTTAGTGAAATTTTGGAGAAAATCATTTATCCTTAGTTGAACTTGTCCATATAAGTAATTATCAGGCCAACATACAAATGGCATCATTTGATGTTTTATATAAAATATTGTAAGTCTCCTAATAAGTGGATGAGTTGAATAAGGTTAAACTTTTGGAATCTAATTTGGAATATCATGCAATAGATAGAATATGACTAACCTAAGTTAAAGATGCTAGTTTGGAGAGCATGTTTTAAGCATATGTTTTTTAGTTTGGTGGGAGATTCCTTACTAGAATTTGCCTATAATAAAGTGTTATTGGATGATTTAAAGCCTTATGTGAGAGGTGTTACAAATTTTCTGTTAAATGACTCAGTGGAGTCATACTTATGATAAGATGTCATTGATAAAGTGAAATTGATTAGAAAAATATATACAAGAAACTCAATATAGGCCAAAAGTCTATAAGGACCATGAATGTTAAACACTAGAAATTATCAGTTGGTGATCAAATTTTCTTAAAAGACTCACCCATGAAAGAGATCAAGAGATTTGAAAAGAAAGAAAAAGTTAAGATTTAGTATATAGGCTCTTTTGAAATCTTGGACAAAGTATACAAAGTGTATATCGCTTAGCTTTGTCATCAGGATTAGGTAATGTTGGTACAATTTTTCTTATATCAATGCTAAGAAAGTACCTATCTAATTTTTCTCATGCTGTCTAATTCCAAGAAAATTAGTTGGACAAGAATTTGGTTTAATTATGAGTAAAAAATTAGTGTTTACTATTGATCGACAAGTGAAGAGATTTCCTAGAGAGTAAAGATGATATATAGAAAAGATATCCCCAATTATTTGAGTAATAAGGTTGGTAACTCCGAATTATGCCTTGACTTCATTCCCTACATGTGGTATGATGGGTTGAAATTTGATGACCGAATTTCTTAACGGGGAAAGAATGTAACATCCCGTAATTTTTAAATAATTATATTGACCTCTAATAAATTTTTGTTTTATTTTTAGAAATATTCTTTCTTTTATTATGTATAAAGATATTTATTTTGTGATTTGTTTTATTAGAATTTTTATCAAGAAAAATCATGATTTAAGAGTTCAACTAAAGTTTTGCAAGAATATAATTTGTTAGAAATTTTTGGGATGTTTTAGGATGAAAAACGGTATTTATATGAATATATATAAAATAAAATAAAAATAATATTAAATATTTAATTAATAAATAATAATAAATAAAAAGAAAAGAGGAAACGGGGAGGGGGAGACGAACTGAGAGGCGTCTGCAAAACTTAATGAATAGTGTGAATAGTATTTCCATATTTTTTTTCTCTAGATCTGGAATGCCTATTGGATTCCGATCTCAAAACTGAGGGTACCACTAGATTCAGGACGGAGAATACTACAATTTTAACCGAACAATTTTTCAAATCAGTCATAAAATCGCCATAGATCAGAAGTAGAAAATCATAGAAAAAGGTAAGTTCTGAAACTTCTGCTTAGAGACCTCAAATTGAAAATCTCATACCGTAGATGGATTCAGGAGTTAGATAAACCTTAAAATATGAAGTTTTTTAGCCATCTGACAACTTTTTGTTCATTGTGAATAGTGATTTCTAGCAGTAAATAGTGATTTTGACTGACATGAACAATATTTGCAGGCCATGAATAGTGACCAAACTCACAGAGTCATTTTCAAGGTTTCTAGACCCTCAAGACACATTTTTGAGGTCTATTTAGTTAAATGTGGATTGGAAAATAGTATTTTAGAGCTGTCCAATCTTGATCCCTTACACTACGAGTAGATAATATTTGCTATGACATGTTTTTATTGTCCTTATGAATATTTGAAATTGATAAGTTTACATTCATTTAAAGTTTCCCCCATATGGGACAAACATAAATATTTTTGTACACTCTATTATCTTTTGATTGGCATGAATTGCAAATGGAAATGTGCTTTGAACATGTTATGATATTGGACTTATATTGTGAATTGAGAAACTGTATTGGAACCTTTATTTTATAGCTAACTTTCCTTAAAGCATTCTTTATGTTTACGAGCAAGAATGTAAGAATTCTACTGTTTGCCTGACTTTTATGCTATGATGAATGATGATGGTTTACAGTTATGTTATGTATGCATTCTCGAGAATTAAGGGTGCACAAAGTGTGCCAAGTAAGCCCCACTTACCCCACGGTTGGCCAATAATAGGAGATGCATAACCCTTTGCAGGTATGGGATTGCATTGGGTAAGTAGACCAAAATGTTAAGGGTCCATAATGTGACCAAGATGATAATGTATGCATAAGTTGTCAGTGCCTGAGTTAAGTGGAAATGATTGAATTGTTTTAAGGATTGAGCTGTATATTATTTTTACGAGATTTTAGCTAAATTGAGGTTGCCATATTATCTCTTTGTTTTCAAATAATCACATTCCATTTTTATTAGATGTCCCTTATTTCTTGATATTTATCATAGAAAATGTTACATGTTTTTAGAGAAGAAAAAGGGATTATCTATACATTGGCTTATATGATTATGAGAAAAAAATCATGTCTTAACTTGTCCCATTATGTTATAGCACATGTTATCTACCCAATCAATTGGTGATCTACTCACTGAGTTGTTAAACTCACTACACGATATTTTTACATTTTTTAGATAAAGATAGAGTCTGATACTTCAGATAGGTGATCAGCTAGACAACATATTCTCTAGGTGACCTTACTTTGTGTCTAGGGCTCATAGATTTTGGTTATATTGTACTTATAATCTAGGGTATACTCTGAACGCTACAGGTAGGATCCCTACTTCTGCTATACTTTGATGTTATAGATTTAGTCTATTTATTGTGTATACATGAGAGAACCTATCTGTATCAGTTTTCATAATAAAGGATTGTATTATACATGTTATGGAAAAAAAATCTACTAGTAAATTATGTGTTTCACGTGTCCTAAAATTGGGGTCGCGACAGATCCCACAGAGACTGGTATTACCCTTTGTAATTCTAATAAGAGGGTTTGATTAATGAAAGTAAAAGAGAATGAAAGTAATTAAAAAGAGAGTGATTAATAATAAAGGGATTGATTTTGATTGATATCCACCATCAAGGAATCACATTAATCATTGATAATATAATCAATCTTTAATTAAATATCTATCATTGAGATTCTATCTCGATTCCTCCTTAAATTTAGTAATTGATGACAATCACTTTAATTAACCCTAATTAATAAGTGATCTTTTAGCACATCGATAAAGTATAACTTATTAATCGTATAAAGAATTAAAGAAATTGATAGAGTTAAACAAATATAGACACATCGGCTATATCTAATTTTGTTAATTATTCATCATAGGTTTAATCATTTATAATCCAAAATTATTAATCCAATTTTCCTCTTGAATCATAATAATGAAAAATTTGTTCAAAAATATAATTCAGCAGTAGATTAAGATAAATAATATACTAGAAGCCTTATAGTAATTATATGAATAATCATTGAAATGAAGAGCAAATGAATAATCAATACTCAATTAAGATCGAACTAATAAAATCAAATCTAAATCTTACAATGCATGAATATTCCTTGAGGTTTCAATTTTTCTCCACCAGAAAGTAAATTAGCCACACAGGGCCATAAGAAAATCTAGACAAGAATTGAAGAAGATGATTGAGAATTTGATACTTTGATCCTTAGACAATTGGATCCCTCTTTCATGCTTGTTTTCCCTCTTATTTATACGTTAAAAGAGTCCAAAATGAAATATTATTTCTTCTAGGTTGGTTCTCAAGATTTTAGGCTTTAATTAGACTCAAAAAGGACTTAAAATCGCATTTTTTTTTCTGTAACGGAAGGGGAGCGTAGTGGCGTCCCTTTGTTGAAAATCCAAAGGGTTGCGGCACTGCCACTGGGGACGACAATGTCGTGGTGCTAATATTTCTTCGGAGTCAAGAAAAGCGTTCAACATAAAAGTTGTATCCCTATCTCTTGGCTTTCTATAATTGCTAGAATAACCTTAATCAGAGCTAATATGAGGGATATATACCCAAATTTGTGACCAAAGGTCAGGATTCATCTTACTGCACTGCAATTCTAACTGTAATGCTTTGAAATGTCCTAAATTTGACAAAATGCTTAACATAAAAGTTGTATATTATTATCTTATATTTTTCTAGCCACTTGAATCACTTTGATTGGAGTAAATATGTGAGAGATATGATCTAATTAGTGTCAAAAGGTCTGGAATCATTACAATTCAGCATTTTTCCATGAATTTCTTATCTTTTTCTCCTCATTTCTTCTTCCTTTGTTCCTACAACACAAAACACAAAACTAAGCTCATTTCTAATCATATTTTACTTAAATCAAACAAAAGTAAGCTTAAAGGTATTAAAATCATACTTGATTATAAACACATCATTGACATGTCGCTCATTTTTCTCTCAATGTTTTGTCGAGCCTTTTCATGGATATGCCTAATGAAGTCGGCTTTCTTCTTTGCATCTAAGTTAACATGCTCAACCATAAGTAAAGGAGTGAAATCCAATGGATTTAATGGATTCAACCGATACACAATTTCAAAAGGTGACAACTTAGTTGCAGAATGTATGCTCCTATTATATGCAAACTCAACATATAGCAAACATTCCTTCCATGATTTCATATTCTTTTATATTATGGCACGTGTCACACCCTATTGACTAGCATCGTATTTTATACATCCACATCATAAAATATTCCACTTAAGAGAATTTATTATTATACATTTTTTTATTTATAAATTTCTAGCAATGTCTACCTAACCCATAAATTAACCTATTCACTTATATTGTTTGTTATCTTTTTTGGATAAGCATAAAAGTGCTTCAGGCTGTTCCAAGCATTTTCAATTTTTATTTCCTTATAAGCAACTAACTAGGAATGATATGCATTACTTACAACAAAAAGGCTCTCATTCCATAAAAGAAAATGGTACAGTCCATAACTTATTTTACATCACATTACGAGTTGTCTAAAAAGGACTTGGCACTCTACTAAGCCATCCCACAAATATTACACAACAAGAAAGAAATACAATCCATATCCATATTTAGATGAGTCAACCTTGAGACCCTTGTTGCTCACTTCTTGATGAAGTATCTGGAATGTGATTATGTAGATATAAAAAGATGAGATGACAATCTCAATAACTAGCAAATTTTCAGAAAAATAGTATACATTCCATTCCTTAAAACATCTTAATTTATTTAACTAAAACATAAGCAGTGACTATACATACATACATCATCTTGGTCACACTAGGGACCCATAACATTTTGGTCTACTTACCCAATGCAGTCCCATACCTGCAAAAGGGTTATGCATCTCCTATATTAGCCAATACGTGGGGGAAATGGGGCTTACTTGGCACACTTTGTGCACCCCTTTAATTCCTGAGAATGCTTACATAATATATCTTTAGTCCATCATTCATTATAGCATAAAATTCAGGCAACAATGAAATTGATAAATTCAAGTTCATAAACATAAAGAGTGTTTTAAGGAAAAACTAACTACCTCAATTCCTGCACAATCACTTCCTTTCCAAGGCTGCCAATATTACTACCAGCAACTCAAATTAAAACATATAAGAGCTTTTGGTTAATGCATGCATATTAGCATCTAAAATCATAAGTCTAGTTTAAGAGCTTCTGCTCCCAAAAACAAAACTGTGATTCTATTGAGATTTAGGGTTAATATTAAATATGAAAAAAGTCCTATAAAAATTCTAAAGTTTTCCATGGAGGTTTCTCTACATGTCTATTTTATTTCGTGGTTCTCTCAGCCCTTAACTCTTCCATTCACCCTAAGAACTACCTCCATAATCCATAACAATGCATATTGGTTTCAGTTCCATTTCTATTCTGTTTTCCATTCATTTGGATGGGTAACACTTCTTCCAAATTCATGATATTTGATATGGATCATCCTAGATATGTTATATAATCACCAAAAAAAATTCAAGTAAAAAATGATTCATTTGACCCCTCAAATAATACACTTTTTATGGTTGTCCCCAGTTCTGGTCTATTCTGACTCACTTCTTGTCCCACCAAATTTTTATATTTTATAATATGCATTAACCTACCCAGAATTCTCTAACAATTAGTGAGGTCCTTAATTAGGATCCCTATAACATGTCATAAAAGTTTCATACGAAAATTCAACATCTAACCCCTTCAATATTTAGTATTTCCATCAATAGCCTAAGATGTCTAGCAAATTGTTCTCAACAATATTTTGATTGTAAATGGCCTATTTGTAGGTTCTCAAAGATACAAAAATTTCCAAAATTGGTTATCAATATTTCAAGACTTTTCTCACAAAATACTAGAAAATTTAAAGGCCATTTACCCAATCAAACAGTCCAAGAACACAGGGCCTAAAAATTTTAGGTGCAGCATGTGTGGTGCTTCAGCATGTTTGTTACTTCAATGGCAAAGATTGTTCCCTACCACTAGATTTCCATGCTTTCAACTTTAACATCTTGCATCTCATGCTCAAGAATCACCCATGCAGAAATCAAAATAAGCTTTCCTCACTACAAATCAACTTTCCTTCAGAGGGGAAAATCACCTTGTGCAGAAATGCTCCTATGGTTCTCAAATTTAAGCTTGCTTCTTCTCTTGGTTTTCCTTGCAACTTAGCTATGTTTTTTTTTGGTTTCTCTTCCCCCTTTGGCTCTAAGATTTTTGGCTGCCTTCTCTCCCTCTTGGGTGCTGATTGCATGAGGAATAAGGTTTGAATTGGCTCCCCAAAATAATACCTAAATAGCATGATTATTGGCTGCTAGTTTCCACCACTCAAGAGGAAAAGGAGACTATTTTTTGCAGGGATTTCCTTGTGTTTTTGCAGGGAATCCCTTGTGGTTTTTGTAGGGAGGGTGTGATAATGCAAAGGTATGAAGTAGGACAGCAGCCTTTGCATTATTTTTCTGATTGTGGGCAGAAAAATGGCTAAAGTGGGTGGCTATTTCTTGGCTGGAATGTTGTTGAAATAATTATGGCTATGTGGCAGGATTTCCTTGCTGAAAGGTGTCATTTTTCTTGGATGAATTTTTTGTGGCTATGTGCATGCTTTGGTAGGTGCAATGTGGCTGAAATTTTGTGGCCAATGTGGCAGGCTATGTGGCTGCAACTTTGTGGGCAATGTGGCATGCTTTGGTAAGTGCAAGGTGGCTGCAATTTTGTGGGCAATGTTGCATGCTATGTGGCTGCAACTTTGTAGGCAATGTGGCATGCTTTGGTAGGTGCAAGGTGGCTGTAAGGTGGCTACAATTTTGTGGGCAATGTGGCATGTTATGTGGTTGCAACTTGTTGGGCAATGTGGCATACTTTGGTAGGTACAAGGTGGCTGCAAGGTGGCTGCAATTTTGTGGGCAATGTGGCATGCTTTGGTAGGTGCAAGGTGGCTGCAGGGTGGCTGCAATTTTGTGGGCAATGTGGCATGCTATGTGGCTACAACTTTGTGGGCAATGTGGCATGCTTTGGTAAGTGCAAGGTGGCTGCAAGGTGGCTACAATTTTGTGGCCAATGTGGCATGCTATGTGACTGCAACTTTGTGGGCAATGTGGCATACTTTGGTAAGTGTAAGGTGGCTACAATTCTATAGGCAATGTGGCATACTATGTGGCTGAAATTTTGTGGTGCTACTTGGTAGCTCCTTAGTTGTTTTATATTGTCTTAATTTACTACTAATCCTAGATTAGTAATGTCTTAAAAATGTATTTGTATCTTCTCTCCATTCATTATGCTCCTAAAAATTTTATTTATATGATTCATGATTAACTATATATCACCTATTTTATAAATTCCTTATTGTTACATAACTAAGCATTTAAATTCTTTGTCATATGTATTTTCTACTTATTCTTAGATTTATCTAACTTTATTAGAGACTTAGGATGTTATAGCACACAACAAAATAGATAAAGTCTTATTAACTACTTCAGTTTGACCATCGTTTTGTGAGTGATAAATAGTAAAAATAAAAGTTTAGTCCCTAAATTACCCCACAAAGTCTTCAACAAATAGCTTAAGAATTTTGCATCTCTATCAAACACAATAATTTTAGGCATGTCAAGCAATCTCACAATTTCTTTGAAAAACAAATCAGCAATATATAATGCATCATCGATTTTATGACATGGTATGAAATGTGCCATTTTAGAAACCTATCAACAACTACATATATAGAATCCCTACCATTTTTGACCAAGGTAAACCTAACACAAAATTCATAGATATGTTAGTCCAAGGTTTGCTAGGTATAGGTAAAAAAGTATATAAACCATGAGACTTAGTTGTAGATTATCTTGTCTACAAGTGATACACTTTTCACATCATATTCGTTCTACATCATGTTTCATATGAGGCCAAGAAAATGTTTATGCAAAACACCTAGAGTTTTAGATATGCCAAAATGCCCTATCAAACCACCTCTATAAGCTTCTCTAACAAGTATTTCATGTAATGAACATTTAGGCACACATAATTTATTTTCTCTAAATAGAAATCCATCATGCCTAAAGAACTTACTAAACTCCACTTTCTCACATGCATCGAATGTAACGCCTGGGTTTTTTTTAATATATATACATATATATACATTCATGTGCAAGAGACCAGTGTTATATCATGAGTTATGCATCTTATATATATACATACATCCAAAAGTTACATCCATAAGAGTTTAGCAGCATAAATACATACATATGTAACCCGAGGTACTGAGCATACATCACATAAGGCAGAGTACCGTGGGGTTACATCAAAACAATGGGGTTAGCCCATTTACATTACAAAATTAGCTATATATACAACACTATGCTACCGCCCACCCCTGGCCGTCACCCCTAGGGTACTGCTGGTGGAGGTGGTGGGCCAGGAGTGGAGACCTTTACTATGTTGATCACCAACAAGTTCACTATGACTGTGAACTGTCCCAAGTAAGGGACATCTACCGTCTGCAGCACTAGGAGAATCGTCAGCACAACAAAAGACATCTCTACTGATCTGAACATAACATTTAAACATAGTGAGATAAAAATTCCAGCAAGGTCAACATCCAATACATATAAGCATATGGAAAACTTACATGCTATGTCCAGCAGTATAAGCGACAGAAAAAAAATTTCTCTTTTTATGCAATAAAGTTACAATAAAGTACATGCCCACCTTTTTATAGGTTATCCATCAATATCACGCATGATAAAATAAAATATGTATTTACAAAAATACATGTGATGTTATTCATGGCTCATACATCACTCAGTGGCTCATCATCACTCACAGTGGCTCATAGACCGTTAATCTCTCTCAATTGCAATCCTCAATGTGGCATGAGCCTTATGTCTCTAGCTACTCACCCACCCTTTGAGGGCCATTGGTCAGAGGGTCCTTCCTATATTGACCACTCTAGGCCACGACCCTTCAGTCGCCTTACATCGTAAGGTGCCACACTCCCAGGTCACCTTAATGGGTAAGGGGTATCCTGAACTTGTCAGTCTCCTTAATACAGCAAGGGAGACACTTATTTTCAGGCCACCCTACTTCAGAGAGGATCATTCTGACTTGTCAGTCGCCTCAATACAGCAAGGGAGACACCTGTTACCAGGCCACCATACTTCAGAGAGGGTCCTCTTGACAAAGCTTAAGTCTTTTATATCTCTCCAGCCACTTAACATATCAAGAGTATGTACATTAATAAATATCCAGAGCATAAACCATACTCATCCTTAAGCATGTTACAACAACTCATCATGGATGAACATATAAGTCTTGATAGCCTTTCATAATATACATACATCAATAACTCACTTGCAGCCATTCATACAAGCAGTCTATAGTATGCAAATATAACATTCATGCATCATTCTTCATGCTCACATACATGATAAAATAGATATGGCATATGCAAATTGTAACAACTCCATTTATGTAACAAATTTTTTTTCTATATTTATAAAATTCCATGAAGTTATTACCTCGTTACAATTTAACTCAAAATCACATTTATTTAATTTATACAATATTGAGTTTACATACACATTATTATTTTACAAACATCAATACAAAAGTCTAACATATACATATTAGCCCTAATCATCCACGTAGACTACTTCCGAGGACACTAGTCCGGGTGGCGGCACCTCTACCGGAATCTCAGTCACATCTATTACAAATATATCTGATATAATCGAAAGTTGTCCAAGGTAAGGCAGCTCGATCCAATGTACAGCAATAATAAATGTCATGGAGAATAGCTACATAGTTAATTTTTTGAACATGATATGGAAAAATAGTGAGAATTAAATCCTAGTAGGTTTAACAATAAATTATAATCATCATCAACATAGCTCATCACATCATGTTCATCTGTATAAGCTACAGCAAAAATCTTTGGTCACATGAATGCACTTTATCAATGCCCATGCAAATCATACAATAATGACATGTATGGCAAAATTAACTATTTTCAGAATATCATATGATGACTATCAATTTATTCTCATATCAAGCTACCCCGGTCAGGGTGAGAATTTTCTACTCTCTGGTACGGGCTTTTCTCACTCCGTCTGACATAGCACACTTTCTCTTTCTTTTCTCATTAACATAATCATAATCGTTGGTAGGGCGTCCCTTATTGGTGCACCACACGGATTGCCATGTGACCGTACTCATTTCTTTTCTTTTCACAATAATAGCCAAAAAATATGATTTCAATAACAAGTATGTTCATTCAACTCACATCAAAATATAATTATTACCAAAAATCATTGGTAATCATGCCAGGAACATAACCGTTTTGAATATCACTTTATAAAATATTTCCATGTGAAAATTACACAATTAAGATGGTAAGAAGTTCATGCAATGGCAATGACTATGGCATATACTAGTCCTTTATTATTTTTATTTATAAGATTTTTCTTCTTTTTTAAATATTATTTTTATCTCTTTATTTTCTTGATGCAGGTTTTCATCCTATCAAACCTTCTCTTACTAATCAGAGCATAACTCCCTCCTTTTAACTCCGATTTAGATGATCTTGGTGTCAATTTAAAGATAAAACTATTATCTAAAACTATTATGTTGAATAGTTTAGTCAAATATTAAATATCCTTGGTGATATTACTCTCCCAAGTGACAAGTTATTCCTTCTCGGGTAGGTTTTGACCTTTACTTACTAATATGTCCATATCTCTCTCATAAGAATTTCAAATTGAGTGGTTCTAGTGGCTAAATTTTCGATAAACATATATCTATAATTGTTATGTTAAGTAGTTATTTTAAGTCCCTACATAAGGTTCCCAAAAATTCAAACACAAAATCTTTCCTAACAGATTCTTTGTTGATTAATCATTTTCTAACCACTGGTTACTAATCAGATAATATCTATCTCATATGGATTCAAAATTGAGTGATTTCAGTGGCTTAAAATCCGTGTCACATAGATCTACATGTTTCATGTTAACTATTTATTTTAATTTCTTACCGATTCTTCCTAGATTTTTAAAAATTGAAGCTTAAAATTTTACCATCCATAGCCATACCTATGCAAAACTATCTACACCAGCCTAAGTATTCAAACATACATCACATGCAAGATTAATATGTAACATGATATAGCAAAATCCATAACCAATCATCAAAGTTCTAAGATCAAAATCCCATATAAATGTTACAAATTTCAAAACGTTTCAAAAAGAAATATTGTTAAACCTACCTAAAGATCTCCCTAGCTCACTTAGTGAATTAGTTTTCTTGTTTCTTCTTGAAGGAAATAACAAGATTCTTCCCTTTCCTTAACTCTTCTAGCAGCTTAAATAAGAGAAGGAGAGTGAGTTTTTGAACCTTAAAAATGAAGAGAAAAGATGGAGTCAAGTGGAGATTTAGCTAACTTACCTTGAGCACTTATTCCTCTAGACTTATCCTTTCTATTTCTTCCTCTCTTCCTCTCCTTTCCTCACTCTACCTTGCTTATGTTTTTCCTCTCCCTCATTTGGAGGAAATCTTAATGTTATAAGGGTGGGTTTTGCTTAAATATACTATCAAATAATTCACCTTTCATGATCATGGGTCTACCTTATCACAATTAGGATGCACTTGGTTGATTTTTGAAAAATAAATAACTCATGTTTTTGTCTTCCTCTTCCTTAGTCAAGATATGCATAGGAAAAAGAGATTTGTATTTTAAAAATTATGATAATATGTTCTTAGGACAAGGGACAAGGTCCCTTTGATTTAGGAATTCATTTCCTTTTTCTTTTGTCTTAATCAAGTATGATAGGTTTACCTTTCTAAGTGGCAAGTTTCTAACCCTTGAATCTCCCTTACTATCTACACCAGTCTAAGTATTCAAACATACATCACATGCAAGATTAATATGTAACATGATATAGCAAAATCCATAACCAATCATCAAAGTTCTAAGATCAAAATCCCATATAAATGTTACAAATTTCAAAACTTTTCAAAAAGAAATATTGTTAATCCTACCTAAGGATCTCCCTAGTTCACTTAGTGAATTAGTTTTCTTGTTTCCTCTTGAAGGAAATAGCAAGATTCTTCCCTTTTCTTAGCTCTTCTAGCAGCTTAAATAAGAGAAGGAGAGTGAGTTTTTGAACCTTAAAAATGAAGAGAAAAGATGGAGTCAAGTGGAGATTTAGCTAACTTACCTTGAGCACTTAGTCCTCTAGACTTATCCTTTCTCTTTCTTCCTCTCTTCCTCTCCTTTTCTCACTCTACCTTGCTTATGTTTTTTCTCTCCCTCACTTGGAGGAAATCCTAATGTTATAAGGGTGGGTTTTGCTTAAATATACTGTCAAATAATTCACCTTTCATGATCATGAGTCTACCTTATCACAATTAGGATGCACTTGGTTGATTTTTGAAAAATAAATAACTCATGTTCTTGTCTACCTTAAGGAGAGTGGGTTTTTAACTTGACTTGATCTTCAAACACTTTCTTTGGAGTTAAGGGCACAAAAGTGATTTTTCTTTTATCATGTACAAAGGAGTATCTATTAGTATAACCATCATAAATTACATGTCTATCAAACTGACATGGTCTTCTTGAAAGAATATGTCCCGCTTGCTTTGGTACCACATAAATTTCATCTTTGTACTTTCGAATAGAGATTGACACTAACACTTGCCTAGTCACCTTAATTTCTCCACGATCATTTAACCATTGTAGCTTATATGGCTTTGGATGCTTTAAAGCAGCCAAATTCAATTTTTTAATCAAACTAGTGCTAGCCACATTAGTGCAACTTCCTCGATCAATAATCATGCTACATACTTTATTATTAACATGATATCTAATATGAAAGTTATTTTCACGTTGTACCTCTTCATCTTACTTGATTTGTACACTAAGGGCTCTCCTTGTAACCAAAAGCTCTTCATCAATTGGATACTCAACGTTATTTGCATCCTCCAAAGGGGAATAGACTCGTTATCAGACTCACCTTCACTCTCAATATCACCATCATCTTTTAATATCGTTACTCTTTTATTTCGACATTTATTAGCAATATGACCCATTCTTAAACACTTAAATCATTTAACATCTTTATTTCTACTTGGTTGGGAGATAGTTTTACCTTGGTTTGGTATGCCTCCATTTTTTTTCCTTTGGAAGGTTTGGCCTTGGGTTTGTCATCCCTCCTACTTCAATTCGACTTCCATGTTAAAGAAAAACTTAAATTTTGTCACATTTGTGAGGATTCCTTCCTTTTTAGTTGTTGCTCCACCTTTATGACTATGTGCACTATGTCATCCAACAACAACAACAACTAAGCCTTTTCCCACTAAGTAGGGTCGGCTACATGGATCAAACGGCGCCATAGTGGCCTATCATGGATGAGATCAATAGATAAGTTATTAACTATTAAGTCATTTTTAATAGTTTCACTTATTGTTTTCTTTGGCCTCCCTCTACCTCTAATTATTGGACTATTCTCCATCCGATCAACTTTTCTCACTAGGGCTTCTGCAGGTCTTCTCCACACATGGCCAAACCACCTTAAGCGAGTTTCAACCATCTTCTCCACAATAGGTGCTATCCCAACTTTCTCTCTAATGCATTCATTTCTAATCATATCTCTTCTGGTGTGTCCACACATCCATCGCAACATTCTCATCTCTGCAACGTTGAGTTTATCTTCATATTGTCTTTTAACCGCCCAACATTCCGTACCATACAATATAGCAGGTCTTATAGCCGTACGGTAGAATTTTCCTTTAACTTTGAGCGGCACTTTTTTATCACAAATGACACTCGAAGCTTTCCTCCATTTCATCCATCCAGCTTGAATCCTGTGATTTACGTCCTCCTTTACTTCACCGTCATTTTGAATAATGGACCCAAGATATTTAAAACTTGTAACTTGTTTTAATATATAGTCTCCAAGTTTTACGTCGACATTCGTATTTGTTCGTCTCTTACTAAAACTACATTCCATATATTCTGTTTTATTTCTACTTATCCGAAAACCGTGTGTTTCTAAAACTAGTCTCCATGACTCTAACTTCATATTTATTTTCTCTTTCGATTCACCAACTAAGACTATATCGTCTGCAAAAATCATGCATTGAGGCCCCAACTCTTGTATATGTTCAGTAACTGCGTCCAAAATCAAGTTAAAAAGATACAGACTCAGAGAAGACCCTTGATGTAGTCCAATAGTTGTGGGAAAATCCTTTGTATCCCCATTTTGTGTTCTCACGCAAGTTGTTATCCCGTCGTACATGTCTTTGATTGCTCGAATGTAAGCAATACGTACTCCTTTCTTTTCTAAAGCCTTCCATAGGATCTCTCTTAACACTCTGTCATATGCCTTTTCCAGATCAATAAAAACCATGTGCAAATCTTTCCGTCTGCTTTGATACCTTTCCATCAATCTCCGTAGTAAATAAATTGCTTCCATAGTTGACCTTCCTGGCATAAATCCAAACTGGTTCTCTGTAACTTGAGTCTCTTGTCTTAATCTTTGCTCAATGATCTTCTCCCATAACTTCATAGTGTGACTCATGAGTTTAATCCCCCGATAGTTGGAACAATTCTGTATGTCTCCTTTATTTTTATATATAGGAATTAAAGTACTTCTCCGCCATTCATCCGGCATTTTCTTAGATTTCATTATCACATTAAACAACTTAGTGAGCCAACTTATACCCTTCCTTCCTAAACTTTTCCACACCTCAATAGGTATATTATCAGGTTCTACTGCTTTGCCATTTTCCATTCTCTTCAGAGCTTTCTCTACTTCAAACTCTTGGATTCTACGATAAAAAGTATAATTACGGTCTTCTTCTGCAGTATTAAGTCTGTCAGAGTTGTAAGTCAACTCATGCCCTTCGTTAAAAAGTCCTTGAAAGTAACTCCTCCATCGTGCTTGGATATCATGCTCCCTTACCAAAACATTACCCTCTTCATCTTTAATACATTTCACTTGATCTAGGTCCCTTGTCTTTCTTTCCCTACCCTTCGCAAGCTTGTAAATTTTTCTTTCTCCCTCCTTAGTTCCTAAAGATTGATATAATCCCTCAAAAGCTCTAGTTCTTGCTTCACTCACAGCCTTCTTAGCGTCTTTCTTAGCCGCTTTATATTTATCCCAAATTACCTTATCTTTACATAAGTGCCACTCCTTATAACACTCTCTTTTAAACTTAATCCTATCTTGCACCTCCGCATCCCACCACCAAGATTCTTTACCCTTAGGTCCAACGCCTCTTGATTCTCCAAGTGTCTCTCTTGCTATATTCCTAATCCCTTTGGCCATCTCGTCCCACATATCATTAGCATTTCCTTGGACCTCCCAAAGCCTTTCTTCCTCTACTCTTCTTTGAAAATTCCTTTGTTGCTCATTCTTCAAAGACCACCACCTAATTCTAGGAATTGTTTTCTTACTTTTTCTTTCTACTCTTCTCATAACTCGTACGTCCAAAACTAAAACTCTGTGTTGGGTAGCCAAGCTCTCACCGGGTATGACTTTACAATTTGTGCAGAACTTTCTATCTGATTTCCTTACCAAGAAAAATCCTATTTGAGTACTTGCTCCTCCACTCTTGTATGTGATAAGATGTTCAATCCGCTTTCTAAAGCAAGTATTTGCTATGGTAAAATTATAGGCTAAGGAAAAATCCAAGATAGTTTTACCCTCTTCGTTCGCATCTCCTAATCCAAAACCTCCATGTATACCCTCGTATCCTTTCGATTCCCTCCCTACATGACCATTCAAATCCCCTCCTAGAAAAATCTTCTCTCCTAAAGGTATTTCTTGAATCAAACTTTCTAGATCCTCCCAAAAAGTTCTCTTATGATGCTCCTCTAATCCAACTTGGGGTGTATATACACTAAACACATTAAAAGTGTCTCGCTCAACCACAATCTTTAAAGCTATAATCCTATCTCCTAATCTTTTCACATCTACGACATTGTTTCTCCACTCCTTATCAACTATTATACCTACACCATTACTAGTTCTCGTCTTGCCGGTGTACCAAATGTGCACCATGTCATCCAATCCTACAAAATGTTGAAGCTCTACCACATTTACAATATCATGGTTTAAGCCAACTAAGAATCTCACCATTGTAGCTTCTCGATCCTCCTCTACATTGGCTCAAATCATGACTATCTATATCTCCTTGTGGTAGTTTTCAACACTTTTCGACTATTAAGTAAGACTTTGCAATTTCTTAAACAAGTCCCTATAGTAGTGACTTGTGTAACATCTCCTGATTTTATTTTCAATGAATAGCATAATAATTTTAAATAGTGAAAGAGAAGGAAAGAGAATAAAATAAGGCATTGAAGAAAATCCTAGGAAATTAATAATAGCTCTAAAATAATAAAGTGACTAAATAGCAAAAAGGGAAAAATATTGCTAGAATAATTCTCATAAAGTGAGCCAAAATGAATTCGTTTTAGTATTCCCTAAGTAAATATCCATAGAAGATGAGGAGAAGAATCTTTATTCTTGAAGAAAAACTAGAAGGGAAAAATTGTAATTTCTTTATTCTTAGGGTTAGGGTCGGGTGTCAGGAAGTGAACTAAAGATATGTTATGAGTGTGACTCTTAAGCTCATTAGTATCCTTCCAAAATAAGATTAAAGCATTTGGAGAAATTGTGATAGCCAAACAAGGCCTTGCCTAATGGATAGTTGGAATATGATGGGGTGGCAAAGTAGTAAAAATAAATTGGTTGGAGAATGTAGTTGGAAGAGACAAAAAGTTTCTTGAGTAAGACACATTTTTTTAATGTTTTTGGGATGACTTCATGAGGAAGTTGACCAATGAGGGAAGGGAGAAGAGCAAGTGGCCAAGAGAGGAAAAGAAGAGAGAAAAATCGAGAGAGAAAGAGAAGAAAAAGAAAGAGAGAGAAAGCTAGAGAAAAGGGCCAAGGTGATCTTCTATGTGTTTAGTCCCCTTTAATCTACATTTCTACTCATGTTAGACTTCCTAAAAGATGAATTTTGATGATGGAAATGCATGAATTTGGTAGAAAAGGAGAAGAGAAAAGGGTGACTAAAAAAGAAGAAAGCTAAAGTAATTGATATTGGGTAGGATAAGTTAAACATTTGGTAGGTTTAACATTAAATTTTCCTTAAAATTTTGATATATATATATATATATATATATATATATATATGTGCTTTGATGATAATTGATGTGGTTTGAGTGTGTGTTTGTGAATGACCATATGAATAATGATTGATCATGAAAAAGGAAAGTAAAAGAAATCATTTATGGAGTCCTAAGTCTAATTAACCTCTCATGCACATGTATATGTTCAATTAAAGAGCATGTTTACCCATATATAATATCATTTTTTGTTAGTTTGGTATTTGCATAGGTGAATGAAATTGAATAAAATAAAAAGGGTAACTTGCATACACAGGACATAACCAGGCCGTATTCTGTGCGGGTGATGGGAATGTACAACACCAAGCACGACTATGCTCCAAGATATAACTAGGCTATGCTTGGAGCTAGTTTACCTTGGTTTAAATTACACACTGCCCTCAATGAACCCTATCAGTTGAGTGGTAATTAGGGAACCCAAATCAAAGAGAAATGCCTTAAAATTGTTGGACTACAATACTAGTTTCATTATTCTTTACCATGTTAAGTATGATGTACATTGTGTATTATTACATATTTTTTAAATAATGTGATGAGAATGATAGTAAACATGATGAATTACTTAATGCATACATGATGTGATGACAATAATGATTAGAAGGTATGATGCATACATTGATACATGAAGATAGATGTATCAATACATATTTGTTAAATGATGGGATGATGATGTTGAATGTGATATTATGCATGTGCCAAAACATGAGAAAGAGAGAAAAATATTATTGGGATAACCCTTACAATAGTAAGGTGACCAGACGGGTTGTATGGCTTGAAACAGTACTGAATAAGGGATGCCTTATTAGCCTTGAGTGAGCTGAGGGTGAGTATGGACACTCCAACCATGTAACAATAGTATGTGAGTAGCAGGTGGAAGAATGGCTTGCATTACCCTGCTACTAAGATGGAGACGGATGATGGATAATCTGTCATTATGCATGATGTTCTATATACTATAATTTTTTATTGTCAAGAATCTGTGCATAACCTGTTTAATCATGCTATTTATGAATATTATGTCTTTGTCACAAAAAAGATTGACATTTTTCTGTACCTTATACAGTCAGACATAGCCCAATAATAATTTCTTATTATATGATATAAGTTAATGTTAAATCTATTGGAACTTATGTTCTCATTAATTGTTTTGGTGTTATGTTTAGATAAAAATAATTGAGATGCCCAAAGTTTTCCTGTCTTTGATCCTAGATATACAATGGGTAGATATACCCTATCTGGGCCAATTTACCATTGAGTCGGATATCATAGTGGTAAATATTTTTGAGATTCTAATACCTGCACCACCTCCTCCACCTTCACACCACAAGGGTGATGTGCTGAGTAGAATCTAATATTTGTTTAATGTAAATTATGTAATCCATGTGACTTGATCCATTTTAGAGGTGTAACCAAGTACCTTATCATTTTGTATCACATATAGTACCCAAGGTTACCCTTTAACATACATAAACTACTGATGTAGCCTATAATATGATGATAATGAAATACGTGTTGTTCTACACTTGTGTGTTATTTGATGCTTTAATTATGATTTTTTTGTATTAGTTCCAAGAGACAAAAAAATGGATCTTACAACTTGGAGTTAATTGCCTCCTCATAACTGTTTTCTCCTCCTCCCACGTCTTAATGAGCCTTTCTCCATTTTTTCTGTAACATCCTATAATTTTTATTTTTCAATAATAATATTTTGTTACAAACAAATATATTTTTATTTGTTTAAAAAGGATTATGTTCTGCTAAAAGCAAGTATATTTTTAATTAAAATAATTATTGTTTTCCTTAAAATAATTATATTGCCCTTTAACAAATTTTGTTGTATTTTTAGAAATATTATTTCTTTTATTATGTATAAAGATATTTATTTTGTGATTTGTTTTATTAAGATTTTTATCAAGAAAAATCGTGATTTAAGAGTTTAATTAAAAGTTTATGAAAATGTAAATTTTTAAAAAATTTTGGAATATTTTAGAACGAAAAATGGTATTTATACGAATATATTTAAAATAAAATTTCATTATACAAATATTAAATAATAATAATTATTATTAAAAAAATAAATAAAAGGGAAAAGGGGGAAGGGGGAGACAACCGTGGCAGTAGATTTTTTGAAAATTTATGAATAATAAGAGTGAATAGTGATAAATAGTAACCTTCAATTTTCTCTTTAGATCTGAAGTGCCTATTGGCTTCCAATCTCAAAATTGAGGGTGCTACTGGATTCAAGACGAAGAATACTACGATTTTGACCAATCAATATTTCAAATCAGCCGTTGAATTGCCGTAAATCTGAAGTAGAAAATCTCAGAAAAAAAGTAAATTCTAAAACTCTTACTTAGATACTTCTAATTGAAATTTTGACACCGTAGATGGATTCAGGAGTTAGGTAAACCTTAGGATATGAATAGTATTTTTCGGTGGGTGAATAGTGTTTTTCGGTGGTAAATAGTGACCAAGCTCCCGAAGTCATTTTTTAAGTCTTTGGACCCTCCGGACACGTTTTTGAGGTCTACTTGGTCAAATTCAGCTTGGACAAGTACATTTTAGGGCTGTCCAACCAGGAGCCTTACCCTGTGAGTAGATAATTCTTTCTATGACTTGTCCCATGCTCTTCTTGAACTATAAATGTATTATTGTTTCTGTTTATAAATTATTTATACTATTATAAGTTTATTAAATGTGTTAAAATATCTGTTATATTTACAAATTGGCACATAGTTCAAGAAATGTATGGTTTTAAAAATAGATTTTGGAACTCATTGAATATGTGGTTCTAAATGTATTTATCATTATTTGATAAAGTAAATATTATGTGCACGATGCATTGATTTGTAAAGATATATACTTGTGAAAATGATGCATGTCATATTATAAATGAGATTGAATGGCAAGCGTAAAGCTTATGGCGAGTTGCTTGATAAATATGACAAGCGTAAAACTCATGGCGAGTTGCTTGATAATTTTACATGTATATATATGTATTGATGAATATCGGTTGGTTGTATGGCTTGTGACGGTACCGAATAGGGGATGCCTTATTAGCTTGAGTGAGCCGGGGGAGGGTCGCTCCAACCGGTTGACAGTGGTAATGTGAGGGGGTAGGAGGGTGATGTACTCACATTCCCTGATCACTTATTGTGACTGTGGTTTAGGTCACTATGCATATAGCAAATGAATTATATTTTTATTGCATTGACCTGATTGCCGAGTGAGGCAAGTGCATTAAAAGTGATGATTTTATCTCCAAATCTTAATATTTTACTATAGCTTATACAGCTGAGCATAACAACATTTGTTTAATGATCATACCATGGTGCATATGATTTTGAATATTTAAATATCCTTTGATTTAAGAATATTTGAAATACGGGTCCCATATGAATGTACTTCTGAACTGTATTTTCTATGTGACACATTTTAAAATATAAGTACATTCATATGCTGACCTAAGAGGTCATATGAGGAATTATTTGCTCACTAAGTTATCAAACTCACTACACGATATTTTCACATTTTTTCCAGATAATAATATCAGAGTCTTATTCGGCAAATAGGTGACATATTCTCTGGGTGAGTCTACGTTGTTTCCAAGGCTCAGTTTTTTGAATTATACCGTTGTATTCTAGAGTGTGCTCTGAATGCTACGGGCAGGATCTCCGTTTCTGTTGTACTATGATGTTTATAGACTTAATCTGTATATTGTGTATACATGAGAGATCCTATATGTATATGTTGCCATAATAAGGAATTGAATTGTGTATATTTATGGAGATTATCTTTGATTGGAAAAAAATGTTTATTTTACGTAACGTAAATTGGGGGCGTTACATCGCCTCCTGCTTAAAATTAATTGATCCCACTAAATAATAGCATAGTCAGTAAATTCAATTAGAGCTAACTTTAATTTTTTCAACTTAGAATAGTTGTGACAATCAAACACCAACTCTATTTTTTTTTCCCATTCTAAATAAACTTATGTATCATTTTTACCTTGAAAGGGTGGTATTTTCATTTTAATACTATATAAATTATTATCAACCCAATTCTTAGTTTCTCTAAACCTCCCACCATATCTCTTACTGTTAACATTCAAATCCCTATCATCTTCAACAAAACCATCTCTATAATACTCTTTATCTTCAACACTTTCCCTCGATTGAACTTTCCCCCTCCTATGTATATTGGGAGTGTTTTGTGACTCCTCCACATGTGCATTCTCTATTTGATCTTTCCATTCATGAATTTGCTCTATCTCTACTCTCAAAAGTTTCCTTATCTCACTCACTAAAGCTTCTATCATCAACTTCTGATCCGCCATTCCTAACACACCTTCAAAAGTATTTTTGTCCTTATCGTGTGACATGATTTTTCTGCAAAACAATGTTAGACTACTAAAAAAATTAAACCTCACAATATTAACTCACATGTTTCTCCAGAGATTAATGGCACTCACACTCATTTTTACTTAAATTTGGCTTTTACTCTCTTATGAACTCACACTCCCTTGCATTTTCCCACTCTCAATCCCTTCTTTCAATTTTTGATTGAACTCAAATAAACTCAAAAAAATTCTTGCAAAAATAAAAACTTAACTAATCAGTTTACAAAAGTAAGAAAGCAAGGATTAAAGGAAAAAAAAAGAATTTAAGAAGCAAAGGAAACAAAGCAACAGAACTTAGAAAAAAAATATTGAACATAAGACAACAAACAATTGAGATTAAAGAATCAAAGCAAGAAATCAAACGAAATAGAACAATCAAAGAAAGAAAAGCAATAGATATACAAAAATCAAAGACATGAAAACAAAAACAATTGTGATAGGAGAATTAAAGAAAGAAAGCAAAAGGAATAGGAAGATCAAAGTAAAAACAGTAACTAATGTAATTAGAATTTCAACAAAACTAAATTATGACTATTTTTTATTTTTTTTCAAATTTTTTTTATATTTTTGAAATTATGTACTCTTTTTTCCTTTTTTTTCCAAATTTTTTCTTTCTTTCTTGAATTTTTTTCAAATATGTACTTGAACCAAGAACACAATAAATCAAAAGAAGATAAGAAGAATGAAGAACACAAGAAATCACAAAGATAACAAGATGGAATAAAAATAATAAAACAAGTAAATAGGATAGACCAAACCTAACTTAGAACTTAGGCTTTGATACCATATAATATGAACCCTCCTAACTTCTCCTTAAAAGCTAGCTTGTAAGGGGGAGGATTGCAAACTCATATATATATATATATATATATATATATATATATATATATATATATATATATATATATATATATATAACACCCAAGATCTCTCTCGCTAATCAATGTGGGACATATCACAAAGATTGGTTGAATGTTAGGAATAGAGCTTATCCAAGATATGTACAAAGGGTGGATCATTTTCTTGAGTGGGCATACGATGAATTAAGTATAGGAAGTAGAATCAGGTGCCTGTGCAAAAAATGTAGAATTGGGGTGTTCACAGTAAGGCATGAAATACAACTTGATTTGTTGAAGAATGGTTTTTCGAAATCTTTCAAAGTTTGATATTTTTATGGAGAAGTTAGAGGGACAACTTTATATCCCAAAAATGAAGGCAATGTTGAAGAGGATAACGTAGTTGGGATGATACATGATGTAAATGGAGTTGTGAACATAGAGGATATGAATACTAATATACAATGAGAACTAAATGTGCATACCAAGAAGTTTTACTAATTACTGAAAGATGCAGAAACAAGCCTATATCCAAATTGTGATAATGTGTCAAAGTTGTCATTTGTAATTAGGATACTTAATCTAAAGTGCCTTAATTGTTGGAGCAATAAGTCTGTGGATATGTTGTTGAACTTATTTAAAAAGTGTTGCTGGAGGGAGCTTAAGTTCTCAATTCCTACTACAAAGAGAATAAGGTTATTCAAAACTTGGGATTAGACTACACAAAATTATATGCATTTAAGAACGACTACATTCTATATAGGAAAGAACATGTAAATGCATAATCATTCCCTAAGTGCAAGTTGTCAAAATGGAAATCGAATGGACACAAAGGCAAGAAAGAAACACAAAAAGTGTTGTGATATTTTCCCATAAAGCCTAGGCTGCAAAAACTATACATGGCATGCCATGTAACAACCCTAAAATTTAGTAATTCTCATTTATGTATAGATTATTAAAAGAAATAAATGAGTAGGGATGTAATTGAAAGGTTTTAGGGATGAAAATGAAAACTTATTAATATTTTTGGGGTCAAATTGTAATTTTTTATAAGTTTAGGGGTTAAAATGTAAATAATGAAATTTGCAAGGACTTCCTCTAACAATTACCAAATTTTTAATTGGTCCTCCATCATTTATTAAAAAAAGAGACACGAAAAGATTTTTAGGATGAATGAATAGTGAATAGTAACTTCTCTCTCCTTACTTTCTCTCTCTATATATAGAGTTTCTTTAGGCCTCCCATCTCAAAACTATGGGTACCACTGGATTCAGGATGAAGAGTACTACGATATTGGCCGAATAATTTTTCAAATTGGTTGTAAGACAGTTGCAGATCGGAAGTAAAAAATATTAAAAAAAAAGAAAGTTCTAAAACTCCTACTTATAGTCCTGAAATTGAAAATCTGACACCATAGATTGATTTAGGAGGTCGAAAACTCTCAAGATATGAAATCTTTTAGCCATCTAACAACTTTTTGTGCATCGTGAACAGTAAATCCAACTGACATTAATAGTTATTTCTGTGAACAATAAATCCGACCAGCATGAATAGTAAATTTTGTAATATATTGAAATCTCTGTTTTGAATGATATGGCATATGTGTAAATGATAATTTCTATGGAGTAATCCTATTAGAAACATTGTTTGCTAACAGCAGGTGATGTTAGCTCTGGTGCATCTTGATACCTTAGATAGTAGGGGTGGTGCTAACCTCGTGTAACGATCAACACATGGGATATGATATATGAAGGAGAGTGGGATGCCTCCTATTTGGGCAAGATGACGACTATATGATATGTGATTTTCCCTCCCTTGCTATGTGCTTGGGAAATTGCCCATATTAGAGTCCCTTCACGTTTCCTCTTGAATGGTGGTAAGGAAAACCTTAGTTAGGGTACTTAGTTTTGGCAAATCTTACACCACCAAAGTACGAAAGAGCTTAAACTCTGATATGGTGGTTCTGATATGGGATCCTCCTAATATTTTTATGTGAAATATTTTGATGCATAATAACATTTATTTAATGATCATACAGTACAATATATGGTTTTGGATATCTGAATATCCTTTGATTTAAAAATATTTGAAATACAGATCCCATATGGATTACTTCCAAACTGTTTTTCTATATGACAAATTTTAAAATATGAGTATAACCATATGTTAACCTAAGAGGTCATAAGAGGTATTATCTGCTCATTGAGTTTTGTTGGATGCAAAGTATATATGCAATGTCAGAACGCAAGTGCACGTGTCGTGACCAAGTAATATAATGATGAGTGAGTATCGTCCCACAAGGAGTGTACTAGAAACTACTATAGAATGCTTTGACTCGTGAAATGCTGTAGCAAAATGCTGTTGGTTCACAAGATTTAATGTTCAGGAGAAATTAAGATTAAACAAACTAAACAAGACCTTAATTAAGTTGAGGGATACTAGGTTACGAAAGAAAAAGATATTAAGTGAACGAGGGTTGCTTCAGGGTTGCCATGAACTTCTGCACTCATTTTGCTCTAGAAATTGCTATAGCAATTGCTTCAATGCCCAGTCTTCTCTTGAATGGAGTCTTTCCATACTACCATTCCATGCACTCCTGGGTTTGGACACACATCCCTGCATCAATCCCAAACCCTGAGTTGTACTTGAAGCCCCAACTATTGGGTTAAATGGGACAACCATATATTCCTATATTGGTTATGCCCACACATCCAACCCTTTTTCCAGCCTCCACCACCTTTCCAGGTCAATGTTAGCCTAAGCCTTCCTCTATCAAATTTCAATTAGTAGAAGTTAAGATATACAAACACAGTTGAATGACACAGCAATGCTGCAGCAAAATCATTGGTAAATTAAACTGTGCATGTGTTCACTACAACCCATCTACAACCCTAGCTGAAAATTTAGCCCAGCCTCATATCCTAACTGATTACAAGCATTTGAATAACCAGTATGCAGTGAAGAGTAATACAACTATAGGAAAAGAAATGCATTTTCCTGTTAAACAATGAAAACCCAAAAAGAGATGAAAGGAATCCTCAGCAGCAGTCCTCTTCCTTATTCCAGTGCTTCACCCTGCAGGGTTGGCCCGTCCTAGGCTAGAGTGTATCCTCACAGCCCACTCCTATCAGGGATTTTTGGGCTTCCTTTTTCTGTTTTCCTTTCTGTCCCCTTGGGTCTATCCCCCCTTTTCTGCTTTCTATTTTCTGCCATTTATAAGCAAGCCTTGTGGTCCCATTAAAGTGGTCTGGTCTGCTAAAATTCTTCCTGCTTTTCGGCCAGTACCTCTGCTAGCAGCTTTCTCTCCACTTCTAGTAGTGAAGACAATTCTTGTACTTCCAGCAGTCTACTGTGTCAGCTGGGCGCTCCCTTTCCCCTGTTGGGTAGTGGCTGCACCTGCTGCAGCAGCCATGACTCCCTGCCACCTGCACCATATCATAAAGAATCACCTTCCCATCATATGCATCATATTAAAAAGGACCAAGATCCCCCAACATCACTTGGTTTGCTGCATTAATTGCCACGCATGTATACTGAATTGTCACAGCAAACGGAATGGGTGATCTTGTATCCATGGGAGGCAAACATTCTATTAAATCAGAGGGCATGAATGCTAATAAATCAAAATGTATAGTGAATATCCTTAAAAAAGCATAGAGAAACTCTAATGAATTAGAGTTATCAATCCCTCCAAACTTAAAGGTTTGCTTGTCCTCAAGCAATTTACTCTATCCATTGAACAACTTCTATTAAGCTCTATCCCCCCTTTGTTAGTTCCATGTGGCACTGTTGCTAGCCCTCAACTCTCAGAGTTGTTTAGAAAATACTGCACATCTTCTCCTTTCCTCACCCGAAACCTCCTTTTTGATTGTGTGTGTGATATGACCAGTTCTTTAGGAACTACTTGGATCAAGATCAGTCAAGGTCCTATGATTTTACATGCTAATGTATCAAGTCCCCTTAACCTTAACCAGAACAAGATGGCACACATTAGAGGCACAACTATAGTAGCAATTAAGGGGGTGTGGATCAAAAATTTATTTATTTATTTGTTTTGTATTTTTTTTTTTGTGGCTTTGCTGCAGCATAGGTCGTTGGTGCCTTTTGATGCGAATGCCAACATTTGAGATGAAGACACCCAATTACTCAGCACTATCACCGTTTTAGCACTATTCTACTCATACCCTGATGTCACTATTTTACGCAAAAGTACACATGGGGCTCATGCATACCCCTGGTTACTAAGGGACAACAGAGGCATTGAAATGGCAACCACTTCTTTCTTCTTCCCCCAAACTTAAGCCTTATGCACATGCTTCTTGTGGTAATTGTAACAACTTTTTTTTTAATTTATTATTATACAATATAAAGTTCACATACACATCATTAATCAAAACGTACGTACAACATTTCAAACACATAAATATCTACATATTATTTATTCTGGTTGACCAATTTCGGGGATCCGGGTGCGGGTGGTTGCACCTTCACCGGGAACTGTGCCAACTCGCCCACAAACATTTTATTTAGGATCCGCCCATCATAGAATAACTCGATCCAACGTGCACTAAAAGCCAGAGCTATAGAAAAATCTGCATAACTAATTTTCTGAACATGACATGAAAATATAATGAAAATTAAATGCGAGTAAGTTCAACAATAAATCATTATCAATATAGCTCATCACATCATGTTCAGCTGTATAAACTACAGTAAATAACTTTAGTCACATGAATGCACTATATTTTTGCACATGAGAATCGTATAGTAATGACATGTATGACAGGATTAATTATTTTTAGAATATCATATGATTACTATTAATTTATTCTCATATCAAGCTACCCCAGTCATGGTGAGTATTTTATACTCTCCGGTACGGGTTTTTCTCGCTCCGTCTGACATGGCCCACATTCTCTTTCTTTTCTCATTAACATGATCATAACCGTTGGTACGGCGTCCCCTACTGGTGCACCACACGGATTGCCATGTGACCGTGCTCATTTCTTTTCTTTTCATAATGATAGCCAAAA
This sequence comes from Gleditsia sinensis, assembly GCA_037074535.1. NCBI lineage: Eukaryota > Viridiplantae > Streptophyta > Magnoliopsida > Fabales > Fabaceae > Gleditsia > Gleditsia sinensis. The sequence continues at coordinate 53,363,839 of CM073463.1, read as the reverse complement.
ATATGTTTTCAATAACAAGTATGTTCATCAAAATATAACTATTACCAAAAATCATTGGTAATCTTGCCATGAACATAACCATTTCAAATATCACTTTATAAAATATTTCCATGTCAAAATTTCACACTTAAGATGGTAAGAAGTTCATACAAAGGCAATGGCTATGGCTATACTAGTCATTTATTATTTTCATTTATAAGATTCATCTTCTTTTTTAAATATAAATTTTATTTCTTTATTTTCTTGATGCAAGTTTTCATTGTAACAACCTCTTTTTTTTCCTTTATTATTTTACAATATTGAGTTCACATACATGTCATTAATCAAAAGAGACGTATAACATATCAAACACATAGATATTTACATCTTGTTTATTTTGATTGACCAATTCTGGAGATACAGGTGCGGGTGGTTGCACCTTCACCGGGATCTGAGCCAACTCGACCACAAACATCTTATTTGATTCTGAAATCTACCCAACATAAAGTAACTCGATCCAATGTGCACTAAAAGCCAGAGCCTTAGAAACAAAAGCTGCATAAATAATTTTCTAAACATGATATGGAAATATAGTGAGAATTAAATCCCAGTAAGTTCAACAATAAATTATCATCAGTAAATCTCATCACGTCATGTTCAGCTGTATAAACTACAGAAAAAATCTTTGGTCACATGAATGCATTATATCTATGCACATAAGAATCATACTGTAATGATATGTATGACAGGATTAACTATTTTCAAAATATCATATGATGACCATCAACTTATTCTCATTTCAAGCTACCCCGGTCAGGGTGAGTATCCTCTACTCTCCGATACGGGCTTTTCTCGCTCCGTACGACATGGCCCACTTTCTCTTTCTTTTCTCATTATCATGATCATAACCGTTGGTAGGGTGTCCCCTACTGGTGCACCACACGGATTGCCATGTGACTGTGCTCATTTCTTTTCTTTTCACAATGTTAGCCAAAAATATGCTTTCAATAACAAGTATGTTCATCAAAATATAACTATTACCATAAATCATTGGTAATCATGCCATGAACATAACCATTTCAAATATCACTTTATAAAATATGTCCATGTCAAAATTTTACACTTAAGATGGTAAGAAGTTCATACAATGGCAATGGCTATGGCTATACTAGTCATTTATTAAGATTCATCTTCTTTTTTTAAATACTAATTTTATTTCTTTATTTTTCTTGATGCAGGTTTTCATCCTATCTAACCTTCTCTTACTAATCAGAGCATAACTCCCTCAATTTAACTCTGATGTAGGTGATCTGGGTGTCCATTTCAAGATAAAACAATTATCTAAAACTATTCTGTTGAACATTGTAGCGAAAAATTAAGAAACGAAGGTGATATTACTCCCTCAAAGTACAGGATAGTTCCTCTCGGATAGGTTCTGACCTTTACAGACTAATTAGACCACATCTCCCAAATTGGAACTCCAAATTGAGTTATTCCAGTTGGTAAAAATCCATGAGCCATATATCTATAATTGTTATGTTGGCGCGCTATTTTAATTCCCTACAGAATATTCTCAGAAATTCAAAAACTAAAGCATTAATAACATACTCTTCCCTGAATAAACATTTTCTGACCTCGGCTTACTAATCGGATCATATCTACCTCATATGAACTCCAAATTGCATAACTCCAGTGGGTATATTTCCATGAGACATAGATATATAACTTTCATGTTAACCATTTATTTTAATTCCATACAGATAATTCCCAGAAATTAAAATACAAAAGCTGTCCTAACATAATCTTCCCTGATGAACCATTTTCTGACCTTGGATTACTAATAGGACCATATCTACCACATGTGGACTCCAAATTGAATGATTCCAGTGGATAAAAATCCATGACACACATATCTTTAATTCTTATGTTAACCATTTATTTTAATTCCCTACCAATAATTCCCAGATATTAAATTACCGAAGCTATCCTAACATATTCTTCCCTGATGATTCATTTTCTGACCTTTGACTACTAATCAGACCATAGCTACCTCATATGGACTCCAAATGGAATGATTTCAGTGGGTGAAAATCCGTGACACATATATCTTTAATGCTTATGTTAACCATTTATTTTAATTCCTTATAGATTGTTTCCAGAAATTAAAATACTGAAACTTAAAATTCTGTCAACCATAGCCATACCCATGCAGAACTATCTACACCAACCTAAGTATTCAAACATAGATCACATGCATGATCAATATGTAACATGATATAGCAACATCAATGACCAATCATTAAAGTTCTAAGATCAAAATCTCATATAAATATTATGAGTTTCAAAGGTTTTCTTCAAAAAGAAATATTGTTAAACTTACCTGGAGCACTTAGTCCCCTAGACTTCTCATTCCTCTTTCTTCCTTTCTTCCTCTCCTTTCCTCACACTACCTTGCTTCTATTTTTGCTCTCCCTCACTTGGACGAAATTCTAATGTGGTAAGGGTGAATTTTCTTATATAGACCACCAAATAATTCACCTTTCATGATCATGAGTCTACCTTATCACAATTAGGATACACTTTGTTGAATTTTTGGAAAACAAACAACTTATGTTCTTGTCTTCCTCTTCCTTAGTCAAGATATGCATAGAAAAAGGAGATTTGTATTTTGAAAATTATGATTATATGTTCTTAAGATATGGGGCAAGATCCCATTGATTTAGGGATTCATTTCCTTTTTCTTTTGTCTTAATCAAGTATGATAGATTTGCCTTTTTAAGTGGTAAATTTCTAGCCCTTGAATTTTCCTTACTTAACTAAAATTATTTGTATAGGATAATGATGTTTTGTCATAATGCTATGTATTATTACCCACTTGCTAAAGTTATGAATGTAGGATATAGATGTTTTTGTCCTAAAGCCTTGTATTATTATGCCACTTGCCAAAATGATGAATGTAGAATCACACCACTTGCTAAATTTTTGTCTTAATGCCATGTCACTTAATCTTGATTACACCAATATTTCATCACTTTAATTTTATTTTTATTTTTATGTTTTCCTCTTGGGTTTGGGCTCATTCTTGCCCATTTTCCTTACTTTGGTTAAAATTCTACCTTTCATAATGGGCTTGGTCACATTTTCATGATTTTTGGGCTACCGGTCCAATTTCTATATCCTAGTCCAAGTCTATGTTTTTTTTTTCTTCCTTGGGCTATTCGATTGACTTGCTAAAAATTCATGTGAAGTAGAAAAACTCTATATGAAGTGTCTATAGGTTAAAGCCCAATTACGGGTAGAGATACTAAACTTAGTAACTTTTGCTCTTAAATTAAGAAAAATTACCATAATCCGATCTTCTTGAAATTTTAAGACCTTTACTTACTTCACAAAAATTTCTTTCTTTACCTAAGAATTTCACATTTCTTTAACATGTTTATTTATAATATTTCCTCTTAGGTTTTCTTTCTTTACCTATTCCATTAATATTAGAACATTTCTATGCATATATGTAAGGTGAAGAATTTTTAAGGAAAATATCTATAAAAAAATTACAGGATGTTACATTCATCCTATCTAACCTTCTCTTACTAATCAGAGAATAACTCCCTCAGTTTAACTCCGATGTAGGTGATCTTGGTTTCAATTTCAAGATAGAACAATTATCTAAAACTATTATGTTGAACATTGTAGCGAAATATTAAGAAATCAAGGTGATATCACTCCATCGATGTACAGGTTATTTCTTCTTGGATAGGTTCTGACCTCTACCTACTAACCTGTCCATATCTCCCTCATAAGAATTTCAAATTACGTGATTCTAGTGGCTAAAACTCCGTGACAGTGGGTAAAAATCCGTGACACATATATCTATAATTCATATGTTAACCATTGATTTTAATTCCTTATAGAATGTTCCCAGAAATTAAAACACCAAAGCTATCCTAACATATTCTTCGCTAATTAACCATTTTCTAACCTTTGTTTACTAATCGGACCATATCTACCTCATATTAACTGTAAATTGAATGATTCCAGTGGCTAAAAATCTGAGACATAAATCTACATTTGTTATGTTAACCATTTGTTTAGATTCTCTATAGAATGTTCCCAGAAATTAAAACACAGAAGCTTAAAATTCTGCCACCCATAGCCATACCCATGCATAACTATCTACACCAACCTAAGTATTCAAACATACATAATTTGTAACATGATATAGCAACATCCATGACCAATCATCAAAGTTCTAAGATCAAAATCCCATATCACAATTAGGTTACACTTGTTTGAGTTTTTGGAAAACAAACAACTTATGTTCTTGTCTTCCTCTTCCTTAGTCAAGATATGCATAGAAAAAGGCGATTTGTATTTTGAAAATTATGAGAATATGTTCTTAAGATATGGGACAAGGTCCCTTTGATTTAGGGATTCATTTACTTTTTCTTTTGTCTTAATCAATTATGATAGGTTTGGCTTTTTAAGTGGCAAATTTCTAACCCTTCAATCTCCATTATTTTGTTGAAATTATTTGTGTGGGATAGAAATGTTTTGTCCAAATGCTATGTATTATCATACCACTTGCTAAAATTATGAGTGTAGGATATAGATGTTTTGTCCTAGAGCCTTGTATTATCATACCACTTGCTAAATTTTTGTCCTAATGCCATGTCACCTAATCTTGATTACACCATTATTTCATCACTTTAATTTTATTTTTTATTTTTATTTTTCCTCTTGGGTTTGGGCTCATTCTTACCCATTTTCTTTACTTTGGTTAAAATTCTACCTTTCATAATGGGCTTGGTCACATTTTTATGATTTTTGGGCTACCGGTCCAATTTCTATATCCTAGTCCAAGTCTATGTTTTATTTTTTCATTGGGCTATCCTATTGGCTTGTTAAAAATTTATGTGAAGTAGAAAAACTCTATATGAAGTGTCCATAGGTGAAAGCCCAATTTATGGGTAGAGTTACTAAACTTAGTAACTTTTGCTCTTAAATTAAGAAAAATTACTCTAATCCGATCTTCTTGAAATTTTAAGACCTTTACTTACTTCACAAAAATTTATCTTCCTTACCTAAGAATTTCACCTTTCTTTAGCATGTTTATTTCTAATATTTCCTCTTGGATTTTCTTTCTTTACCTATTCCATTAATATTAGAACATTTCTATACAAATACGTAAGGTGAAGAATTTCTAAGGATTATATTTCCTTAGATATCTAAAATTTGTCTAATAAATTTTATTTCCTTAATTAAATATTTATGTACCTTTATCAATAAAAGAAATGAAATTATGGATGTTACATTGAATACTTTTGTACTTTTATTAATACATGAAACGAAATTAGGGATGTTACAGTCATCCAGAGGATTGTTTAAGGGACTTTCAACATTAACTCGAAAATCCTAGGATCTCTTCCTGAAAAATTACCAAGTTTTACCATGCTAAGACTGATCAAGGCTCTGTGCTCATGAGGGAAGGTTCCGGTTGTATGGGATTAGCATGCAGATTTCTCAGTCCTTCCTCCTAGAGCTTCCTAGGACTAGTAACATGCCAGAAAACAGAACAGGATAGGCACAATGTCTCTTTTTCTCTTCTTCTTTTTTGTAAAATGGAAAAGAAAAGGAGTGATTATAAGGCCTTCCTAATTGCGAAAGCTTCCTACTTAACAGACTTGGAATTTTTGTTTACACAGCATCAATCAGGACACAACACACAAACAAATCATTCAAACAGAACTAACAAACATCAAAACAACCTCTAAAGCAAACACCAGAGCAAACAACCTCTAAAGTAAAAACCAGTGCAAACATTAATTCCATCCCCCCCCCAAACTTAAAGAATAATAGTGTCCCTATTGCTGATTATATTGCAAAACCCATAAAACAGGCAAAATACTAAAACAAGAACAGCAGCATGCAAAGTAGAGTGAAAATACTAAAATAGCATAAAGAAAATAAAAGGTAAGGGGACTTCCTGAGGTTGCTTGTAGGGATGCTACAGCACCCTAGTGGCATTGACCCCCTTAAGACTTTGAGGCGGTACGGAGCCCACTCCTTCGTTAAGTTGATCTTTGTGGGCTCTGGAGTTTGGCCTTCCCTTTCTGTATAGTTGTTGCCCTCTTTGCAAGTGGCTCGTCATCCTCTGAGGACTCATCTTCCTCATGAGTCCTCAGTGGGCATGGCTGCTGCTCGTGGCTGTGGGAGGAATCTTGGGACTCTTGGCCCTCTTCAGAGTAAGGCTCTGGGGGCCTGCTGTTCTTCTCCAATTGTGTAGTGCAGTAGGTCTGAGGGGAAGTCTAGAAAGGGGAAAAATTGCTTGAAATTTTGCTCGAGCTTTTTCTGGAGGGCAATATCCCTGTTATGTTGGTATTGCCAGAAGGTGTGCTAGTATTTGAGGAATAGAGCTTGCTACTGCAAGATGGTGATTTGCTGCTGTAACAGTAGGTGAAAGGTCTTATCAACCAGATGAGGGCAGAGGTGGAGGCAGCTTGGCCTTCAGAGTGTGGTGGGGCTTGTGTGGCAGCTAGTGGATCTGGTTCACCTGTTTCTTGGACAATTTGAGCTATGGTGCTAGTGCTTATGGGGCTGCCCCCCCTAAGTGTCTCCTCATCCATTGAGATGGGCACCTTGCTATTCTGGCACAGTAGGGTGATGAGGGAAGGGAAAAGTAGACTTCCCTTTTTGCGGCTAGCGCACACTCTGATTTTCTCATTGATGACCCTGCCTATGTTAATAAACCTGCCCGAAATAATGGCATCGACCATAGCCACCCAATCTCTGCTCACTGTTTGCCCATGAGTGGAGGGCAAAAGGCGAGTCTTTAGAAAATGACACCACACTTTTGCTGTAGACACCAAGGAAACTCGATTTATGGTTACAGCGCCTTGAGAAAATTTGTCCCAGGTAGTGCCTGGGATGCATACCTAGGCCATCATTGCTTGCCAATCATGGTTTTGCAAAGCCTCTAAATGCACTTCATAGTCATTGTCCTCATCGGGCAATTTGTAGGCTTTGTTGATCGTGGCTTGGTCGAATAGCACTCGGGTCTCCCTGAATTTGACCCATTCCTTGGCATTTTGCGGGAAGTTGGCATAGAACTCTCTTACCATATGTTCAAGCATTGTACAGGTTAAGCCTTTTTCGGCATAGAAGATCCTTTGAACAGTTTCCTCATCGTGTCGCCTCTTATTTTCTTCGGAGGTAAAATTTTGTATCTTTCTTTCCTTCCGTGCTACAGTCTTGACCCTCGGCATTGTTGGCTCGTGGATATTCTTAGAGATGCGAGTCAACTTTCGTGCAAAGGAGTTCTGGGATGTGAAGGGTATGAGGGCACAATAGAGCACTTAGGATGCGAAGGGGTTGAGAGAGACTTGCAGAGGCTATTGGGTACACCAAACTAGGTTAGGTAAAATGAAGGGGTGTGGATGTGACTTATGGGATTCTCAAGGTTTTCCCGCCCCCTTTTTTTCTTTTTGTTTTTTTTCTTTTTTTGACAACTTCTCTTTTTGGCTCAAGCCTTTGGGTGCCCCTTCGTGCGTTTCTTCAACCCAACATCTGCGTTCTCCTTTCTTCGTCCAACATTATTTCTTTATCAAAGGAAGACTCCTTACTTCAGGGCTGAGCGCTTTTGCTACAGCAATTCCTGTGGAAAAAACTGGCTTTCCTATGATTTTGCTACAGTAAGTCTTGTGACAAAAGCTGGCTTTCACACGCTTTTGCTACAACAAAGCAAAGACTAACTTTCACACGCTTTTGCTGTGGCAAGGCAAAAAAAACCTGACCTTCAGACTGATGTTTTCCTCGTCCTGCGAGATGAACACAAATGATATTAGAGTCACAATTTAAGCTACCTTACAATTGTAAAATAAAACAAAAATGAATTAAACATGGGTTGCCTCCCATGAGCGCTTGTTTTAGAGTTAACAACCCGACTTCTTCCCTGGTCATCCCTCTTGCAATTGGATTAAGGTGTGCTGGCGATCCACATCACCTCCTAGGTAGCGCTTGATCCGTTGTCCGTTAACCCTGAATGTCCTCCCTTCCTTTTCTTCTTCCAGTTCAACAGTTCCAAAAGGGAAGACTTTGCTAATGCGGAAAAGGCCAAACCAACGAGATTTTAATTTCCCAGGGAACAAGGTTAGCCTAGAGTTGTACAATAGCACTCTCTATCCTACTTCGAAGTCCCTCAATTGTATCTTCTTGTCATGCCATTGCTTTGCTTTCTCCTTGTATAGCTCGGCATTCTCATAAGCCTGACCACGGAATTCATCCGGCTTATTTAGGTGCAGCATCCTTTCCTCACCCACAGCGCCCAAATTCAGATTTAACTCTTTCACTGCCTAACATGCCCGATGCTCTAGCTCTACTAGCAGATGACAAGCCTTACCAAACACCAACTTGTATGGTGACATCCCCAGCGGTGTTTTATAAGCTGTTCTATAGGCCTACAATGCATCATCCAACCTTGAGGATCAATCCTTCCTAGTTGGGCCAACCGTTTTCTCCAGTATCTTCTTGATTTTTCTATTGGAGATTTTCGCCTGCCCACTGGTTTGTGGATGATATGGTGTTGCCACCTTGTGCCTTACTCCATATTTCGCCAACAGTGCTCTGAATTGCCTATTGCAGAAGTAGGATCCTTCATCGCTTATGATGGCTCTAATGGTTCCAAACTTTGTAAAAATGTTCTTCTTCAAAAATCTGGTTACCACCTTTACCTCGTTAATTGGAGACGCACTTGCTTCTACCCATTTTGAGACGTAGTCAATAGCTACTAGGATGTATTGGTTCCCAAAACTCAAAGGGAATGGGCCCATGAAATCTATTCCCCATACATTGAACAATTCCACTTCTAGAATGTTGTTTAGCGGCACCTGTCGCATTGCAACACAAAAGAGTGGGAGTCCTTCAATAGAGAAGGCCAGTAAAACCCTGCCTGTAGTACTTTGTTTGAAGTCCTCACTCCTCCAAAGTGGCCTCTATAGGGTGAAGCATGGCATTGATACAGGATTTGATCCATCTCTTCACTGGGAATGCATTTTCTTATCATCTGATCAGCACACTGCTTGAAGAGGTATGGTTCATCTCAGTAATATGAATTCACATCATGCATAAATTTCTTCTTCTGCTGTGACGTCAAATCCAATGGAAGCAGGCCACTCACCAGGTAATTTATATAGTCAGCATACCTTGGCACACCAGTTTAGGACATGAGGAAGAGTTGTTCATTTGGGAATTTCTCATTAATTTCTTCTGCCTCTGCGCTGTCCTGTTCCAGTCTGGAGAGATGGTCTGCCACCTGATTCTCAGTTCCCTTTCTATCCTTGATCTCCAAATCGAATTCCTGGAGCAAGAGCACCCATCGAATGAGTCTAGACTTGGAATCCTTCTTCTTAACCAGGTGTTTGATGGCAAAATGGTCTATGTGCACAATTACTTTTGCTCTTACCAAATATGATCTGAATTTCTCAAAAGCAAATACCACTGCAAGCAGCTCCTTCTCTATTACTGTGTAGTTGAGCTGGGCCCCTTGTAGCGTTTTGCTTGCATAATATATAGAATGAAAAACTTTATTCCTACGCTGCCCAAGGACGGCTCCCAATGTTGCTTCACTTGCATCACACATTAGCTCAAATGGAGAAGTCCAGTCTGGTGCCATGATCATTGGTGCTGTACTCAATTTCTTCTTGAGGTCACAGAATGCTGTCATGCAGTTTTCATCAAAACATAAAATTATGTCCTTCTCTAGCAAACTACATAGAGGTTTAGCAACCTTGGAGAAGTCCTTGATGAACCTCCTATAGAATCCTATAGAATCCTTCTCAACCTCTAGTCCATCTTGAGAGACTTTATGTCTCAACACAATCCCCTCTTTCACCATAAATTGACACTTATCCCAATTCAGCACCAAATTTGTTTCCTCGCACCTTTGTAGGACCTTAGCAAGGTTTCCCAAACATAAGTCAAAGGAGTCCCCGAAAATTGAAAATTCATCCATGAAAATTTCCACAAATTGCTCATCTATTTTTGTGAAAATTGCCATCATGCATCGCTGAAAAGTTGTTGGAGCATTGCATAACCCAAACGGCATCCTTCGAAATGCAAAGGTGCCATAAGGATATGTGAATGTGGTCTTATGCTGGTCTTCGGGTGCTCTAGCAATCTGATTGTAGCCTGAATACCCATTTAGGAAACAATAGTATTTCCTTCCCACAAGTCTATCTAGCATTTGGTCAATAAATGGTAGGGGGAAGTGGTCTTTCCTGGTGCTTTTGTTCAGTCTCCGGTAGTCCATGCAAATCCTCCATCCAGTCACAACCTTAGTGGGGATGAGCTCATTGTTTTCATTTTCCACCACAATCATGCCCCCTTTCTTAGGAACACATTGGACTGGACTAACCCAGGAACTGTCTGATATGGGGTAAATAATCTCAGCATCTAACCACTTGATGATTTATTTTTTTACCACCTCCTTCATTATTGGATTGAGCCCCTGTTTGAGTTCAATGGACCCTTTTTCATTGTTCTCCAAAAGGATCTTATGCATACAAAATGAAGGACTGATACCCTTAATATCAGTAAGGGTCCAACCAATAGCTTTTCTGAATCTTTTCAATGTCAGGACTAGTTTCTCCTCTTGCTCTTCTGTCAAGAGTGCTGAAATGATCACAGGAAGAGTGGTTGTTTCGCCTAGATATGCATACTTGAGATGTGCTAGTAATGGCTTCAACTCCAAGATTGGTGGTTCCTCTACTAATGCTTTCAGCAGCTTTGCTTCTGGTGAGGACATGTCTAATGGCTCATTCATCAGCCCCTACTTCACAGTGCCATGTTTAGCTTCAATCCAGGCCCATTCTTTCTCGTTTTCCCCCTCTGAATCTGAGTTATCTGCCTATATAACTGGTGATGGGCCCTTACAGCATTTTTTGAACTGCTCTGATGCTAATGTGTCTATCACAAAAACAACCGAACATTCCTCTACTTCATTGGGAAATTTCATGGACTGGAATACATTGAATGTAACCTGCTCATCCTGTACTCTCATGGTTAGTTCCCCTTTTTGGACATCAATTAAGGTTCGACCAGTTGCTAGGAATGGCCTGCCCAAAATAATTGGCACCTCTGCATCAGCTTCATACTCCAGTATTATAAAATCTACTGGGAAAATGAATTTGTCCACCTTAACTAGGACATCATCGATTTTCCCTTCTGGATGTGCAATGGATCTGTCTACCAATTGTAGTGAGACCGTGGTAGGCCTTACTTCTCCAATCCCCAACTTCTTGAATATGGCCATTGGCATGAGGATGATGCTTGCTCCCAAGTCACAGAGGGCTTTGCCAAAATACTAGTTCTCAATGGAACAAGGTATGGTGAAACTACCTGGATCCTTGAGTTTAAAAGGTAGCTTATTCTGCAACACAGCACTACATTCTCGTGTGAGAGCAACAGTCTCAAATTCCCCAAATCTTCTCTTTTTGGTCAAGATGTCCTTCATGAACTTTACATAGTTTGGCATTTGCTCTAATGCTTCCACCAAGGGGATGTTAATGTGCAGCTGCTTGAGGACATCCAGGAATCTTTTGAACTGATGGTTATTCTGTTGTTTCTAGAATCTTTGAGGAAATGGTGGAGGTAGCTTGGTCTGCTGCACGTTTTGCTGTGGCAAAGCTGTAGTATTTTGCTATGGGAAAGCTGCAGCATTGTGCCGTGGCAAAACTACAGACTTTTATCCAGAGATTCCTGCTTCCTTACTTGCCTCTTCCACCTGCCTCTACTTGTCTTTCTTCTTTTCCAGGGGTATAGTAGGGTCTTTTTGGTCCTGTCTCTTAGCTTGGGGCTCTTCCACTACTTTTCCACTCCTAAGAGCTATAGCCTTACAGTACTCTTGCCCTTCTCTCCTAGGGACTTCAGTATTGCTTGGAAGCATCCCTAGAGGTCTGTTTTTTAATTCATTGTCAAGCTGCCCAACTTGGGTCTCCAGATTCCTCAATGATGCAGCTTGACTCTGGATCACAACATCATTTCTTGGTATATATTTCTTCAACAGTGACTTCAATGAAGTGGGAGTTTCATTAGGCTGATGCCTTTGCTGCTGAAATCCTGGGGGAGCCTATGGTCTTTGTGGAGCAGAGTTGCTTCCCTGTCCAATACCATAGTTACTCCAAGAAAAATTGGGATGCTACCTCTAACCCGGGTTATACGTGTTTGAATAGGGATTGTTGTTGCGATTGATGTTTCCCATATAGCATACCGACTCCAGATTTAAGGGATAACTATCGAATAAATGAGGCTCGTTGCACAGAACACAAGATACTCTATTCTCCTTGACTGCATTAGTTGCTTGAGGTTGAATCAGTTGCTGGTTTTTCAAGACATTCACTAATGAAGCTAGTTGGGCTGTGAGAGAAGTGACTTCACTCACTTCATGCATACTTGTTGTTTTCTTTCCAGTTAAGACTCTATCCATAGGCCATTGATAGTTATTGCTAGCCATTCTTTCAAGCAGCTAATGTGCCTCATTGTATGTTTTGGATAGAAGCGCCCCATTAGCTGCTGGATCCACTATGGTTCGTGTTTGAGCATTAAAGCCATTATAAAAGGTCTCTATCTGAATGCAGTATGGGGTTCCATGATGGGGATATCTCCGTAGCAGCTCTTTGTACCTTTCCCAGGTGTCATATAGTGATTCCCCGTCTAGTTGTTGGAAGGACGTGATATCATTCCTCAATCTTGCATTCTTGGTGGGTGGGAAGTATTTTAGCATAAACTTCTCTGCCAAATCACTCTAGTTAGCAATAGAATCAGGTGGCAGAGAGTTTAACCATACTCTAGCTCGATCTCTTAATGAGTAGGGGAACAGTTTCATCCTGAGAACTTCATCAGTCACCTTATTCATTTTGAAAGCATTAGTGACTTCGATGAATACTCTCAGGTGAAGGTGAGGGTCCTCTGTAGGCATTCCACTGAATTGCCCTACAGTCTGCAGCATCTGAAACATTACCAGCTTAAGCTCGAAATGAAGAGCTTTAATTTCTAGTCTTACAATGCTTGGGTTCAACCCATTCAAGTTTGGTTGAACATAAGCATTTAGGACTTTATCTTTGTCATCCATGTTGTCTGCTCCATTCTGGTTGGCTATTTCTGCTTGTTGCTGAGGTCCCAACAATCCTCTCCTTCTTCTCAGAAGCATTCTTTCTATCTCTGGATCTAGAGGCAGTAGTTCCCTTTTGGACCTGTTCATACACTACGTTCACCTGCCTAAAATGACACCAGAGTGACTAAAAGATAAAGTCTTTCACACAATCAAATATCTAATAATAATTTTCAAGTTGACACTCCCCGGCAACGGTGCCAAAAACTTGTTGGATGCAAAGTATATATGCAATGTCAGAAGGCAAGTGCACGTGTCGTGACCAAGTAATATAATGATGAGTGAGTATCATCCCACGATGAGTGTACTAGAAACTACTATAGAATGCTTTGACTCGTGAAATGCTGTAGCAAAATGTTGTTGGTTCACAAGATTTAATGTTCAGGAGAAATTAAGATTAAACAAACTAAACAAGACCTTAATTAAGTTGAGGGATACTAGGTTATGAAAGAAAAAGATATTAGGTGAACTAGGGTTGCTTCAGGGTTTCCATGAACTTCTGCACTCATTTTGCTTTAGAAATTGCTATAGCAATTGCTTCAGTGCCCAGTCTTCTCTTAAATGGGGTCTTTCCAGACTACCATTCCATGCACTCCTGGGGTTTGGACACACATCCCTGCATCAATCCCAACCCCATAGTTGTACTTGAAGCCCCAACTATTGGGTTAAATAGGACAACCATATATTCCTATATTGGTTATGCCCATACATCCAACTCTTTTTATAGCCTCCACCACCTTTCCAGGTCAATGTTAACCTCAGCTTTCCTCTATCAAATTTCAGTTAGCAGAAGAAGTTAAGATATACAAACATAGTTGAATGACACAACAATGCTACAGCAAAATCATTGGTAAATAAAACTGTGCATGTGTTCACTGCAACCCATCTACAACCCTAGTTGGAAATTTAGCCCAGCCTCATATCCAAACTGATTACAAGCATTCGAATAACTAGTATGCAGTGAAGAGTAATACAACTATAGGAAAAGAAATGCAGTTTCCTGCTAAACAATGAAAACACAAAAAGTGATGAAAGGAATCCTCAGCAGCAGTCCTCTTCCTTGTTCTAGGGCTTCACCCTGCAGGGTTGGCCCGTCCTAGGCTAGAGTGTATACTCACAGCCCACTCCCATCAGGGATTTCTGGGCTTCCTCTTTCTGTTTTCCTTTTTGTCCCCTTGCGTCTCTTCCCCCTTTTCTGCTTTCTGTTTTCTTGCTTTTATAAGCAAGCCTTGGGGTCCTATTAAAGTGGCCTGGTCTGCTGAAATTCTTCCTGCTTTTCGGCCAGTACCTCTACCAGCAGCTTTCTCTCCACTTCCAGTAGTTGAGACAATTCCTATACCTCCAGCAGTCTACTGTGTCAGTTGGGCACTCCCTTTCCCCTGATGGGTAGTGGCTACACCTGCTGCAGTAGCCATGACTCCCTGCCACCTGCACCATATCATAAAGAATCTGCTTTCCATCATATGCATCATATTAAAAAGGGCCAAGATCGCCCAACATCACTCGATTTTCTACCTTAATTGCCACACATGTATACTGAATTGTCACAACAAATGGAATGAGTGATCTTGTATCCATGGGAGGGAAACATTCTATTAAATCAGGGGGCATGAATGCTAATAAATCAAAATGCATAGTGAATATCCTCACAAAAGTATAGAGAAACTCTAATGAATTAGAGTTATCAGTTGTCAAACTCACTACACGATATTTTCACATTTTTCATATAAGAATACAAAGTTTGGTCCTTCCCCTTTAGATAGTTGATCAGCTAGACAACAAATCTCTGGGTGAGCCTACTTTGTTTCTAGGGCTCATAGATTTTGGTTATATTGTACTTGTACTCTAGAGTAAGCTCTGAACGTCACAGGCAGGATCCTTGCTTCTGTTGTTACTCTAATATTTATAAACTTGATATGTATATTATGTTTACATAAGAGAACCTATATGTATCTGTTTCCATAATGAATGTTTTTATTATACCTGTTATAGAAAAGATCTATCCATAAAGTATGTGTTTTATGTGCCTTCAAAAGTAGGGGCGTGACAAGTTGGTAAAGACTCCTCTATCCATAATGAACGCTTTGGCTAAAATTATACCTTTCATGGAGGGATTAGTCACATTTTCATGGTTTGTGGGATATCAATCCAATTTCTATATCCTAGTCAGAGTCTATGTTTCATTTCTTTCTTGAGCTTTCCTATTGGCTTGCTGGAAACTCATGTAAAGTGGAAAAAAACTATATGAAGTGTCCATAGGTGAAATGTAACAACTTATTATTATTATTATGCAATATAGAGTTCACATACATGTAATTAATCAAAACGTATGTACAACATATCAAACACATAAATATCTACATCTTATTTATTCTGGTTGACCAATTTCGGAGATACAGGTGCGGGTGGTTTCACCTTCACCGGGATCTGAGCCAACTCGACCACAAACATTTTATTTAATTCTGGGATTTGCCCAACATAAAGTAACTCGATCCAACGTGCTCTAAAAGCCAGAGCCATAGAAAAATCTGCATAACTAATTTTCTGAACATGACATGAAAATATAATGAGAATTAAATCCCAGTAAGTTCAACAATAAATGATCATCAATATAGCTCATCATGTCATGTTCATCTGTATAAACTACAACAAATATCTTTGGTCACATGAATGCACTATATCTATGTACATGAGAATCGTACAATAATGACAGTATGACAAGATTAACTATTTTTAGAATATCATTAGATGACTATCAATTTATTCTCATATCAAGCTACCCCGGTCAAGGTGAGTATTTTCTACTCTCTGGTACGGTCTTTTCTCGCTCCGTCCGACATGACATACTTTATCTTTCTTTTCTCATTAGCATAATTATAACCCTTGGTAGGGCGTCCCCGACTGGGGCACCACACGAATTACCATGTGACCGTGCTCATTTCTTTTCTTTTCACAATAATAGCCAAAAATATGCTTTCAATAACAAGTATGTTAATCAAAATATAATTATTACCAAAAATCATTGGTAATCATGCCATGAACATAACCATTTCAAATATCACATTATAAAATATATCCATGTGAAAATTCCACACTTAAGATGGTAAGAAGTTTATATAATGGCAATGGTTATGGCATATACTAGTCATTTATTATTATCATTTATAAGATTATTCTTCTTTTCTAAAATATTAATTTTATTTCTTTATTTTCTTGATGCAGGTTTTCATCCTATCTGACCTTCTCCTACTAATCAGAGCATAACTCCATCAATTTAACTCCGATGTAGGTGCTCTTGGTGTCAATTTAAAGACAAGACAATTATCTAAAACTATTATTTTGAACAATTTAATGAAATATTAATAAATCAAGGTGATATTTATCTCTCAACGTACAAAATATTTCTTCTTGGGTAGGTTCAGACCTCTACCTACTAATCTATATATATCTCCCTCATAAGAATTACAAATTAAGTGATTCCAATGGCTAAAAATCCGTGACACATATAGCAATAATTTTTATATTAATAAATTATTTTAATTCCCAACAAAATGTTCCATGAAATTAAAACACATAAGTTATCCTAAAATATTCTTCCCTGATTAACCAATTTCTGACCACTGCATACTAATCAAGCCATATCTGCCTTATACGGACTTTAAATTGAGTGATTCCAGTGGCTAAAATTCTGTGACCCAAAATATTTAATTCCCTACAAAATATTCCCAAAAATTAAAACACAAAACCCATCCTAACATATTATTCCCTGATTAACCATTTTCTGACCACTGCTTACCAAGCAGACCATATCTACCTCATATGGACTCCAAATTGAGTTATTTTAGTGGCTAAAAATCTGTGAGACATATATATACATTTTTTATGTTAACCATTTGTTTTAATTCCTTACCAATTCTTCCCAAAATTTTAAAAACAAAAGCTTAAAATTTTGCCACCCATAGCCAAACCTATGCAGAACTATCTACACCACCCTAAGTATTCAAACATACATAATACGTAACATGATATAGCAACATCCATGACCAATTATCAAAGTTCTATGATTAAAATCTGATATAAATATTACAAGTTTCAAATCTTTTCTTCAAAAAGAAATATTGTTAAACTTACCTTGAGCACTTAGTCCTATAGACTTCTCCTTCCTCTTTCTTCCTTTCTTCCTCTCCTTTCCTCACTCTACCTTGCTTCTATTTTTTCCTCTCCCTCACTTGGACAAAAATTCTAATGTTATAAGGGTGGGTTTTGCTTATATATACTATCAAATAATTCACCTTTCATAATCATGGGTTTACCTTATCACAATTAGGATGCACTTGGTTGAATTTTTAAAAAACAAGCAACTCATGTTCTTGTCTTCCTCTTCATTAGTCAAAATATTCATAGGAAAAGAAGATTTCTATTTTGAAAATTATGATAATATGTTCTTAAGATAAGGGACAAGGTCCCTTTGATTTAGGGATTCATTTCCTTTTTCTTAATCAATTATGATAGGTTTGCCTTTTTAGGTGGCAAATTTCTAACCCTTGAATCTTCCTTGCTTAGCTAAAATTATTTGTGTAGGATAAGGATGTTTTTTCATAATGCTATGTATTATTACCCATTTTCTAAAATTATGAGTGTAGGATATAGATGTTTTGTCCTAATGCCATGTATTATCATACCATTTGCTAAAATTATGAATATAGGATATCACACCACTTGCTAAATTTTTGTCTTAATGCCATGTCACCTAATCTTGATTACACAATTATTTCATCACTTTATTTAATTTTTATTTTTATTTTTCCTCTTGGGTTTGGCTCATTCTTGCCCATTTTCTTTACTTTGGTTAAAATTTTACCTTTCATAATGGACTTAGTCACATTTTCATGATTTTTGGACTACCGGTCCAATTTCTATATCCTAGTCCAAGTCTATGTTTTATTTCTTCCTTGAGCTATCCTATTGGCTTGCTAAAAATTCATGTGAAGTAGAAAAATTCTATATGAAGTGTCCATAGGTGAAAGCCCAATTTATGGGTGGAGATACTAAACTTAGTAACTTTAACTCTTAAATTAGGAAAAATTACCCTAATCGAATCTTCTTGAAATTTTAATACATTTACTTACTTCACAAAAGTTTATCTTCCTTACCCAAGAATTTCACCTTTCTTTAGTATGTTTATTTCTAATTTTTTCTCTTAGGTTTTCTCTCTTTACCCATTCCATTAATGTTAGAACGTTTCTATGCATATACGTAAGTTGAAGAATTTCTAAGGATCATATTTCCTTATATATCTAAAAATTGTCTAATAAATTTTATTTCCTTAATTAAATATTTATGTATCTTTATCAATAAAAGAAACGAAATTAGGGATGTTACTTTAAATACATGAAACAAAATTAGGGATGTTACATGAAAGCCTAATGTATGGGTGGAGATGTTAAACTTAGTAACTCTAACTCTTAAATTAGGAAAAATTACCCTAATCCAATCTTTTTGAAATTTTAAAACTTTTACTTACTTCCCAAAAATTTATCTTCCTTACCTAAGAATTTCACCTTTCTGTAGTATGTTATTTCTAATTTTTTCTATTAAGTTTTCTCTCTTTACTTATTCCCTTAATGTTAGAAACATTTTCTATGCATACACATAAGGTGAAAATTTTCTAAAGATTATATTTCCTTAGATATCTTAAAATTGTCTAATAAATTGTATTTCCTTAATTAAATATTTATGTACATTTATTAATAAAAGAAACAAAATTAGGGATGTTACAATAAGTAACATTTGAGGATAGTTTTACGAACTCTAAGGGAGTATCAGCTATATGCTAAGTTTTCAAAATGTGAATTCTGGCTTAGTAGTGTTAGTTTCTTAGGGCATGTGGTTAGTAAGTATGGTATTCAATTAGACCCTAAGAAAGTAGAAACAGTATAACAATGTCCACGTCTTAATACAACTACATGAAAAAATGCTTGTAAAGCATCAACCAACTCCTCAGTATTTGAAGATGAGATAAGAATTTGTCGTGCTGAGTGTGAGATAAACTTTTGTTCCACAGCTTGATCAAGAAAAGAAAACAGACTATCAAAGCAATGGTTAACATTTAACAAACCTATTGGTTTGTGATGGATATTCAGTTATGCCCAGTAGACAACTTGAAAAATCTCTTCTAAAGTATCAAAACCCCCTGGTAAGGCAATGAAGGCATTAGCATTGCTCATCATTCTAGCCATGCGCTCATGCATGGAAGCTACCCTAACTTCTTCTCCAATTGTCTTCCCTATGATATTTGATGTAGCTAGAGCTGTAGGAATAATATCTAGAACTTAACATCCTCCTATATGTGCAGCTATAAACACACCCCCCATTAACCCACGATTACCTCCACCATAGACTAAATAAATTTTTCTCCTGGCCAGCACCATACCCAGATTTTATGTTACTTTCACATACTCTCCACTTTTTCCTGGACTGGAACCACAAAAGACACAAATATTTCAAAAATGATGGAATGTGGTTCCCTCCATAACTGTACTCACCCTAACTTTGAGTATGAAGGTAAAGAAACTAATGTGTGCATTTATAGAACTCAGAGAATGGCATACTTATAATAGCTATGCGAATAAGCTAGGAATTATTAGAACAGCTATGTGAATGACTGATGAATATCAGCTAAATTGAAGGTGAATGTCAAAAATAACGGCACGCATGCATATGTACAGTAGTGGTAATTGTGGCTCATATTAAGCACATAAAGAGAATAGGGTTAAGATATCACCAAAAAATTTCTTTTTTCTTGTAATAATTGATAAGGCATTGATGTCTTGACTCTTGTAGACAAGTTGTGAGTGATAGGTGTCATTGTAAAAAAAAGATAGTGGAGATGCAAACCAATTAAATGTTGAAGAAGGACAATCAAATTATTTATCTTGTTTTCCCAATGTTCTTACCAGTCGACTATCGGTATTATTAAGTCGACCAATTATTTTGAGAATTTTTAATTTGGACTTATTTATTTTAAATTTGATTAATTACATCTATTTTGAAGCAACCAACTGCATCCTAGCAGTTAACTACGTGCTCTTTGTTCTTCACAAACTTTTATAAGTTTAGAAATTCTTCTATTCCATGTGCTATTTTTTTCCACCGAATAACAATAACTAGATTTTGGCATATATAATCAAAACTTGTGGCCACCGATTTTTGCCAAAATAGCAACTAGGATTTTGTTTATAGCTTTTCAAGAATTATAGCCACCGATTTTAATTCTCTTCAATTTTTGTCCAAACTTTTGACTTTTTATTTTGGCATCGTTCTCTATTATGCTTTTCGTCTATTCTACTGTATCCTCCCTCATTTATGTTTAATATTAAATGTAAGGATCTTTTCCCTCATTACAAGAAAAATTAATTTCTTTTCTTTGAAACTCAATTATTATGATGTGCAAGTGGTTAGTAGGTTAAAGTAATGGAGAATATTTTGAGAACCATATCCGAAAATGATGTAAAGCGATCAAGGTATTTGTTTTAAGGATTTATACCATGCTAAGTGGAGTTTAGTATATAGGATGTGAATTATGTTAAGATTGGAAATTCACGTGTGAATAATGGTTGAAAAGGAGATTTCAGAAGAAGCCATAGATTGTGAATATGGATAACCTCAAGGCAATAAGGATATACTAAGATCTGAAAGAATTATACTAGCATTATGGTTAAAAGAAGATACAAATGAAATATTTTTCGTTATTTGGTACGTCAACAAGTAAAAAAAATTGAATATATTATTTCAAGAGAGCTATTCAGGAATCTTTAGGATCTTAGTTAGATTATATAATAGCTTATAGTAAATCTAAATGAAGTGTTTATGTATTATAAGTTATGCTTCAGGTATCTTTATATAATAAAGTGATATTGAATTACTTAAAGCCTTATTAAGTGATGTTACTAACTTTCTGTTAAATGATTCACTGTGGTCAAACTTATTGTAAGATGCCATTGATAAAATGAAATTGATTAAGAAAATAATACAAGCAACTCAATAAATGTCAAAAGACTATAAGGATCATAAATATTATAGCACTAGGAATTATCAGTTGGTGACCAAATATTCTTACAGGATTCACCTAAAAAAGAGGTAATAAGGTTTGGAAAAAAGGAAAATGTTAAGCTCTAGTATATAGGCTCTTTTGAAATCCTAAACAAAGTAGGCATAATAGTATATCGCCTAGTCTTGCCATCAGAATTAAGTAATGTTGATAAATTCTTTCTTGTATCAATGTTAAGGAAGTACCTATCAGATTCTTCTCATGTTATTAGATTTCAAGAAATTCAATTGGACAAGAATTTTGCTTAATTATGAGGAAAAAACTTATGTTTATTGTTGATCGACAAGTGAAGAACTTATGTTTGAAGGAAATCTCTATGGTTAAGGTTATATGGCAAAATCACTCAAGTGAATAGACTTCTTAGAAAATAAAGATGATATACAAAAGAGATATCCTCAATTGCTTAAGTAGTGAGGTTAATAACCCTAATTTATGCTTTGACTTCATTCCCTATTTGTGATAAGATGGTTTGAAATTTGATGACCGAATTTCTTAAGGGGGAGAATGTAACAACCTTAAAATTTAGTAATTCTCATTTATGTATAGATTATTAAAAGAAATAAATGAGTAGGGATGTAATTGAAAGGTTTTAGGGAAGAAATAAAAATTTATTAATATTTTTGAGGTCAAATTGTAATTTCTTATAAGTTTAGGGGTTGAAATGTAAATAATGAAATTTGCAAGGACTTCCTCTAACAATTAGCAAATTGTTAATTGGTCATCCATCATTTATTAAAAAAAGAGACAGAAAGATTTTCAAGATAAATGAATAGTGAATAGTAACTTTCTCTCTCTAGATCTAGAGCACCTTCGAGCCTCCAATTTCAAAACTACAGGAACCACTGAATTCAATATGAAGAGTACTACGGTATTGGCCAAATAATTTTTCAAACAGGCTATAGGATCCCCGCAGATCGGAAGTAAAAAATCTTAGAAAAATGTAAGTTCTAAAACTCTTACTATTCCAGTAGTAAATAGTAATTTCGATTGTGAATAGTACTCATCAGTTGACCAAACTCCAAGAGGTCAAATTTCGCAATTCTAGAGTCATTTCCTAAATTTTTGGACCTTCTTAACTCATTTTTTAGGTCTATTTGGTCAAATTTGGATTGGAAAAGTGTATTTTGAGGCTATCCAACCTCGAGCCTTACCTTGTGAGTAAATAATTCTTTCTATGACTTACCCTATACTCTTCTTGAACTTTAAATGCATAATTAGTTATGTTTATAAGTTATTTATACTGTTATATGTCTCTGAAATGGATTAAATTACCTGATTTATTTGTTAACTAGCATATTGGTCAAGAAGAGTATGGTTTTGTATAATGATTTTAAATCCATTAAACACGTAATTTTGCATACATTTCTCAACAGTATAGAAAGTGAATATTTTATGCACGTGGCATTGATATGTAAAACTATAAGATTTCCTTGGAAAAAAGATATGAATATGTGATGAACCTTAACTGGGAAGTTTATGACAGATGAACTGTACTGAGACTGAAGTTTTGTAATATATTGAAAGCTCTGTTTTGAATGATATGGTATATGTGTAAATGATAATTTCTATGGAGGAATCCTATTGGAAACATTGTTTGCTAACAGTACGTAATGTTAGCCTTGGTGCACCTTAATACCTCAGATAGCAGAGGTGGTGCTAGCCTCGTGTGACGACCAACACACGATATATAATATGTGAAGGAGAGCGGGATGCTTCCTATTTGGGCGAGATGGCGCTATATGATATGTGATTTGCCCTCCCTTGTTATGTGCTTGGGAAATTGCCCATATTAGAGTCCCTTCGTGTGTCCTCTTGAATGGTCGTAAGGCAAACCTTAGTTGGGATGCTGAGTTTTGACAAATCCTACACCACCAAAGTACGAAAGGGCTTAAACTCTGATATGGTGGTTCTAATATGGGATCCTCCTAATGTTTTCATGTGAAATATTTTGATGCATAACAACATTTATTTAATGATCATACAGTATAGTATATGGTTTTGGATATTTGAATATCCTTTGATTTGAGAATATTTGAAATATGAGTCACATATGGATGTACTTCCGAACTGTATTTTCTATGTGACAAATTTTAAAATATAAGTACATTCATATGTTGACCTAAGAGGTCATAGGAGTTATTATATGCTCACTAAGTTGTTAAACTCACTACATGATTGTTGGTTTGTTTCATGCAAAGATGAATACAGTGTCAAAATGCAAGTGCACGTGTCGTGACCAAGTAATAAAGTGATGAGTGAGTATCGTCCCACGAGGAGTGAACTAAAACTGTTAATGAGACTTTGCTGTGTGAAATGCTGTAGCAAAAATAGGATGGTTTATAGAATAAAATAAAGGTGGTTCAATTAACTATAGCTATAACTAGGACGAGGGGTACTAGGGAGTAAAGAAAATGTAATAAGGAGGTCTAGGGTTGCTCAGGGTTGCCATGAACTATTGCACTCATATTTGCTCTAGGAATTGCTACAGCAACTGCCCTAGGTGCCCAGTTTAGTCTTGGATAGAGTCTTTCCAGACTTCCATTCCTTGCAATTTTGAGGTTCAGACCTGCATTCCTGCAGCAGTCTTCACCCCTGAGTTGTGCATGAAGCTCCACTACTGGGACGATGGGGGACCATATATTCCTATATTGGCTGCCCCCATCTATTCAAGTTGTCTTTCCAGCCTCTATTCCCCTCCCGGGTGAATATTGGCCTCAGTCTACCTCCACTAACTTCTGTTATCAGAGGAGTTTAAAATATAAACACAGATGAATGTAAAAATAGCGCTGCAGAGAAATGTGTTTTACTAAAAAGTGTGCTTAAGTTTATTACAACCCTTGCCCAACCCTAGCCGGAAACTAGCCAAGCCTCATGGTTACACTAGTTACAAAAATCCCAGAATCACTGGTATACATCTCTAGTTGATGAGTGAGTTTTATACTCATAAATTAAATATTTTCATCTTATCTTTTGCCATAATTAAGCATAAATCTCCCTTACTTGTCTTTAGTTTTGTGTCTTTCTTACAGATGGAGAGAAGAGTAGAAAATGGACTTAATTGGAGGAATCAGAGTTAAATTGTGGTTCTTTAGAAATGATGTCTATAAATCAAGCAGATAAAACAAATTCATTAAGGATGGCTGAGTAAGGAGCATTATCATATTGTCTCTTGAGACGCATCCTAATGGATATATGCACAAATTTATTCTTGATTTATGATCACATTTCCAAAAGAACTAAAACATAAAGATTCAAGGCAAAGCACCCAATGTTGAGAATATGTTTGCTGGTTGCAGTCCAGCCCAACCTTGCTGTAGTACTTGGGCCATATCTCTGAAAATACATATCCAATATGTATGAAATTTGGTAGGTGTGTAGCTGACATAATTGGGTACAACTTTCATGTTCAAGTGGTCAGAAAATACGGACATTAAAAGGGCCAAAAGTGGGCTAGAAGAGAATCTGACTACTGCTGCAGTCCAGCCCGACCTTGCTCTAGTATTTTGACCATAACTCCCACATTACGTATCCAATTTGTCCACAATTTGTCTTGACAGAAAGCTAATGAAATTTTCTACAACTTTCGTGTTGATGAAGTCAGAAAATTCAGCGGTTTTCAAGACGATATTCAAGTATCAATTTCGGTGCATATGATGGAATTCAAATTGTCAACTTTGTACAACTTCCTACCTAACAATTTTGACAATTACCACACCAACCACACTTAATTGTATCTATAAATAGAGGGCTTGAGGGGTGAGTTAAGGAGTTTTTTTGGAGAGCTTTGGAGAGAGCTTGGGAAAGCTTTGTTGGAATTCTACGAACTTGTAATGTTATTCTCTCTTTAGACATCTTGTATTTTTTCCATTTTCTTTCGTAATATTATCATGTTTCTTCATCTTTCATTTCACTTTCTTGCCTTGATTATGGAGAACTAATCTCCTAATGCTAAGGTGAAAGGGTGAAACTCTTGGTATGAGAATAATAATTTATCTAACTCTTAATCTTAATGTTTATCTTTGATATTGTATTTACCTTCCTATTTTTTTTCATAATTATTTCTTAATGGCTGGTTTTATCATACCGCCGATTTCTTGTTATGTTATTGAATGGTTTTATTAGACCGCCTATCTCTTATTATTTTCATGGTTGGCTTTGCCGCCTACTTTATTTTATTTTACTATTGGTTGGCTTTGCCACCGATTCTATTTCATTTTATTTTGTTATGTTAATTAATTTTCTACCTTTCATTTTTTGCATAAGTTAATCTTGTAAAATGTGAATTTTGATATATTGTAGACAATATAATGATTGGCACAATTTATGCTTGAATCCATTTACAAGTTATCTTTTGCATCTTTGTATTTTTAATCTTGTAAAGTGTGAACCTTGATACATTGTAGACAATTTTTGGCACAATAAATACTTGAATCACTCTTGATTTATTGTAGACAATATGGTGATTGGCATAATGTATGCTTGAATCCATTTTACAAGAATGTTTTAATTATTAGAAAGGAGGTAAATATAATTCATGTATAAACAAAGTTGAGCTTAAATTAACATATTATCCGATTAGAACTTTATTCGTGTAAAGATTCTAATTGAGTAATTAAAGAGTTAAATTTATTTTTATTCGATATACCAAGAGCGGATCCCCTAACCTTAGCATGCTTCTTTACTTTGATTACATCTTCATTTAATTTCAGTATATTAGTTCTTCGCATATTTTGTTCAATATTCCTCTTACAAAACGAGACATCGGGAACTAGGTTAGAAGTATTTATTTCGGATCTATATTAGAATTTTCTCTCAATTGGCAATCTCTGTGGGATCGACCTTGCATACCACTAAATCTATACTCCAATAGATTCGTGCACTTGCGAGTTTTAATTAAAACAACAACAAGTTTTTGGCGCCGTTGCCGGGGATTGCGACAGAAAAGCTATTTGGATCCAAGTAAGTACTTTTCTTCCACTAGTTATAGTTAGAACATTTGTTTATTCTGTGTATAGAAATTTTTCTTTAGAATTGTTTCTTGAAAATTGGTGTAGTAATTTGGGTGTATAAAATTGGTTGATTCTGTCAACAAGGCTAAAAGCGCCCAAGGAGTATGGGTTTTAAGATAGACCATTGTGATTCCTCCATATTTTCCTGGGAGTCTACCGATTAAATACTTCCCATTATTACTAACACTTTGAAAAAAAAAGGAGTTTGTATAATTTTGTGATTTTTATTTTGTGGTATTTGCATGTTGTAGCCGTTGTGTAGTTAGATACTTTTTCATAATTAGGAAGCAATTTTTTTAGTTTATGTGTGCTTGGAAACGTGATAAAGATAAGCGGTTGGTTAGGAAAAGTTTAGGGTCAACCATTGAGTGTACAATAGAGACATTAGATTCTGCTGGATCACCATTAAAAATAGAAGAACAAGTTGTGCATAATAAAACTCTTATGGAGTACTTTTCACTTGTCATAGCCAATACTCCATCTTGCATAGTTTTACCCCAAACTACTGCAACTCATTTTGAACTCAAACTGGCCATACTCCAACTTTTACCATCATTTTATGGTATGGAAAGAGAAGATCCCTACATGCACATTAAAGAGTTTCTTGAAATCTGCTCGACTTTTCGCTTCCAGAATTTCAATGATGAATCAATCAGGCTTAGAATGTTTCCATTTTCATTGAAAGATAAAGCTAAAGCCTGGTTGAACTCCCTTCCTACAGGAACTATAACTAGTTGGAACCAATTAGTAAATAAGTTTCTGGCAAAATTTTTCCCTATGTCTAAAACTGATGCCCTTAGGAGAGAAATTTCTGATTTTTGTCAAAAAGAGGGTGAACAATTTTTTGAATGTTGGGAAAGATTTAATGATCTTCTTCTGAAATGTCCTCATCATGGTTTTGAAACTTGGAGATTGGTGAAATATTTCTATGATGGTTTAACTTCATCAAACCGTCAAATGATCCAAAGCATGCATGGTGGGAGATTTTTACAATTGAATGAGGGGGGAAGCTTGGGAATCCTTAGGATCTTTATCTGAAAATTCTCAGCATTAGAACTGCATAAATCCCAGGGATAAAAAGTCTCAAACACAAAAAAAGGGAGGACTTTATGAAGTGAGTGATGATACAGATGTGAGAATTGCCTTAGCTAGCCTGACTAGAAAGGTAGAAGCTTTAACTTTAAGCCACACTTTAAACCCTTCTACCAATACTAGGATAGAGGCATGTGCCTTATGTTCTAGTACAGCTCACATTGCACAATCTTGTCCATCTATACCAGCTTACCAAGAGGCATTCTCTGAGCAAGCTAATTCTCTTCAAACTTATGGGAAGTCATCAGATAGCCTATTTGCACCCACATATAATCCAAATTGGAGGAATCATCCAAATTTTTCATGGAGGCAAAATCAACCTGCAATGAATCAAAGTGGGCAACAATTTGCCCCTTCTAATTCATACCCTCAAGTTCCTCATCATGCTCCTCCTTTCGGGGTATCTCAACAAAGAAAACCTTCTTTGGAAGATACTCTACAGCAATTCATGCAATCAACCCAACAAGTTTTACAATCTCACACTCAGTCCATTTCAAAGATTGAAACACAATTGGGTCAATTAGCTAGTGCTGTAGGAGAGAGAGAAAAAGGAAAATTCCCCAGTCAACCTATTCCTAATCCTAAGGGTCAATATGAAGTAGGATCATCAACAAATCCTAAGGAAGAAGTAAAGTCTGTGACAACCCTTAGATCTGGAAAGGTCATTGATAATCATGTTCACATGCCAGAAAATGAGGAATAGAGTCAACATGAATCCCAAACTAATGACTCAAGTGAAAAGAAAAGTGAACAGATTTCTTATGCCCCCAAAGCTCCTTTCCCACAAAGACTTGCATCTGTTAAGAAAGGTACTCAGTATAGTGACATTTTAGAGGTGTTTAAGCAAGTAAGAATTAACATCCCTTTTTTGGACGCTATCAAACAAGTACCCGCTTACTCAAAATTTCTGAAAGATCTTTGTACGGTGAAAAGGAAAACTAATGTTCCAAAAAAGGCATTTTTGACTGAACAAGTGAGTTCTATAATTCAGCAAAAGACTCCTGTCAAGTACAAAGATCCAGGTTGTCCTACAATTTCTTGTATTATAGGTGACCATGTGATTAACAGAGCCTTACTTGATCTAGGAGCAAGTGTGAATCTACTGCCGTACTCTGTGTATGAGAAACTTGGGTTAGGAAAGCTGAAACCTACATCAGTGACCCTTCAGTTAGCTGATAGGTCCACCAAAATCCCTAGAGGTGTCATAGAAGATGTGCTCATTAAGGTTGATAAATTCTACTTTCCAGTAGATTTCATTGTTCTTGACACTGAACCTGTTGAGAATACAGAGACACAAATTCCAGTCATTTTGGGTAGACCATTTCTGGCAACATCCAATGCAATTATTAATTGTCGAAATGGAATTTTGAATTTATCTTTTGGAAATATGACTGTGGAATTAAATGTTTTTAATGTCTCTCATCAACCTGTGGACATGGATGATGTGCGTGAGGTCAGCATGATTGAGGGTATAATCTATGACTCATTTGTAAGTTCTTGTGATGACGACCCTTTGGAAAAATGTTTGGCCCACTTTAACATGGATTTGGATGAGGACTGTTTGATCAGTGAAGTAAATTCCCTGTTAGAGACCACTCCATTAATGGATACCAATAAATGGAAAGGTAAAACAGAGATACTTACACCTTCTGAGTCTATTTTATTGCCATCCATAGAGAAACCTCCCCAGGTAGAGTTAAAACCTTTACCAGATTCTCTGAAATATGTGTTTCTAGGACCTTCTGAAACCTTGCCTGTCATTGTAGCATCTGATTTAGATAAAAAAATAGGAAGTTGAACTCATAAAAGTCCTCAGTGAACATAGTGAAGCCATAGATTGGACAATAGCAGACATTAAAGGTATTAGTCCATCAATTTGCATGCACAGGATACATTTGGAGGATAATGCCAAAACCTCAAGAGATCCACAAAGACGTCTGAATCCAAACATGAAAGAAGTTGTGAGAGCCGAAGTGATTAAACTTCTTGATGTGGGTGTCATTTACCCAATTTCTGATAGTGCATGGGTTAGTCCTGTTCAAGTAGTTCCTAAGAAATCTGGCATTACTGTAGTCAAGAATGAGAATAATGAATTGATTCCCACTAGAGTACAAACTGGGTGGCGTGTTTGCATTGACTACCGTAAGTTGAATGCTGTTACAAGGAAAGACCATTTTCCACTTCCTTTTATAGATCAAATGCTAGAAAGGTTAGCTGGACATGCATATTACTGCTTTCTTGATGGATATTCTGGTTATAACCAAATTCCTATTGCACCTGAGGATCAAGAGAAAACTACATTCACTTGTCCTTTCGGAACCTTTGCCTATCGTCGAATGCCATTTGGATTGTGCAATGCACCTGCTACATTTCAGCGTTGCATGATAAGTATATTTTCTGACATGGTAGAGCGATTTCTGGAAGTATTCATGGATGATTTTTCTGTGTATGGGTCTAGTTTTGAGGAATGTCTACACCATTTAAGATTAGTCTTAATTAGGTGTAAAGAAAAGAACCTTGTTTTGAACTGGGAAAAATGCCATTTTATGGTTAAAAAGGGAATTGTTTTGGGGCATGTTGTGTCACATCAAGGTATTGAGGTAGATAGAGCCAAAATTGAACTGATTTCCAGTCTTCCACCTCCTCGGACAGTAAAAGAGGTACGTTCTTTTTTAGGCCATGCAGGGTTTTATCGCAGATTCATCAAAGATTTTAGCAAAATCTCTAGGCCTTTGTGTAATTTACTTACCAAAGATGCCTCTTTTATCTTTGATGAAGAGTGCTGTCAAGTTTTTGAAAAGCTCAAATTCTTACTCACCTCTGCACCTATCATTAGACCACCTGATTGGAATCTTCCCTTTGAAATCATGTGTGATGCTTCTGATTATACAATTGGAGCTGTTTTGGGGCAGCGTCTTGATAAGTTTCCATATGTGATATACTATGCTAGTAAAACTCTTAATGATGCTCAATTGAATTATTCTACAACAGAAAGAGTTACTAGCTGTGGTATTTGCTTTAGACAAGTTTAGATCTTATTTATTAGGATCTAAGGTTGTAATTTTTACAGATCATGCTGCACTTAAGTATCTTCTTTCTAAGAAAGATGCTAAAGCCCGATTGATAAGATGGATACTGCTGTTACAAGAATTTGATTTAGAAATTCGGGATAAGAAAGGATCTGAAAATGTTGTGGCTGATCACTTGTCTAGGCTGATAGTTGAATTGGGTGAAAATAACTTGCCTATCAAAGACTCATTTCCAGATGAGCAACTCATGTCTGTTTCTCAGCTACCTTGGTTTGCTGACATTGCTAATTACCTTGTCACAGGTCAAATACCTACACATTGGAGTAAGCAAGATCGGATAAAATTTTTAGCTGAAGTAAAAAAATTCTTTTGGAAAGATCCATACTTGTTTAAGTATTGTCCTGATCAAATCATTAGGAGATGTGTTCCGGAGAGTGAGCAATCTAGTGTTATTCATTTTTGTCATGATCATGCTTGTGGAGGTCATTTTAGTGCTAAAAAAACTGCTGCAAAGGTTTTGCAATGTGGCTTTTATTGGCCATCACTGTTCAAATATTGCCATTTGTACTGTAGTTCTTGTGAGCGTTGCCAAAAATTGGGTAGTATCTCACGCAGGAACATGATGCCTCTAACTCCCATTCTTATTGTTGAGATATTCGATGTCTGGGGAGTTGATTTCATGGGTCCTTTTCCTAATTCTTTTGGCAATTTATACATCCTTGTTGCTGTAGATTATGTGTCAAAATGGGTCGAGGCTGTTGCATGTAAAACAAATGATCACAAGATTGTGGTGAAATTCTTGAAAGAAAACATTTTCTCAAGGTTTGGCACACCACGAGCAATCATTAGTGATGGGGGAAAATATTTTTGTAATAGGCATTTTGAGCATTTGATGAAGAAATATGGCATCACGCACAAAGTGGCAACCCCATACCACCCACAAACTAGTGGGCAAGTTGAGATTTCAAATAGGGAAATTAAAAACATTTTGGAAAAAACGATTAACCCAAATAGGAAAGATTGGTCTTTGAAACTTTCTGATGCTTTATGGGCTTATCGTACTGCTTTTAAAACCCCTATTGGAATGTCTCCTTACCGGCTTGTGTATGGCAAGGCCTGTCATTTACCTGTTGAAATAGAGCATAAAGCTTATTGGGCCATCAAACAGTTTAACTTTGCTCTTGACAAAGCAGGTTCTCACAGGAAGCTTCAACTCAATGAATTGGAAGAAATACGGAATGATGCATATGAAAGTGCAAAGTTGTATAAGGATCGAATGAAAGTTTTTCATGACAAACATATTTTAAGAAAATCATTTAATGTAGGTCAAAAGGTCCTTCTATATAACTCTCGTTTGCACTTATTTCCAGGGAAACTACATTCTCGATGGACAGGCCCATTCATTGTTCGTACTGTTTATCCACATGGTGCAGTAGAGATCGAAAATCCCAAGAACGGTGATGTGTTTAAAGTAAATGGTCAAAGGTTGAAAGCATTTTTTGAATTACATAACCCAGAGATAGAGGAGACACATTTGCGTGATCCTATCTACCAGGATTGATTCGCCTCTGTTATTAAAGGTTGTCGTGCAAGCTATCTAGGTAAGATCTTTCTTTATTTAACTTGCATTAATTGGTTTTCTCATTGTAATCTTCTTTTGAATTTCTATTGTTTCCTTGCTCTTGTTGTTTTTTTTTTCCTCTCTTTCACAAAAAAAAAAAAAAAATTGTGTCAATAATGGAGGACGTTCTCGCACAATTGAAATATCATTTTCCTTCTCTTCCACCCAATGCATTGACAAAAATTTACAAAGCACGGGTTGAAAGATTGAGGTTAATGATGATAATGGGAATACCTGCTGATATTCGTTGGCTAATTGAAGCTAAGGTACGGTTATCAGGTGAATCTGCAAATGATTTCATCTCTTACATGCCTGGTTTAGGAAAAAGTAGTTTTGCTAAAAAGCGCAGAGCTAAACGAATGGGTGTTTGTTACAAATGTGGATGTGAAACTTGTAACAAACGTTGCCGTTCTTTGGGTTGGGTGTCTGTAAATCGGGAAGACAAAATTAAGTTCATTAAGGATGGCTTGAGTAAGGAGTCATTGGATGATGACTTTCATCCAACGTCTCTTGAGATACATCCTAGTGGATCTGTGCATATCGGTATTGTTGGTCTATGGCCCCATTTCAAAAAAGAACATAAACGGTACAGTCTTGGGAATCTGACGTTAAAAGACCCTGTTTGCCAATTTATAAGAAAATTGGATGGGAAGCATATCCTCGACCCATAGAGGGCG
This sequence comes from Gleditsia sinensis, assembly GCA_037074535.1. Taxonomy (NCBI): domain Eukaryota; kingdom Viridiplantae; phylum Streptophyta; class Magnoliopsida; order Fabales; family Fabaceae; genus Gleditsia; species Gleditsia sinensis. Next base: position 53,331,160 of record CM073463.1, on the reverse strand, counting down.
TTTAAGCCGTTACTGGACGTAAAACCAGAGGAAGATGTGAGCCACAATCACAACTACTGTACATATACATGCGTGCCGTCATTTTTGAATTTTTCACCTTTAATTTAGCTGACATTTTTCGGCCTACTCTTATAGCTATGAAAATTATGCCCCCGGCCTATGCACATAGCTATTACAAGTATGCCCTTATTTGAGTCTTATAAATGTGCACCTTATTATCTTCATCCTCATAATCAAAGTCAAGGTGAGTGCAGATATGGAAGGAATCGCAGTTCGTCACTTTCGTAATATTTGTGTCTTTTGTGGTTCTAGTCCTGGGAAAAATGGAGAATATGTAAAAGCAGCACACACTTTGGGTATGGTACTAGCCAAGAGAAAGATTCATTTAGTGTATGGTGGAGGTTGTCGAGGGTTAATGGCGAGTGTGTCTGGATCAGCATATCTAAGAGGATGCCAAGTTCTTGGTATTATTCCTACAGCTCTGGCTGCATCAAACATAGTAGGAAAAACAATTGGGGAAGAATGTAGGGTAGCCTCCATGCATGAACGAATTACTAAAATGATGTGCAACGCTGACGCCTTCATTGCCTTACCTGGAGGTTTTGGTACTCTAGAGGAAATTTTTCAAATCGTCTCTTGGGCACAACTGAACATGCACCATAAACCCATAGGTTTGTTGAATGTTAACAATTTCTTTGATGGTTTGTTGTCTTTTCTTGATCATGCTGTAGAACAAAGGTTTATCTCGCACTCAGCACGTCGGATCCTCATCTCGGCCTCAAATGCTGACGAACTAATTGATGCGTTACAAGCATTTGTTCATGTACCTGATCCAGTTATAGCTCAAATAGAGTGGACAACAGAACATCGCAGAAAGCGCAAACTGGACTTAAATCTTCATTTGTAATACCTTTTATTTGCTTGAGTAAATTTGTATTTTCTGTTTAGTTTGTTGCAGGTTCATCTTTTCTTTGATCTCCTTCCAGGTAATATCTCTTTTAATCTTTATTGTTTATTTTGTGTTTCTTCATCTTTCAAAAAAAAAAAAAAAAATTTGAGTGATGTTTTGGGATTAGGCAAAGCTAGCACCAATGATGAAAATGGTTTAAAATGCTTGTAACCTTTGAAAAATTGATGAGTTCTGGGTGTTATGTGTGAACTTGAACTCTAATGTAACTTATGTTTTATTTGAGAATCCTAATATCTGGTGCACTTAATCTTTTACATTTGACTGATTGTTTATTCAGAAAAAAATTTATGTGATTTAGATATGTTAATTGATCTCATAAGACTCTAGAACTTATTCGATTGTCACTTGAGGCGAAATCCTAGACTACTCTCCATTTGAGAAATGAATTAGGCATTTTTGGAATCGTTTGAGCCTTTCAAACCAACCTATACATGATGATATCCCTAGCAACCTATTTTGAGTTTATATCTATCCTTTCTTGAACACCTATATTTCTATCTAGCCTTTAAATAAAAATATGTTTAACTCTTACCTTTCACTCACAGGCATGATCATTTGAAAAGTTATGATTCAAGGGTGGACGGTAGAAGTAAAAAAAAAAAAAAAAAAGGAGAGAAAAGAAAGGAAAAAAAAAAGAAGAAAGAAAGTTAATACTCCCTAAATAAATAAGTTTGGGGGTGTTTATTTTCAAAAAAAAAAAAGTATGAGCAAATAAATGTAAGGATGATGAAAAGGTTGGAGATAGAATTCACATTATAATATTAAAAGTATTTGGGAGGCTTTAAATGATTATGTACGTCGAAGAGTGAGTTGAACTTTCATTCATATCATTTTATCCACCTTTAACCTCTGCCATACATTACAAGCCTAATGAAAGTCCTAATAATCTTAAATGTTATGATTAGTCTACATTAGTGGAGAGTGACATGAAAAATAAGCTTATGGAGTCTCAAATGCATATATCTAGAGATCTGTTTTAAATATTTGATTACATAAATTTATTTGAATGCAAAAAGTCCAATGTCATAAGACTACTACACACACACACTTGGGATTCAAGAGTAAACCATATGTTGTATTTGAATAAAAGTTCTACATAACCTTAGAATTCTGATATCTTTCTTGGTTGCACATTTTAGATCCTTGAGGAATGCTTAGTAAGTCAAAAACAATTCATCACTCACTCATCATTTGAATTTTGAAGTTTGTGTGTTTTGCTTGAGGACAAGCAAAAGATTAAGTCTGGGGGTATTTGATGAGTGAGTTTTATACTCATAAATTAAATATTTTCATCTTATCTTTTTCCATAATTAAGCATAAATCTCCCTTACTTGTCTTTAGTTTTGTGTCTTTCTTACAGATGGAGAGAAGAGTAGAAAATGGACTTAATTGGAGGAATCAGAGTTAAATTGTGGTTCTTTAGAAATGATGTCTATAAATCAAGCAGATAAAACAAATTCATTAAAGATGGCTGAGTAAGGAGCATTATCATATTGTCTCTTGAGACGCATCCTAATGGATATATGCACAAATTTATTCTTGATTTATGATCACATTTCCAAAAGAACTAAAACATAAAGATTCAAGGCAAAGCACCCAATGTTGAGAATATGTTTGCTGGTTGGAGTCCAGCCCAACCTTGCTGTAGTACTTGGGCCATATCTCTGAAAATCCATATCCAATATGTATGAAATTTGGTAGGTGTGTAGCTGACATAATTGGGTACAACTTTCATGTTCAAGTGGTCAGAAAATACGGACATTAAAAGGGCCAAAAGTGGGCTAGAAGAGAATCTGACTACTGCTGCAGTCCAGCCCGACCTTGCTCTAGTATTTTGACCATAACTCCCACATTACGTATCCAATTTGTCCAAAATTTGTCTTGACGGAAAGCTAATGCAATTTTCTACAACTTTTGTGTTGATGAAGTCAGAAAATTCGGCGGTTTTCAAGACGATATTCAAGTATCAATTTCGGTGCATATGATGGAATTCAAATTGTCAACTTTGTACAACTTCCTACCTAACAATTTTGACAATTACCACACCAACCACACTTAATTGTATCTATAAATAGAAGGCTTGAGGGGTGAGTTAAGGAGTTTTTTTGGAGAGCTTTGGAGAGAGCTTGGGAAAGCTTTGTTGGAATTCTACGAACTTGTAATGTTATTCTCTCTTTAGACATCTTGTATTTTTTCCATTTTCTTTCGTAATATTATCATGTTTCTTCATCTTTCATTTCACTTTCTTGCCTTGATTATGGAGAACTAATCTCCTAATGCTAAGGTGAAAGGGTGAAACTCTTGGTATGAGAATAATAATTTATCTAACTCTTAATCTTAATGTTTATCTTTGATATTGTATTTACCTTCCTATTTTTTTTCATAATTATTTCTTAATGGCTGGTTTTATCATACCGCCGATTTCTTGTTATGTTATTGGATGGTTTTATTAGACCGCCTATCTCTTATTATTTTCATGGTTGGCTTTGCCGCCTACTTTATTTTATTTTACTATTGGTTGGCTTTGCCACCGATTCTATTTCATTTTATTTTGTTATGTTAATTAATTTTCTACCTTTCATTTTTTGCATAAGTTAATCTTGTAAAATGTGAATTTTGATATATTGTAGACAATATAATGATTGGCACAATTTATGCTTGAATCCATTTTACAAGTTATCTTTTGCATCTTTGTATTTTTAATCTTGTAAAGTGTGAACCTTGATACATTGTAGACAATTTTTGGCACAATAAATACTTGAATCACTCTTGATTTATTGTAGACAATATGGTGATTGGCACAATGTACGCTTGAATCCATTTTACAAGAATGTTTTAATTATTAGAAAGGAGGTAAATATAATTCATGTATAAACAAAGTTGAGCTTAAATTAACATATTATCCGATTAGAACTTTATTCGTGTAAAAATTCTAATTGAGTAATTAAAGAGTTAAATTTATTTTTATTCGATATACCAAGAGCGGATCCCCTAACCTTAGCATGCTTCTTTACTTTGATTACATCTTCATTTAATTTCAGTATATTAGTTCTTTGCATATTTTGTTCAATATTCCTCTCACAAAATGAGACATCGGGAACTAGGTTAGAAGTATTTATTTCGGATCTATATTAGAATTTTCTCTCAATTGGCAATCTCTGTGGGATCGACCTTGCATACCACTAAATCTATAATACTCCAATAGATTCGTGCACTTGCGAGTTTTAATTAAAACAACAACACTAGTCATAAAAGAAAAAAATGCAAGTGCAGTCTTGATAGAAAACAGAAAAAAGGAAAACAAAACAGCAAACAATAAAATTCTGGGATTGCACTCTCTCCCCTGCTACTGATGCTTCTTCCTAGTGTGTAGCTATTTTTCCATTTCACCCCCACTGTCTTGTGTCCTTTGTCTCCCCCTCTCTGCCTTTCTCTATCGTTCAGACTTGTGGTCCCAGTCAGCTGCCTTGCTTTTTCCGCCATTCCCCCTGCTCTGCTGCAAAACCATCTCTGCATGCAGCTTTGTCCTCTCCACTTTCAGTAGTGGGACAGTTCTGTGCCAGCAGCATGTAGTGTCAGTTTTTGTTGCTTTCTCTCCTGCTGGGTGGAGGCTGCACCTGCTGCGCAGCCCTTCTCTGCTGTCACCTGCACCATATCAAACAAAATCAGTGTATTGCAGAAAAAGGGAGCAGCTCACCCATTATCACTCAAGTTTATGCTATAATTGCCATATATGCTTACTAAAATGCTGCAGCAATGGGGTAGCTGGTGTTTTATCTAAAAGAGTCATCCCGTTCAATTTATTCAGGGAATAAGAGCGCTTAAAATACCAAAATAACTCAGTAAACGCACTCAGAAAGCATATAGGAACTAAAATAAATTACAGCTATCAAATCCCCCCAAACTTAAAGGATTGCTTGCCCCCAAGCAATCTGCTCTGTTCACCAGATTCCTACCAACAAGAAATTCCAGGCCTTTCTCATGTATGAATCCATAGTTCTGCTGGTAGCTCTCAACTCTCAGGATTGCTTTCATATAAAGGACACCACAAATCTTACTCCCAATCACACAAAAGACTTCTTTGAAGTTGTGTGTATGACATGGACAGTTTTCCTAAGAGTTACTTGGGTAAAAAACAGCCAGAGTTCCTAAGACTTTGATGCTAATATATCAAGCTTCCTAGGTTAAGTTGGCATTCGTCATAGGTGCAGCCAGGGAAACCAATGTGGGAGGGGGGAAGGCACCTCACTAATTTTCTTTCTTTGTTTTTGTATATATATTTTGGCATAGATCTTATTCTAGCTAAGGTCATTAGTGCCTTTTGACGTGAATGCCAACATGTTCAATGCAGGCACCCGGTTACTCAGCCTTATCACCCTTAAACAGATTCCCACTCATACTCTATGTCTCTGTTTTACACAAGGGTACACATGGGGTTCATGCATACCCTTGGTTACTAAGGAACTATAGAGGCATTGGAGTGTCCCAGATATTTTTTTTTTTACTTTTTCTCCCCTAACCTTAAACCTTTCTGACCTTATGCGTCTGCCTCTTTTATAATTCTACAGAAAGCTCTCAATATTAGCTCTAAGACTTAGGTCCAATTTTTGAAAGATCACCAAATTTTCTTTTGGCAAACTGCCCATGATGCTGTGCTTATTAGAAGAGGGTTCTGTGTGTGATTGGGTAAGGTTGTAGGTCTCCTATTCTGGTTTTTAGCGAAATACCCAATCCTCCTCATGGAGTATCCCAGAACTTTCAACAGGCTATGCAATATGCAGACTCATTTCCCTCTCCATTTTTTTTTTGAATATACACATATAACTATCAAAACAAGTAAGTACTAATGCAGACTCATCCAACACAGGCAGGCAGAAACATAAGTAAACAGCAGCATGGATAAACAGCCACATAGATAAGCAAAACACAAATACACAAGTCCATGCTTCAGCAAACTCTACAGCAATACCAAAGCAACACTAAGCCACAGCAAACATTATATAATATAAACCAACCCCCCCCCCCAAACTTAAAGGTGAGCAGTGTCCTCACTGCTGATACAATGGCCAAAAACACAAAAGACACCTAAAAACAGAAGCAGAGGCAAAGGAATTCTAGATACAGCAGAGAAGGAATAAGAGTTGAGGGAACTTCCTGAGGGTGCTAGCAGGGATGCTGCAGCACCCTAGGGGCATTGACCCCTAGAAGACCTTGATGAACTTCTAAACCCACTCCTACGCTGTGTTGATTGTTGGGGGGCCTTTCATTGGCGCATCACTGCTGCCCGTTTTGCAAGGGGCTCATCATCATCAGAGGACTTCGTTCCCACTGGTGTTTGGTGGGGTTCTGGGTGGGGCTCCTTGCTGGAGGAGGATCCTTCATAATCCTTTTGCTGTGTTGTCTGCGGCTCTAGTGCTGGGGCTGACTCCTCGAAGGTGGTATAGAGCAAGTCAGTGGGAAACTCCAGAAATGGAAAAAATTGCTTATAGTTCTGTTCGAGGGTGGTATGAAGGGCAAAATCCATTTTCTGCTCATAACGCCAAAAGGTTTGCTGAAGTTGCAGAAGCACAGCTTGTTGCCTCAGAATGGTAGCTTGTTGATTGAGGATGAACTACAAGGTTTTGTCAGTTGGTTGGGGGGCAAAGGAAGAAGCAGAGGGGTCAGCAGTATGTGGAGGATTTCGGGAAGTAGCTGGTGGGTGTGGGGCTGCTTTCTCAGGACAATCCGGGTAATAGTGGTGGCAGTGATAGGGCTAGCGTCCTTCAGTGCTTCTTCATCAATGGAGACTGGGACTCCACGATTATTGCACAGTGTAGTGATAAGGGAAGGGAAAAGTAAGCTCCCCTTTTTTTGGTTGGCGCATGCTTGGATTTGGCCACTGATGATTCGGCCAACGCTGAGTGGTCTGCCGAATATGAGTGCGTCCACCATTACCACTCTATCTCAACTCACTATCTGCCCATGGGTAGAAGGTAACAAGCGAGTCTTGAGGAAGTGGTACCACACCTTTGCTGCAGGTACCAGAGAGACCTGATTGATGGTGGAGGAGCCCTGAGGGGATTTATCCCAGGTGGTGCCGGGAAGGCTCACCCGGGTAAGCATAGCGTCCCAGTCTCCATCCTGCAGATCCTGGAGATATTCCTCATACTGGTCCTCTTCGTCTGGCAGATTGTAAGCCTTGTTTATGGAGGCTTGGTCAAAATGAACCCTCGTCTCCCGGACTGTCACCCACTTCTCATTTCTGGGTGAGAGGTTTGCGTAGAATTCCCGAACCAGAGGGATGAGGGCCGTTTGCGGGTGACTGGCAAAACTTTCCTAACCCCTCTGTTTGATTACAGTGCCAACGTACATTGGCAACCCCAAATCTCCAGAAGAGGCGAAGGTGTAACCTTTCTCAGCGCTGAAGCTTCGGGGAAAAATCTCTTCGTCGTGCTTCCGCCTATTTTCCTCAGAGGTGAATTTCTTCACCTTGCTTGCCTTCCTAGCCACCGTCTTGATTCTCGGCATGATTGGTTCGAGGGTTTGGAAGTGGAGGGTTCTGGTACGAAGTAGGTGAGGAGACTGTAGGGATTTTGGGAACTCGGGAGAGGTACTCGAGGATGAAGGGGGTTGGGGAGTTGCAGAGGTTTAATGAGGGTAGAGGACGTGCTTGCGTGACTTATGGGCTTTTGCCTTTTTCTCACCCCCATTTTTCTTCTGACAACAATTTTTTGAAAATATATTATTATTATTATTATTATTATTTTATTTTTTTGTAAGAAGCATAGCAGAGGGGAACCCCTTGATTTAGGGCTGACTACGTGTTGCAGCAAAAACTGGCCTGCCTAGGATTTTGCTGCAGCAGAGGGTGCTCGTTCTTAATCCTGCTATAGCAAAGCAGGGACTATCTTTCATATAGTTTTGCTGCAGCAAAACCAAAACTGGTTCTGCAAACTTCTATGCTTCTCATCCTGCGTAACAAACACAAATGCTATTAGACTCATGATTTAAACTATCTTAAAATTGTTAACCTAATCAACAACAAATTTAAACATGGGTTGCCTCCCATGAGCGCTTGTTTTAGAGTCTTCAACCTGACTTCCCTCTTGTTTATTCCTCTTGCACCTGAACGGAGGTGTGCTGTCTATCCACATCACCTCCTAGATAGTGCTTGACCCTTTATCCATTGACCCTGAATGTCCTCCCTTCCTTTTCTTCTTTCAATTCAATAGTCGCAAAAGGGAAGACCTTGCTTATGCGAAAGGGACCAGACCAACGAGATTTCAACTTCCTAGGAACCAAGGTTAGCCTGGAGTTATACAGTAGTACTCTCTGTCCTACTTCAAAGTTCCTGAATTGTATCTTCTTGTCATGCCATTGCTTTGCTTTCTCCTTGTACAGTTTGGCATTCTCATAGGCCTGACCACGAAATTCATCCAGCTCATTTAGTTGCAGCATCCTCTTCTCACCCGCAGCTTCCAGGTTCAAGTTTAGCTTCTTCACTACCCAATATGCTCGATGTTCCAACTCTACTGGTAGATGACAAGCCTTCCCGAATACCAACCTGTATGGTGACATGCCCAGTGGTGTCTTATAGGCTGTTCTATAGGCCCATAGTACATCATCCAACCTGGAGGACCAATCTTTCCTCGTGGGGCCTACTATTTTTTCCAAGATTCTCTTGATCTCTCTATTGGAGACTTCAGTCTGCCCACTCGTTTGTGGGTGATAGGGGGTTGCCACCTTATGCCTTACTCCATATTTGGCAAGTAGTGCCTTGAACTGCCGATTGTAGAAATGGGTCCCTCCATTGCTGATGATGGCCCTGGGGGTTCCAAACCTTGTAAAGATGTTTCTTTTCAGGAATCTGGTCACCACTCTTGCCTCATTAGTTTAAGATGCACTTGCTTCCACCCACTTTGAGACATAGTCTACGGCTACAAGGATGTATTGATTTCCAAAACTCGAAGGGAATGGCCCATGAAATCTATTCCCCACACATCAAATAATTCCACCTCTAGGATGTTGTTCAGTGGCATTTCATGCCTGCGAGATATATTCCCTGTCCTCTGACACCGGTCGCATTGCTTTGCGAAGGAGTGGGAGTCCTTGAATAGAGGGGGCCAATAAAACCTTGCCTGCAGCACCTTGTTTGCAGTTCTGACTCCTCTAAAATGGCCTCCATAAGGGGAAACATGGCATTGCTACAAGATTTGCTCCATCTCTTCGCTGGGTATGCACCTCCTTATTATCTGATCAGCACATTGCTTGTAAAGGTATGGTTCATCCCAGTATTATGAGTTCACCTCATGCAGAAATTTTTTCTTCTGCTGCCACGTCAAGTCTAGTGGGAGCATTCCACTCACAAGGTAATTTACATAATCAGCGTACCATGGCACATCATCTTGGGACAGGAGATAAAGTTGCTCATCTGAAAATCTTTCATTAATGTCATCTACTCCGGAGCTGTGCCCTTCCAACCTAGAGAGATGGTCTGCCACTTGATTTTCAGTTCCTTTCCTATCTCTGATCTCTAGATCGAATTCTTGAAGCAAAAGCACCTACCGGATGAGCCTGAGCTTGGAATTCTTTTTCCTAACCAAGTGTTTGATGGCAGAGTGGTTTGTGTGCACTATCACCTTTGCTCCTACCAGATATGCTCTGAATTTCTCAAAGGCAAACACTACTGCAAGCAATTCCTTCTCTGTCACCGTGTAGTTCAGCTGGGCACCTTGTAATATTTTGCTAGCATAGTATATAGAATGAAACAACTTGTTTTTGCGCTGCCCGAGGACAGCCCCCAATGCTGTTTCACTAGCATCACACATCAGCTCAAATGGAGAGGTCTAGTCTGGTGCCACAATCACTGGGGCTGTACTCAATTTTCTCTTGAGGTCACAAAATGCTGTCATACAACCTTCATCAAAACAGAAAGTTATGTCCTTCTCTAGCAAACTGCATAAAGGTTTGGCAACCTTAGAGAAGTCCTTAATGAACCTCCTATAAAATCCTGCATGTCCCAGGAAGCTTCGAATGCCTTTGACCAAGGTGGGAGGAATGAGCTTTTCTATGATTTCCACATTGGCCTTGTCAACCTCAAGTCCTCTCTGAGAAACCTTATACCCCAGCACAATCCCTTCTTTTACCATAAACTGACACTTCTCCCAGTTCAGCACCAAGTTTGTTTCCTCACACCTTTCCAAGACCTTAGCAAGGTTTCTCAAGCATAGGTCAAAGGAGTCCCCAAAGACTGAGAAGTCATCCATAAAGATTTCCACAAACTGCTCAGCCATTTCTATGAATATTGCCATCATGCATCGCTAGAATGTTGCTGGAGCATTACAAAGCCCAAATGGCATCCTTCGAAATGCAAAGGTACCATAAGGACATGTGAATGTGGTCTTATGCTGATCTTCTGGTGCTATAGCAATCTGGTTGTACCCTGAGTACCCATCCAGGAAACAATAGTATTCCCTTCCAGCAAGTCTATCTAATATTTGATCAATGAACGACAGAGGGAAGTGATCCTTCCTAGTGCTTTTGTTCAGCTTCTGATAATCCATGCAAATCCTCCAGCCAGTTACAACCTTGGTGGAGATAAGCTCATTGTTTTCACTTTCCACCACAGTCATACTCCCTTCTTAGGAACACACTGAACTGGACTCACCCAAGAGCTATCTGATATTGGGTAAATAATTCCAGCATCTAGCCACTTGATAATTTTCTTTTTAATCACCTCCTTCATTATTAGGTTGAGCTGTCGCTGGGGTTCTATGGACCCTTTTTCATTGCTTTCCAAGAGGATCTTATGCATGCAAAATGAGGGGTTGATTCCCTTAATGTCAGCAAGTGTCCAACCAATGCCCCTTTTGAATTTCTTCAGTGTAAGGACCAATTTTTCCTCTTGTTCCACTGTCAAAAATGCTGAGATCACCACAGGAAGAGTGGTTGTTTCTCCTAAATACACATACTTGAGGTGTGCTGGCAGAGGCTTCATCTCCAAGGCTGGTGGCTCATCCACTGATGCTTTCGGCGGCCTTGAATCTGGTGGGGTTACATATAATGGCTCCTTTATTGGCTCCAGCTTCCTAATGCCATGCCTGACATCAATCCAGGCCCATTCTTTCTCGTTCTCCTCTTCTGAATCTGAGTCTTCTGTCCATGCTACTGATGGTGGGTCCTTGCAGCATTTTCTTAACCGCTCTGATGCCAATGTGTTTATAACAGACACCACTGCACATTCTTCTTCTTCACTGGCAAACTTCATGGTCTGGAGTACATTGAATGTAACCTGCTCATCCTGAACTCTCATGGTTAATTCACCCTTCTGAACATCAATTAGTGTCCGCCCGATTGCTAGGAATGGCTTGCCCAATATGATTGGTACCTCTGCATCAGCTTCATAGTCCAGAATTATAAAGTCCACTAGGAAGATGAACTTATCCACCTTAACCAGGACATCCTCAATTTTTCCTTCTGGGTGTGCTATGGAGCTGTCTGCTAGTTGTAGTGAGACTGTGGTAGGCCGAGCTTCTCCAATTCCTAGTTTTTTAAATATGGCCATTGGCATGAGGTTGATGCTTGCTCCCAAGTCACAAAGTGCCTTGCCAAAATAATGGTTCCTGATAGAACAAGGTATGGTGAAACTACCTGGATCCTTAAGTTTGGGTGGCAACTTATTTTGTAGCACAGCACTGCATTCTCTTGTGAGAGCAACTGTCTCAAACTCACCAAATCGTCTTTTCTTTGTCAGGATGTCCTTCATGAACTTTACATAATTAGGCATCTGCTCTAGTGCTTCTACCAGAGGTATGTTAATGTGCAGCTGTTTTAGGACATCTAGGAATCTTCTAAACTGCTGGTCATTCTGCTGCTTCTGAAATCTCTGAGGGAAAGGGGGAGGTAACTTAGTTTGTTGCATGCCTTGCTGTGGCAAAATTGCCGAATTTTGCTGTGGCATAGTTGCAGCATTTTCTCCATGAATGGTTTCCTCCTCACTTACCTCCTCCTCTTGCTTTTGCTTATCTTTCTTTTTCTCTGAGGGTACAGTGAAGTCTTTCTGGTCTTGTCCTTTTGCCTTTGGTGGCTCTACCATCTTTCCACTTCTCAGAGCTATAGCCTTGCAGTGCTCTTTCCCCTCTCTCCTAGGGACTTCAGTATTACTTGGAAGTGTTCTTAGAGGTCTGCTTTTTAGTTCATTGGCAAGCTGTCCCACTTGAGTTTCTAGATTCCGTAGTGAGGCTGCTTGACTCTGGATTAGAGCATCATTCCTTGCCATATACTCCTTCATCAGGGATTTCAGCGAAGTTGGGGCTTCCTGAGGTTGTTGTCTTTGCTGCATGAAGCCTGGGGGAGGCTGTGGTCTTTGTGGGGCAGAGTTGCTCCCTTGTCCCGTACCATAGTTACTCCAGGAGAAATTGGGGTGTTGCCTCCATCCTGGGTTATACGTATTGGAGTAGGCATTGGTATTGCAATTCATATTTCCCATGAAGCACACTGATTCTGGGTTTGAGGGGCACATTTCAAAAAGATGTGGTCCATTGCACAGTACACAAGATGGTCCAGTCTCTTGGACTGCATTGGCTGTTTGAGGGCGGCTCGGTTGCTGGTTTTTCAAGACATTAACCAGCGAAGCTAGCTGGGCTGTGAGAGAAGTAACTTCACTCACTTGATGTATGCCTGCCGTTTTTTTGCCAGTGGAAACTCTGTCCATAGGCCACTGATAGTTGTTGCTAGCCATTCTTTCGAGTAGCTCATATGCCTCATTATACGTTTTGGACAAGAGTGCCCCATTAGCTACTGCATCCACTATAGTGCATGTTTGAGCATTAAGGTCATTGTAAAAGGTCTCCATCTGAATGCAATAAGGAATTCCATGATGGGGGCATCTCCGTAATAACTCTTTATACCTCTCCCAGGTCTCGTACAAAGATTCACCTTCCAATTGCTGGAAAGAGGTGATGTCATTTCTCAATCTGGCATTCTTGGTAGGCGGGAAGTATTTCAGCAGAAATGTTTCTGCTAAATCACTCCAGTTAGCGATAGAGTCAGGTGGCAGAGAGTTCAACCACGCTCTTGCTCGGTCTCTTAATGAGTAAGGGAACAGCTTTAACCTGAGCACTTCTTCTGTTACCTCATTCATTTTGAAAGCATCCGTGACTTCCATGAACACTCTTAAGTGAAGGTGAGGGTCCTCTGTAGGCATTCCACTGAATTGTCCTGCAGTTTGCAGCATCTAGAACACTACTGGTTTAAGCTCAAAATGTAAAGCCTCGATCTCTGGTCTCACAATGCTCGGGTTCAACTCATTCAGGTTTGGTTGAACATAAGCATTTAAGACCCTATCTCTATCGTCCATGTTGTCTGCTCCATTCTTATTAGCCATCTCTGCCTGCTGCTGAGGTGCTAATTGTCCCCTTCTTCTTCTCAAAAGTGTTCTTTCTATCTCTAGATCTAGAGGCAGAAGTTCCTTGTCAGCCCTGCTCATGCAATGTGTTACCTCATCAACAAGACACCAGAGTAAAAAGAAATGTAACAAAACAACACTTCACACAGTCGATTATCAAAAAACAGTTTTCAAGTTGACACTCCCCGGCAACGGCGCCAAAAACTTGTTGGTTTATTTCATGCAAAGATGAATACAGTGTCAGAACACAAGTGCACTTGTCGTGACCAAGTAATAAAGTGATGAGTGAGTATCGTCCCACGAGGAGTGAACTAAAACTGTTAATGAGACTTTGCTGTGTGAAATGATGTAGCAAAAATAGGATGGTTTATAGAATAAAATAAAGGTGGTTCAATTAAATATAGCTATAACTAGGACGAGGGGTACTAGGGAGTAAAGAAAATGTAATAAGGAGGTCTAGGGTTGCTCAAGGTTGCCATGAACTATTGCACTCATATTTGCTCCAGGAATTGCTACAGCAACTGCCCTAGGTGCCCAGTTCAGTCTTGGATGGAGTCTTCCCAGACTTCCATTCCTTGCAATTTTGAGGTTCAAACCTGCATTCCTGCAGCAGTCTTCACCCCTGAGTTGTGCATAAAGCTCCACTGCTGGGACGATAGGGGACCATATACTCCTATATTGGCTGCCCCCATCTATTCAAGTTGTCTTTCCAGCCTCCATTCCCCTCCCGGGTGAATATTGGCCTCAGTCTACCTCCACTAACTTCCGTTATCAGAGGAGTTTAAAATATAAACACAGATGAATGTAAAAATAGTGCTGTAGTGAAATGTGTTTTACTAAAAAGTGTGCTTAAGTTCATTATAACTCTTGCGCAACCCTAGCCGGAAACTAGCCAAACCTCATGGTTACACTAGTTACAAAAATCCCAGAATCACTGGTATACATCTCTAGTCATAAAAGAAAAAAATGCAAGTGCAGTCTTGATAGAAAACAGAAAAAAGGAAAACAAAACAGCAAACAATAGAATTCTGGGATTGCACTCTCTCCCCTGCTACTGATGCTTCTTCCTAGTGTGTAGCTATTCTCCCATTTCACCCCCCACTGTCCTGTGTCCTTTGTCTCCCCCTCTCTGCCTCTCTCTATCGTTCAGACTTGTGGTCCCAGTCAGCTGCCTTGCTTTTGCCGTCATTCCCCCTACTCTGCAGCAAAACCATCTCTGCATGCAGCTTTGTCCTCTCCACTTTCAGTAGTGGGACAGTTCTGTGCCAGCAGCATGTAGTGTCAGTTTTTGTTGCTTTCTCTCCTGCTGGGTGGAGGCTGCACCTGCTGCACAGCTCTGCTCTGCTGTCACCTGCACCATATCAAACAGAATCAGTGTATTGCAGAAAAAGGGAGCAGCTCACCCATTATCACTCAGGTTTCTGCTATAATTGCCACATATGCTTACTAAAATGCTGCAACAACGGGGTAGCTGGTGTTTTATCTAAAAGAGTCATCCCGTTCAATTTATTCAGGGAATAAGAGCGCTTAAAATACCAAAACAACTCAGTAAACACACTCAGAAAGCATATAGGAACTAAAATAAATTGCAGCTATCAATGATATTTCCATATTTTTCATATAAGAATATAGAGTTTGGTCATTCCCCTTCAGATAGTTGATCAGTTATACAACATAATTTCTGGGTGAGCCTACTTTGTTTTTAGGGCTTGCAGATTTTGGTTATATTATACTTGTACTCTAGAGTAAGATCTGAACATCACAGGCAGGATCATTGCTTCTGTTGTTACTCTAATATTTATAAACTTGATCTGTATATTATGTTTACATAAGAGAACATATCTGTATTTGTTTCCATAATGAACGCTTGTATTATACCTATTATAGTAAAGATTTATTTGTAAAGTATGTGTTTCACATGCCCTTAAAAGTAGGGGCGTGACATGCTGGTGCGTACTGTCGCAGCTACACCCAAATTGATACCTTACCTCAAAACTAACCTATAGTAGTGGGAGTAAGGGTCGATCCCACAGAGACTGGAATTACCTTATGTGATTGAGAAAGGGGGGATTGATAATTGTAAATAAAACCAAGTAAACAATAATGAAAGTAAATGAGAGAGAGTGATTAATGATAAAGACATTGGTTTCGGTTGATATCCACCGTCAAGGGATTGCATTGATCATTGACAACATAATCAATCTGTAATTGAATATCTATCATTGAATTTCTAACCCTGTTCCTCCTTAAGTCTAGTAAATTAATGATAATCGCACTAATTAAACCCTAATTAACAAGTAATCCTTTAGCACATCGGTAAAGCATAACTTATTAACCGCATGAAGAACTAGAGAAACTGACAGAGCTAAACAAATATAAACACATCAGCTATATCTAATTTAGTTAATTATTCATCATAGATTCAATGATTTATAATCCAAAATTCTCAAACCTATTTGCCTTATGAATCACAGAATTGAAGACTTTGTTCAAAACATAATTCAGCGGTAGATTAAGACACACAATATACTAGTAGGCCTCCCTAGCAATCATATGAATAATCATTGAGAAGAAGAGCAAATGAATAATCAATACTTAATTCAAATTGAAATAATCAAATCAAATCCACATCTCACAATGCATGAAGATCCCTTGAGGTTTCAATCTATCTCAACCAACTAAAAAGAACTAGCCACGCAGGGCCATATGAAAATCTAAAGAAGAATTGAAGAATATAACTAAGAACTTGAATGAATGATTGAATGAATTTTTTGCTTGCTTTCCTCCCTTTTTATAGATTAACTCCTCCTAATCGAAGTATGAGTGTTTCTAAGTCAAATTTTGGCCTATCGGGCTTCAATTGGAGTTGAATAACCCTAAAAATCGTGAATTCAGTGACCTGGTGCAGCGGGGGGCGCCGCGGCGTGCTACAGTGGCCGCTGCGGCGCTTTGGAAATCCAAAGACGGGGCGCCGCGGTGCTCTTGGGCCAGCGCCGCGGCGCTCGTTGCTGGGCTGACGCAGTGCCACGGTGGTCATTGTTGCTCTCTTATGAGCGCTACAGAATTTTCTAAAGTGCCAAACACAAAAGTTGTAGCTCTATGTCTCTTCTTTCCATAGCCGCTGGAATCAACTTAATTTGATCTAAATTGAAGGAGATATGACAAAATTAGTGACCAAAGGTCAAAATTCATCCTGCTACACTGTGATTCTGATTTTCGAGCTCTGTAATGCTATGAAATCTCTTTGAGTAGAGTTCATAAGAGGGAGATATACTCAAAATAGTGCTGAAAGGTTTGGAATCCCTGCAATGTAGCATTTTTCCATGAATTTCTTATCTTTTTCTTCTCTTTTCTTTTTCCTTTGTTCCTACAACACAAAACACAAAACTAAGCTAATTCCTAATTATATTTTACTTAAATCAAACAAAAATTAAGTTTAAAGGTATTAATATCATGCTTAATTAAGATCACATCATATGCCATGCTACTAAAAACATGATGTGGCATAAAGAGGAACGTATTGATGATGGTGTATTAAGGCAACCATCTGACTCCAAGGCATAGGTGGCACAAGGTGGAAATTATTGCATTTTCCTCAAATATTTCAAGATGTGTCATTGTAGCAGAGGAAAAGATATTTGGTTTGAAGTGTCTGACCATCACATATTGTTGTAGGAACTATTTCCAAGTATAATATGTGGAATGTTGTTTAAGGAGGCGAGTAATCCTATAATAGAGATGGCACATGTAACATCCCGTAATTTTTAGATATTTTCCTTAGAAATTCTTCACCTTACATATATGCATAGAAATGTTCTAATATTAATGGAATAGGTAAAGAAAGAAAACCTAAGAGGAAATATTAGAAATAAACATGTTAAAGAAAGGTGAAATTCTTAGGTAAAGAAAGATAAATTTTTGTGAAGTAAGTAAAGGTCTTAAAATTTCAAGAAGATCGGATTAGGGTAATTTTTCTTAATTTAAGAGCAAAAGTTACTAAGTTTAGTATCTCCACCCGTAATTGGGCTTTAACCTATAGACACTTCATATAGAGTTTTTCTACTTCACATGAATTTTTAGCAAGGCAATAGGATAGGCCAAGGAAGAAATAAAACATAGACTTGGACTAGGATATAGAAATTGGACCGGTAGCCCAAAAATCATGAAAATGTGACCAAGCCCATTATGAAAGGAAGAATTTTAACCAAAGTAAGGAAAATGGCCAAAAATGAGCCCAAACCCAAGAGGAAAAATAAAAATAAAAATAAAAATAAAATTAAAGTGATGAAATATTAGTGTAATCAAGATTAAGTGACATGGTATTAAGACAAAAATTTGGCAAGTGGTGTGATTCTACATTCATCATTTTGGCAAGTGGCATAATAATACAAGGCTTTAGGACAAAAACATCTATA
Source organism: Gleditsia sinensis (assembly GCA_037074535.1). Lineage (NCBI taxonomy): Eukaryota > Viridiplantae > Streptophyta > Magnoliopsida > Fabales > Fabaceae > Gleditsia > Gleditsia sinensis. Next base: position 53,313,390 of record CM073463.1, on the reverse strand, counting down.
TCCTACATTCATAACTTTAGCAAGTGGGTAATAATACATAGCATTATGACAAAACATTATTATCCTACACAAATAATTTTAGTTAAGTAAGTAAAATTCAAGGGTTAGAAATTTGCCACTTAAAAAGGCAAATCTATCATACTTGATTAAGACAAAAGAAAAAGGAAATAAATCCCTAAATCAAAGGGATCTTGCCCCATATCTTAAGAACATATCATCATAACTTTCAAAATACAAATCTCCTTTTTCTATGCATATCTTGACTAAGGAAGAGGAAGACAAGAACATAAGTTGTTTGTTTTCCAAAAATTCAACAAAGTGTATCCTAATTGTGATAAGGTAGACCCATGATCATGAAAGGTGAATTATTTGGTGGTCTATATAAGAAAACCCAACCTTACAACATTAGAATTTCGTCCAAGTGAGGGTGAGCAAAAATAGTAGCAAGGTAGTGTGAGGAAAGGAGAGGAAGAAAGGAAGAAAGAGGAAGGAGAAGTCTAGGGGACTAAGTGCTCCAGGTAAGTTTAACAATATTTCTTTTTGAAGAAAACCTTTGAAACTCATAATATTTATATGAGATTTTGATCTTAGAACTTTGATGATTGGTCATGGATGTTGCTATATCATGTTACATATTAATCTTGCATGTGATGTATGTTTGAATACTTTGGTCGGTGTAGATAGTTCTGCATGGGTATGGCTATGGTTGACAGAATTTTAAGCTTCGGTATTTTAATTTCTGGGAACAATCTATAAGGAATTAAAATAAATGGTTAACATAAGAATTAAAGATATATGTGTCACAGATTTTTACCCACTGGAATCATTCCATTTGGAGTCCATATGAGGTAGCTATGGTCTGATTAGTAGTCAAAGGTCAGAAAATGAATCATCAGGGAAGAATATGTTAGGATAGCTTCAGTAATTTAATTTCTGGGAACTATTGGTAGGGAATTAAAATAAATGGTTAACATAAGAATTAAAGATATGTGTGTCATTGATTTTTAGCCACTGGAATCATTCAATTTGGAGTCCACATGTGGTAGATATGGTTCGATTACTATGCCAAGGTCAGAAAATGGTTCATCAGGGAAGATTATGTTAGGACAGCTGTTGTATTTTAATTTCTGGGAATTATATGTATGTAATTAAAATAAATTGTTAACATGAAAGTTATATATCTATGTCTCATGGAAATATACCCACTGGAATTATGCAATTTGGAGTTCATATGAGGTAGATATGATCCGATTAGTAAGCAGAGGTCAGAAAATGTTTATTCAGGGAAGAGTATGTTATTAATGCTTTAGTTTTTGAATTTCTGGGAATATTCTGTAGGGAATTAAAATAGCGCGCCAACATAACAATTATAGATATATGGCTCATGGATTTTTACCAACTGGAATAACTCAATTTGGAGTTCCAATTTGGGAGATATGGTCTAATTTGTCAGTAAAGGTCAGAACCTATCCGAGAGGAACTATCCTGTACTTTGAGGGAGTAATATCACCTTCGTTTCTTAATTTTTCTCTACAATGTTCAACATAATAGTTTTAGATAATTGTTTTATCTTGAAATGGACACCAAGATCACCTACATCAGAGTTAAATTGAGGGAGTTATGCTCTGATTAGTAAGAGAAGGTTAGATAGGATGAAAACCTGCATCAAGAAAAATAAAGGAATAAAATTAGTATTTAAAAAAGAAGATGAATCTTAATAAATGACTAGTATAGCCATAGCCATTGCCATTGTATGAACTTCTTACCATCTTAAATATGAAATTTTGACATGGAAATATTTTATGAAGTGATATTTGAAATGGTTATGTTCATGGCATGATTACCAATGATTTATGGTAATAGTTATATTTTGATGAACATACTTGTTATTGAAAGCATATTTTTGGCTATCATTGTGAAAAGAAAAGAAATAAGCACGGTCACATGGCAATCCGTGTGGTGCACCAGTAGGGGACGCCCTACCAACGGTTATGATCATGATAATGAGAAAAAAAAGAGAAAGTGGGCCATGTCGGACGGAGCGAGAAAAGCCCGTACCGGAGAGTAAAGGATACTCACCCTGACCGGGGTAGCTTGAAATGAGAATAAGTTGATGGCCATCATATGATATTTTGAAAATAGTTAATCCTGTCATACATATCATTACAGTATGATTCTTATGTGCATAGATATAATGCATTCATGTGACCAAAGATATTTTCTGTAGTTTATACAGCTGAACATGACGTGATGAGCTTTACTAATGATAATTTATTGTTGAACTTACTGGGATTTAATTTTCACTATATTTCCATATCATGTTCAGAAAATTATTTATGCAGCTTTTGTTTCTAAGGCTCTGGCTCTTAGTGCACATTGGATCGAGTTATTTTATGTTGGGCAGATTTCAGAATCAAATAAGATGTTTGTGGTCGAGTTGGCTCAGATCCCGGTGAAGGTGCAACCACCCGCACCTGTATCTCCGGAATTGGTCAACCAAAATAAACAAGATGTAAATATCTATGTGTTTGATATGTTATACGTCTATTTTGATTAATGACATGTATGTGAACTCAATATTGTAAAATAATAAAGGAAAAAAAAAAGGTTGTTACAGCACAAATTTTCAAGATTCTGTGGTCAAAGTGCTTAACCTTGGAAGTCTTGGATTCCATTGAAAAGCAAATTTTCATTACATTATGTAAATTGGAAACTGTGTTCCTTTTGACATTCTTTGATATCATGGTTCACTTACCAGTCCACTTGACAAATGAGGCAAAGATTGCTGGGCCTATTTATTATCAATTGATGTACCCAATTGAGAGATAACATTATCTGACTTATACTCAAACTTTAGTTGTGCAAGATATTAGATACTATATAAATTTTAGCTCACTTTTTTAGATATCTACGCACACTGACACTATATATTTATAACAAAGTTCATCTTGAAGCTCAATTGTTGAAGGATATTAGCATATGAAAGTCTTACCTTCTACTCAAGATATATGAGTAATATTCCAACAAAGTTCAATAAAATTCTAAGGAATGATGATAGGAACATGGTAGCTTGTAGTATGTCAATATTTAGTCAAAGCAAATAGTTAAAAGGTGCAACCAAATCAATTATTCTATCTAATAAAGAATTTGATCAAGCTTATCTATGTACTACAAAATTGTGAAAATACTTGGCTATTCATAGAGTAAGTAAACTATAATATTTTGCTAGTAATTAAATAGTTAGTAAATTGATTTCTAATATATGAAATTATATGTTTAGATAACACAAAAAATAGCTTGCAATAGAAACATAAACATCAAATCTCGATTCAAGGCATATCAGATATTTTCCCAGATGGTTTAATTGCCAAGTTTCTTTAAATTAGGTTAACTAATGTATTATATTATTAGCCATGTCGTAACCTCTTTTTTTATTAATTTTTAATATGTTACAAAGTCATGCTCATATTAGCAAGGAGATGATGAGTTGATCAGCGTAGCCATTCGTCTCCAAAAATTAGTATATAGGTATAAAAAATTCTGGTCAATCGATTTAAATTTCATACAATAGACCATGAATCCTAAAGAAAAACCTAAAATAGCAAAGTTCTTGTGAAGGGTGATGATTAATATCCTTATAAGGAATATTATAGTGCTCTCGAAGGAACTTATAAGTTGTCTTACATAAGGGATAGGAAAATATACATCTTCAAGTATCATTAGTGGGATGTTGCTTACTTGGGAAAAGGATATAAAGTCAACAGATATAGATACACAAGTGTTAATACTTGTTCATTGTTGAATACAATGAACCATTTGTTATCGCATTGCAAGTATAACAAGTGTTCTATTTGGATAATATCGTCGATCTAGATTAGCTCATTATTGTGAAACAAATCTGCATAACCTTTTTAGTATTCCCCATAAAGATGATGAGGGTGAATCATTATCTATCAAAGATGCATACCAACAGGAAAAAATTAAACATAATGATTAATAAGGTGAGGTGTCCCTAAGTATATACTTAGGCTATGTTTGGATCTTGATTAATTCTTATTCCCATTATTTCTTTTCTAAAATATAATTAGTCAAGTTTATATCTCTAATTAATATTATATACATAGCTTAGCTTTTCATATAAAACTCTACATTTTATTACCTTAAGACTGCATTATATGGTATTTTTAATTTTTCTAAAAATACAAATGCATGTATTCTTCCTTTAAATATTTAAAAAAATGTTAAAATTAATGCATCTCATCCTAATTTTCTAAAAAAATTATCCTTGCTCATTTACTATTTTCCTTTCTTTGAGCTTGGCACCAAACTGTCACTTATGTATTCCATCATCAATTTTTTTAATACAAATTCTTCTTTAATGTTCTCCCAACACCTTCTAGTTATCTTTTGCACTTTATAAAAATATTTTTTGGTACTTTAGGGGAAATAAAAATTTGAGGATGTTACAACATGCCCTAAAAGTATACCTTGCTCTGCTATAAAGTAACATTTTTTAGAATTTACAACAAGGTTAGTTTCCATGCACCTTTTCAAAATAAGTGTAAGTTTATTTAGGTAATCCTCAAATGAATTGCCATAGATAGTAAAATCATCCATAAAAACTTCTATAATTTCTCAATATAATCAAAGAATATATTAACCATACTCCTTTAAAAAGTGATTGGAGCATTGCATAGCCCAAAAGGTATACGCCTACAAGTAAAGGTTCCAAATAGACATGTAAAATAGTCTTTTCTTGATGTTCTAGGGTAATTGCAAATTGGAAGTAATATGAATATCCCATCTATAAATAAAATGTAAGGTTGGAATGGTAGCCTGTTAAGCATCTGATCAATAAAAGGTAGAGGAAAATGGTCTTTTTGGGTTACAACATTTAGTTTTCTATAATCTATACAAACGTTTCACCCATTTTTAACTTGGTTGGGTACCAATTCCTTATTCTGGTCCTTGTCCACAGTTATTTCGGGTTTCTTAGGGACCACCTACACTAGACTAACCTAACTGCTATTTGAAATAAGGTATATTACCCATACCTCAAAGAGCTTTAGTAGCCCTTTTTTTACCACCTTCATCATAGGTGGGTTTAGCCTTCTTTGGAGTTGTCTAGAAGGCTTGGTTCCCTCTTGTAATAAAATCATATGCTTGTAAGTAGAAAGGCTAATACCCTTAATATCAGTTATGGTTCACATTATTGTTGTTTTGTGGTCTTTAAGCACTTGCACTAACTTCTCCTCTTGTATAGTATCAAATTTGCTAGAAATTATGATCAAAAGAGTTTCTCCTTTTCCTAAGAACACGTACTTGAGGTAATTAGGAAGTGGCTTCAATTTAGGAGTGGGTGCCTGCAAAACAAAAGGTGGATATTTCTCATTAGAAATTGGTAATTCAAGATATGAAACATCACATGTTTGCTAGACTTTTGCATAAGTATCTAATGCAACCACTTGCCCCTTAAATTCAGTGCCTACCTTTAGCCTTTTATTATTTTCTCAATGGTTTTACTTAACGCTAATTCTAGCTTGTCTTCTCTATTAAACTCAAAAACCTCACATGCTAAAGAATTAATAACATTAATAGAGTATACAAGGATATCATTATCTGGATGTTTCATGGCATCATAAATATTGAAGTTAACAACCTAGCCATCAAACTCTAGTGATCCTACCTCCATGAACATCTATTACTATCTTAGAAGTTATTAGGAATGGTCTTGCTAACAAAATTGGAGGGTTAATGTCACCACTCTCCATGTCAAGCACATAAAAGTCAACAAGAAAAACCAAATATCAACTTGTACTAAAACATCATCAATTATACCCTTCGGGTATGCATTAGATCTATCTGCTAATTGGATTACCATATTGGTTGAATTTAAGGGCCCCAAATTTCAGATAAGCATAAGTAGAATATGGCATTACATTTATAGATGCTCCTAAATCAAGTATCTCCATTTCAACTTCAAATTTTCCAATTTTGCATAGGATAGTTGACATACATGGATCCTTACACTTTGTAGGCATCTTTGTCTGTATCATAGCAGATACATTATGTCCTACCTACACTTTTTCACACCCTTTTAATGTTTACTTTCATTTTAGGGTGCACAAATCTTTCAAGAATTTAGCATATCAAGGCACTTGCTTAATGGCATCCAAAAAAGGGATATTTGCCTCATATCTCCTAAAAAGCGTCATATATATATATATATATATATATCTCAAATTTTCTATTTTCCTTTAGTACTTTAGGAAAAGGGGTGCTAGTTCATATACAGATAAGGATGGAAACTTACCTCTTGGTACCTCCTCCTCCTTAATTCCCTCATTCTTTTCTTCCTCTTATTGAGGAGGAGCTAGTGTAAGGCCTTCAACTTCTCTGCCACTTCTCAAAACAATAGCACTGGCATTTTCCTTAGGATTTATTATTGCTTAAGAGGGTAACTTACTAGAATGTTGACCCTACAACTTATTGAGATTAAATGCTACCTAACTCACCTTATTTTCAAAAATCTAAATACTACTCTTTGTTTCTTACTAAAAGCTCTTTGAATACTATGCATTTGAGAAGTAGTTTCAGCAAGAGGGTGAATTATATCCTCTAAAGACATACTTGAGTTTAAGCTTTAAGCTGGTGGTTGTCTAGAAAGGAAAGGCTGTTGATTCTACTAAAAATTTAAGTAACTTTGGGTTGTTAGATTACCCATTTATGGATTCCTCTATCTAAAATTTGGACGATCCCTGCACTCTAGATTATGTGTTAGAATAGGGATTATATCTTCTTGGCTAACCAAGAAAACCACTTATTGCATTGGCTTGTTTGATTGGTTCCTTTACAAGAGTGGGGCATATGTCTATTGGGTCTCCCACCATAGAACAAATCTCGTATGCCTTCACTAGTTAAGTGACACCTACAGCCAATTGATGAACAAAAAAGGTAAGTTCAATCATTTTTTGCTTAAGAGAATGAGTACTTACCTCATTAGCATGCCTTATTGAGTGGTCATGCTTAGAACCAAATTATTGAGAGTTAGTACCCATATTCACAATTAAATTTTGGGCAAATTTAGGGGTTTTATTTATTAGTGCTCCCCTACTAGTTGGATATACCATGTTTCTTTCACTTAATAGGAGACCCTCAAGAAGTATTAAATCAATAGTTACTCACTAATTTGGTGGTGCAAGCAGCTTGCACACAAGTTTTTAAATCTCTTCCAATATTCATATAAGGTCTCCCCATTATGTTGATTGATTCCACATATTTCCTTCATTATGGTTATGGCTTTAGATGCAAGAAAATATCTCTGTAGGAATAGTTTCTTTATCTTATCCCATGTAGTAATAGTTTTAGATGGCAAATAGTAAAGCCAATCCTTAGCTGCATCTCTTAGGGTAAAGGGGAATGCCCTTAATTTAATTTGTTCCTTTGTTATTCCTATAGGTTTCATACTAGTGGAAACTATATAGAGGTTGCTAATATAAATATAGAGTATCCAACTCCTTTAAGGTAGCATTCCTGGCCATGACTACTTCTTCCTTTCCTTGATATGTGTCTCCTTGATTTTTTCTTCTATTCCTGTTCAAAGTTCTTTTAAGATCTAGATCATACTGTAAGTCTCTTAAATTATCAAAATGAGTGGTAGGCATTGAAGAAATCAAGAATCACAAAAAGTATATTTGGATGCAGTCCCTGGCAACGATGCCAAAATTTAGTAGGTGTTATTAGAGGCACTCTAAATATGATAATTTTCTTACCTCAAAACTAACATGTAGTAGTGGGAGTAAAGGTCGATCCCACTGAGATTACAATTACCTTTTTGTGAAATATGAAGAAGGTTGAATGTAGTAAAGTAAATAGTAAGAGTATAAGAGAAATTCAAGAGTAGATATGAGAATGTAGTGACAAATCAATAGGAATAACACTGGTTAGGTCAATATCCACCATCAAGAATTTACATTGATCATTGACAATATAATCAATCTCTTATTGAATATTTACCATTGGAATAAATTCATATCCTTCCTTAAATTTAGTAATTGATAATGATTGTCTCAATCAACCTTAATTAGCAAACAACTTTAGCCAAGCGGTAAAATTTAACTTAACAATTCCATTAGGAACTAGAGAAACTGGTAAAGTTAAACAACACAGCTAATAAGCTACATGTAATTTAGTTAATTGTTCCTCATAAGATTAATAGTTCATAATTATACAACCATAATCCTATTTTCCTCTTAAACCACAGTAGTCAAAACTTTGTTCAATATATGATTCAGTAGAAAATTAAAACAAGTAATATACTAGTGTGTACCGTAATGACCTAAGTGTTATTTTTTTTATAATTATTATTTTATTTTACCTTTAAGCCATTACATTTTTCTCACATTTCTCATCTTTTTGGTTTCTAAATAATTCATTAATTCAAGTACAAAGGGTTGAGAAGTATGAAACATCCATTTCACACCCAAAAATACAAATAAAATGTCAAAGTATTCCATTAATTTGTTAACTATCTATTTACGTCTATTTTCCAAAAATACAATAGTAACCTTAGGTACTACATGTAGTATAAAAAGTAGGAGAGTACTAGGATTACTTCAATCATGGTTACTATGACATAATATCTAATTAAATCATCATTAGTTCAAAAAAACACAATACATCTACTCATCTAGATGTGCTCCTAATCCACTATATACGACTACTCTGAAGAAATGGATGAAGGTGGGGGCATATATATTGGGAATTCATATAGGGAGATGACCACTACATCTTTTACTATCAATACATTACCTTGGCACTTGTAGCCTCAGGAATGTCTTATATAGTAGGTGGCCTAATCCAAGACCTCTTAGAGAAATTTAGTTAAATAAAACTAGGTTTAGTTATCAACATGCATAGGTGGACCAAGATTTTTTTGAAACTCCTAGGGCCCTACTCATGAAGGCAATGGGTTTGCCTTGCTGGGTCAACACGGCACCAATCCCTTCCCCAGATGCGTCGATCTCAATAATGAAGGGCTCCTTGAAATTTGGCATGGCCAAAGTTGGCGTGGTGGTCATAGCATGTTTTAATGCATTGAAAGCAACTTCAGCTTCTTTTGGCCACCCAAATTGCCCTTTTTTGAGTAAGTTGGTGAGAGGGCGAGCCATAATTCCATAGTTTTTGACAAATTTTCTATAATACCTTGTCAATCCTAAAAAACCATGCAATTCAGTGATGTTAGTAGGAACTAGCCATGCAGTCATAGCTGAGACTTTACTGGCATTAACCTTTACTCCTTATGGTGTAACGATGTGGCCTAGATATTCTAATTCCTATTGACCGAATTCACATTTACTGGCCTTGATAAAGAACCGGTGTTGTTTCAGGATCTCCAATGTCTGTCTAACATGTGCCCAATGCTCCTTCCAAGTATGGCTATAAACTAAAATATCATCAAAGAAAACCAATATGAATTTTCTGAGATGAGGGCTAAATATAAAGTTCATGATCGCCTGAAAATTGGAGGGTGCATTACATAGAAAAAATGGCATAACCAAATATTTGTAATGACCATTATGAGTTCTAAAGGCAATTTTAGGAATGTCAAGGGTATATACTCTTACTTGATGATATCCAGCCCTTAAGTCCAACTTAGTGAAGTAAGCAGCTCCATACAGTTCATCCAACATGTCATCCACAGTTGGGATTGGAAAGCGATCTTTGATAGTTGCTGCGTTAAGAGCCCTATAGTCTGTACAGAAACGCCAACTTCCATATTTTTTCTTTACCGGCAGTACAGGTGACGAAAATGGGCTGGTACTCTCACGGATGAGCCTAGCAGTTAGCATGTCTTGTACTTGTTTTTCTATCTTTGCCTTCTGATAATAAGCATATCTATAAGGTCTCACATTGATAGGCTCCACTCCGTCCTTGAGAAGAATGCTATGCAATATTTCTCTGGCAGGAGGAAGTCCTGTGGGTTCCTGAAATAATTCTGAAAATTCCTCCAAAAGCTATTGCATTTCAACTGGTGTTGTAGTAGGTATCGTAATAACTTGAAGGCTTACAATGAATGTCGCATGCCCTTGTCGAAATTTCTTAGTGAGTTCCTTGAGTGAAGCTGGCTGAATTACCTGCATATCCATCCCCTGTAGCCTCCGATCTTGTTCCTTCCATACAAAATCCATGGTCAACTATTTTCAGTTGCAAACCACAGAGCCTAACGTTTCCAGCCATTGAACTCCTAACACAACATCCAATCTTGATAATGGTAGAGAATATAGTGCGAGTGCAAAACTAGTACCTTGTAGGTCAATTACTACCTTCTCATACTGGGCCTGACAGCGAAGCCTCTCCCCGTTGGCTACCTTAACAATGAAAGCATTTGTAGGTACAACGGCCAGGCGAAGGAGGCTTGCCAAGCAATCACTGATGAAATTATGGGTGGACCCACTGTCAATAAGCACTACAGCCTCTTGAGATCCAATCCTAGCAGTTACCCTCATGGTTCTGGGTTCTGTCCACCCAGTCAAGGCATGCAACGTGATCTCTGGTTCTGGTAATGCCAAGGTCTCCTCCTCTTCCAACGGCTAGTCAACAATGTCTTCACAGATAAGGTTAGTAGTCCTACTCGGTCCTTCCAGTAACAAGAGTTGCGGCTTCTGACACCGATGGCTAGCCGTAAACCGCTCGTTGCAGTGAAAGCATAATCTCTGAGCTCTCCGTCGTTGCATCTCCTCCCAACTCAGGTGCCGAGCTAGTGTTGATGTCAAGGTTGGTACTGATCATGTGACTGCTAAAGATATTGGGGGCTGTCGAACTTGTTGTGGTTGTGGTCTCGTGAATCCCCGCTATCATGTAAGTTTATCGTCTCTCATTCGGGCCAGACTAATGGCGTCTTTCAGTGTTTGTGGCTTAAACATGCGGATTCCATCAGCTATTTCCGCCTTCAAGCCTCCCATGAACGTCCCTACGAGAGCTTTCTGAGTCCAACCCCGCACCCTATTGCCCAATTTTTTGAACTCGCGTTGATATTCCCTTAAGGAGCCAACTTGTCTCACTCTTGATAGCGCCTCATCAAAGTTTTCACTGTCAGAGGGACCAAATCGCGCCCATAATTCATCTTCAAATACTTCCCATGTTACTACTCTGCCATATACTTGGAATGCCTTACTAATCCATTGCCACCATTGGTTGGCTTCTCCCTCCAAGTGGAATGAGGCCAAATGGACCCTTTGAGCGTCAGTAATGCCCTGAAACTCGAAGAATTGGTGTACACGATTGACCCACTCAGTAGGTTCATCCCCAGAGAATCGAGGAGACTCCATTTTTACCATCTTAGAAGAAAAAATCATCCGTCCTCCATCAGTTTCTTCCCTGTAGTTGTAGGAATGCATTCCTCGTTCAAAGCCGTGGTGGCTTGAAGCTTCCTTGTTTGATAAAACTGCTTCAGACAATCTATTGATAGTATCTTCCAAATGTTGGAACTTATCGGTGACTCCCAATTCCATCCTTTATAACCCATCCTGCACTCCACCTAGTCCAACTTCCAAATTTTCTATCCTTTCCTTATTTGTAGCCATGAGTAGAACAGAGCACTAAATAAAGAGAATAAACCTGGCTCTGATACCAATGATAGGTCTTGATTAGAACTAGGCAACTTTACATAAAATAGATGTTTTCTTCGGGTAAAAACAGTACCACAATTTGTTGGAAAATGATTGCCCTTTTTATTAACAGCCGTGGTTTTTAAATAGTTACAGAAAACAGAGTACTGGCCATGATTTAATCATTGCAAATACCGGCTCCTATTGTGGCCACTAAACAAATAATAGAAAAGAAAGTAAAACATACATGCACGAAATAATTAAACCATAACTGAATGCAAAAATTACTCCATAGCTAGTTTGACCCGTTCTTTATACTGCCTGCTTCTTCTTCCACCATGTTTGTGCGATGCATGCAGTAAACTCACTTCATGCTGGATCCTCTAGCCATGATATTTGGGATTCGGGTGAGGAACTCTTTCTAATCGACGTGGCCTTCTATCATCATGGTTGTGCAAACAGGAAGCAATGGCATCCAATATCCCGTATTTCATCACCACCTTCTCCTAATGGGCCTCCTGTTTTTAATGTAAGATCCTTTGGTGCCATTGGAAATGGCGGCTGTGATGACACAAGCATTCAAGTTGGCTTAGGACACGGCTTGCCAGGTTGAAGAATCAGGAACTCTTCTTGTTCGCAATGGTTTTGTCTTCATGTACATGTCTACTATATTTACTAGGCCTTGTAAATTTGTCCTCACTTTTTAGATAATTTCCATTTGGATTTGTCTTGAAAGCAGAAAATGCATGTTTGTGAATTGATGTTTCTTTCTTGGTGGCTTTTCCTATTGGATGAGAAAAGATTGATGGAAGTGTAGTCCCACCGGATGGCCCTGAATTATGGCCGAGAAATAGCATTAAGAGACGGTGGTTGGTTTGAGATACGGGGGCAAGGTTGAGGTTCGCGAAACAGGGAGAATGGAAAAGGTGCTATTTTTTTTTAAAAGGGAATTTCTTTTTTTAAAATAAAACATTTCTAAAAATAAGAAAATATGATTTTTTTAATGAGAGATAGTTTGGATATTTTACCTCCTTAAAGGTTAAATTTAACCGCAAAAATAGACCATAAGAGGAATTTGTCATAAAAATAAATAATTGAAGGAAATTGCTTTAATTAAAAGAAAAATAAAACAAATTATAATTACATAAATATATTAAAATGACAGAGTATACTTTTTCTATAATTTAATTAGATATATATATTTTAATAGTTTGAATTAATTACATATTTTATAAATTGAATTTGATTTTTAATAAATAATTTTTTATTAATAATATTTAAATTATGATATATAATAAAAATAATATTTTTTAAAATTATTTTTATTATATATCATAATATAAATAAATAAATAATTATCATGAACTAACAAAATTGTGCGAAGAAGAAGCAAACAGCAGTTTCATTTTATAAAAAGGATTTTCGATTTCTTTCAACGCCCTAGTCAAATCTCAAATTTCATTACAAAGGGGGTTTGAAACGTTGCAAGAAACTGGCAAAGCAGGATCCCATATCCGGTGTTAGTCAAAAAGTTACATTGGTTCTCTGCACTGAGAAATCCTTTCCCAAATTCACATAAAAAAGAAAGGTAAGAATCAACCCATGATTTGAAGCGCGAAACCGAAAATCACACCAAAAATACTCATCAACCATGAGAGTACTGGTGCCTGTGGCGGCGACTCATTCCGACGACCATCGCTTCACTACCGTCGGCCACCGTGATGCGGAGTCTCTCTTCCGGACGAAACCCATTTCTGAGATCCGAAATGCGGAGGCCAGTACCAGGAAGCAGATCGAGGACAAGAAAGAGGAGCTCCGGCAGCTTGTGGGCAACCGCTACCGTGACCTCATCGACTCGGCAGATTCCATTGTCTTGATGAAGGCCTCCTGCTGCTCTATCTCCGGCAACATCTCTTCAATTCATGGTTCCATTCGCTCGCTCTCCCTCTCTCAATTGCAGTCTCAATCTTCATCCCCATCCCCATCCTCCGCCACCCGCGTCTGGACTTACGGTATCGCTTGCCGTGTAAAGTATTTGATTGACACCCCAGAGAATATATGGGGTTGTCTGGATGAGGGTATGTTCCTAGAGGCTGCATCCCGCTACGTGCGAGCCAAGCACGCGCATCATCGATTGTTCTTCAACAATGGAAACGCCGCGGATGGGGATCAGAAGAAAATTTTGTCGAATTTCCCTATTCTTCAGCACCAATGGCAGATCGTTGAGAGCTTCAGGATCCAGATCTCTCAGAGGAGTCGGGATAGGCTGTTGGATCGGGGGCTTACCCTTGGGGCATACGCGGACGCATTGGCTGCTGTGGCCGTTATAGATGAACTCGAGCCAAAACAGGTATTGGGATTGTTTCTGGAATCGAGGAAGTCGTGGGTTTCTCATGTATTGGCTGATTGTGATGCCGCCGCCGCCACCGCTTCCTCTGTCGTAGTTTCAGTCTTCTGTGATGTACTGGGCATAATTCAGGTCAGTGTGGGCCAGGTGGGAGAGTTGTTTTTCCAAGTGTTGAATGATATGCCTCTTTTCTACAAAATTATTTTGGACTCCCCTCCGGCTTCTCATTTGTTTGGTGGGATTCCCAATCCTGATGAGGAGGTCAAGCTCTGGAGATTGTTTCGAGATAAGCTGGAGTCAATTATGTTAATGCTCGATAAACACTACATTGCTAATACTTGTAAAACTTGGTTAAGGGAATGTGGTAAAGAGATGGTAAACAAGATAAATGGAAGATATTTAATTGATTCCATTGGGAGTGGCCAGGACCTAGCGTTGGCTGAGAAATCAATAAGGGAGACAATGGAAAGTAAACAAGTGCTGGAAGGGAGTTTAGAATGGCTTAAGAGCGTTTTTGGGTCTGAGATTGAGTTGCCTTGGAGTAGGATTCGGGAACTCGTTTTGGAAGATGACTCGGATCTTTGGGATGAGATATTTGAGGATTCCTTTCTTGGCAGGATGAAAGTGATAATTGACCTGGGGTTTTGGGAGCTAACTGGTGCTGTTGATGTAAAGAACTTGATTTATGCAGTAGGGCACACTTCTGCCAAGCAGAATGACGTTCAGGGTTACTTGAACAGACTATCTACAATTGGTGGAGTTTGGTTTCTAGAATCCAATGTCAGAAAGACTGGATTTAAAATCCAATCTGAAGAGAATGAATTTCAGACTTGTCTTAATGCCTATTTTGGTCCTGAAGTTAGCCGAATCAGAGATTTAGTTGATATGTCTTGTCGTAGCATTCTTGAGGATCTGTTAAGTTTCTTAGAATCTCCAAAGGCATCTCAAAGATTGAAGGATCTTGCACCCTATCTGCAAAGTAAGTGTTATGAAAGCATGTCTGCTATATTGACGGCACTGAAAAATGAGCTAGACAATTTATATGCCACAATGGAGAATAGTGACAAAGAGGTTCCTGCAATTGTTACTGTTGAAAGATCTCTTTTCATTGGTCGACTATTGTTTGCATTACAAAGCCACTCTAAACATGTGCCCTTGATACTTAATTCTCCTAGATTTTGGGCATATGAGACTACATCTGCTGTTGGGAAAATACCTTCTCTCGTTAAACAATCTAGGTTTGGAACTGATTCTCCTGTCTGTGATATGCCAGGAAGACAAATGCCTTTTGGCACTCAAAGAAAAACTTTTCTTGCTGCAGCTGCCTTGCTTGGGGCAAGAGAAAGTGCAAGCCTAGAACTGGAAGAACTGAGCAGGGTCATAGGAGATCTTTGCATTAGAGCTTACAACTTGTGGATATCATGGCTATCTGATGAACTTTCTGTTAGTGTCTCTCAGGATCTTAAACAAGATGATGCCTTATCTCTGAGTACTCCTTGGAGGGTAAGTGCCATTTGCTGCTTTTCTTCTTGTTCATTTTCTTGGTATTTCATGACTTTTATGGTGTTGTACCTTCAGCATGTTCTTCCTTATGGTTGTTTCTTATTCTAATCCTCTGATCAACCTGTAATTTTTAGAGAACCTGTATGTCTTACAAGACTACTTCCTCCTTCCAGTTGAAGATCCTTTTAATTAATTCTTTTTTTTTTAAGGTGGGAAGAAAGAAGAAAGAAAACAAGAAATCATCCACAATAAAAAAAAATTAGGAGTAAAATAAATACAGAAAAGCTCTTCAGTCCATTTGTGTATCATTACAAGAGAAAGTCTCTTAACAGACTGAGTAAAAACTTGAGGTGTTAAATCCTGTTTTGGTTAGCATGAGTAGGTATTCTCCTGAAATAGAAATGTGAACAAATCTATCAAAAATGTTTTTATACTTTGGATCTTAAGAACATATGAAATGTCAGAAGAATCTAAAAATCTAAATGGGATATGTCAAAAACTCCACCTAAAATAGCCATACCATTGACACAAAGGTATTGGATCTTACATTGTAGAAATGCACTATGAGTATGCTTTTTTCTTTTAACTAAATTATCAACAAATTTTGCCAAAAAAGACTGCTACTGTTAGCAGATGGCATATGATAATTGCTCCATTTTACTGTTTCTTTAAAAGCCTGACTTTGGGCCCCTGCACTTTGAGGTTGACAAGAAGGGCTTTAGCAAGATTTATATAGTTGTAGTTATATCCAAATATTGCAGACCAGACTTTGTGAATCATTATTTTAAATTAATTGAAATCTGTTGTATCATTTTTATGACATGATCTTGAATTAAGTTGCTTTAAGATCCTGGAAAATTTAATGGTTTTGCATAACCCCCAGCCTCTGGCATGAAATACTCTGCTAAATGGTTTTAAGCCTGCTGGGAATGGGTTTTCCAAGTTTGTGATAAATTGATCATCAGGTTGGTTCGTCTTATTTGGATAAGCTGCTTCCAGTCTACCAACTCTTCTGTGCTTTCATACTTTGGTACTTGCAATTCATGAAGTACATGGATATAGACCGAGAGACTTCCTTAAGTGGTGTTGGTACTAAGTTAATGGAAGCAGGTAGTAGCCTTGCTGGTACCTGTTTGAAGCAGAAGATATTGATATATTTTGTTAGATTTAACTTATTCTTATTAGTAAGGAATATACTGAAGCTGGTCTAGTTGAAAGGGAATGGAAATGAATTGAAAACGTGTGAAAGGAGTGATTGCTTACTATAATCTTTTGCTTAGACAATTTATATACGCAGGAGCTGTGGATTTTGAATATTTAATCTCTTATTGAAATGAATTCAAAACGTGTTAAAGGAGCAATTGCTTACTACGATATTTTGGTTGCAACTTACATACACAGATGTTGTGGGTTTTGAATATTTAATCATTCTACCCTTATTCTTGATGGAGTTGGAGGTGCCATCAAGCTTAACTGATATTGGCCAAGTTAGCATGCAGTTTTTTTTTGGGTTTAAATTCTTGTTATGCTTATTTGTTTCCTCTAAGTGGTACCTTCTACCAGTGATATGCCAAACAAGACCTTATGCCTTCAAAATAGAACCTAGCTCATCTTTTGTTTGCCTGGACAGGGCTGGGAGGATATCATAGTCAAGCAAGAGCAGTCTGATGAGAGTCAATCAGAGATGAAAATATCTCTTCCATCTATGCCTTCTCTATATATCATCTCATTTCTATTTCGAGCTTGTGAAGAAGTTCATCGAGTTGGGGGTCATGTACTTGACAAGAAAATTTTGCATAAACTTGCATTTAGACTATTGGAAAAGGTATGATTTTCGGTGGATGTCTTGGTTTACTTGATCTCAAACCACCAAGTTGTATCTTTTTTCTTTCTTTTAATTTCCTGTCTTTCCTTTTTCTTACATGATTGTTGTCTTTCTGCCCTTTAATAATTTCTGGGTTGTTGTCATTGTTTATTACAATCTAATCTTTGATTATCATTTTGATTGTGGATTGCCAAAGTTAAAATAGAGTCATAGACTGAGGTTATGTTCCTTGTTAAATGATTTTTATTTGTAAAGTAATGTTGTGTTTGCATTTTTCCTAGCGGGTTTATTAAGTAAAATGTGATTTTACCCTTTGTATATCTCCATTAGAGAGTTGGTAGTTGGTTTGGATTTTCGTAATATATTGATCCATTCTGTGAAAAAAGAGAAGATAAATTCTACTCTACCGCATCATATTCCTGAAGAACAATAGGAAATAAATAGGAGAGGATTGACTTATGTTTAGTCAATCACAATCCCGAGAAATAAGGGAGAGCAATCCGGGATAATAATCCCAAAACAGAAAAGGAAATAAAAGATTACAATCTGGGAGGATAAACTTCATAATTCCGAGAATACAGCCGGGATAACAAAGAGGAAAATAAAAAATAAATAACCATAAAGATAAGATAAGCAATAAATTAGGAAAAGGATAATCACAGATTTTCCTTATGATTTGCAACACCCACCCTTAAGTTGGACTTCTCAGGTTGAACATGTTCAACTTGCTTTCCAAGTGCTCAAAAATTCTTCTTAGAAGGGCTTTTGTCATAATATTAGTAGCCTGTTCTCCAGTAGGAGTATAGGTTAAGCAGAGTCTCCTCCTCAATTTTCTCCTTAATAAAGTGTCTATTCACGTCCACATGCTTCGTCCTATCATGATGTATGAGATTATGTGAAATATTGATTGCTGCCTTGTTATCACAGTAAAGTTTTAAGGGAAAAATTAATTTCATCTTAAGCTCTTCAATTAGTAACTTTAGCCACAACATTTCACAAGTGCCATGTGCAATTGCCCTCAATTCTGTCTCATCACTTCTCCTAACTACAACCTACTGTTTCTTGCTTCTCCAAGTGACAAGATTACCCCACACAAAGGTGGAATATTCAGAAGTGGACCTTCTATCTTCAATGGATCTTGCTCAATTTGCATCCGTGTATCCTTCAATGTTCCTAGATTGATTTTTACTTAAAAATAGTTCCTTTCCTAGTGATCCTTTAAGATATCTTAGAATCTGTAATACAGCCTTCATATGTTTCTCACAAGAAGAGTGCATATGTTGGCTTATTACACTAACAGCAAAAGCAATATCTGGTCGTTTGTGGGAAAGATAAATTAGTTTTTCCACTATGCACAGGTATCTCCCTTTGTCAATTGGTGTCCCTTTTCCATTATTACCATGAATCTTAAAGGTGGAGTCCATGGGTGTTTTTGCTGGTTTACAACCTAGCATCCCAGTCTCTTTAAATAAATCCAGCACATATTTCCTTTAAGTGATAGAAATCCCTCTTTTATTTCTAGTTACCTCCATTCTTAGGAAATAGCGTAGGGACCTGAGACCCTTTACCGCAAATTCAACAGCCAACCTGCTTTTAAGTCTTGAGATTTCAAGTGTATTATCCCGGTGAGAATTATATAGTCCACATATCCTAGAAGAATTGTACTTTTCCCTTCTTTATGTCTATAGAACAGTGTGTGATCGGTATACCCCTGTTTGTACCCTTGTTCAAGAATGGCCCTTATGAACCTTCAAACCTAGGAGGAAGATCTATGTAGACTTTTTCTAGGTTGCCATTGAGAAAAGCGTTCTTTATATCAAGTTAATGTAACTCCCAGTCAAGATTGGCAGCAATAGAAAGGAGGAGTCGTACTGTATTAAGTTTAGCAACTGATACAAATGTCTCACTATAGTCAATCACATAGGTTTGAGTGTAGCTATTGGCAACCAGTCTTGCTTTGTGTTTTTCTATAGTTCCATCAGATCTATATTTCACTGTAAATATCCATTTACATCCAACAATACATTTATTCTATGGTTTTTGGAAAAGAATCCATGTTTGATTTTTTTTTTCAAGGGCTTGCATTTCCTCTATAACAGCCTTTCTCCATTTTAGAATCTCCCAAGCTTCTTGAATATCCCTTGGAATTTTCTCTTCGGATAGATTCATTATAAAAGCCCAAAAACCAGAAGAAAGATGATTATATGATACATAATTTGAGATAGGATGCTTTCTTTCTTAAAGCAATAGGCCAGTTAAGATCACTTATCTTATCTAATGATGGAGTCTCAGGTTCATGAGTATGACAGGGCATGGGAGCTTCTTTTACTACTTTGGGAGTTCTTCTTTGAGTGTAAACTAGCAAGTCATGTTTGTCTTTGTCATCCTGGCTTTTGACTTCAATATCTTCTGTTAAATCTCCGTTAGGAGGATGAGATGAAGAGTCAGTCTGGTCTATCTTAGGAGCAAGTTCTTCTGATTGTTCTGGTTCAGGTATTTGCTCATGTGAGGGCTGTTCAGGCTTGGGTGTTTTTTCATACGGATCCAAGGTAATTTCAAGAATAGGTTTGGGACTTGTTTCCTAGTTGTTTTGCCAAGGAGTTTCATAGTCAATCCCCCCTGAAGCAAGTCCTTCGAGTAATAGGCTTGATTCTCAAAGAAAGTAATATCTATGGAGACAAAATATTTGTGTTTTTTTGGAGAATAACATTTTTATCCTCGTTGAGTGGTTGAGTATCCAAGAAAAATGTAAGGGATGGCCCGAGACTCTAGCTTGTTATGTGTAGTAGCATGCACAAAGGATTTACAGCCAAATACTTTAAGAGGTAATGAGCCTATGAGTTTGGTCTCAGGATAGTGCTATAGGAAGGCCTGAACAGGGGTTCTATAGTTAAGCACACGAGTAGGCAGCCTATTGATGAGGTAACATGTAGTGAGGATGGCATTTTTCCAAACAAATTTTGGAACATTATTAGCAATCATAATAGATCGAGTTACTTCAAGAAGATTTTTATTTTTTCTTTTTGCCACCCCATTCTATTGAGGAGTTTCTACACATGAACTTCGATGGATAATATGTGCCTAGGATAGAGTTAAAGTATTCTCTTCCATTATCAATGCGGAGAATTGGGATTTTAGTGTTGTATTGATTATTGATCATTGAATGGAAATGTTTAAAAGTTTGGTCAGTCTTATTTTTCTCTTTTAACAGATAGATCCAAGTAATACGTGTGTGGTCATCAATGAAGGTAATAAACCATTTTTTGCCCATAAAATTAAGAATCTGTGAGGGCTCCCAAATATCACTATGGATAAGAGTGAAAGGCTTGGTTGGTTTATAATGTTGAGATGGAAGATTTGATCTATGATGCTTAGCAAGTTGACAAGTATCACATTGAAAATCATCTTTATTTCTGAACAGAAAAGGGAACAAATGTCTTGAGTAAAATTAGAATGGCCTAACCTAAAATGCCATTGCATAACTTGTTGCTCTCTTGAAAGAGGGGAGTCACGTCTGGTAGTTAATACTTGTTCATAAGTGTTAGAATTGTAAATAGATTGTGTGTGATTAGAGAGTATCAATAATATCACTTGATGTAAGGGATTATAGTAACCGTTATGTTTTCTGTTGTTAGAGTTTCTTGTTTTAGCAGATTGTGATATTCCTTGATTTAGGAGATTGTAATTATTGTGTAATTAATGTCTTATCTGTTTTTTTCCTATATATATTAGAGACTGATGTAGGTCTAATTCATAGACTACATTCTTCCTATTTTATTTTTCTCCTATTCTTCTCTGATTTCACATATTATTAGAGCTCTGAGAAAAACACAAAAAATGTTAGTAGTTTTGAGTTGTGCCACTATCCAACTTCCTATTTTCATTTTTTTTAAAAAATATCTGTAGCAAAATGTCGTGCTAGAGGTCCAACCTCTAGTGTTTCTGCTTGCACCAGAGTTGGGTTCTGTTCAGAACCCAACAACCGGCCAACTAAGCTCCTTCGGCCACCGTCAATGGTGTCGTTAGTGTCCAATTAACTCAGACAGCTCCGATACTCATCTTCCATTTGAAGTTTCTTGTCTTGTACTGCCCAGACAAGATGGAGTATCCATCCCAGCTTCTGTTTTTTTGGCTTAGGCTGCTCAGAGAGCAGCGATATTCATCCCTAGTACTTACCCAGGTGCTATTTTCACTTCTTCGGTTCTCTTCGTGGTGCCAGGTGCTATTTCCACTTCTTGTTTTTTGTTTGTGGTATTTTCTTTCTGCCTGGTTTGTGTTTTTTGGTTGCAATTTTTTGTCCAGATGTGATGGTTGCTTCTTCCATGGTTTCCACCACCTAAAAATCGAGTATTTTGTCCCTTGTTATATCTGGGTCCCTGTTATTATTATAGAAAAATTAACTAGCTCTAATTATTTTTCATTGGCTACATCTATTGAGCTTTGGTTTCTTAGACAAGGTCATGAAGACCATTTAATAAAAGAATTGAATGATATTTCTAAAGTTGATAGACCTACCTTTAAAAAATTAGACCACCAGTTATGTGGATTGTTATGGCACTTTGTTGATTCTAAACTTTTGCATTTTCTTTATGCTTATAAAACATGTCATGTCTTTTGGAAAAAGTTTAAGTCTCTCTACACCAATGACATTCAGCGTTATCATTCGGTTGTAGAGAAGATGATGAGGTTGAAATAGTTTGACACAGAAATGAACACTTATCTAGGCATGGTTCAGTCTGTTAAGGAAGAATTTAATGAGTTATTGCCTATTATAGCTGATCTTAGTGAACAAGAGAAATAATGGGATTAGTTTTTTATGGTTCTTACTCTTGCTAGATTAAAACTTGAGTTTGAATCGGTTCGCGAGCAAATCCTCTCTAATCCTGACATTCCATCTTTAGACAACGTATTTGCTCGCTTACTGCATGTGTCAAGGCCAGCTCCTCCCAAGGTAGAGAGTATACTTTTTGAGCTCTCAGCTCTTGCTTCCCAGATTATCAACCTAGCAGAACACATAATGTTGGCCGGATGGCAGACGTAATCGAGGGCAACGCCCTTACTGTACTTATTGCCATAAAATTGTTCATACTTGTGATAGATGGTATTCTCTGCATGGTCCTTTTCAGAAAGTTGCTCATATTGTTCAGACAGAAAATCTTGATACTGTTCCACCATCTATAGTCGTTTCGATGTCATGGGCTAATTATCAGGAATTTTTGCAATATCAAGGCACTAAAAATGTTGTACCGTTGCTTCTATTGTTCATACTGGTAATCCTATTGTTTGTTTGACATAGTCTTCTTCCTTAGGGGGTGTTTGGTAGGGGGAGTCTTTTTTAAATCCTGGGAATTTGTATTTAAAAATCTTAAATTCTTTTGTTTGGTTCTTATATTTATTTCATGATTCCCAAGAATCATCAATTCCTGGGAATCAAATTATAATATAGATTCCCACTAAATAATTCCTTGTGGAGGGGGTGGGAATTGAGATTCCCATGAGAGTGGGAATGATTTTATGGAAATACAATTACTAATATATCCCTTCTTCTATCCCTTGCCTATACCCTTCTCAGCCTTTTATTTACGCACGCATGCGGGAAGAAGTTTCGTCCATTTCCATCTGTGTGGAAAGAAAGAAACAGCGTGCCAAACTCTGTGCACCCAACACCACCGCAAGCAGCCACCGCCACCGCACCTCCCTCTGCACAACACCCACCTCAGCGAGTCACTGCAAAGCACCCATCCAGCGCCGCTCCGATCTATTTATTGGCATCCCTTTTTTTGGTACACCTCTGTTTATTGGCATCCTTTTATCTGGTACACCTTTGTCTCTATATTTCCATTAGAGAGTGGTTTTGCTGCATTATGAGTGTATGCACTGTACAGTTAAAACGTTATTGGGAAAAGAGAGGTGGGGGACAATTATATTGTTTGGAAACATAATGTAGGCTGACAAGGTGCACGTTCGTTCTCATCTTTGAGTTAGCCATTACTGTAAGCAAGTTCAAGAAGAGCAAGCACGAGTGGGAAGTAAGTGCTTGTATTTTGTAAAAATGGAATGAATGATTAGCAAAGACCAACGAAAAGAAAGAAAGAAATAAATAAAAGTCATTGAAAATTTCTGCATCAGGTAGCCTGTGTATATAAAAAGAAAACTCCTACCCAAAACAATGACTTTATGATCTAATTTCTGCATCAGGTTTCCTTTGATATATACCATTTTCCTAACCTAAAAATAAACATGGAGGGAAGGGAAACACATAAACTTAGTTGACTACAAAATAAAAAAGTAAATTTTGAGTTCATTAGTTAAGCACACCTGAGAAGACCAGAAAAATACAATAGTCTAAAAAGGAGGTTACATATTGTTGCTGCCAATCGTTGTTGACCTGTGGTGGATTATATATTGTAACATGCACTTGTACTTGAACTATGAAATAGGAAAAATCTAGTAATAGTGCTGTTTTGGGTTATCACATCATGTTGAGATGTTTTGTTGTTTATAACTATTTTGTACACATCCTATTGAGATGTTTTTTTGTACACATCTTGTCGAGATGTTTTTTTGTGTATAACTATTTTGTAATATATTACTATCATGTAATTATATATGCAACATTGCATATTTTTTAAATTTTAAACATTTTTTGTCATAGAGGAGGCATCTTTGTTGTTTTGGGAGGGTAACTAGGTATTTTTTAATTTATTTTATTATTTCAATATTTTATTCTTTATTAAAAATAAAAACAAGCAAGAGCATTGTTAAAAAGAAGTTAAGAGACATTTTTGAAAAATTACTGAAGATTTTCAGGATTAAGTATAACTAAACAGATAAATATAAGATTTTCAAGAAATGTTAATTAAAGATTTTCAGCAATCTTAAAATTCAACCAAACACATTTTGCATATTCTTGAGAATTACAATTTCCATCAATTATGTTTTCTAGAAAATTTGATTTCCTGGACCAAAAACCTTTGCCATATATCAAATGCCCCCTTAGGGCCTTAAATTTTAGACTCAGGTGCTTCCGATAATATATCTAGTAACCCTAATCTTTTCTCCAAATTGGATATTTCATCTTCTTCTTTTCTTCTTCTTGTTATTCTTGTTGATGGTTCTAAAGCTGTTACCAAAAGTATTGGTCAAGCGCGACTACTTCTCTCTCTGTCTCTTGAGTCTGTTCTTTACATTTCTTGCTGCCCTTTCAATTTTATCTCTGTTTGTAAGCTTATTCGAACTCTGAATTGCTCTCTAACTTTTTTTGATTCTTCTGTGCTTATACAAGATCGGAGCATTAGTCAAGTGATTGGAATCGGGTATGAATCACATGACTATATTCCTGTGAGTTTGTGCAACGTGATTTGTAGAGAAGAATTATTAAAGTAATTTTGAGTTACAACCATATTCGGGGATGACTGCAAGGAAGAAGAACCTTAGGAGTCATCACTCTCTTTGGTGCAAGTCATGGTTGTTCCCAGGGAAATATCACCTAAGGTTTACCTGCTGTGAAAGTTAGAGAGAATGCTCTGATACCATGTGAAAAAATAGAAGAAAAATTCTACTATGCCGCATCATATTCCTGAAGTACAATAGGAAATAAATAAGATAGGATTGACTTACGTTTTGTAAAACAGAATCATGAGATTACAATCTGGACACCACGAAGATAACTGCTAGCACTTCCTATGCCCTCAGAAGACAAATAACTTCTAGAATTCTTTGACCTACTTCCCATAAATAGCTCCCTTGATATTCTCCCAATTGCTGTCATTGGACACATCATCTAAGACATGGCTTAGCTCCCAGAAGTTTGACCTACTTATCTGGAGTAGTCCCATCATCTTTTCCCGCTGGTCCCCATTACTTGGGTTGCTCAATGGGCACCCAATCATATATCACTATTGTAGCAACCTCAATTAAATTACACACCACAAATAAAAATACCAAAGCTTTAATTGAGATTCTCATATTTGTGGAAAAAACAACACTAGGTACAGAGAACACATAGGAACCCATGTAAATAAAACCAAGCAAAATTGAGATTCACACCGAACACTCTAGGGCAGATATGAAACTTTACAATGATCAAGACTCAAGAAGACCAAAAGAGGCTAGGAATGAGTCCAGACTACCACGTCATGTTTAGGGTCTGTTGGTGCAGTTGCCGTAATTTCACGCTCTCCATGCACCAGCGTGTGGGCACTAGTTAGGTTCTTTAACTTGCGCATGAGTGTGTAGGATTCTTTCTGACATCTCCATTCTCTGGGATGGACCAATCAGAGAATTGTAGATTTGATTTGAGTTATTTTGATCCAAAGCAAACTTACCGGAAAACGTATTAACCACAACAACTATTACTAAACTTTTTCTCACTAGATGGGTTGACTAGATAGATCAAACGACGCTGCAATGGTCTATTATAAATAAGATCAATAGAGAGATTATTAATTATTAAATCTTTCTTAATAGTTTCACCTATTATTTTCGTTGGCCTTCTTCTACCTTTAACTTTCGGGCTGATCTCCTTCTGATCTACTCTTCTCAGTACGGTTTCTGTAGGTTTTCTCGACACATGACCAAATTACTTTAAACAGAATTTCACTATCTTCTCCACGATAGGTGCCATCCAACTTTCTCTCTAATGCACTCATTCTCGATCATATATCTTTTAGTGTATCTATACATCTAGCGCAATATTCTTATCTCTATGACATTGAGTTTATCTTTATGTTGTTTTTTAACAGCCCAACATTCAGTACAATATAATATTGTAAGTCTTTAGACTGTATGGTAGAATTTTTCTTTAATTTTGAGCGGTACTTTTCTGTCACAACACTTGAAGTCTCCCTTCAATTCATCCATCTTGCTTGAATTTTATGATTTACGTATCAGTTGCTAATAAATAGTTGGAGAAAGATATTAGATCTATACAATAGAAAAGGAGAAGGCTCAGAGCTTGCTCAAAAGAGTGGTTGAGCTCTTCTCTTAGATCTAGTTCTAATACCATGTAGAAAGATTAAATGTGATAACTAACTTATTAACTAGGGTCCTATGTGTCTACTTATAATTATAACTTATGTCAACAGCTAGTACAAGTTTAGTCCACTAGCTATTAATACACTTATTTTAACTTAAGCATAAATCTTATTCTAAAACTTTTAACAATAATGATAAAATAATTTAATATTTATCTATGTTGTATTTGTTGCTATTTACCTCCTTAATTTTGTTAATTCAATTGAATTTAATAAAAAAAGTAGCTGGGTTTCTATGTAATTTGAAGTTAGAGAGTATAAAAGAAGTATACGAACATCTCTAATAAAATACAAAATGTTTATATAATTCTATAATGACTTCATTGTGTATGTGTGTGTTTTTAGTTGGAGGCGAGTAGAAGTTTTTGTTAGACCCGAGAATTATAAACAATATCAAAGGAAGGGGAAAAAAGGGAGAGGTTGAAAATGGGCCTAGTACTATTTCTGTTTTAGATCCACCACTAAAGGTATATTCTAAAAGGAAAGGTAGAAGTGAGGTGAAAAAGAAGAGAGAAGAATTTTTTAACTAACTTGCCAGAGTTACTGTGGGGTCAGAGCTTTGGGGGAGGTTTAAGACTTGTTGAGCAAGAAATTAGATGGCATGCAGATTCTAGAAGGACGTATGGGAGAGAACTAGTCTCTCGAAAGCTAGCAATCCAGCATTACCATTTCTTTTTGTTTTTTCTTCTTATTTTTTGGGAGTGTTCTGTTTGATTGTGATTTCCACCTTTTTCTATTTTTCGCCAATGGAAGTTCAACTAGTGTTTTCAATGCTCAAAAGGAGTATTATTTCCTGAGTAGAGTAATATATAATCTCCATTTTAGATAGCTCCATCAATTTTGGTATCAGAGTAAGGCTTGACAGGGAATGGTGAATACGAAGATGGAGGGGAGGATTGAGAATGTGGAAAAAGATGTTGGAATGCTAAAGGAAGATATGAACGAGATTAAAGTAAGGATGATGGAGATGAGAGAAGCTATGACAAGATTGGAGGGAAGAAATAACCTAAGAGTGCCAAATGAATCCGACAAAATGCTAAAAATGTCGAGAAGGACCCAAATAGATTTCGTAAGCTGGAATTACCCTTGTTTGAGGGAGAATACCTCATTGGCTAGCTGTTCAGAGCATATCGATATTTTGAAATCAACAACATCGTAGAGAGAGAGAGGTTGGAAGCTGCCATAGTCTGTTTGGAGGGCAGGGCTCTAAGCTAGTACCAACGGATGGAGGTTAGGAGTCTTGTGAGATCCTGGAGAGAATTTTGCAGGGAACTAATTGACCTTTTCCAGCATTTACAACAAGGAGATGTTTATGAGACGCTAATGGCACTGAAACAAGAAGGAACCATGATGGAGTACAGAGAACAATTTAAAGCCATGTCTGCACTATTATGTGAAGCCTTCGATGAATGTCTGATGGACATCTTCAAGAATGAACTCAAACTAGGAATCATAGCAGAGATTTGGATGCTGTGGGCCGGGTCGCTAAAAGAGCTGGTGGGCTTAGCCCGTAAGGTCGAGGAAAGGAATCAAGTCTTAGCCAACGCCTGGGAGGAAATCATTCACAAGCAGATCAAGGGAGAAAGCCTGAACAAATGGTTGGGATCCAAATAGAACTGGAGCCGAGTCTCAAGTAACTTCGACCCAAGACGCCCAACACCCATAACCACGAGTAGGAAACTGAAACTCGAAGAGAACTTAGTGTACAAGCTTCAAGAACTTCTTCAAACACCACACCTACTGGAGGAAGCAGTTTTTGAAGGCTGTCTGAAACTGAGGCAGCAAGATAGAGAGCCTTGGGATTATGCTTCAAGTGCGATGAGAAATACAGCCCTTGCCATGCATGTAAGAACAAATAGCTACAGGTCTTGCTGCTGCAACTAGTGGATGAGGTCGGGGAGAAGATATCCACAAAAGAAATCAGGCTGTCCAAGCAAGGCTTGGAGGAGGATATGACTGAAAGCACAAGCATGGAGTTGTCTATGAACTCCATGGTGGGGATAATCAGCAACAACACCATGAAG
Organism: Gleditsia sinensis; assembly: GCA_037074535.1. Classification (NCBI taxonomy): domain Eukaryota; kingdom Viridiplantae; phylum Streptophyta; class Magnoliopsida; order Fabales; family Fabaceae; genus Gleditsia; species Gleditsia sinensis. The sequence goes on along the minus strand of CM073463.1, from coordinate 53,285,047 downwards.
GTGATTGGAAAATACAAGGAGAAGGAGGTCATTATACTAATTGATAATGGGGCATCACACAATTTCATTTCACCGGAGGTTGTAGAGTGCCTGAAGATTTCCACTGAGCCTATTACCCTTTTTGAGGTATCAGTGGGGGATGGATATAAGGTGAAAGGAGATAAAAGGTGCTTGGAAATAACATTGGATATCCAAGGCCTACAAGTCACACAATCCTACTATGTTTTTGACCTAGAAGGAGTTGACATGGTGTTGGGTATTGAGTGGTTGAAATCTCTGTGAGAGGTCAAAGTTAATAGGGTACAGTTAACGATGAAGGTGAAATTGGATAGGGAAGAAAAGTGCTTAAAGGGTGATCCGACTTTAACTAAGACGTTGGTCTCCCTTAAATCACTAGTAAAGTCATTAAAAGGAGGTGGAAAAGGATTTTTCATAGAGTTTGGAGAGATATAGGCTTATAGCAGTGAGATGGAAGTACCTGGAGAGATATAGCAACTACTAAAAAAGTTTCCTACACTGACCACACCTAACAGTGGGCTCCCCAAAGAACTAGGGATCACGGCATTTTCATTAAACATGGGTCACAACCACCAAATAAGACCTTACAAATATCTTCGTTTTCAAAAGGCAAAAATTGAGAAGATGGTAAATGAAATGTTGGCAACAGGGATCATCCGCCCTAGTAGCAGTCCCTGCGCAAGTCTAGTATTGTTAGTGAGAAAAAAAGATGAAATTTGGAGGTTTTGTGTCAATTATCGAGCTCTGGACGAGATCATTGTCCTTGATAAATTTTCCATACCAGCAATAGATGAATTACTAGATGAATTGGAAGGGGCCATAGTATTCTCTAAGCTGGATTTGAAATTTGGATACCACTAAATCAAAATCAAACTAGGAGATGAAGAGAAAACAACCTTATGAATTTATCAAGGACATTATGAATTTATGGTAATGCCATTCGGACTTACAAACACAGCTTCTACTTTTCAATTCTCAATTCTTAATGAATGACATCTTCAAAGGTTGTTTGCGCAAATTCATCCTAGTCTTTTTTTATGATATCCTAGTTTATAACAAGGATATGGAGGAACATATTGGGAATTTGAAGAGAACTATAGAAATCTTGCAAGAGAACCAGTTGGTTATAAACACCAGAAAGTGCATTTTTGCTAGGAGAAAATTGGAGTATCTTGGGCATATTATCTCTATAAAGGGGGTTCAGGCAGATCCAGCAAAGATGGCAGCTATGGTAGAATGGTCCGTTTCCAAGGACCTCAAAAGCCTAAGGGAATTCTTGGGATTAACCTGGTATTATTGAAGGTTTGTAAAATATTATGGGAGGATAGTAGCACCTCTAACTACATTACTTAAAAAAGATGCTTTCAAGTGGGGAGAGGAAGCCCAGACAATCTTTATGAAATTGAAGAAGGCCATGACCACGGTTCCAGTATTAGCAATGCCAAATTTCACTATACCTTTCGAGCTGGAAATAGACGCCTTAGGAATGGGAATAGGAGCGGTTCTCATGCAAAAAGGGAGGCCCATCGCTTACTTTAGCCAAGCTATACCTCCAAAGAAGAGGGTAAATTCAGTTTATGATAGGGAATTGATGACAATAGTCCTAGTAATAAAAAAATGGCATCACTACTTGCTTGGCCACCCATTCGTGATTAAGACAGATCAAAAAGCCCTAAAGTTTTTCTTGGAGCAGCGAGAATTGGGAGAGGATCAACAAAAGTGGATTTCCAAGCTGATAGGATACAAGTTTGAAATTCATTATAAGGTTGGGAAGGAAAATAGGCTTGCTGATGCTTTGTCTAGAAGGGAGGACAGCATGGAATTACAAGCTGTAATAGCATGGCAGTATGAAGATATTCACCAATGGGAAAAGGAAATAAGGGAAGATGAGAGGTTATACGCCATATGGCAGCAAGTGGTAACAAACCAGCAGCCTCCCGAAGGTTATTCAATCAAGAAGGGGTGTCTATTATATAAAGGGAGGATGGTCTTGCCAAAAAATTCATCCCGAATTCCATTATTGATGTCTGAGTTTCATCAAACTCCCATGGGGGTCCATTTCGGATATTTGAAGACCTACAAGAGATTGGGCGGGAATGAAAAATGATATCTAGAAATTTGTGGCAAGATGCACTACGTGTTAGCAAAACAAATATGAGGCCTTAAGTCCCACAAGGCTGTTGCAGCCCCTGCCAATTCCTCATTGGGTGTGGGAAGATATTAACATAGACTTCATCATTGGCCTACTAAAATCTAATAGGTTTGATACTATTTTGGTGGTTGTGGATAGGCTAACTAAGTATAGCCATTTGATACCCTTGCATCACCCTTTTTTAGCAAAAGACGTTGCCTTAATTTTCATCAATGAAGTGATTAAATTGTATGGGTTCCTTAAGTCCATTGTGTCGGATAGGGATAGATTATTTATGTTTAAATAGTCAAGAACCACTTTGAGATATAGTTCTTCCTATCACCCCTAAACGGATGGCTAAACAGAGGTGGTAAACTGGAGATTAGAAACTTATCTTAGGTGTTTCGTGGGAAACAAACCTAAGAGTTGGTCCAAATGGCTACTATGAACTGAATATTGGTTTAATACCACTTTCAACCAATCTGTTGAAATGCTCCCTTTTAAGGCCCTATATGGGAGGGACTCCCTAACATTTTTGAGGTTGGAAGACACTTCTTCAGTTGTGGAGGAGGTCAATGAGCAGATTAAGCTAAGGAATGCAATAATTGTAGAATTGAAAGAAAACCTAGAGAAGGCACAGTAGTATATGAAGCAACAAGCAGATCAAGCCAAGAGGGATGTTGAGTTTGAGATAGGTGACTATGTGTATTTGAGGCTTAGGCCCTACAGGATGAAATCCTGTGGCAAAGAAATACAATGAAAAGTTCAGCCCACGATTTTATGGTCTGTTCAAGATCCTGGAAAGAGTGAGACAAGTTGCATACCGCCTAGAATTATCACCTACTGCAAGGATTCACTCTATTTTCCATGTTTCACAACTTAAGAAAACTCTTCAGCTGGCATTACCCCTCCCATTAGAACTCATAGATGAACTTGAATTGGTGATGGAACTCGAAGAAGTGCAGTAGGCAAGGCATCTCACAAATGGCCAATGTGAAGTTTTGATAAAATGGAAAAATATACCCTCTCAATAATGTTAGACCCGATAATTATAAACAATATTGAAGAAAGGGGAAGAAAGGGAAAGAGGTTGAGAATGGGCCTAGTACTATTTCTGTTTTAGATCCACCTCTGAATGTATATTCTAGAAGGAAAGGTAGAGGTGAGGTGAAAAAGGAGAGAGAAGGATTTTCTAACTACCTTGTCAGAAGTATTGTGGGGTCAGAGTTCTGGGGGAGGTTTAAGACTTCTTGAGGAGAGAACTGGAGGGCATGCAGATTCTGGAAGGACGTATGGGAGAGAACTAGCATCTCGAAAGCTAGCAATCCAGCATTACCATATTTTTTGTTTTTTCTTATTTTCTGTGAGTGATCTGTTTGATTGTGATTTCCAACTTTTTCTATTTTTCACTTGTGGAAGTTCAACCAGTGTTTTCAATGCTCAAGAGGAGTATTATTTCCTGAGTAGAGTAATATATAATCTCCATTTTAGATAGCTCCATAAGTTTTCCTCTTTAAGACAAACTAAAATCCGCTGTAAATAAGAGAAACTACATTATGTCAAAAGAGCTTTCTATTCCCGTGCATGTTTATTATAAACGAGCTTAAGAAAGCCATGTGCTGCAACCCATGGGGAAGTGAAAAAGACAACCCTATCTCACAAAATCTTTAAGATAAAAGTTCCTTGCTAAAATCCCTATACATAAAGAGCACACTTCTGCAATGCCAGGCAGATCCTCTGCCTCATTGCAGAGAAATGCTAATCAATGGTCGAAGAAGTGTTATTTGGCCATGCCACCTTTTCTACTAGATAAATTTTCAAAGTTTTAGAACAATTTTCTGGGTGGTGGTTCATGATGTAAGGTGGTCTCAGTCATTCTTTGTGCATGTGTGTGTGTGTGTGTGTGTGTGTCCGTGCTTGTGTGCTGAAGTGAATGTGTATCTACAATGACTGTATTTAATTATACAGATTATTGGAATCTTTGAGGAATTCCTTGTCACCAAAGAGACTGGTGGTCTTTCAGTGTCAGAAAAAGGAGTCTTGCAGATTTTGTTAGATGTGAAATTTGCAACTGATGTTCTCTCTGGGGGTGATTCAAATATAGTTGGAGAATTATCAGGCAACCTGAAGGCAAAGTTACCTGTCAGAAGGAAACAGGACCAAAGTCTGATGACCTCAGCCATCAGAGAACGTTCTGATCAGTTGTTAAATTGTCTTTCTCAGAGACTGGACCCCATAGACTGGCTTACGTAAGTTTTCTTATTCTTCCATTTTGGTTTTATTCTTTTTCTTTAGATAATGCCACATTGAAATGCACCAAGAGAGTGAAATCCATGAACAGAGGGCTCATGCAACAAGTTACACTGCAAGTCATAAGGGAAATAATTTAAAATTAAGAGTAGAAGAAAATAAACTTATGTGAGAAATCTCACAAAAATTCAGAGTCAGAGTGAAACAGATAATTCAAAGGATGGATTTATAGAAATTTTAGGAATCGAAGCATTATACATAACTAAATTAAAAGGTCCCCACTCTCCAGTCTGTTCATTGGTCCTGAATTTTGAAGATGCTATGATTCCTGTTAAAAAGCAGTCATTATTTATTCTATGCTGGAGCAGCCTCCCACTCCAAATAACATACTCAGCCCCTAATTTTTTGTAATGTGGAAGTGGGAGGTTGAAATAATGATTATTTGCAATTCATGTTCTGAGAAAATTTGTTGTGAGCATTTCTTGCACATGGTTAATTTGGTGGCAATTTCTCATCAAACTTATCTGTTAAAGGTATGAGCCATATCTCTGGGAGAATGAGAGGCAGTCATACTTACGACATTCTGTCCTCTTTGGATTTTTTGTGCAACTCAATCGAATGTACATAGATACTGTCCAGAAACTGCCTACTAATTCAGAATCAAATATTCTGAGGTGCTCTACAGTTCCTCGATTTAAATACCTCCCCATCAGGTCAGTTTGTACTTATATCTTGTTTATCCTTTGTCAGTCATTACATAATGCACGTGGGCATGTCTCTCCTACAATCGTTTTATTTACTATGTACTCAATTTAAACAAACTTATATCTAATGTTTTATTCAATACCTTTCTTTCAAGGTATTTTTGCTGAGAAACCTATTTTTATACCAAAACTAGAAAATAGTATTCTAAAATGTCATTTCTTACATATAAATTGACATTTTGATAAATCCAGTGCTCCAGCATTGTCTTCTAGAGGGACAAAGAAGACATTTGCTCAGTCTACAAATGAAATTTCTTCAAGAAGTTCCTGGAACTCTTTTACAAATGTGGAGCTTTCTCAGAAGATGAATTTGGATGACAACTCAAGTCTTGGGGTGGCCGCTCCATTCCTAAAGTCTTTCATGCAAGTATGTCCTTATCAAAATTTTCTCGTGTTACTACTTATTTTATTGTAGTCTAATACTGGACTTCATTGTAGTATATGTTTTTTGCTAAATGTGAGCATAGATACTTGATTACTTTCAACATGCTTTTACAGTTTGCACATTTTTTGGACACACTGTCACTTATGGTGTGAGAATAGTATTATTTTATTTTTCTTCTTTATTTAGTTAGCCTATACAAGTCCCACATCGGTTGTTTCTCAAGTTAAACAACCTTCTATGTGACACTAATAGTAGACTTAAACCAGAATTTTCCAATTCACTAACAAAACCAACACCAATAAGACAGTACGACAAAGATTAACACAATAAAAGTAATGCAGCAAGAAACTACTCAGCAATTGTTAGGATCTTAAGTCCCAACAACAGAAATCACACTATATTGAATGAGTTTCAATATCAAGTACACAGGATTCACACAATCTGGTTAGAGGAAAACCATCAAACCAGTCCAAGCCTAAGCTCCTTTCTGGTAACAACACCAAAAACTACATAGAAAAGAAAATACATTCACACCCTTTCCTGGACTCCATACTACACTTAAACTGACACTACACCCCCCTAGGTAACTGTCCCTCACCTCTATCATAGAACTGCCACACACACACCAACATACATAACTGCATATTAAATAATTGACAGTACAAAGCATGATCAGTCTCCATTATGCTTCTTGTGCCTCCTAGAATAAACAAGCCTCAGTTTAGGCTTGGTTGCCCTATTATTCAGCACCATTGGGTCAGGGGTTCTATCATCACCACCCCCTGCAGCTGAAGCCTTGTTCTCAAGGCTGAAATGGCGGAATTGAGTCTGTAGAGTGAAGTGATCTTCCCTAGTGGTGTCCAGTATGCCTTTGTCTTTCCATTTGATCAAGTATTGACGAACCAATTGACCATCTTGAACTACATCTCTACTAGCAAGGACAGCTTCGGGTTGCACCTCATCCTCAAGCATGACATCTAGGCCATTAGGTAAATCCGGTTCTGCAGGATAAGCTCCAATAGCCTTTTTGAGTAAAAATACATGGAAGATAGGGTGTACTGTGAGGGGGAAGCTTGAGCTTGTAGGCAACCTCACCATATTTAGCAACAATTTGGAAGGGACCATAATACCTTGCTGCCAGTTTCTGATTAATCCGCTTGGAGACCAAATGCTGTCTATGGGATTTGAGTTTGAGAAAAACCCATTCGTCCACTGTAAAGTGCAGGGTTTTTTTATTTATCAGCATATCTTTTCATTTGTTCTTGGGCTTTGGAGAGATTGTTATTGAGTTGAAGTAGAGCTTCATCTTGATCAAGTAACTCTAGCTATTGCTTCCACTTTAGTTTCACTTTTTAAGAACCGAATGACAATAGGAGGAGGCCTGCCATAAACCACTTCAAAAGGAGTTTTTCCAATAGAAATGTGGAATAAGGTATTATACCAATATTCCCATGGAATCCAAGTAGCCCAAGTTCTGGGTTGTTTAGAGGCAAAGCAACGCAAGTAGACTTCCAAGCATCTATTTAGGACTTCGGTTTGTCCGTTGGTCTCTAGGTGATAAGAAGAGCTCACTTTGAGGTTGGTGCCCTGTAATATGAAAAGCTCTCACCGAAAATGGCTAATAAAAAAAGGATTCCAATCACTAATGATGGACTTAGAAATACCATGGAGCCTTACAACCTCCTTAGCAAATAATTCAGTAATTGTCTTGGTAGTGTGGAATGTTTCAATAGTATAAAGTGCGCATATTTAGATAAGTTGTCCACCATGACAAAGATAGCTTCATATCCCTTAGATTTGGGGAGTCCAGTGATGAAATTTAAGGAAATTTCTTCTCAAATAAGATTTGGTATGTGCAAAGGTTGGAGTAATCCTCTCGGAGATGTGGCAGCATACTTTTGTTTGTCACACATCGCAAGATTGAACAAATTGTTGGACAGTTTTCTTCATGCCTATCCAGTAAAGATTGCTTGCCAATTTGCGGTAAGTTCTCAAGAATTCCGAATGCCCCCTGATAGAAGAATGGTAGTCCTACAGAAGCAGTGGTATGTATGGTGAATCAGCAAAAATGACTATGTGGCCTTTATAATATAGAACTCCCTAAAGCAATTCAAATCCGGGGTATGCCGTTGGGTTGCTGGTGAGGTGGTGAGGTCAACCATCAATTTCTATAGCTTGAGGTCTTGAGCAGCCTCGTCAACAAGTGAATCCCCATATTCTCAGGTCAAAAAGGACACTAGGGTACAATACTCACTCTCTTCATAGAGTCTAGAGAGAGAGTCAGCAGCTTTGTTGTCTAACCCAGGTTTATATAAGACCTCAAGTTGATAACCCAACAATTTAGCCGTCCAATATTATTGATCTGTCTTAGTAATCCGTTATTGTAGTAAATGTTTAAAGTTTTGTTGGTCAGTGTACACTTTAAAAGGTTTTCCCAAGAGATAAAGGCGCCAATGTTGTACAGATAAAACTAAAGCCATAAACTCTTTCCAATAATTTAGTAATTGTCTTGGCAGTGTAGGGATGTTTCGACAGTATAAAGTGCGCATATTTAGATAAGCAATCCACCATGACAAAGATAGCTTCATATCCCTTAGATTTGGGGAGTCCAGTGATGAAATCTAAGGAAATGTCTTCCCAAATAAGATTTGGTATGTGCAAAGGCTAGAGTAATCCTCCTGGAGATGTGGCAGCATACTTTTGTCTGTGGCACATATCACAAGATTGAACAAACTGTTGGACAATTTTCTTCATGCCTATCCAGTAAAGATTGCTTGCCAATCTGCGATAAGTTCTCAAGAATCCCAAAAGCCCCCCGATAAAAGAATGGTAGTCCTACAAAAGCAGTGGTATGTATGGAGAATTAGCAAAAATGACTATGTGGCCTTTATAATATAGAGCTCCCTAATGCAATTCAAATTCGGGTTGTGCCCCTGGGTTGCTTACTGATAAGGTCAACTATCAATTTCTATAGCTTGGGGTCTTGAGCAGCCTCATCAACAAGTGAATCCCCATATCCTTAGGTCAAAAAGTACAATAAGGTACAATACTCACTCTCTTCATAGAGTCTAAAGAGAGAGTCAGCAGCTTTGTTGTCTAACCCAAGTTTATATAGGATCTCAAATTGATAACCCAACAATTTTGCCATCCAATATTGTTGATCTGTCGTAGTAATCCATTGTTGTAGCAAATGTTTAAGGCTTTGTTGGTCAGTGTACTCTTTAAAAGGTTTTTCCAAGAGATAAAGGCGCCAATGTTGTATAGATAAACCCAAAGCCATCAACTCTTTCCAATAGGTAGATTTAGACAAAATTTTATCCGATAAAGCCTTACTAAAATAAGCTATAGGTCTTTTACCTTGCATCAAAACAGCCCTAATGCCACTGTCAGATGCATCGCACTCAATCTCAAAAGGCCAAGAGAAATCTGGGAGAGCAAGAACTAGAGGATTAGTCATGGGTCATTTCAATGCCATAAAAGACTCCAAAGTCGAGGGACCCCAATGAAAATTATCCTTTCTAGTCAATTAGGTCAATGGCTGAGCTACTTTACCATAATCTTGCACAAATTTCCTATAATATTAAGTGAATCCCAAAAATCCTCTCACCCCTTTGATTGTTTTAGGGACTGGCCAATTCAGGATGTATTGAATTTTGACAAGGTCAATTGATACTTCCTGTTTAAAGATAATATGGCCTAAATATTCCATTATTGTCTTACCAAAAGTGCACTTTTTGGGATTAGCCACAAACTGATTCTAAAGTAAAACCTCTAGCACCCTGGAGAGATGCATTGAGTGGGTGGACCAATGAGGGCTATAGACTAAAATATCATCAAAGAAAACTAACACAAACTTACGGAGAAATGGCTTGAATAGATCATTCATGGCTGTCTGAAAGGTGGGTGGAGCATTAGTGAGTCCAAAAGACATGACCGAGAATTCATAATGTCTATTGTGAGTGCAGAATGCTATTTTCGGAATGTCTTCATCTCTTATTCTAATATGATGATACCCTGCATTCAGATCAATTTTAGAAAAGAATGTGACTCTAAATAATTCATCTAACAGTTCATCTACTACAGGAATGGAGTATTTATCTAAAATAGTAACCTTATTCAATGCTCGATAGTCCACACACATCTTCCAAGATGAGTTTTTTTTAACTAATAATACAGGGCTAGAGAAAGAACTTACACTAAGTTAGATTACTTCTGATTGTAACATTTCTTGTACTTGTTGCTTAGTTTCCTCCTTTTGCTAATGTGGATAACAGTATGGGCGCACACTAATTGGTCCTTAACCTTCCTGCAAAATGATGGCATGCTGCTGGTTCCTTCGGGGTGGTAGATCATGTTTTTCTCTGAAGACTTCAGAGAATTTCTCAAGGAGTTGTGTTAAATCTTGCTGCTGTGAGGAGCTGAGGTCTGTTGGCAAAAATGTTAGATGAAGTCACCTTTGTTGCCCATAAAACACCGTCTCCAATAAGAACTTGCCCCTTCAATAAACTATATAAGGAAGAAGAATCAATGGCCCACATCTCTATTTATTTTCCCTTCCTAGGTGTTCCCATTGTGCCCTGCAATGAAATTCTGAAGTCACTATGATTGAACTACATGGTCATCTCTTTCCAATCCATTTCAACCTTGTCTAGTGTCCTCAGCCAAGAGATACCCAGTACCATATCTAACCCTCCTAATTCCAAAATATGCGCTTCCGTAATGAACTCATAATCACCCAGCTTGATAGACAAACTAGTACATTTCCCCTTAATAAACACCTTATGCCCATCTCCCAAACGAATTCCCAATCTTTTTGTTCCCTGCACCTCCAATCCTAGAGCAGTGATTAGATGGGGAGAAATGAAATTATGAGTAGCTTCACTATCGATCAACATCACTACGTGAACTACCATCAACAAGCCATCCAGCTTCATGGTTCTATTTGCATTCTCCCCCTCTGAGTCCATACCCAAGAATCCCATCATCTTACCCCTAGTTCCTCATCGTCCCCTAGGCCTTCGATTTCAAGGGACACAATTTCTCCATTCGAGTTTAATGCCTCATTCTCTTCCAATGCCAATAGTAGTAGTTGTTTTTCTGCACAACTGTGGAGTGAATAGAATTTCTCTCCACACTTATAACACAGTCTTTTTTCCCTCATGTCCATTAATTCCGAATAAGAGATGGAGCGAAACCCCTTGAATTTATCCATATTCACCTGTTTGTCCCCACTACCTTGCGCGGTGGAGAAAAAAGATGAACTGGGACCTATGTTGAATGCATAAACAGAGTTCGGTGTGTCCCTGGTGTTCGGAGTTTGATTGGAGCCCCATCCAGACAAGTAACTGACTTGGCCTCCCAAAGGGGGATGACCTGAATCCCGTTGGCTTGTGGAAATTCGGGAAATGGGCCAATAACTACCCAAACTGCTTTCCCTTAGTTCGACACTACCCCATAACTGTCCCTTCCCTACTATTCGTTGATTGACTTCTTCTTTGCCCGCAAGTTCCTCTTCCTCATCTTTGGCCATTTGCATAACTTGCACATGGTTTTGTGTGTTCAACGTTCTCACTCTCCTCCTGTTGTATTCCACTCATAAAATAACCTATATAATGGTCTTCTAGTAGACCGAAAACTTGGGGAAGAGATCAACTCAAAGGCTTTTTAATATACTCTTGGACCTTATCAAACTGTTTTAATACTGCCAACTCCTTAAAGGGGTTCTCATGCGTATGCCCACTATATCGTGCTATCAAGACCCTTTTTAATTTCTCCCATGTCAAATTATACTCAATCTCTTTAAGGAGATTAAACCAATGGATGGTGGGTCCTTCCATACTTATATGTGCCAGCTTAACCTTAATCTCATTAGGTATATTTTGGACTTCAAAATAAATCCAGCCTTGGTAATTCAAGCCACTGGATCCATTCCCTCAAATAAAGGTAATTCCACCCTTTTAACTGACATTTGAAAATCCTCTCTAAAATCACCATGCATGTCCACCGATTCAGGTTGAAGAGGCCTATCATACGAGGTAGATGCTTCCCCTATAGGTACTGCCTTTGTCCTTTTGCCTAGTTGCTTGCTAATCTCTTGCAACTCTATCACAATCCTCTGTAATGACATTTGCATATCCTCCAAATTCTCTTCGTGATGCGTCATACTTTCCTCCAACACATCTACTTTTTTTGTCATATTTGGCATCACTCTTAAACCACAGTCCCCCCTTCTCTAGGACTCCGACAGGTTGGATCAAATGTTACTATCTTAAGTCCCAACAATAGAAATCACACTATATTGAATGAGTTTTAATATCAAGTACATAGGATTCACACAATTTGGTTAGAGGAAAACCATCCAACCAGCCTAAGCCTAAGCTCCTTTTTGGTAACAGCACTAGAATCCACACAGAAAAGAAAATACATTCACACCCTTTCTTGGACTCCATACTACACTTAAATTGACACTACATCCCCCTAGGTAACTGTCCCTCACCCCTATCACACAACTGCCACTCACACACCAACATACATAACACCCACAACTTACATAATTGCATATTAAATAACTGACAGTACAAAGCATGATCAGTCTCCATTATGCTTCTTGTGCCTCCTAGAATAAACAAGCCACGGTTTAGGCTTAGTTGCCCCATTATTCGGCATCATTGGGTTAGGGGTTCTATCAACAATCAACAGAGGAATAGTAAAACGTAAACATAAATAGAGCTCCAGCTCCTCAGAAATTCCCTCTTCGGGAATTCTCCACCAAAACATGATCGCCCCAAAAAGATGCCTTTAAGGATCTTCTGTTAAGTCAAGCCATTGAACCAAATATTCAGTGATTTGTTGTCCCTCCTGCCATTTAGAACAAATGCCAAGAATTTTGATTGGGCTAACAATATCATCCACAGCCAAATCAATTGGTAAGGTAGTCTCAACAGGATACTTCCCTACTGCTTTCTTTAAAAGGGAGACGTTAAATATTGGAGTTTGATGAAGGGGGCAGCTTCAATTTATTAGCTACTGGACCTAACTTATCTTCCATTTGGAATGGTTTGTAGAATCTTGGGGAAAGCTTAGAGTAGATATGCTGAGTCATTGATGCTTGTTTATGAGGTCTAAGTTTAAGGAATATCCAGTCACCCAACTGAATTTCAATGTGTTGTCTTCTTTTATTCGCAAACTTACACATTTGCTGTTGTGCCTTTGTTAAATGTAGTTTGAGTTTCTTCGAAGCTTCATCCCAATCTAGTAGCTCTCTAGCCATTGCTTCAACTCTTGTTTCTCCCAACATAAAACGTGCTACAGTAGGTGCCTTATGGCCATAAACAATCTCAAACAGCGTGATTCCCATGGAGCAATGATAGGTTGAATTGTACCAAAATTTCACCCAAGAGACCAATAGTGACCAAATTTTGGGTTGTTTAGAAGCAAAAAAACATAAATAAGATTCTATGCAATGGTTAACCATCTCGATTTGACCATAATTTTCCAGATGATAAACGGAACTCATTTTAAGAGTAATGCCACACATCTTGAAGAGTTCTTTCTAGAAAATGTTGACAAAGATAGGGTCACGACCACTGATTATTGAATTGGGCATTCCATGCAATCTAATAATTTTCTTGACAAATCTTGGTCGAATAAGGATGCTTCGATAAAATAAAGTGGGCATATTTTGAGAGGCAGTCAACCACAACCAAAACAGGCTCATACCTTTTAGAGCGAGGTAAACCGGTTATGAAGTCCATTGAGATATCTTCCCAAATCTGGTCAGGAATTGGTAAGGGTTGTAAGAGACCATATGGAGTAGCTGAATATTTATTTCTTTGAAAAACATCGCATTCTTGTATAAAGATCTGCACACTATTTTTCATACCTAGCTAGAAAAAATTTGTTGCAAGACTCTTGTAAGTATGAAGGAAGCCGGAATGACCACCCATGGGGGAATTGTGAAGTTCTTGGAGGAGCAAAATGGGAATAAAGGCTAATTTGGAAACGAATTTTATGGAGTAGCACCCCTTTGTGAAAGGTAAAGCCATAATAACCTGTATTTTGCTACTGTATGATGCTAATGATTTGCTGTAATTCCTCATCTTTCTTTATTTCTTGCTGAAAATCATCTCCTTGCATCCAAATTGGAGAAGAAACTATAGTAGTTAATTCCCCAACATCTTCCCAAAGTTGTGACAAGGAGTCGGCTGCCTAATTCTCAAACCCAGGTTTGTAGACACCTCAAAATTAAATCCTAATAACCTTGCCAACCAATTCTGTTGATCTGCGGACATTATTGGTTGTTGCATGAGATGTTTTTAACTTTTCTGGTCAGAATATACTACGAACTTCTGCTCTTAGAGCTAGTGACTCCAATGTTTGATCGCAAGCAGCCATTAACTCCTCATAAATAGACTTTGCTAGATTAGTTGATGACAAAGCTTTGCTTAAAAATGTGATGGGTCTTCTTGACTGCATTAAAATAGCCCCCGAACCGCGACCTGAAGCATCACATTCTACCTCAAAAATTTGTGAAAAATTTGGCAACACAAGTACTAGATCTGTAGTTATTATTGTTTTCAACGCTTCAATAGCTTGTGTAGCCTCCTCATTCCATGGGAAACTTTTTTTTGTTAAATCAGTCAATGGCTTTGTTATCTTCTCATAATTTTGAATAAACTTTCTATAATATCCAGCCAATCCCAAGAAATCCCTTCCTCCTTTCACATTTTGTGGAATTGGCCAATTTTTGGCACTAATTACTTTGTTAGGATCCACCCCTACCCTAACCTAGGAGATAACATAGCTAAGGTATTCAACATGTGATTTGCTGAAATGACACTTTTTATTTACCACAAATCGAGAAGCACTCAAAACTTTCAACACGCATTCCAAATGCATCAGATGAGTTTTCCAATCACAGTTGTACACTAAAATGTCGTAAAAGAAAATTAGGACAAATTTACGGATGTATGGCCGAAAAATGGAATTCAGGGCTGCCTGAAAAGTTGCTGGTGCCTTTATAAGTCCAAACGGCATAACCAAGTACTCATAGTATCCCTCGTGAGTACGGAAGACAATTTTCTCAACATCCTTCTCTCATGCAGATTTGGTAATAACCAAATTTAAGATCCAACTTTGAAAAAAAATTGACACCATTTAGCTCATCTAATAATTCGTCCTCTACCGGAATTGGAAATCCATCCTGAATTGTAGCTTTTTTCAAAGCTCGATAATCAACACATACGCCATCTATTATCTTTTTTTTCCACTAAAATAATTGGACTTGACTAAGGACCGGAACTGTGTGATGATTCCCTATTGCAACATCTCATTAGCTTGCCTTTCAATCTCATTTTTGTGATGGTGTGAATAGCAATAAGGACGAACACTGATTGGAGATGTACCTTCTTGCAACCTATGAAGCACGGACACGGGACACGACACGGATGTGACACGTGAATTTTAAAAAAATGTAGGACACGACATGTTGAAGATACGTGAATTTAAAAAAAAATTTATATATATATATATATATAGCTAGAAAATAATATTATTTACAATATATTTTTAATAATAAAAAATTATCATAACTTTATAATACAATAAATATTCATTTTTTTTCAATATATTTTTCATCATCACTATTGTTTTCATTTCTTTCGTCTGTGAAAAGAACTTTTTAATTCTGAATTATATAAAGATATATTTGTAATTGATAAAACTCTACCATCAACAACAAAAAAAAATAACAAAGAATACAAAAGTTATGTATACATACAACAATAATAAAGAACAAAAGTAAGAGAGCAACTCCAAAAAAAATAATATGTGCATTATTATAATTCAACTCCCTCACCGACAAAATCCACCTCAGTTCTTTACCATTGGATTTATGTAAGACATTAAGAGACAACACAAAAAATAGAAGAATTTGGCTTTCTTTTACTCCATAGAAAAATTTGAACCCCAAAAGCAAATTTTCGAATAGGTATATATGTTTGCATAAAAAAAAAAACTTCGAAGATTTGTTGAAATGGAATATGCACATGGCCATACGCACATGGACAAATCTATCGCAAGATCTGGGTTTTTTCTCCTTAATTAGCTGGAAATTATAATTCTGTTATTATTTGCTGTGATTATTTTTTCGTATGGAAGCAGGATTCTTGGGAAGGATTACTTTCCAAGATTCTGATATTTCCTTTCTTATTTTTCCACTTTCTTAGGAGATTATTTTTCCTATGTTTTAGGAAACTGATTGCTTGTTTTTAGGCCCTATTATCTTGGCAGTTATCTGCCAAGATATATATATATATATATATATATATATATATATATATATATATATATTTTTTTTTTTTTTGTACTCCCAGACCTAATAAAATATATGAGAGGCATTCTTTTCTTCTCCTTCTTTTTCTACATGGTATTAGAGCCATAATCTTCATGGCCGGAAGACCTCAAGTGATCTTTCCTTGGGGCACAGCCATGAATAGCGCTGGCGGGAGTATTGACTCGGAAACCTCTGGTTCCTTGCAGTCAAACCCCATAACAGCAGCACAAAATAAATAACATACTCTGATAATTCTGCTCTTCAAATCACCTCTCATAAACTGACTGGCAAGAATTATTTGGCATGGTCACGATCGGTCAAGATGGTGGTGCGCGGCAAAGGAAGATTTGGTTACCTTGATGGTTCAGCTGAAAAGCCACTAGAATCAGACCCTTTATTCAGGACCTGGGATGCTTAGAACTCTATGGTTATGGCATGGCTGATCAACTCTATGGAAGAAAAGATTAGTGAAAGTTTTCTGTGCTATAGAACAGCCCTAGATATGTGGGAAGCTGCAAAGCGCCAATATTCTGATTTAGATAATTCTTCTCGACTCTTCGAATTAAGGAATAGAGCTAGAAATTTGACCCAAGTTGAGTTAGATGTTACTACCTATTTTAATGATCTGTCCAAACTGTGGTAAGAGGTAGACTTGTTCCATAGTGGCCATAAATTGTGTGTCTCGTGCTGAAAATCACTGAAAAATGGTTGATAAAGAAAGGATTTACGATTTTCTGGCTGGGCTAAGCAAAGACTTGGATGAGGTCTGAGGAAGACTTCTTGGAATTAAACCTATTCCAAGTAGCAACAACAACAACAAAACCTTTTTCCACTAGGTGGAGTCAGCTACATGAATTAAACGGCATCACAATGGCCTATTATGAATGAGATCAATAGATAAGTTGTTAACTATTAAATCATTCTTAATAGTTTCACTTATTGTTTTCTTTGACCTCTCTCTACCTCTAATAATTGAACTATTCTCCATCTGATCTACTCTTCTCACTAGGGCTTCTGCAGGTCTTCTCTACACATGACCAAACCATCTTAAGCGAGATTCAACCATCTTCTCCACAATAGGTGCTATCCCAACCTTCTCTCTAATGCACTCATTTCTAATCATATTTTTTCTGATGTGTCCACACATCCAGCGCAATATTCTCATTTCTGCAACGTTGAGTTTATCCACATATTGTCTTTTGACTGCCCAGCATTCACTACCATACAAGATAGTAGGTCGTATAGCCGTAGAAGAAATATTTGCTAAAGTCAAGAGAGAGGAAACAAGGAAAAGGGTCATGTTAGGGGCTGTTAAACCAGGTACAGATAACTTGGCATATTTCTCCCATGGACATGAGAACCCGAAACCACATAAAAGAGAGTTGTGGTGTGATTATTGTCACAGGCTGAATCATACCAGAGAAAAGTGCTGAAAGTTGCATGGCAAGCCTAACAACTGGAAGAACAAGAAAGAGTCCAAAGGTTATCCTGTAATAGCTGAAAGTGCCTCAAAAGGTGAAGATAGTCAGCTAACCTTGAACCGAGAGCAGATGGAGCAACTGCAAAAATTTCTAAACTCCTAACTCTCAATCCTTAATCACTCTAATTAGGGTATTTCCCTTCTAGCTCAAAAAGGTACCTTTATCATTGCTCTTAGTAATTCCTCCAATTTTTTGCAACCTTGGGTGGTAGATTTGGGTGCTACTGATCATATGACAAGTTATGCTAATCTCTTCTGTTCTTATAAACCTAGCCCTGGAAATTTCAAAATTAAAATTGCAGATGGATCCTTTGCCACGGTTGTTGGTAGTGGCACCATAAAACTCACTCCATCCATTTGTCTCAAGGATGCTCTTCATGTTCCAAAACTTTCTTGTAACCTTTTATCTGTGAGGAAACTCACACAAGATCTTAATTGTGTAGCTTTTTTCTCACATTCTACTTGTATTTTCCAGGACAAAACTTTGGGCATGAGGATTGGCAGTGCTAGAGTCCTCAATGGCCTCTACTATTTGGAGGAAGATGATGCACAAGGTCTCACTGCCGGACATGAAGAAAATCCTAGGGAACAAGTTATTCTTCTCCACTCTAGGTTAGGACATCCTAGTTTTTCTTACATGAAATATTTGTATCCTTCTCTTTTTTCAAATAAAGAAAATTTTCAGTGTGAGATTTGTCATATGTCTAAATACCATAGAGCTAGCTTTCCTACTCAACAATATAAATCAACAATATAAATCTTCAAAACCTTTTGCCTTAATTCATAGCGACATACGGGGACCTTCTCATATTCACAACACCACGGAAAAAAGATGGTTTATTACCTTTATTGATGACCACGTAAGGGTTACATGAATTTATCTCTTAAAAGATAAAAATGAGGCAACCCAAATCTTTAAACAATTTCATTGTATGATAAAAAATCAGTACCAAACTGAAATTCAGGTTCTTAAAATTGATAATGGGAGAGAATACTTCAACTCTATTCTAGGGGAATACCTTGTAAACAATGGCATTATACACCAAAGTTCTTGTGTGGGCACTCCCCGACAAAATGGGGTAGCTGAAAGGAAAAACAGGCACCTTCTTGAAGTAACCCGGTCCATTATGTTTGGAAGTAAAGTTCCTAAATTTTTTTGGGGAGATGCCATCCTTACAGCTTGCCACCTCATTAATAGACTTCCTTTCAGTATCTTGAACTATGAAACTCACTTAAACCACCTTCTTCAGTATTTTCTTCACACTAGGGCCATTGACCCTTTACCACTTAAGGTGTTCAGCTGCAAAGCTTTTGTCCATATCCATGACCACCAACGCAATAAGCTTGATCCTCGTGCTCACCCATGCATTTTTGTTGGGTACTCCACTACCCAACGTGGTTATAGATGCTACTCACCAGAAAAACAGAAGTATTTTATTACCACGGATGTCACCTTTTTTGAAAATCAAGCCTACTATGAACAAAATCCCTTTTAGGGGGGGAATGGTACTGAAACTAGAATTGAAAGGGAATCTATTGGCTGGGAACTTGACTATAATGTAGATTAGACTGAATCTGTACCTATGCCCGAACTTAATTCCTTACAGGATATCTTTCCTGATCTTAATGATGCTCCCATACATGATACTTCTGATCCAAATGAACCAGAAAAACACTCAACTTGAGCTTCTAGTGTATACTCGAAGGACTCAATTACGGAGACTTGAGGCAAGTGAGGACTCTACATCTGACCAGACTCATGAAACCGAGGCTCCATATGAGGTGAGTGACCTTAACTGGCCCATAGCTCTTAGGAAGAAACCTCGGTCATATACTTAGCATCCTATTTTCAACTACGTGTTATATAATCACTTATCTCCCTCTTTGCAAGTTTTTATATCTAACTTATATGAGGAAGAAATTCCAAGAGATGTACAGGAGGCTTGGAGTAAACCAGAATGGAAGAAGGTTGTAATAGATGAGATGTAGGCCCTAGAAAAAAACCAAACCTGGAGTTTGGTGAGGAAACCACCTGGAAAAATCCCAGTGGGCTGTAAGTGGGTATTTTTCGTAAAATATAAATCAGATGGTACCATTGAAAGGCACAAAGTCTGGTTAGTGGCCAAAGGATACACTCAAACTTATGTGATAGATTACAATGAAACATTTGCTCAAGTTGCAAAAATCAACACTGTTAGAGTGCTCCTCTCAATCTCTGCGAATTTGGATTGGAAATTGCATCAGTTGGATGTAAAAAACGCATTCCTAAATGGAGACTTGGAGGAAGAAGTGTGCATGGATTTGCCACCCGGTTTTGATCAAAACTAGGAGAATGGAATGGTGTGTAAATTAAACAAGGCTCTCTACGGTCTCAAGCAGTCACCCAGGGCCTGATTTGGTAGGTTTACTAAAGTGGTCTTGACACAAGGGTACAAGCAGGCTCATACAAACCATACGCTATATTTCAGACACCAGGAGGGAAAGATAGTAGTTCTTATAGTCTATGTAGATGACATCATAGTAACCGAAAATGATGAGGAAGAAATCACTCGATTAAAAGCAAGACTGGCGGCAGAATTTGAGATAAAGGATTTAGGACCATTGCGTTACCTTCTCGGGATGGAGGTTGCCCGAAATAAAGAAGGAATATCGGTCACACAGAGTAAATATGTTCTGGATTTGCTAAGAGAGACCGGGATGCTAGGGTGTAAGCCTATTGATACCCCAATGGATCCCGTAAATAAATTGGGAGACAAAGGGGAAAAAATACCAGTGGACAAAGGGAGATATCAGCATTTGGTTGAGAAATTGATCTATCTTTCTCACATCAGACCCGATATTTCCTTTGCCGTAAGTGTGGTTAGCCAATACATGCATTCTCCATGTGAAGAACACTTGGAAGCAGTTCTACGCATCCTAAGGTACCTAAAGGGGTCACCTGGGAAATGATTATTCTTCAAGAAAAATGAATCCAGGGAAGTTGAGAGCTACACGGATGCAGATTGGGCTGGCTCAATTAAGGACAGAAGGTCAACATTGGGATGTTGCACCTATGTGTGGGGAAACCTGGTCACTTGGAGGAGTAAAAAGTAGCTTGTAGTGGCCAGAAGTAGCGTCGAGGCTGAATTAAGGGCAGTGGCCCACAACACTTGTGAGATTTTATGGCTGAAGCTAATGCTGGAAGAACTGAGAGCAGAAATGAGGCACCCTCTGGAACTCTATTGTGACAACAAGGCTGCTATAAACATTTCACATAACCCAGTTCACCATGATAGGACCAAACATGTGAAAGTGGACAGACACTTTATCAAAGAAAAAATTTAAGATGGAATGCTGTGCATAACCTATGTGTCAACTAGTGATCAGACCGCTGATATCCTAACAAAATTGCTTACAAGGCACCATTTTGACAAGCTGGTCATCAAGCTAGGAATGTTCAACCTGGGAAGTCCAGCTTGAGGGGGGGTGTCGCAAGATCTAGGTTTTTTCTCCCTGATTAGTTGGAAATTATAATTATGTTATTATTTGTTGTGATTATTTTTTTTGTATGGAAGCAGGATTCTTGGGAAGGATTACTTTCCAAGATTCTGATATTTCCTTCTTCTTTTTTTCTGCTTTCTTAGGAGATTATCTTTCCTATGTTTTAGGAAACTGATTGCTTGTTTTTAGGCACTATTATCTCGGCAGTTATCTGCCAAGATATATATATATATATATATATATATATATATATATATATATATATATATATATATATTTGTACTCCTAGACCTAATAAAATATATGAGAGGCATTCTTTTCTTCTCCTTCTTTTTCTACAAAATCCAATAAGAGAAAATAGAGAAATTTATTCTCAATGTTCAACAAAAACAAACAATAGAAATGCGATGATTGGAATGCAAGTTACGATAGATGATGGGTATCCAACTTCAATAGAAGACATGTTACGATGACTAAGATACAAGTTGCAATAATTGGTGTTGGGTTTTAACTTCAAATAAAAATTTAAAGAGAATGGAGGATTTATGCCTAAAATGTTCGAAATAAGTGTCGGACACGTTCAAAAATGTGTCCGACACGATTTTTTTTTTAAAAAAATTGGACACGGGACGCGTTGGACACGTGTCCTAAGAGTGTCCAACACGCTTTAAAATGAAGTGTCCGTGCTTCATAGCTTGCAACACAATTGCGTGTACTATGTTCCTATGTGAAGGTAATCCAGAAATCTCTTTAAAAACTTAAGGAAATCTTTTAAGCCAACACTCCAGTTTTGCTTGTTGCTTAACACAGGATTTTTTTTTTGTCAGGACAGAGAGTTTTGACACCATCCTGATCTCCTTAAAATATCTTTTCTTAGCCCCTTGAGCGAAAAATTTGGAAAATCTTGAATCCTCTTTTGTATAAGTAGAAATATATGGAATGTATTTTTAGCAAAAGACAAGTAAATACGAATTTATAAGTAAAATTTAGAGACTATATTTTAAAACAAGTTACAATATTTAAATATCTTGAGTCTATTACATAAAATGATAGCGAAGTAAATGAGGATTTAAATCATATGATTCAAGTGGGATGGATGCAATGGAGGAAAGTTTCGAGTGTTATTTGTAATAAAAAAAATATCTCTCAAAGTAAAAGGAAAATTTTTTGTACAGAGCTATAAGACCTGCTATATTATATGGTACCTATAAGACCTGTTATATTATATGGTACTGAATACTGGACGGTTAAAAGAACGTGAAGATAAACTCAATGTTGTAAAAATGAGAATGTTGCGTTGGATGTGTGGACACACTAGAAGAGATATGATTAGAAATGAGTACATTAGAGAGAAAGTTGGAGTTGTAACAACTCTATTTTTTTTTACATATATACATATATATATTTATAAAATCTCATGAAGTCATTACTTTTTTACTTCTAACTATTTAACTTATAATAACATTCAATTAAATTAACCAAGCATAATTAAGGTTTATGGTATACTTTTAACACTGATATAATTCTGAGTTCACATACACATCATTAATTAAAAACGTTTGTATAAAAATAAAACATATATATGTCTACATTTTATTCGTCTGTTGACCAGTTCCGGGAATATGGGTGCGGATAGTCGCACCTTCACCGGGATATTAGTCAACTCGACTCAACGTACGCTAAAAGCCAGTCATAGAAAAAATATGTATATTTAGTCTTCTGAACATAATATAGAAATATAGTGAGAATTAAATCTCAGTAAGTTCAACAATAAATCATAATTATCGTCAATATAACTTATCATGTCATGTTCATCCATATAAGCTACATCAAATGTCTTAAGTCACATGAATGCACTTTATCTATGCACATAAAAATCGTACAGTAATGACATGTATGGCATGAATAACTTTTTAGAATATCATATGATGGTTATCAATTGTTTTTTTCATATCAAGCTATCCAATCAGGGTGAGTACTTTCTACTCTTGTACAGGTTTTTCTAGTTTTGTCCGACATGGCACAATTTCTCTTTCTTTTCTCATTATCATAGTCATAGCTGTGAGTAAGGTGTTCCATACTAGTGTACCATACGGACTATCATGTAATTGTACATGTCTCTTTTCTTTTCTTTTCACATTAATAGTCAAAAATATGATTTTAATAATAAGTATGTTCATTATATTCATATGCCATAATTTATCATCAAAGTGTAATCATTACAAAAAATTATTGGTAAAATGCAATCATGCCATGATTATAATCATTTTCGAATATCACTTTATAAAATATTTTCATGTCAAAATTACACACTTAAAGATAATAAAAAGTTCATGCAATGACAATGGTTAGGATGTACACGGATCATTTATTATTTTCATTTATAAGATTATTATTCTTTTTTAAATATTATTTTTAGCTTTTTATTTTCTTTATACTTGGCCTCTAGTCATTTTCTTCCTACTTATATTATTTTTAACATATGTTCTCATAAATTTTATAGGGCATTCTTCTCCAATTTGGTTTCTATTATTACTCTATAGTTGATGAGGTTTATTTAGGGTAGAAAAATATTGAAAATAAACTTTAATAGCTCCCAACACGGCCTGACCATTTTCTATAACACAGCCATGCTCTAGGCTTAAAAAAGTCTTTACCTGCATCGAACACGACCACGCTTTGTGTTGTGTGTTGTCCCTTGATGCAAGTTTTCATCCAGCCTGACCTTCTCACACTAATCAGAATATAACTCTTATTTTAACTCCGATTGAGGTGATCTAGGTGTCCATATAAAGTTAAGACAATCTTCTAAAATTATTATCCTCAATATTTTAGTGAGATCGTAAGGAATCTTAGTATTATTACTCCCTCAATTTCAATGTTATTTCTTTATGAGTAAGTTCTGACATCTACTTATCAATCTGACCATATCTCTCTCCTATGGACTCCAAATTGCGTGATTTCAGTGGCTAAACATTCGTGAGACATATATCTATATTTATTATGTTAACAGTTTCCTTTAATTCCTTACAAATTTTGTCCAAAAATTCAATCACAAAAATTTACTTAACAAATTCTTTCCTGATTAGTTAGTTTCTGATCACTGCTTACTAATATGACCATATCTCCTTCATATGAAATCTAAATTGAGTGATTACAGTGGTTAAAAGTCCGTGAGATATATAGCTATATTTTTTATGTTAACTATTTTTTTTAATTCTTAATCCATTCTTCCTAGAATTTCAAAAAACAGAAGTTTTTCTGATTACTCCGAAAATCAATTTTCAAACCAAACCGTTCCTAAGGTTTTAGTTCATCATTTTATTACGTCTTTTTTTTTTATTTTTTTTCCTAATTTATATCTAACTATAAGATTACTCATTTCAACATACTTAATTTAATTTTCATTTTTTTCCTAATTTATATCTAACTATAAGATTATTCATTTCAACATTTTAATTAGATTTCTTACACTTAATTTAACATATTTCATCATCTATTTATCAAGAAAACAGAATTCAAATAATGTATTATTAAGAGTGTTTCCCAAAAAAAAAAATTTCATGGTCTTCTTCTAAGTATTTAAGGCAATACTCATTTTATCAATCTAATTATATTCCATTAATTTTACACTACATTCAAATATATATAACAGTAGCATGAAAGCCTTAAAATTTTGCCACCCATAGCCATATCTATACAGAATTTTTCTCACCAACCAAAGTATTCAAAATATCCATCACATGCAAGATCAACATGTAATATGATATAGCTACATCCATGGCCAATCATTAAAAATAGCAAATATTATAAATTTTCATCAAAGATTTAATATCAAAATCTCATATAAATATTATAAATTTTACAGTTTTTCTTCAAAAAGAGATATTGTTAAATCTACTTAAATATCTTCTTAGTTCACTTGATAAATTCTTTTTCTTGTTTTCTCTTGAAGGAAGTGACAAGTTTCCTCTCTTCCCTTAGCTTTTCCAGTAGTTTGAATAAGAGGAGGGTGAGTTTTAAACCCTAAGGATGAAGAGAAAAGATGGATTCAAATGGATATTAAACTAACTTATCTCGAATACTTAAGTCTTTAGACTTTTTCTGCTTTCTTCCTCTCTTCTTCTCTCTTTTTCTCCTTTCTTCACTTTACCTTGTTTCTATTTTTTCTCTCCCTCACTTAGACGAAATTATGATATTATAAGAGTGGTTTTTGCTTAAATAAATTATCAAGTAGTTCACCTCTCATAATTATAGGTTTAACTTATTACAATTAGGATGCACTTAGTTGCTTCTTTTTTTTTTCGGAAGAAGACAACTCATGTTCTTGTCTCTCTCTCCCTTAATCAAGATATGCATAATAAAAGGAGATTTGTATTTAAAAATCATGATAAAATGTTCTTAAGACAAGAGACAAGGTCTCTTTAATTTTAGTATTCATTTTTTTTTCTTTTGTCTCGCTCAAATATGATAGATTTGTCTTCCGAAGTAGCAAATTTTCAGCCTTCGAGTCTCTCTTGCTTGGTTGAAATTATTTGTGTAGGATAGGGATATTTTTTCCTAATGCCGTATATTATTACTTACTATATCATCACATGACTTGCTGAAATTATAAGTGTAGTATATATATGTTTTGTCCTAATACTATGTGACATAATCTTGATTATTATTACACTACTATTTCATTACATGGTTCTTATTTTTTTCTCTTAGATTTGGGTTCATTCTTGTCCATTTCTTTTGTTTTGACTGAAATTCTACCTCTCATGGAGGGTTTGGTCATATTTTCATGATTTTTGAGCTATCGGTCTAACTTCTATATCCTAGTCTATCTCTATGTTATATCTCTTGTTTAAACAATCCAATTGGCTCGCCAAAAACTAACGTGAAGTGAAATTTTTTTATATGAAGTGTCCATAGGTGTAGGCCCAAATGTATGGGTAGAAATGTTAAACTTAAGAACTCTAACTTTTGATTTATGAAAAATTATCTTAATCCAATCTTCTTAAATTTTCAAAACTTTTTTTTCTAAAAATTTATCTTTCTTACCCAAGAATTTTGTCTCTCTTTGGGATGCTATTTCAAATTTTTTCTATTAAGTTTTTTTTCTTTATCTATTCTCTTAATGTTGGAAACATTTTTTATACATACACATAAGGTGAAGAATTTTTAACGCTTATATTTTCTTAGATATTTAAAAATTGTTTAATAAGTTTTATTTTTTTAATTAAATGTTTATGTACTTTTATTAATAAAAGAAATGAAATTAGGGATGTTATAGGGGTAGCATCTATTGTAGAGAAAATGGTAGAATCTCGTTTAAGTTGGTTTGGTCTTGTGGAGAGAAGACTTGCAGATGTTCTAGTAAGAAGAGTAGATCAAATGAAAAATAGTTCAATAGTTAGAGATAGAGGGAGGTCAAAGAAAATAATATGTGAAACTATTAAGAATGATTTAATAGTTAATAATCTATTTATTGATCTCATTAATAATAAGTTATTGTGGCATCGTTTAATCCATGTAGCCGACTTTACCTAGTGAGAAAAGACTTAGTTGTTGTTGTTGTTTGTTGAATCCTATTTTGTCCAATTCCATAACTGATATCTTTTAGAGTCACTGAACTTCATTGATGTATGAACGACATGAACATTTCTTTATAATCCATTGTGATTTTGCCTAACCTACATAGCCATGCCACTCCTAAAATGGCATCAACAACACCAAGTTCTAATATATATGCATTAACCTTCATATTTTTCAATCTAAAATGGAATATTGGAACACTTTCCCGCTATCAACACCCTGTGTTCATCTCCTAACTTCACAGCAAACTTCTTAGAATGCTCCACTTCTAAGTTCAACACTGATACCACTTGTGGTTGGCACCACTATCAATCAAAACAAGAATAGGTGTTTCATTTATATTTGCCACCATGTGCATAGTCTTATAGAGGTTTTTTTCTTCGGAAGAAAATCCCATCAACCCCATCACTTGACATTCTAATTCAGAACCTTCGACTTCATGATCCAATTCCATGGACGTTGTTTCACTCCCAATGTTCCCTTCATGTATCTCGTCGTTCTCTAGAATTGTCACTAGCAAAGACTGGGCTGCACACTAGTGCATTAGGTAGTATTTCACTCCACAGCGAAAATGAGTCCCTTTTTCTTCCTGTCCATTATCTCATTGTATGATACATATCGCACCCCTCTTGCCCTCTTTGTATTCGAAACTCGGCTTGAATCTCCCATTCGACCAGACCATGCGACCAACATTCGAACCAGAAGAAGGATTCGAATGTGCCCTAGGTAGGAGTAAGAACCTCCAATCTTCCTTGTCGACACAGACATCCCAAAACAACCCCCACCCAGGCCGCAACTCATGCGTTCTACTCCTTCCAATTCCGCTTAAACGTCTCAAGCAAGTTGCATCACTTGCCATCTAGTCTCTAGACGGAAAGTGTGAACCCTTTGTTTGATTTCCAATTTTAATCCTCCCATAAAATACTCAACATATTGTTGTTCTGATATCTTGGGCACTTGAGAAGAAATGAACTCAAAACTCTATTCCTCAACTGTACCCATTTGATGCAAAACCTTCAGGGCTTCATACGGATTGTCATATTGTGTTTCTCCAAATTGGCTAATTAAATCTCGCTTCAGCTTATCCCACGACGAATTCTCTTCAGCCTCACGACATAGATTGAACCCGTGAATCGTGCAGCCCTCCATACATAAACGAGCGAGTCTAATTTTTATTGCATCATCTGAATTATGAACTTTAAATTACATCTCCGTACGTGAAATCCACCCAACTGGGTCATCTCTAGAAAATCCAGGTAATTCTATTTTCTTTACAGACAATTTATATTCATTCATGCTACCTTTCATTGGGTCTAGAGGAGGCCTAGAAGAAAAATCCTACGTCCTTTATGAAGTTGATGACACATTAACGCGGTTCATGTGGTTCTTCACTCATTCTTTTTCCATTAATCTTTTCAAACTCGCGCATCATAGTTTCTTGCATCTCCATCAACGTCGCACGAAACTCTCCCATGGTAATCTCCATTCATTCCACTCTTAGACATAAAGCGTCCACAACCGATAAACGCTTCTCCAATGCTTCATTTTTCTCTGAGGCATTTTGGAATTCAGCAGGTTAGGCCAATTAATAGAAGACTTATACCAGAATTTTTCAATTCACTAACAAAACCAAAACCAGCTAGACAGTACAACAAATATTAACACAATAAGAGTAATGCAGCAAGAAACTACTCAACAACAATCAACAGAGGAATGATAAAACGTAAACATAAACAAAGCTCCAGCTCCTCAAAAAATCCCTCCCTGGGAATTCTCTACTAAAACATCATCACCCTAGAAAGATGCCTTCTCTCCCTATTCTCCTCACTCAAATACCTCTAACTAACTCCCCATAACCGAATTCTCTGTCCTCCTCCCTATTAGGCATGGGTTTTCCCCTCCTAAAATAAACTCTCCTGACTTTGGGCTTCTGTGCTAGGCCCAACAATTGATCCCTGTCAACAATACTTAATGGGCTCATATCAGACACAAGCCTCCTTTTGTCAAGGCTTTCCAAAGCATTCTCTTTCTTTTATTCTTTACAGATGGACTCAATCCATTTGTGCAGCCACTCAAATTTGTATAAATGATGCATGATTTATAATTTAGAAGTTTGCCCTTTTCTTATTACAGTTAAGTTGTCTTTATACACTAGAGTGGAGACAACAATGTCCTGCTTTAAAATTTGTTAAACTTAAGAAATTAAATCCAATCCTATGCATAGTCTTGTTTTCCCTGCGGGAGACAACAATGTCCTGCTTTAAAATTTGTTAACTTAAGAAATTAAATCCAATCCTATGCATAGTCTTGTTTTCCCTGCGGGAAATTGAGGTTTTAAATTGCTGCCTTGGGATATTTCCAGGTAAATGCATGTAAGTGGTGTTTAATTTATCATTATGTCCAACACTGATTATTTTGTGACTAGAGTTCATAGAGAAATACAGAGCTGGATGATATGGGCTCGGTAAAGTAAAGGAACACAATAACAAAAAAATAAAATAAAAAAGCTCAACGGAGCTCTAACATTAGTAAAATCTCCTTGGTTCCTGTTTTATTGAACAAATTTTTTCAATGTTATAGCCAATTATGGGTAATTATTTCTTCTGCATCTGATGACCATATTATACCATATTACCTGAGCAACTAAATAGAATGTATTTTTAATGGGATTTATATGAATGAATGACAGATGATAACTTAAAAATGCATTCATCATCATTCAGATATTTCACCTATTCTTTTTTCATTTAGAATATGATGTCTGCTTGGTATAGTTTTTTAGGTACTTGAAAAATATTTTATTGCTTCTTATAGGTTGGAAGCAGGTTTGGGGAGAGTACTTTGAGATTGGGATCTATGCTAACTGATGGGCAAGTTGGCATTTTTAAGGATAGATCAGCAGCAGCTATGTCTACATTTGGTGATATTCTACCTGCTCAGGCTGCTGGTCTTCTTTCATCTTTTACAGCTCCCCGATCAGATTTTTGATGGACCAATGAATGAAAGGCACCCAGTTGCTTTTTTGCTTATTATCATGTCGGTATTCCCAGATATTAAACATCTGAACCAAATGAAGCAATGAAACTACACGGAGATGAGGTTATTTAATGTTGATTGGGTTAACATCATTTGGCTTGGAAATGGGTGTGAATTGTGATAACTGCTGGAACTGGAAGCATGACGGAGTTCAGCAACAACTTGAAAAACACAAAACGATGTTCATTGCAGTGATTTTGCTTCTATCCTAGTAGGTTTAAGGCTGCTGAAATGGGTCTGAAAATGTCAGAAGTGAGAGGAGCTATAATTCGTGTCTACTGTACTTCCTGTCAATTTCCTTGTTGAAAGGTTATAGAAAATTATGTCACTTTCCTTGTTGAAAGGTCATAAATATCATGTTGAGTAGTTAAATTTTTGGTTTTACTATAACTAGAGGCTTTGTAATTCCAATATAATTGTCTCCTATAAACTTTTTTAATTAAAAAGGTTTCAGATCAAAATATCTGTTTTCAGATATTCAGCTTGAAAATGTTGTCTGTAACTTCAGATACTCATTCAGTGAACTTGATTGGTATTGATATGCAGACTGTTTGTGCGCGCGCTTTTTTTTTTTTCCGGTTAACATTGTGGAGGATTTTTTTTTGTTTTGTTTTTTCTTCGTATGTTGTCCTCGTTAATGTCCTTCGGAGGTTGACAAACTTAAATTTATTTGGATAGGTTTGCGGTGGCAGGCTAAAAAGTTTATACCATACGACAACTGAGACGACCATAAAAAAAATGTGACAAGTGAAAAGTGGGATTTAGAGGTAAAGGTTATTGGCTATAACCAGTTTGTAAAATTATTAAACTTACACTATAATTTTGTTGTTTGTAAAATAATATTAGTTCAAGAGTCTACTTTTTTGGTTTCGTCAAGATTACTTTTACAGCGGTCAGATTTCTTTCATAAATAAATTTATATTTTTTATAAGTTTTTCTTGTTTATCTTATCACTCAAAGTTAACTTTTTTTTCCCTCATACTTCTATCTTCTTGCCCATTTTAAAATCTTCCTATTGAAAATCAGAATACTAATCACACAAAATGATATTTTCAAAATTACAAAAAATATAAATTAATTAAAACTTTCAAAAAAGGCATACAACATTTAACTTATAAAAAATATAATGCCTATATTTTTTTGAATAAATATAAACATTATATGATTTATACATTACCTTCTCAAAAAGTAAAATAATATCCAAGCAATCAATTTATTAAACTTCTGACATTTATGAGCGAAGGTTTCACATTATCAATCATACTTGTATATAAATAATTTATAAATAAATATGAATATAATAATTAAATTAATAAATAAATAAAACAAGAAGTTGAGTTTTAATAAATCTAAAAGGTATTTGAAATAGATTAAAATGTAGTTATTCATAGAGTACAATACACTCCCCTAGAGTACAATACAAAATCCTATCATCTATTTTTAAAATATATATAAATTTTTTCTGTAATTAAAACATATGCTACAACTTAATTTATATTATATTTTATTTTAACTAAAATGCCTTTATTTACATTAAATATTTATTTAAGACAAAAAATTCGTGTGCTTATATATATAATCTTAATAGTTATTAAATTATTGTTATTATTAAACAAAAATTATTAATTAATTTTAAAATAATATTTAATTTAATAAATTTTTTAATTTAAATTATTAAAAATAAATAAATTCAAAATTATATTAATTTATATTATTAATTAAAATCCACGATTTTCTTAAGATTCTATAAAAAAAAATAGAGAATCAAGATAAAAATTGTGTATAACTTATATATAAAAATTAAATTATTACTTTAAATGTCTATGTGTCTCTTGTTAAATTCAAATCATTCAATTTTTTTTTAACATAGAAATACAAAAAACTATCCAATTATAACTATAAAATGGTGAAAATAAAAATAAAGTAAAAACACAAAATAAACATAATTTTAAAAAAGTAAAAAATAAGAAATAAAAATTAGTTTTAAAAAATAAAAATAAAAAACATTTTCACAACGCACCCTAAATGTTTTGTGTTGCTCTCTCACTTGGAAAAATAAAGCTATTCAAAATCTTGAACAAAACTTTGTCTTTAAGGGCTCGACATTAACAAGAAATATAGCATCAAATCTCAACCAAGAATAAGATTCAAATTTTCAAGTGGGAAAATAGAGTTCTTTCATGTGCAGCCCCGTTCACATAGGTTGGTAAGTCACTTTCTCACAATCTCCATTCGCAACTGGACAAAGAGAGAGAATGAAGCTTAGGTAACAATTTTTTCTTGTGAGCACTGAGAGCAAGGAAAATTTGAAACTAAGCTGAAATCCACCTGCTAAGTAGTCGAGAAAAGAGGAAGTGTGAGCAAGTAGACTAAGAATAGTAAATTTGAAACTAATCTTTGTTTTTTATCTAGCTTTTTTATCTTGGTCCTCATTATCTCTGTTTAGAATATATGAAACACTACTTGGACTATACAAGGGTTGAGAAATAATCAAGTATTTATTTTCTAAACAAAGTTTCTAGTTTGGGTGTAAATGGTAGTCCCATGGAAGTTTCTATAGTAATGAGAAATGTATATCTACATACTAGTCAAGGGTCCTCTTTACAATGTATGCCTGAACTTATAAATGAGAGTAGAAATAAAGGGAGGAAATGTTTGCTTGGTTATATTTTAGATGATAGAACTTTTACTCTACAAAGATTACAAAAGATTATTCAAGAAAATTGGAAGGTTTAAGCTGCAATTAGAGTGGTGGATAGAGATAGCAACTATTCTGTTCTTGAATTTGACTTTAGTGAAGACCATATTTACATGTTAAATAATAGCCCTTGATTCGTTGATGATGCCTTAATGATTTTGATTGGGAGGAAGCTGATAATATATTACATAACTTGGCTTGTAATCTTTTTGAAATATGGATGCAATCCTAGGGTCTTTCACTTGAATATGAAATTCTTCCTATCGTTGAAACATCCGTACACTGTTAGAGGAGGTAAAGGAAACTGATTGTTTAGATTCATATGGGTTTGTGTGGTGCTAGAATTATGGAAGCCACTAATCATGGTGTTTGTTCTTAAGCTAGATAGTGAATTGAAAATTTGGATCGAAGGTTGTTATGAAAGATCTTTTAAAGTGTGTAAAAGATGTAGTAAAATAGGTCACTTCCCTAATTTTTGTGATTGGTCCAAGAAACAGATTGATGAAGCTTTAAAGCTTCAATCTCATATGATTATTACTTATTTTAATATTGAAATTCATTCTATGATTTCAATAATACATTTTGTTTAAGATGCAAAGGCATGTCATCACAAAGCTCGATATCGAATGACAAAGGTAAATTTTAATATGTAGATGTCAAAGTACTCCATAATATATTTGCCTCCTTTACATTATAAGGTTGCCTCCTTAAACAAACTGTGTGAAGTTTCCTTCCCACATATAGTGGCATTTCCAAAACTTCAGCATAATAAAATATGGAGGTTTTGCTGGAGTGAAAGTTAGAAAGTGATAGTTTAATGGGTGGAAAGAGTGAAGATAACAGTTTGAAAGGCATCAATCTATATTTTGGAAATATAAAGAATTAAAACCACTAGTCCCATTGTAATCTTGTGCATTAACTTTAGAAGAAGATCCTTTAATGGAATATCAAACAAAACTTATTCATGAGGAACTAGAGGTGGACATGGAATTTAATAAATATGAACTCATGAATAGTGCTCAGTTCCATGATTTCAATAATACATTTTGTTTAAGAAGCAAAGGCATGTCATCACAAAGCTCTATATCAAATGACAAAGGTCAGTTTTAATATGCAAAATTCAAAGTACTCATTAATAGATTTGCCTCCTTTACATTATGAGGTTGTCTCCTTAAACAAACTATGTGAAGTTTCCTTCCCAAATATAGGGGTATTTCCATAAGCTTCAACATAATATAATATGGAGGTTTTACTGGAGCGAAAGTCAGAAAGTGATAGTCTAATGGGTGGAAAGAGTTAAGATAACAGTTTGAAAGGCTTCAATCTAGATTTTGGAAAATATAAAGAATTAAGAACCACTAGTCCCATTGTAATCTGGTGCATCAACTTTAGAAGAAAATCCTTTAGTGGAATATCGAACAAAACTTATGCATGAGGATCTTGAGGAATTGGAGGTGGACATGGAATTTAATAAATATGACTTATGAATAGTGCTCAAGATGGCCATGTGGAGGTGGAAATGGAAAAGGAAGAACTAAGTGACAAAGCCTACCTTCGACTGGTCAGGTGGTTTGGCCAAATTGCCGACCGAGGCAGGTTGTCAAAAACTGCGCCGTGGTGGTAGCTCGTGGTGTAGCCAGCGTACACCTTACATGAGGATGTGCAAACCAAAGAGTGGGTGAATGATGTGAATTGTGCAATGGTGAGGGTGAATATCGGCAAAGTCCCATGTCGGTTAGTGAGGGAGATCTTGGGTGTTATATATATGGATTCGCAATCCTCCCCTTACGACATAGATTTTGACGTGGAGTTAGGCAGGTTCGTATTAGGTCAAATGCCTCGAAATAGGAAGAAAGGGTCTCTTGATGGAGGAAGGGAAGCTGTGGCGAGCATTAGGATATCGGTTTCATGTGATTCTGACGAGTTATGGCCATGCCAGTTGTCTAGGGTTACTTTATCTACTTTGAATGGTGAAAATGGGTCTCTGTAGGGGGAAGAAGGCACAATGAATGTTAGGACATGCGTTATCGTGGTTATGATGCACTGGTTATTGGATTTTGCAGTCAGAGAACTAGTGATTATGCTTGTGCTTCTAGCTTAGGTAAAACACTCCAGAGTAGGAAAAAATGATCCTGATGGGGAAGGCGAGCATCAAGGAGTCCGTTTCACACCATCCTATTGCGCTCGTGCTTTCCACACCTTTAAGCTGGGCCAAAAGCCTTGAAATTGGAAGAAAGAGTTTCGATGGAAGGGGACAAGCCACGACGAACTCCAATAGGCGCGTTTCATAGGATTTCGATGAGCTGTAGTCATGATGGAGGGGGAAGCCACAGAGAGCAACAAGGGTTCCGTGTTGCACAATTCAAGCACGTCGGCAGCCGTGGGAGATCTTACAGCAGGGTCTATGCTTTTGAGTCAGGCAAAATACTTTGAAATAGGGTAAATTTATTTTGGCAGGGAGGTGAAGCCAGGGACATCTGTTTCACTCTGTTATAGAGGGTCGGCCACCAAACTCCACTGTTAGAGGTCTTACAAGCGTGTTCGGTGGGGTTGCATGCCCTGAAATAGGGAAAAGGGGGCCTCGATGACGATGAGAGGCCGTCACGTGCAACAAGATGTCTGTTTCTTATTATTTGGAGGAATTACGACCACACCAGTTCCCTAGGGTAGCGTTATCCTATTTGAATGGGGAAAATATGTAATATCCTTAATTTCGTTTCATGTATTAATAAAAGTACAAAAGTATTCAAAGTAACATCCCTAATTTCGTTTCTTTTACTAATAAAAGTACATAAATATTTAATTAAGAAAATAAAATTTATTAGACAATTTTTAGATATCTAAGGAAATATAATCCTTAGAAATTCTTCACCTTACGATTATGCATAGAAATGTTCTAACATTAATGGAATAGGTAAAGAGAGAAAAATTAAGAGGAAAAATTAGAAATAAATATACTAAAGAAAGGTGAAATTCTTGGGTAAGGAAGATAAATTTTTGTTAAGTAAGTAAAGGTATTAAAATTTCATGAATATTGGATTAGGGTAATTTTTTCTAATTTAAGAGTTAAAGTTACTAAGTTTAGTATCTCCACCCATAAATTGGGTTTTCACCTATGGACACTTCATATAGAGTTTTTCTACTTCACAGGAATTTTTAACAAGCCAATAGGATAACCCAAGGAAGAAATAAAACATAGACTTGGACTAGGATATAGAAATTGGACAAGTAGCCCAAAAATCATGAAAATGTGACTAAGCCCATTATGAAAGGTAGAATTTTAACCAAATTAAAGAAAATGGGCAAGAATCAGCCCAAACCCAAGAGGAAAAATAAAAATAAAAAATAAAATAAAGTGATGAAATAATGGTGTAATCAAGATTATGTGACATGACATTAAGAAAAAAATTTAACAAGTGGTGTGATATCCTACATTCATAATTTTAGCAAGTGGTATGATAATACATGGCATTAGGACAAAATATCTATATCCTACACTCATAATTTTAGCAAGTGGGTAATAATGCATAGCATTATGACAAAACATCCTTATCCTACACAAATAATTTTAGCTAAGCAAGGAAGATTCAAGGGTTGAAAATTTGCCACCTAAAAAGGTAAATCTATCATAATTGATTAAGACAAAAGAAAAAGGAAATAAATCCCTAAATCAAAGGGACCTTGTCCCTTATCTTAAGAACATATTATCATAATTTTCAAAATACAAATCTTCTTTTCCTACGCATATCTTGACTAAGGAAGAGAAAGACAAGAACATGAGTTGTTTATTTTCCAAAACTTCAACCAAGTGCATCCTAATTGTGATAAGGTAGACCTATGATTATGAAAGGTGAATTATTTGATAGTCTATATAAGCAAAATCCACCCTTATAACATTAGAATTTTCGTCCAAGTGAGGGAGAGGAAAAATAGAAGCAAGGTAGAGTGAGGAAAGGAAAGGAAGAAAGGGAGGAAGAGGAAGGAAAAGTCTAGAGGACTAAGTACTCAAGGTAAGTTTAACAATATTTCTTTTTGAAGAAAAGTTTTGAAACTTGTAATGGGATTTTAATCTTAGAACTTTAATGATTGGTCATGGATGTTGCTATATCATGTTACATATGATGTATGTTTGAATACTTAGGCTGGTGTAGATAGTTCTGCATAGGTATGGCTATGGGTGGTAAAATTTTAAGATTCTGTTTTTAAAATTCTAGGAAGAATCGGTAATGAATTGAAAGAAATGGTTAACATGAAAAATGTAGCTCTATTTCTTACGGAATTTTATCCACTAGAATCACTCAATTTGGCGTCCATATGAGGTAGATATGGTCTGATTAGTAAGCAATGGTCAGAAAATGGTTAATTAGGGAAGAATATGTTAGGATAGCTTATGTGTTTTACTTTTTAGGAACATTCTGTAGGGAATTAAAATAAATGATTAACATAAAAATTATTGCTATATGTGTCACGGATTTTTAACCACTGGAATTACTTAATGTGGAATTCTTATGAGGGAGATATGGACAGATTAGTAGACAGAGGTCAGAACCTACCCAAGAAGAAATAAGTTGTACTTTGAGGGAGTAATATCACCTTTATTTCTTAATATTTCGTTAAACTGTTTAACATAATAGTTTTAGATAATTGTTTTATCTTTAAATTAACACCAAGATAACCTACATCAGAGTTAAATTGAGGGGGTTATTCTCTGATTAGTAAGAGAAGGTCAGATAGGATAAAAACCTACATCAAGAAAATAAAGAAATAAAATTAATATTTAAAAAAGAAGAAGAATCTTATAAATGAAAATAATAAATGACTAGTATATGCCATAGCCATTGCCATTGTATGAACTTCTTACCATCTTAAGTGTGAAAGTTTGACATAGAAATATTTTATAAAGTGATATTTGAAATGGTTATGTTCATGGCATGATTACCAATGATTTTTGGTAATAATTATATTTTGATGAACATACTTGTTATTGAAAGCATATTTTTGGCTATTATTGTGAAAAGAAAAGAAATGAGCACGGTCACATGGCAATCCATGTGGTGCAACAGTAGGGGACGCCCTACTAACAATTATGATTATGCTAATGAGAAAAGGAAGAGAAAGTGTGCCATGTTGGAGGAGCGAGAAAAGCCCGTACCAGAGAGTAGAAAATACTCACCTTGACCGGGGTAGCTTGATATGAGAACAAATTGATAGTCATCATATGATATTCTGTAAATAGTTAATCCTGTCATACATGTCATTACTGTATGATTCTCATGTGCATAGGTATAGTGCATTCATGTGACCAAAGATATTTGCTGTAGTTTATACAGATGAACATGATGTGATGAGCTATATTGATAATGATTTATTGTTGAACTTACTGAGATTTAATTTTCACTATATTTCCATGTCATGTTCAGAAAATTAGTTATGCAAATTTTTCTATAGCTCTAGCTTTTAGTGCACGTTGGATTGAGTTACTTTTTGTTGGCTAGATCCCATAATCAAATAAAATGTTTGTGGTTGAGTTGTCTCAGATCCCGGTGATGGTGTAACCTGTAAAACTCCATTTAAGTATCAATTTTTTTTTTAAATACCATGAAGTTATTACCTCGTTACAACTTAATTCAATATAACATTTATTTAATTTATACAATACAGAGTTTACATACATGTCATTAATCAAAACATACGTACAACATATCAAACACATAAAAATCTACATCTTATTTATTCTGGTTGACCAATTCCGGAGATACAGGTGCGGGTGGTTGCACTTTCACCGGGATCTGAGCCAACTCGACCACAAACATCTTATTTGATTCTGAGATCTGTCCAACATAAAGTACTCGATCCAACTGCACTAAAAGCCAGAGCTATAGAAAAATCTGAATAACTAATTTTTTGAACATGATATGGAAATATAGTGAGAATTAAATCCTAGTAAGTTCAACAATAAATCATAATTTACCATCAATATAGTTCATCATGTCATGTTCAGCTGTATAAACTACAGAAAATATCTTTGGTCACATGAATGCATTATATCTATGCACATAAGAATCATACAGTAATGATATGTATGACATGATTAACTATTTTTCAGAATATCATATGATGACTATCAATTTATTCTCATATCAAGCTACCCCGATCAGGGTGAGTATTTTCTACTCTCCGGCACGGGCTTTTCTCGCTCCGTCCGACAAGGCCCACTTTCTCTTTCTTTTCTCATTAACATGATCATAACCGTTGGTAGGGCGTCCCCTACTGGTGCACCACACGGATTGCCATGTGACCGTGCTCATTTCTTTTCTTTTCACAATGATAGCCAAAAATATGCTTTCAATAACAAGTATGTTCATCAAAATATAACTATTACCATAAACCATTGGTAATCATGCCATGAACATAACCATTTCAAATATCACTTTATAAAATATTTTTATGACATAATTTCACACTTAAGATGGTAAGAAGTTCATACAATGGCAATGGCTATGACATATACTAGTCATTTATTATTTTTATTTATAAGATTCGTCTTTTTTTTTAAATATTGATTTTATTTCTTTATTTTCTTCATGCAGGTTTTCATCATATCTAACCTTCTCTTTATGCTTGGCCTTTAGTCATTTTCTTCTTATTTATATCATTTCCAACAATGTTCTTACAAATTTATAGACCATTGTTTTCCAATTTGATTTCTACTATTACCCTATATTTAAAAAGATTCATCTAGGGTAGAAAAATGTTGAAAATAGGCTTCACCAGCTTCCAACACGGTCTGGCCATGTTCCAGGACACGGCCATGCTTTAAAAATATTTCAAATGTACTAAAAACAGCCTCGAACACGGCTAACCCGTGCTTGAAGCACCCAGAACACGGCCTGGCCGTGTTCTGTGACCTTTGCTCACTAATCAGAGCATAACTCCCTCATTTTAACTCTGATTGAGGTGATCTTGGTGTCTATAGAACTCTAAGACAATTATCTAAAACTATTATGTTAATCATATCAGCAAAATAGTAATAAATCTTGGTGTTATGACTCCCTTAAATTCCATATTATTTCTTCTCGGGTAGGTTCTAACCTTTACTTACTAATCTGACTATATCTCCCACATAAGAATTCCAAATTAAGTGATTCCAGTGGCTAAACATCCATGACATATAAATATATAATTCATATGTTAATCATTTATGAACTCTAAATTAAAACACCGAAGCTATCCTAACATATTCTTCCCTGATTAACCATTTTCTGACCTTTGTTTACTAATCAGAACATATCTACCTCATATGAACTCTAAATTGAATGATTTCAGTGGGTAAAAATCCGTGACATACATAGCTATAATTGTTATATTAACCATTTATTTTAATGCCATACAGATAATTCCCAAAAATTAAAATACAGAAGCTATCCTAACATATTTTCCCCTGATGAACCATTTTCTGACCTTTGACTACTAATCGGCTCATATCTTCCTCATATGGACTTCAATTTGAATGATTCCAGAAATTAAAATACAGGCCATTTTGTCACGCTGACCGCTGGATCCCATCGTCCGACACCCTTATGGTCTTGTTCTCACCTTCGGGTTGGGTCAAATGCCTTGAAAATAGGAAGAAAGGGTCTTGACGGAGGGAGGGAAGCTGCCGCGAGCTTTAGGGAAGCACGTTTCTTCGGGTTCTGATCAACTGTGCCCTTTATAGAGAATAGAAGCTAAGGCAAGCAACTGGACTTGTATTTCGCAAGATTTAAGCGCGTGGACGGCCGTTGGAGACATTACAGCTGCATCTATGCTTTCAAGTCGGGGTAGATGCTCAGTAGCTGGGTAAGAATATCTCGACAGAGAGGGGAAGCAAGGGAAATCCGTTTCATGTCATTTGCTATCAGATCCCTTGCTAGCGCTTGTTTTATAGTCGACAGCCCGACTACTTCCCTTTTCATCCATCTTGCAATTGGATTGAGTTGTGCTGGTGTTCCACTTCACCTCTAAAATAATGTTTGATCCTTTGCCCGTTTACCTTGAATGTTCTTCCCTATTTCTCTTCTTCCAATTCAATAGCTCCGAATGAGAAAACTTGGTTAATACGGAAAGGACCAGACCAAAGAGACTAGTTTTGCAGGGAACAAGGTTAACCTGAAATTGAATAACAGGACTTGCTGCCCCACTTCAAAGTCTCGTGGCTGTATTTTCCTGTCATGCTATTACTTTGTCCGTTCCTTATAGAGTTTAGCATTCTCATAGGACTGCCTGTAAAATTCATCCAATTCATTTAGTTACAGCATCCTTTTTTCTTCAGCAACCTCTAAATTTAAGTTAAAGTTCTTGATTTCCCAGTATGCCCGATGCTCTAGCTCTAGTAGCAAATGACAAGTCTTGTAAAACACTAACTTATATGGAGACATCCCCAAAGGTGTTTTGTAGGCTGTTCGATAAGCCCATAACGTGTCATCTAACCTTGAAGACCAGTCTTTTCTAGTTGGACCAACAATTTTTTCTAGGATTCTCTTGATTTTTTTGTTTGAGATTTCAGCTTGTCCACTAGTTTGGGGTTGGTATGGTGTTGCCACCTTGTGTTTGACCCCATACTTGACAAGCAGTGCTTCAAATTGTCTATTACAAAAGTGGGATCCTTCATCACTAATGATTTCTCATGGAGTCTCAAATCTGGTGAAGATGTTCTTTTTAAGGAACTTTGTCACCACCTTTGCATCATTGGTTGGAAAAGCGCTTGCTTCCACCCACTTTAAGACGTAGTCAACAACAACAACTAGGATATATTGATTTCCGAAACTTGAAGGGAATGGCCCTATGAAATCTATCCCCCATACATCAAACAATTCAACTTCTAAAATATTGTTTAGAGGCATTTCATGTCTTCTAAATATATTCCCTACTCTTTGGCACTTATCACATTGCATCACAAAAGAGCGGGAATCCTTAAATAATGAAGGCCAGTAGAACCCTGCTTGCAGCACCTTGTTTGCTG
Organism: Gleditsia sinensis; assembly: GCA_037074535.1. NCBI lineage: Eukaryota > Viridiplantae > Streptophyta > Magnoliopsida > Fabales > Fabaceae > Gleditsia > Gleditsia sinensis. Next base: position 53,243,888 of record CM073463.1, on the reverse strand, counting down.
TCTGAATTCCTCCAAAGTGGCCTCCATAGGGTGAGGCATGGCATTGTTGCAGTATAGGCTCCATTTCTTCCTTCGAAATGCATCTCCTAATCATCTAGTTAGCACACTGCTTGAAGAGATATGGTTCATCTCAGTGGTATTAATTGACGTCATGCAAAACTTTCTTTTTCTGTTGTGAAGTCAAATCTAGTGGAAGCAGTCCACTAACCAAGTAATTCACATAATCAGCATACCATGGCGTATAAGCTTTAGCATAAGGAAAAGTTGCTCATCTGGGAACTTCTCATTGATTTCCTCTGTATTTTCTTTGTTCTGTTCAAGTCGAGAAAGGTGGTCAGCTACTTGATTTTTAGTTCCCTTTTTATCCTTGATTTCCAAATTGAATTCTTACAAAAGGAGCACCCATCGGATGTGTCTTAGTTTTGAATACTTATTCTTTACTAAGTGTTTGATGACAGTGTAGTCAGTATACACAATCTCCTTGGTGCCCACTAAGTAAGATTTGAATTTTTCAAAAGCCAACATAACTACCAACAACTCCTTCTCTATCATGGTGTAATTGAGTTGAGTCCCTTGTAGTGTCTTGCTAGCATAGTATATGGAGTGAAACACCTTGTTCTTACATTGGCTGAGAACTGATCCCAGAGCTACATCATTTGCATCTCACATAAGCTCAAATAGCGATGCCCAATCTGACGACACAATAATTGGCGTTGTACTCAACTTTTCCTTAAGTTCACAGAATGCTTTCATGCAATCTTCGTTGAAGCAAAATGCTTTGTCTTTCTTGAGTAGATTGCATAGGGGCTTAGCAATCTTGGAAAAATCCTTAATAAATCGTCTATAAAATCCTGCATGCCCAAGAAAGCTTCTAATACCTTTCACCGTAGTAGAAGGAGGTAGCTTCTCAATGATCTCCACCTTGTCCTTATCATTTTGAGAAACTTTGTGTCCCAATACAATTCCTTCTTTCACAATGAATTGAAACTTCTCTAGTTCAATACAATATTTGTCTCTTTACACCTTTGGAGAACTTTAGCCAGATTTTCCAAGCACTAGTCAAAAAAGTTTCCAAAAGCAGAAAAGTCATCCATGAAAATCTCCACAAACTATTCTACCATTTCGGTGAAAATTGCCATCATTGTAACAACTCCATTTTTTTGGCATATCTACTTATATGTGTATTTCTAAAATTCTATGAAGTCATTTCCTTCTTACTTCTAACTATTTAACTCATAATAAAATTCAATTAAATTAACCAAACATAAATAAGGTTTAAGAAAAACTATTAACACTTATACAATTCTGGGTTCACGTACACATTATTAATCAAAACATATGTACAAAAATCAAACACATAGAAGTCTACATTTTATTTATCCATATTGACCAGTTCCAGAGATATGGGTGCGGGTGGTTGCACCTTCACCGGGATCTTAGCCAACTTGACCCAACGTACGCTAAAAGTCGGTCATAGAGAATATCTGCATAACTTAGTTTTCTGAACATGATATGAAAATATAGTGAGAAATAAATCCCAGTAGGTTCAACAATAAATCATTATCAATAATGCTTGTCACATTATATTCATCTGTATAAGCTATAGAAATTATCTTTAGGTTACATAATGCACTTTATCTATGCACATGAAAATTGTACAGCTATGACATGTATGGCATGAATAACTATTTTCATATCATATGATGGCTATCAACTTATTTTCATATCAAGCTACCCCAGTCAGGCTGAGTACTTCCTACTCTCTGGAACAAGCTTTTCTCGCTATGTCCGACTTGGTACACTTTCTCTTTCTTTTCTCATTAAGATAATCATAACCGTTGGTACGACGTCCCTTACTGGTGCACCATACGGACCGCCATGTGACCGTGGTCATTTCTTTTCTTTTCTTTTCTTTGCACATTAATAGCCATAAATATGATTTCAATAACAAGTATGTTCATTATACTCTCATGCCATAATTTTCATCAAAATATAATCATTACCAAAAATCATTGGTAATCATGCCATAAATATAATCATTTCAAATATCACTTTATAAAATATTTCTATGTCAAAATAATGCACTTAAGATGATAAGGAGTTCATGCAATAGCAATGGCTATGGCATAAATTAGTCATTTATTATTTTTATTTATAAGATTTTTCTTCTTTTTTAAATATTATTATCCTCTCTTCACTAAACAGAGCATAACACCCTCATTCTAAATCTGATTGAGGTGATCGTGGTGTCAATTGAAAGATAAGACAATCCTCTAAAACCCTTATGTTGAATATTTTAGTGAAAGCTTAAGTAATAATAGTGTTACTACTCCCTCAAATTCAATGTTATTTCTTTTCAGGTAGGTTTAGACCTCTATTTACAAATCAGACTATATATCCCTCATAAAAACTCCAATTGAGGTGATTCTAAAGCCTATAAAATCCTAAGATAATTTTATACAACTTTCATGTTTATTATTTCTTTAGATTCCTTACAAATTATTCCTAGAAAATCGAAAACAAGAACACTTACATTTACCAACCAGGATTCTAGACTGATTCTAACCTTTACTAATTAATCAGCCATATCTCTCTCATATGGGATCCAAATTAAGTGATTTCAGAGCCTATAGATTCGTGATACATATATAGATATTTATTATGTTAAAAATTTCCTTTAATTCCCTACATATTATGCTCAGAAATTCAAACACAAAAGCATACTTAAGAGATTCTTCCCTGGTTAGCTAGTTTCTGACCTTTTCTTACTAATATGACTATATCTCCCTCATATTGATTCCAATTTGAAAAATTACAGTGGCTGAAAATCTGTGAAACATAGAGCTACATTTTCCATGTTAAGAATTTCTTTTAATTCCCTACATATTTATCCTAGAAATTCAAACACAGAAGCATACCTAACAGATTCTTCCCTGGTTAACCATTTTTTGATCACTGCTTACATATCGGGTAATATCTCCCTCATTTGGACTCTAAATTAAGTGATTCCAGTGGTTAACAATCCTTGAGACATAGATCTACATTTTTCATGTTAACCATTTCTTTCATTGCCTAACCAATTCTTCCCAGAATTTCAAAAATAGAAGCTTCCCTAGTTACCCCGAAATCTAGTTTCCTAACCAATCCTTTCCTATGGTTTTAGTTCATCATTATATTACATCCACTTCTATTTTCTTTACATCTAATTATATTCCATCAATTTTTTAACACATTCAAATATACAAAATAGTAGCATAAAAATTAAAATTTTTTTATCACCCATAGCCATACCTATGCAGAGCTTTCCACACCAACCGTAATGTCCAAAACATCCATCATATGCAAAATAACATGTAACATGATATAGCAACATCCATGACCAATCATCGAAGTAGCAAATATTTTAAATTTTATCAAAGTTCTAAGATCAAAATCCCACATGAATGTTACAAATTTCAAAGCTTTTCTTCAAAAAGAAATATTGTTAAACATACCTAAAGATCTCCCTAGCTCACTTAGTGAATTCTTTTTCTTGTTTCCTCTTAAAGGAAATAGCAAGATTCCTCCCTTCCCTTAGCTTTTCTAGCAGCTTAAATAAGAGAAGGATGTTGAGTTTTTGAAGCCCAAGGATGAAGAAGAAAGATGGATTCAAGTGGAGATTAAGCTAACTTACCTTGAGTACTTAGTCCTCTAGACATCTCCTTCTTCTTCATTCCTTTCTTCTCCTCTCTTTCTCCCTTTTCCTCGCTCTACCTTTTTTCTATTTTTTCTCGCCCTCACTTGGACAAAATTATAATGTTATAGGGGTGGGTTTTGCTTAAATAAACTATCAAGAGGTTCACCTTTCATGATCATGGGTCTACCTTATCACAATTAGGATGCACTTTGATGCGTTTCCCTAAACCGAGAAACGGAGTGTTTTGCAAAAGCAAGGATCGTCTTGAAAATTCAATGGATGTTTGATCGCCACGAGTTGCCTCGATATGATCGAATTCAAATCTTTGTCCAAGAACTAGGGGAAGCTCTCACTTTAGGAGAAAACTTAATCTTTATTAATCATCAAAAAGTCCGCCTTATATAAGCATAAGGAATCCCTTATTTAGTATATGAATCCTAAAGCTAGTAGAAAACCCTTTAAACCTTAGTGGTCTTTTAATAGAATATGGCCCAAATAACACTAGTTATTTGGCCCAACTAAACTAACAAAAATAAACCCATAATTAAACTAATAATTGGCCAACATAAAGAATAGGCCCAAAATACTAATAATATCTAAAAGAAAGCATATAACATAAAGCCCATAATACATCTTTCGACATCCGAATTTGGGCTAATTGTCTTCAAGATCCAACAAACTCTATTTAATGCCATCCTCAAGGCTACAAATTATGGCCCACTTGATGTCTTGACTTAACCCAATAACTTCCTCTTTAACCTGCACATCGAAGATCAAGCACAATAAAGCTTCTTTGGCCCGTTTTGCTTTACTTCTAGTCATTCGACCGCCTATCCCTTGCAAAAGATCTTGGAAACGGTTTGGAATAGGTTTGAAAAAACCTTGATCTCCATTATTTCCTCCCTCCTTAATAGGATTCGTCCTCGAATCAAAGGTATCACATACTCCAAATAAAGACAAGTTAGCAACATTGAATGTAGCACTAATATTGCCATACTCACTAGGTAAATCAATCTTGTAGGCATTGTCATTGATTCACTCTAAGACTTGAAAATGTCCATCTCCCCTAAGATGCAACATAGACTTCCTTTGAGCTGGGAACCGCTATTTGCGCATATGTACCCAAACCCAATCATCAGGTTCAAATACAATTTTAGTTTGGCTCTTGCTGGCTTACGTTGGATATTGCTTATTCTTCCTCTCAATGTTAGCTCAAACCTTAGCATGCAAATTCTTTACATGTTCAGCCTTGTTCTTACCATCCAAGTTAACAAATTCATTAGTAGACAAAGGTAGAATATCCAAAGGTGTTAGAGGATTAAAGCCATAGACAATCTCAAAAGGAATATAAGCAGTAGTAGAATGTTCAGATCTATTGTAAGCAAACTCAACATGTGGGAAAGCTCTTTCCCAATGTTTCAAGTTTTTAGACATAATAGCATGTAAAAGTGTAGTAAGTGTCCTATTAACTACCTTAGTTTGTCCATTTGTTTGAGGTTGTGCAATAGTAGAAAATAGAAGTTTAGTTCTTAATCTACCCCATAAAGTATGCCAAAAATGGCTTAAGAACTTAACATCTCTATCACTTACTATTGTTCTAGGCAACCCATGCAAACGCACTACTTCTTTTAAGAACAAATTAGTTATGTGTGTTGCATCATTGGTTTTAGCACATGCAATGAAATGAGCCATTTTGCTAAACCTATCAACAACCACAAAAACGCTATCATTATCACTCTGAGACCTCGGTAACCCTATCACAAAATCCATAGAAATATCATGCCAAGGCTGTGTAGGTACATGTAATGGAGTATAAAGACCATGTGGCATAACCTTAAACTTAGCTTGTTTACATGCCATGCACTTAGCACAAAACAAAATGACACCATGTTTCATGCAAGGCCAATAAAAATGTTCATGCAGAATTTCTAAGGTTTTAGTCACTCCAAAATGTCCCATTAAACCTCCACCATAACTCTCCTTAATTAACAAGTAGGCACACAAAGTTTATTCTTTTTAAATAAGTAACCTTTCTTTCTATAGAACCCATCAATAGCACGCATATCACAAGAATTCCAAGCACATCGGAAATCATCATCATTAGCCTACAAATACTAAATGTATTCAAAGCCAAGCAACTTAGCATGCAAGAATGTTAATGGTGCATATCTTCTAGACAATGCATCAGCTACCACATTTTCCTTTCCATTTTTATATTTAATCACATAAAGAAATGTCTCAATGAATTCTAACCACTTAGCATGCCTCTTATGCAACTTACCTTGGGACTTCAAGAATTTCAAGCTCTCATGATCTAAATGGATAATGAACTCTCTTGGCCATAGATAATGTTTCCAAATTTGCAAAGTCCTCACCAATGCATATAACTCCTTATCATAGGTAGGATAGTTTAGTGCTGCCCCATTTAGCTTTTCACTAAAGTATGCAATCAATTTAGAATACTGCATCAAAACAGCACCTATACCAACTCCCGAAGCATCACATTCAATTTCAAAAGCTTTATTAAAGTTAGGTAATGACAGCAATGGTGCATTAGTCAAAAGATCCTTCAATGTTTTAAAAGACTTTCATGCACATCATACCATTTAAAGACAACATTCTTTTTAACAAGTTCATTTAGGGGTGCAGCAATAGTACTGAAATTCTTTACAAATCGCCTATAGAAACTTGCTAAACTATGGAAACTCCTAACTTCATTAGCATTCCTAGGTGTAGGCCAATCTAGGATTGCCTTAACCTTGTCCTCATCAACACTAATTCCATGAGAATTAACAACAAAACCAAGGAACACCACAGAATCAGAACAGAACGTGCACTTTTTCATATTAGCATACTGTTTATGCTCTCTAAGTACATAAAAAACAGCACAAAAATGCAATACATGTTCATCAAGATTGCAACTATATACTAAAATATCATCAAAGTAAACTACCATAAACTTTCCAATGAATGAACGTAAGACATGGTTCATTAATCTCATAAAGGTACTGGGTGTGTTGGTCAACCCAAAGGGCATTACTAACCACTCATATAAACCATACTTAGTCTTAAAAGTAGTTTTCCACTCATCTCTCTCTTTCATGCGAATTTGATAGTAGCCATTCTTTAAATCAATTTTAGTAAAAACACTAGAACCATACAACTCATCAAGCATGTCATCTAATGTAGGAATTGGATGCCCATACTTTACAGTGATTTTTGTTGATGGCTCTGCAATCCACGCACATGCGCCAAGTTCAATCCTTCTTAGGCACAAGAATAATAGGTATTGAACAGGGACTAGGACTCTCCCTCACGAATCCCTTCTGGACTAGCTCATCTACTTCCCTCTAAATTTTCTTCGTCTCCTTAGGATTAGCTCGGTAAGCAGGTCAGTTAGGGAAGGATGATTGAGGGAAAAAGTCTTTCTAGTGCCCAATGCCTCTCAAAGGTGGTAGTCCATGTGGAATCTCCTAAAAAAAAAATATCAGTGAATTTCTGTATTAAAGACACAGCCATACTAGGCAAAGAAAGGTTAGGAGTGTTAGTAAAATAAATATCCTTGTACATAAACATAAGGAGGTTTGGTTTGCACACTAAAGCACTCTTCAACTCACTTTTTAATTCAAAAACACTCACTCTTTTATTTTTCTTTCTCTGGCTCACAACTCTCTTTCTTTTTCTACTCACATGTCTCAACCTCTCTATTTTTTTTCTCACTCTCAATTTTGGCCTTACTTTCTTTCTTCTCTTTTTCTTGTGTTTCTCTCAACTTACATTCTTTTGTAATCATCACTTTATCAGTAAAAGCCTCAGCTGGCTTTAGTGGTGTTATAATAAAAGTTCGATTATGCATGGTTAATGTTTATCGATTCTTGTAGCCATCATAATTGACCCTTCTATCAAATTACCATGGACGTCCCAACAGCAAGTGTCTAGCATGCATTGGTACTATATCACAAAGCACCTCATCTTTGTAGTTACCAATAGAGAAAGATATGCGAACCTAATTGGTCACCCATATATCTCCCCTATCATTCAACCATCTTAGCTTATATGGCTTAGGATATTTCAATTTTGGTAAACTCAATTTATCAACCATCAAGGTACTAGCTATATTAGTGCAACTCCCACTATTAATAATCAAGCTACATACCTTGTTATTCACATGGCACCTGGTCTTGAAGATGTGCCCACGTTGTTCATCATCAACATCATCATTAAGTTGCATATTAAGAGCATGTCTAATAACTAAAACTTCTCTATTTACTATCTTACTAATCTCCATATTATTGCAATCCTCCATTGGTGGCATCTCATCCTCACTAGAATGCTCACTCTCCATACGTCCCATTTCTTCCTCACCAAAGCCAAACTGTTTGGAAGACTTAGGTTTTGATAGCGACTCAAGATTATCCAGCTTCATATGTATCAACTTAAATTGCTCCTGAACCGCCTTCATGTAAAATTTAAGATCAATTTTAGGTTGATTTATTTTAGTGCTAATTTTTGTCTCACAAACTTTAGCTGTTTGCACTCAATTTTACTCTCTTTCCCTTAAAGCTCTTAAACAAGAACTTGATTAACAAGCTTATCAAAGGAAACAAGTGAATTAAGAATGATAAGAACAAAATTTCAAATGATGACAACCCTAGGAACTGAATTTGAAAAAAAATGAGGGATACTAATATCAGTATGCAGTTTTTCGGCTTCCTTTTTTTTGAACGAATTTCTCTTCTTTTTTTAATGAACTTCTGCTCACTTTTTTTTGAAAGAATTTCTATACCTTTTTTTATGATTATTTTTTGGAAGAAGAAACCAAACTAAAATAGGATTAGGACTCTGTTTTTTTTTTTTGAAATTTAAATTTTTGGAAGAAGAAACTAAATTGCACTAGGACTATGACTCTTTTTTTAGAAGGAATTAGACTATAAGTAGGAAAAGGAAATTGACTAGAACTAGGACTTATTTTTAAGGAATTAGAATAACATTAACTAGAACTAGAACTCTAATTTGACCTAAAGAAAGGTAGAAAAAGAAGAAATACTCTAGAAAACAAATAGAAAATAAATGATATGACACCAACCAAATTTCAAAGAGTCAAAGCTCTTATACCAAATGATGCGTTTTCCTAAACCAAGAAATAGAGTGTTTGGGGAAAGCTAGGATCATCTTGAAAATTCAATGGATGTTTGATCGCCATGAGTTGCCTCGATAAGATCAGATTCAGTTCTTTGTCCAAAAACTAAGGGAAGCTCTCATTTTATGAGAAAATTTAATCTTTATTAATCTTCAAAAAGTCTGCCTTACATAAGCATAAGGAATCCCTTATATAGTCTATGATACTAAAGCTAGTAGAAAACCCTTTAAACCCTAGTGGGCTTTCAATAGAATATGGCCTAAATAAGACTAGTTATTTGGCCCAACTAAACCAACAAAAATAAACCCATAATTAAACTAATAATTGTCCAACATAAAGAATAGGCCCAAAATACTAATAATATCCAAAAGAAAGCATATAACATAAAACCTATAATACATCTTTAGACATGCGAACTTGGGCTAGTTGTCTTCAAGATCCAACAAGCTCTATTTAATGCCATCCACAAGGCTGCAAATTATGGCCCGCTTGATGTCTTGACTTGGCCCAATATCTTCCTCTTTAGCCTGCACATCGAAGATCAAGCCCAATAAAGCTTCTTTGGCCCGCTTTGCTTTACTCCTAGTCATTGGACCGCCTATTCCTTACAAAGGATCTTGGGAACTGTTTGGAATAGGTTTGACAACACCTTGATTTCCATCACACTTGGTTGTTTTTTTTGGGAAAAACAACTCATGTTCTTGTCTTCCTCTTCCTTAGTCAAGATATGCATAACAAAAGTTGATTTGTATTTTGAAAATTATGATAATATGTTCTTAAGAAAAAGGACAAGGTCCCTTTGATTTATGGATTCATTTTCTTTTTCTTTTGTCTTAATCAAGTATCATAGGTTTTCCTTTCTAAGTGGCAAATTTTCAGACATTGGATCTCCTTTGCTTGGTTGAAATTAGTTGTGTAGAATAAGGATGTTTTGTCATAATGCTATGTATTATTATCCACTTGTTGAAATTATGAATGTAGGATATAGATGTTTTGTCCGAATGCCATGTATTATTACCTACTTGTTGAAATTATGAATGTAGGATATAGATATTTTGTCTTAATGCCATGTGACCTAATCTTGATTATTATTGCACTAATATTTCCTCACATGATTCTTATTCTTTACCCTCTTGAATTCGGGCTCATTCTTACCCATTTCCTTTGATTTGGCTAAAATTCTACTTTTCATGGAGCACTTGGTCACATTTTCATAATTTTTGGGCTATCGGTTCAACTTCTATATCCTAGTCCAAGTCTATGTTTTATTTCTTCCTTAGGCTTTCCAATGGGCTTGGTAGAAACTTATGTGAAGTGGAAAAACTCTATATGAAGTGTCCATAGGTGAAATCCCAATTTATGGGTAGAGATGTTAAACTTAGAAATTTCTAACTCTTAAATTAGGAAAAATTACCCTAATTCAATCTTGTTAAAATTTTAAGATCTTTACTTACTTCACACAAAAAAAACTTATCTTCCTTACCAAAAATTTCGCCTTTCTTTAATATGTTATTTCTAATTTTTCCTGTTAGGTTTTCTCTCTTTACTTGTTCCCTTAATGTTAGAAACATTTTCTATGCATACACATAAGGTGAAGAATTTCTAAGGATTATATTTCCTTATATATCTAAAAATTGTCTAATAAATTTAATTTTTTTAATTAAATATTTATGTACCTTTATTAATAAAAGAAACAAAATTAGGTATCTTACATTTCTCTCCCCCTAAAAGAAATTTTCTCCTCAAAATTTTAGAAATTACCTAATAAAAACAATTGCCGATATTTCTTCCTCATGACTTCTTCCAGCTCCCAAGTTGCTTTTTCCAGAGTTAAACCTTCACATAACACCTTAACTAGGGGAATGGTTTTATTTCTCAATTACTTCACGTCGGTGTCCAATATAGATGCTGGTACTAGCTGGTATGTCATGTTCTTCTTTATTTGGATTGGTTCATCCTATATTACATGTGAAGAATCTGAAAGATATTTCTGCAGCTGTCATACATGAAAAACATTATGTAGGTTGGACAAATTAGGTGGGAAGGCAACTTGATATGCTGACGTCCCCACTTTCTTCAAAATTTAGTAGAGTCCCAAAATTTGCGGACTTAGTTTTCTAGTTTTTAGAGACCTACCAACTCCAGTAGTCGGGGAAAGTTTCAGAAATACATGGTCTCCTTCCTTAAACTCCAAAGGTTTATGTCTCATAGTAATTCTTTTGCTGACTTTGAGCTGTAAGTATTTTGTCTCGTATCATCCTGATTTGTTCAGTGGTTTGTTGAACTAGATCAAGATCCAACAAGTTCTTTTCTCCTACTCAAATTAACATAGTGGAGATTGACATTTCCTACTGTATAAAGCTTTGTAGGGGGCCATCTTAATACTAGAGTGATTGCTATTATTATAAACAAACTCCACTAAAGGTAGGTACTTATCCTATCTTTTACCTTACTCTATCATATAGGCCCTCAACATATCTTTTAGGGTTTGAATGGTCCGTTCTGTCTGTCCGTCAGTCTGAGGATGGTAGGTAGTACTGAACCGCAAATAGGTACCAAAAGCTTCCTGCAATGCCTTTCAAAACCTCGACGCGAACCTCAAATCTTTATTAGAAATGATATTTAATGGAATTCCATGCAGTTTAACTATTTCCTGGACGTAAAATTGGGCTAATTTGTCTAGTGAATAGTTAATTTTTATAGGCAAAAAGTGAGCAGATTTGGTTAATCTGTCAACTATTACCTAGATAGAGTCATGTCCAACTAAAGTCTTAGGTAAACCCACCACAAATTCCATCGAAATACTATCCCATTTCCACATAAGAATCTCAAGAGGTTGTAGAAATCCTGCTAGCTTTTTATGCTTTACCTTCACTTTCTGACAAATTAAACATTTTACTACAAACTCAGCAATGTCTTTTTTCATCCCTACCCACAGTACAACTTCTTTAAGTCTAGATATATTTTAGAGGATCCAGGATGGATTGTGTACTTACTCTGATGTGCTTCCTGTAGGATCTTAGTCTTCATCTATTGTCCTTGATAGACAAAAATCCTTCTCTGATACATGATTGCTCCATCTTCCAAGACAGAAAAATTATCTTGATCTTTATGATCTTGTAAGTATTGGTCGTGAGCTTGAGCCTCTATGATCTAGGCTTTAAGGTCACACTCTATACTCAAACCATTAATGATTAGCTTCTTTAGAGTAAGAGTAGTGGCTAGCTTTAAATTTCGAAACTCCTCTAGCATTTGCATCTCATACACCATCATTTGACCGATGTGTAGAGATTTTCGACTCAAGGCATCAGCTACAACCTTCGCCTTTCTTGGATGATACTTTATCTCAAACTTGTTGATGGAGATCAAGGTGCTATCAAACCTATTCCAAACCGTTCCCAAGATCCTTTGCAAGGGATAGGCGGTCCAATGACTAGGAGAAAAGCAAAGCGAGCCAAAGAAGCTTTATTGGGCTTGATCTTGGATGTATAGGCTAAAGAGGAAGTTATTGGGCCAAGTCAAGACATCAAGTGGGTCACACTTTGCAGCCTTAAGGATTGCATTAAATAGAGCTTGTTGGATCTTGAAGACAACTAGGCCAAATCTGCATGTCTAAAGATGTATTATAGGCTTTATGTTATATATTTTCTTTTAGATATTATTAGTATTTAGGGACCATTCTTTATGGCCAAATATTAGTTTAATTATGGGCTAATTTTTATTAGTTTTGTTGGGCCAAATAACTAGTGTTGTTTGGGTCATATTCTTTTCAAAGTCCAATTAGGAGTTTTAGGGTTTTCTACTAGGTTTAGGATTGTTTGACTATATAAAGGTCCTCTATGTTCATGTAATGCAGAGATTTTTTATGATTAATAAAGATTGAGTTTTCTCCAAAAGTGAGAGCTTCTCTTAGTTCTTGAGCAAAAAACTGAATCCGATATTATCAAGGCAACTCGTGGCGATCAAACATCCATTGAATTTTCAAGATGATCCTTACTTTCGCCAAACAACACTAGTTATTTGGGCCAACTAAACTAATAAAAATTAGCCTATAATTAAACTAATATTTGGCCATAAAGAATGGGCCCAAAATACTAATAATATCTAAAAGAAAACATATAACATAAAGCCCATAATACATCTTTAGACATGCAGATTTGGGCTAGTTGTCTTCAAGATCCAACAAGCTCTATTTAAAGTGATTTTGTTATTCAATTTCGAAAGCTTTATCAAAGTTAGGTAATGACAGCAAGGGTGCATTAGTCAAAAGATCCTTCAAAGTTTTAAAAGACTTTTCATGCACATCATACCATTTAAAGACAACATTCTTTTTAACAAGTTCATTTAGGGGTGCAGCAATAGTACTGAAATTCTTTACAAACCACCTATAGAAACTTGCTAAACCATGGAAACTCCTAACTTCATTAGCATTCCTAGGTGTAGGCTAATCTCGGATTGCCTTAACCTTGTCCTCATCAACACTAATTCCATGAGAATTAACAACAAAACCAAGGAACACTATAGAATCAGAACAGAATGTGTACTTTTTCATGTTAGCATATAGTTTATGCTCTCTAAGTACATAAAAAACAGTATGCAAATGCAATACATGTTCATCAAGATTTCGACTATATACTAAAATATCATGAAAGTAAACTACCACAAACTTTCCAATGAATGCACGTAAGACATGGTTCATTAATCTCATAAAGGTACTAGGTGCATTGGTTAACCCAAAGGGCATTACTAACCACTCATATAAACCATACTTAGTTTTAAAAGCAATTTTCCACTCATCTCCCTCTTTCATGTGAATTTGATAGTAGCCATTCTTTAAATCAATTTTAGTAAAACATTAGAAGCATACAAATCATTAAGCATGTCATATAATCTAGGAAGTGGATGTCTAGACTTTACAGTGATTTTGTTAATGGCCCTACAATCCATGCACATGCGCTAAGTCTCATCCTTTTTAAGCACAAGAATCACAGGTATTGAACAGGGATTAAGACTCTCCATCATGGATCCCTTTTAGACTAACTTGTCTACTTGCCTTTGAATTTCTTTCATCTCCTCAGGATTAGCTTGGTAGCTAGGTTGGTTAGGGATGGATTATCCAGGGACAAAGTCTATTTGGTGCTCAATGCCTCTCAAAGGTGGTAGTCCATGTGGAATCTCCTCAGGAAAAACATCAGTGAATTTCTTTATTAAAGACACAACCATACAAGGCAAAGAAATGTTAGGAGTGTTAGTAAAATAAATATCCTTATACATAAGCACAAGGAGGTTCGGTTTGCACACCAAAGCACTCTTCACCTCACTTTTTAGTGCAAAAACACTCACTTATTTGTCTCTTGCTCTGGCTCACAAGTCTCTTTCCTTTTTTGCTCACATGTTTCAACCTCTCTCTTTTTTCTCACTCTCAATTTTGGCGTTACTATCTTTCTTCTCTTTTTCATGTGTTTTCCTCAACTTACACTCTTTTGTAATCCTCATTTGATCAGCAAAAGCCTCAGCTGGCTTTAGGGGTGTTAGAACAAAAGTTTGATTATGCATGGTCAATGTATATCAATTCTTGTTGCCATCATAATTGACCCTTCTATCAAATTTCCATGGACGTCCCAACAGCAAGTGTCTAGCATGCATTGGTACTATATCACAAAGCACCTCATCTTTGTAGTTACCAATAGAGAAAGATATGCGAACCTGATTGGTCATCCATATATCTCCCCTATCATTTAACCATCTTAGCCTATATGGCTTAGGATGTTTCAATTTTGGTAAACTCAATTTATCAACTATCAAGGTACTAGCTACATTAGTGCAACTCCCACTATCAATAATCAAGCTATATACCTTGTTATTCACGTGGCATCTGGTCTGGAAGTTGTGCTCACGTTGTTTATCATCAACGTCATCATTAGGCTACATATTAAGAGCACGTCGAGTAACTAATATTTCTCTATGCATTGGTTCACCAATCTCCATATCATTGTAATCCTCGAATGGTGGCATCTCATCTTCACTAGAGTGCTCACTCTCCATACCTCCATCATCAAGAAGAATAATGGCTCTCTTGTTAGGACACTGTGATGCAATATGCCCTAACTCGTGACATCTAAAACATTTTGTATCTCGTGCTCTAAAGGAAGTAGAAGTATCATCTTTGGCCTTGGGATTAGGGGCTGTAACTGAATTTCTCCACTTGCCCTCTTCTTTCAACCTAGTAGTAGCCTTATGGTTGTCTTGCCAATTCGACTTCCATGGAGTTTTTGGAATGGAGCCAAATTTAGAAGATGTTCTAACCTTTAATTGCTTCTTAACTTTAATTACTTTATGTAATAAATCCTCTATCTCTACATAATGGTGCATATCCACTACATATGCAATTTTTTTTCTCAAACTACCTATAAACCTTGCCATTGTAGCCTCCCTATCCTCCTCAATATTAGCTTTCATCATGGTCATTTCCATCTCATTGTAGTAATCCTCTACACTCATAGATCCTTGATGTAGATTTTGTAATTTTCTGAACAAGTCTCTATAATAATGGCTAAGAACAAACCATTTTCTCATCACAACCTTCATCTTTTCCCATGACCGAATAGGTCTCTCACCACTTCTCTGCTTATTAATTACTAACTGATCCTGCCAAATACTAGTATAGTCAGTAAACTCCAAAGCAGCTAGCTTTACCTTTTTCTCCTCAGAATAAGCATGACACTCAAACACATGTTCCACCTTCCTCTCCTACTCTAAATAAAGTTCAAGGTCACTCTTACCTTGGAATGTATGAATAGTCATTTTGATGCTTCCTAAGCCACTATCATGCCTAGGTGCTATCCTCCTTTCCTTTCTTGTCCCAAATCTTTCACCATCTGAATCTTCCCCTTCTTCCTCATCAAACTTAAATTGTTTTGTAGGCTTAGGCTTTGATGGTGACTAAAGGTTATCTAGCCTCATATTCAGCAACTTAAACTGGTCTTGAATCGCCTTCATGAAGAGTTTAAGGTCAATTTTAGGTTGATCTCTTTCACTATTCATGTTTGTCTCAAAACCCTCACGTGTTTGCACTCAATTTTACCTCTTTCCCTTAAAGCTCTTAAACAAGAACCTGATCAACAATCTTATCAAAAGGAACAAGTGAATTAAGAATGATAAGAACAAATTTTCAAACGATGACAACCCTAGGAACTGAATTTGAAAGAACAAATTAGGGATAGAAAAATCAAGTATGCTATTTTTTTGGCTTCTTCTTTTTTTTTTTTACGATTTTTTTAACAAGAAACCAAATTGAAATATTAATGGACTTTATTTTTTTCCAAAATTTAAATATTTGGAAGAAGAAATTAAATTGCACTAGAACTAGGACTCTTTTTTTGGAATGAATTAGACTATAAGTAGGAAAAGGAAATTGACTATAACTAGGACTCTCTTTTTTAAAGAATTAGAAGAACATTAACTAGAACTAGAAATCTAATTTGACCTAAAGAAAGGTAATAGAAGAAGAAAGACTCTAGAAAACAAATAGAAAAGAAAAGATAGGACACCAACCAAATTTTAAGGAGCCAAGGCTCTGATACCAAATGATGTGTTTTCCTAAACCAAAAAACGGAGTGTCTGGCGAAAGTAAGGATCATCTTAAAAATTCAATGGATGTTTGATTGCCACGAGTTTCCTCGATAAGATCGGATTCATTTCTTTTCCCAAGAACTAAGGGAATCTTGTCATTACCTAACTTTGATAAAGCTTTTGAAATTGAATATGATGCTTTGGGAGTTGGTATAGGTGCTATTTTGATGCAGGATTCTAAACCGATTGCTTACTTCAGTGAGAAGCTAAATGAGGTAGCACTGAACTATCCTACTTATGATAAGAAGTTATATGTATTGGTGAGGACTTTGCAAACTTGGCAACATTATCTATGGCCAAGGGAGTTCATTATCCATTCAGATTATGAGAGCTTGAAATTCTTGAGGTCCCAAGGTAAGTTGCATAAGAGGCATGCTATGTGGTTAGAATTCATTGAGACATTTCCTTATGTGATTAAATATAAAAATAAAAGGAAAATGTGGTAGCTGATGCATTGTTTAGAAGATATGCGCTATTGACATTCTTGCATGCTAAGTTGCTTGACTTTAAATACATTAAAGATTTGTATGCGAATGATGATGATTTCAGATGTACTTGGAATTCTTGTGATAAGCATGCTATTGATGGGTTCTATAGACATGAAGGTTACTTGTTTAAAAATAATAAACTTTGTGTGCCTTAGTGTTCTAGCGTAACTTGTTAATTAAGGAGAGTCATGGTGGAGGTTTAATGGGACATTTTGGAGTGACTAAAAGCTTAGAAATTCTGCATGAACATTTTTATTGGCCTCACATGAAACATGATGTCATTTCATTTTGTACTAAGTGCGTGGCATGTAAACAAGCTAAGTCTAAGGTTATGCCACATGGTCTTTATACTCCATTACTTGTACCTACATAGCCTTGGCATGATATTTCTATAGATTTTGTGATAGGGTTATTGAGGTCTCAAAGTGGTAAAGATAGTGTTTTTGTGGTTGTTGATAGGTTTAGAAAAATGGTTCATTTCATTGCATGTGCTAAAACCATTGATGCAACACACATAGCTAATATGTTATTTAAAGAAGTAGTGTGTTTGCATGTGTTGCGTAGAACAATAGTAAACGATAGAGATGTTAAGTTCTTAAGTCATTTTTGACATACTTTATGGGGAAGATTAGGGACTAAACTTCTATTTTCTACTGTTGCACACCCTCAAACAGATGGGCAAATTGAAGTAGTTAATATGACATTTACTACACTTTTATGTGCTATAATGTCAAAAAACTTGAAAGATTAGGAAATAGCTTTGCCACATGTTGAGTTTGCTTATAATAGATCTGTACATTCTACTATTGCTTATAGTCCTTTTGAGATTGTCTGTGGCTTTAATCCTCTAACACCTTTGGATATTTTACCTTTGTCTACTAATGAGTTTGTTAACTTGGATTGTAAGCAAAAGGCTGAATATGTAAAGGATTTGCATGCTAAGGTTTGAGCTAACATTCACAGGAAGAATAAGCAATATGCAACGTAAGCGAATAAGAGCTGAACTAAAATTGTATTTGAACCTGGTGATTGGGTTTGGGTACATATGCGCAAAGAGTGGTTCTTGACTCAAAGGAAGTCAAAGTTGCATCCTAGGGGAGATGGACCTTTTCAAGTCTTGGAGCAAATCAATGACAATGCCTAAAAGATTGATTTACCTAGTGAGTATGGCAATATTAGTGCTACATTCAATGTTGGTGACTTTTCTTTATTTGATGTAGGTGACACATTTGATTTGAGGACGAATCCTTTTAAGGAGGGAGGGAATTATGGAGATCAAGGTGCTGTCAAATTTATTCCAAACCGTTCCCAAGATCCTTTGCAAGGGATAGGCAGTCCATTGACTAGGAACAAAGCAAAGCGGACCAAAGAAGCTTTATTGGGCTTGATCTTGGATGTGCAGGCTAAAGAGGAAGTTATTGGGCCAAGTCAAGACATCAAGTGGGTCACACTTTGCAGCCTTAAGGATGTCATTAAATTGAGCTTGTTGGATCTTGAAGAAAACTAGGCCAAATCTGCATGTCTAAAGATGTATTATGGGCTTTATGTTATATGTTTTCCTTTAGATATTATTAGTATTTTAGGCCCATTTTTGATGGCCAAATATTATTTTAATTATGGGCTAATTTTTATTAGTTTAGTTAGGTCAAATAACTAGTGTTGTTTGGGCCATATTCTTTTCAAAGTCCAATTAGGAGTTTTAGGGTTTTTTACTAGGTTTAGGATTGTTTGACTATATAAAGGTCCTCTATGTTCATGTAATGCAGAGATTTTTTATGATTGATAAAGATTGAGTTTTCTCCTAAAGTGAGAGCTTCCCTTAGTTCTTGGGCAAAGAACTAAATCCGATTTTATTGAGGCAACTCGTGGCGATTCAACATCCATTGAATTTTTAGGAGGATCCTTACTTTCACCAAACACTATTTTTTGGTTGAGGGAAATGCATCACTTGTAGTCATTGAGAAATTCTACCCATCTTCGTTGCCTCATATTTAACTCCTTCTGATCAAAAAGGTACTTAAGACTCTTATGATCACAGTATACTTCAAATGTTGCACCGTACTAATAGTGTGCCAAATCTTTAAGGCAAACACCATCGCTGCCAACTCATGATCATGGGTTGGATAATTTCATTCATGGGGTCTTAGTTGCCTAGAGGCGTAAGCCACTACTCTCTTGTCTTGCATTAGCACACACCCTAGCCCTTTCTTTGAAGCGTCACAATACCCTTCAAAATGTTCTGTGGGGTCTGGAATAATTTAAATTGGAGGAGTGGTCAATCTTGTCTTAAGCTCCTGTAAACTAGCTTCACATTGATTAGTCCATTTGAAAGGACTTTCCTACTTGGTCAATTTAATCAATGACAAGGATATACGAGAGAAATTTTGTATAAACCTCCTGTAGTATCCTACCAAACCCAAGAAACTTCTGACTTCTGTAACCGTCTTTGATCTTTCCCACTGAATCATTGCTTCTGTCTTGCTAGGGTCTATGGCTACCCCATTATTGGAAATGACATGTCTGAGAAATTTTACCTTTGACAGCCAAAATCCACACTTCTCCAATTTGGCATACAACTTTTTCTCTTTCAGCACTTGCAACATGATTCAGGGATGTTGTTCATGTTCTTTCTCACTCTTAGAATATATCAAGATGTCATCAATGAATACTACCACAAATTGATCTAGGTAGGGTCAAAAAATGTGATTAATGTAATCTATGAAAATTGCAGGTGCATTTGTCAATCTGAAGGGCATTACAAGAAATTGATAGTGCCCATACCTAGTCCTGAAGGTTGTTTTTGGTACATCCTCCTCCTTGATCCTAATCTGATAGTATCCCGATCTCAGGTCAATTTTATAAAAGATGGAGGATCCCTTATATTAATCTAATAAATCATCTATTATAGGGAGAGGATACTTACTTATTTTTGATAGTCACCTTATTTAACTGTCTATAATCTATGCATAGTCTCATGCTCCCGTCTTTCTTCTTAACAAATAATACAGGAGCTCCCCAAGGTGATACACTAGGTCTAATGAATTGATTATCTAACAATTTCTCAAACTGTTTCTTAAGTTCCTGTAGTTCCTTTGAGGCCATTCTATAAGGTGTAATAGAGATAGGCCATGTCCCAGGTAGGAGATCAATAGAGAACTTTATCTCTTTCTTGGGAGGTAAGCCTGGCATATCTGATGGAAATAATTTAGGAAACTCATTAGCTATTTTCATCAAGCTTTGCTTCAACTTGTAGATTTTATAAGTGCAAGAGAATGTATCCAAGTACTCCATTCTTCAACTCCCTATTGAGTTAATTGGCATTAAGCATCAATAATTGGATCTCCTCTTTTGACGTAGGAGGTAGAATTTCAATGGTCTTGTTGCAACAATTCAGCAAGACCCGATTTCTAGACATCCAGTCTAACCCTAGAATGACATCAATACCTTTTAAAGGTGGACAGACGAGGTCTATAGAAAAAGTTTTCTCTTAAATGATGACCTGACAGTATTTACGTATCGAGGAAGTTAAGACCTTTTCCCCCGTGGGGTTTACTACAGATAGTTCATAGTGGTTTTCAGAAAGAGGATACTGAAGCTTCCTAATACATTCTTCCGATATAAATGAATCACTAGCACTAGAGTCAAACAACACCATAAGAATAAATCTATAGATGTAGCATGTACCTTGTATCATTTTAGTGGATTGAGTTGCCTCTTGGATACTCAGGGTGAAAACCCTTCCTTTCACCTGAGGTCTTGGTTTTGGTTGCTTCTCCATATTCTATGGGCAATTCTTTGCAAAATGACATTTCTGTCCACATTTGAAGCAAACATCTGATCCCATGTAGCAAGGCCGGTTACCATGCATACGCCTGCACTTAGTACACTTGACTGTGGAAAAGTTTTGTTGGAACGGTCGAGGACTTGTAGTCATTGGCCTCTTGCCAGTACCCTATCTTTTTCCTCTGACATTTCTCCCAGAGTTTTTTGGCCTATTCTTCCTTTTCCAGAAGTTTTGTCTTTGTTTCTCATCCTCCACTGCCCTCAAGCTCTTCTCTAGGAGTCTGCATTTATTTATTATAAGTACAAATTCCCTCATCTCCATAGCTACAACAGCATTCCTTATCTCTGGGTTCAATCTCACTTCAAATTTAACAGCCTTCTATGCTTCATCATGGTTAAATCGTAGGTAAGAGGAGAACTTAGACAACTCGAACCTCGCAATGTATTGGTCTATGGTCATGCTTCCCTGCCTAAGTTAGAGAAAGAATTGTATAAGTGTTAATGATTTTTCTTAAACCTTATTTATGTTTGGTTAATTTAATTGAATGTTATTATGAGTTAAATAGTTAGAAGTAAGAAGGTAAAAACTTCATGGAATTTTAGAAATACACATATAAGTAGATATGTAAAAAAAAAGGAGTTGTTACATAATGGTATCAAAGCCTATAGATCTGTGATAGATATATCAATATATATTATGTTAACAATTTCCTTTAATTCCCTACATATTTTGCCCAAAAATTCAAACACAGAATCATACTTAAAAGATTCTTCCCTAGTTAGCTAGTTTCTGACATTTGATTACTAATCTGACCATATCTCCCTCATATTGATTCCAATTTGAATAATTCTAGTGGGTAAAAGTCCATGAGACATAGGTCTACATTTTTCATGTTAATAATTTCTTTTAATTCACTACAAAGTTATCCTAGAAATTTAAACACAGAAGTATACCTGACAGATTCTTCCCTGGTTAACCATTTTTTGATGACTGCTTACATATCAGGCAATACCTCATTTAGAGTCTAAATTAAGTGATTCTAGTGGCTAACAATCCTTGAGACATAGATCTACATTTTTCATGTTAACCATTTCTTTTAATTCCTAACCAATTCTTCCCAGAATTTCAAAAATAGAAGCTTCCCTAGTTACCCTAAAATCCAGTTTCCTAACCAATCCTTTCCTATGGTTTTAGTTCATCATTATATTACATCCTCTTCCATTTTCTTTACATTTAATCATATTCTATCAATTTTTCACCACATTCAAATATACAAAATAGTAGCATAAAAATCATAAATTTTTTACCACCCATAGCCAAATCTATGCAAAACATTCCACACCAATCGTAATGTCCAAAACATCCATCATATGCAAAATAACATGTAACATGATATAGCAACATCCATGACCAATCATCGAAGTAGCAAATATTGTAAATTTCATCAAAGTTCTAAGATCAAAATCCTACATGAATGTTACAAATTTCAAAGCTTTTCTTCAAATCGAAATATTGTTAAACCTACCTAAAGATCTCCCTAGCTCACTTAGTGAATTCTTTTTCTTGTTTGCTCTTAAAGGAAGTAGTAAGAATCTTTTCTTCCCTTAGCTTTTCTAGAAGCTTAAATAAGAGAAGGAGGGTGAGTTTTTGTACCCCAAGGATGAAGAAAAAAGATGGATTCAAGTGGAGATTAAGCTAACTTACCTTGAGTACTTAGTCCTTTAGACTTCTCCCTTTTCTTCCTTCCTTTCTTCTCCCCTCTTTCTCTCATTTCCTCACTCTACCTTGCTTCTATTTTCCTCTCCCTCACTTGGAATTTTTTTTAATGTTATAGTGGTGGGTTTTGCTTAAATAAACTATCAAGTGGTTCAACTTTCATGATCATGGGTCTACCTTATCACAATTAAGATGCACTTGATTGTTTTTTTTTAGAAAAACAACTCATGTTCTTGTCTTCCTCTTCTTTAGTCAAGATATACATAGCAAAATGAGATTTGTATTTTGAAAATTATGATAATATGTTCTTAAGACAAGGGACAAGGTCCCTTTGATTTAGGGATTCATTTCCTTTTTCTTTTGTCTTAATCAAGTAAGATAGGTTTGCCTTTCTATATGGAAAATTTTCAGCCATTGGATCTCTCTTGCTTAGTTAAAATTATTTGTGTAGGATAAGGATGTTTTGTCATAATGCTATGTATTATTATCCACTTGTTGAAATTATGAATGTAGGATATAGATGTTTTGTCTTAATGCCATGTATTATTACCTACTTGTTAAAATTATGAATGTAGGATATAGATGTTTTGTCTTAATGCCATGTGACCTAATCTTGATTATTATTGCACTACTATTTCCTCACATGATTCTTATTCTTTTCCCTCTTGGATTTGGGATCATTCTTACCCATTTCCTTTGCTTTGGCTAAAATTCTACCTTTTATGGAGGGTTTAGTCACATTTTCATAATTTTTGGGCTATCGATTCAACTTCTATATCCTAGTCCAAGTCTATGTTTTATTTCTTGCTTAGGCTATCCAATGGGCTTGCTAGAAACTTATGTGAAGTGGAAAATCTCTATATGAAATGTCCATAGGTGAAAGCCCAATTTATGGGTGGAGATGTTAAACTTAGAAATTTCTAACTCTTGAATTAAGGAAAATTACTCTAATCTAATCTTCTTAAAATTTTAAGACCTTTACTTACTTCACAAAAAAACTTATCTTCCTTACCAATGAATTTCGCCTCTCTTTAGGATGTTATTTCTAATTTTTCCTATTAGGTTTTCTCTTTTTACTTGTTTCCTTAATGTTAGAAACATTTTCTATGCATATACTTTTGGTGAAGAATTTCTAAGGATTATATTTCCTTAGATATCTAAAAATTGTCTAATAAATTTAGTTTCTTTAATTAAATATTTATGTACCTTTATTAATAAAAGAAATGAAATTAGGGATGTTACAATGATGCATCTTTGAATGGTGGCTAGAGCATTGCACAACCCAACTGGCATTGTCCAAAATGCAAAAGTGCCGTATGGGCATGTGAACGTGGTCTTGTGTTAACCCTCTGGTGCTATAGTAATCTAGTTGTACCCTGAATACCCATCCGTGAGTCTATCTAACATTTGGTCTATGAATGGCAAGGGAAAATGATCATTTTTGGTGCTTTTGTTCAGCTTCCAGTGACTCTATCTAACATTTGGAATACATTGAACCGGACTAACCCAAGAGCTATTTGATATTGGGTAAATAATTCCAGCATCCAATCACTTAATGATCTCCTTCTTTACCACATCCTTCATTATAGGATTGAGTCTTCATTGAGCTTCGATGGACCCTTTTTCATTGTCCTCTAGTAGAATCTTATGCATAGAAAATGAAGGACTGATGCCTTTAATATCTTTAAGTATCCATCCAATAGCTCTTTTAAATTTCTTCAATACTATGACCAATTGGCTTTCTTGCTCCTCTATCAGGTGTGCTGAAATAATCACTAGTAGAGTGGCTGTATCACGTAAGTGCGTATTTTAGGTGTGAAAGTAATGGCCAACTCCAAGGTTATTGGTTCATTTACTCTCATTGTTAGTTCTCCTTTTTGCACATCAATTAACGTTCTGTCGGTGGCTAAGAAGGGCCTTCCTAAAATGATTGGTACTTCTGCATCTGCTTCATAATCCAGCACTACGAAATCCACGAACAAAATGAATTTATCCACCTTAACCAAGACATTTTATATATTCCCTTTGGGATCTGCTATAGATCTGTCTGCCAGCTTCAATAAAACAATAGTAGGCCTAGCTTCTCCAATCCCCAATTTTTTAAATATTGACATAGGCATGAGGTTGATACTTGCACCCAAATCACATAGAGCCTTGCCAAAATACTGGTTCCCAATGGAACATGGAATGGTGAAACTGCCTGGATCCTTGAGTTTAGGTGGTAGCTTATTTTGCAACACAACACTGCATTCCCTAGTTAGAGCAATAGTTTCAAATTCTTCAAATTTTCTTTTCTTTGTTAAAATATCCTTCATAAACTTGACATAATTTGGAATTTGTTCCAATGCTTCCACCAAGGGAATTTTGATGTGTAGCTGTTTGAGGACATCCAGAAACCTTCTAAATTGCTGGTCTTGCTGCTGCTTTTGAAATCTTTGAGGGAATGGTGGAGGTAGTATGGTTTACTGAACATTTTGCTGTGGTAAAGCTGTAGCATTTTGTTGTGGTAAAGTTACAACATTTTCTCTAGAGGTTTCTACTCCTTTGCCTGCCCTCTCAGCCTGCCTCTATTTGTTCTCCCTTTCATCAGTAGGATCTTTTTGATTTTGATTCTTGGCTTAAGTTGCTTCCACCACCTTTCCACTCCTAACTGCTAGAGCCTTGCAGTGATCCTTCCCATCCCTCCTAGGAACTTCTGTATTTCTTGGAAGTGTCCCTAGAGGTATGTTTTTTTAACTCATTAGCCAACTACCCAACTTGAGTCTCCAAATTCCTTAGTGAAGCAGCTTGACTTTAGATCATAGCATCATTTCTTGCCATATATTCTTTAAGCAACGATTCCAAGGAATTTGGAATCTAATTAGGCTGATGCTTTTGCTGTTGAAATCTGAGAGAAAATTACGGCCTCTGAGGGGCATAATTGCTTCCCTGACCAGCACTGTGGTTACTCCAAGAAACATTAGGATGTTGTCTCTAACCCAAGTTATATGTATTTGAATAAGGGTTGATGTTGTGATTTGTAACATCGTGTAATTTTTAGATATTTTCCTTAGAAATTCTTCACCTTACATATATGCATAGAAATGTTCTAATATTAATGGAATAGGTAAAGAAAGAAAACCTAAGAGGAAATATTAGAAATAAACATGCTAAAGAAAGGTAAAATTCTTAGGTAAAGAAAGATAAATTTTTGTGAAGTAAGCAAAGGTTTTAAAATTTCAAGAAGATCAGATTAGGGTAATTTTTCTTAATTTAAGAGCAAAAGTTACTAAGTTTAGTATCTCCACCGGTAATTGGGCTTTAACCTATGGACACTTCATATAGAATTTTTCTACTTCACATGAATTTTTCGCAAGCCAATAGGATAGCCCAAGGAAGAAATAAAACATAGACTTGGAATAGGATATAGAAATTGGACCCGTAGCCCAAAAATCATGAAAATGTGACCAAGCCCATTATGAAAGGTAGAATTTTAACCAAAGTAAAGAAAATGGGAAAGAATGAGCCCAAACCCAAGAGGAAAAATAAAAATAAAAATAAAATTAAAGTGATGAAATAATGGTGTAATCAAGATTAGGTGACATGGCATTAAGACAAAAATTTAGCAAGTGGTTTGATTCTACATTCATCATTTTGGCAAGTTGCATAATAATACAAGGCTTTAGGACAAAAACATCTATATCCTACACTCATAATTTTAACAAGTGGTATGATAAGACATAGCATTAGGACAAAACAACTCTATCCCATATAAATAATTTCAACCAAATAATGGAGATTGAAGGGCTAGAAATTTACCACTTAAAAAGGCAACCTATCATAATTGATTAAGACAAAAGAAAAAGTAAATGAATCCCTAAATCAAAGGGACCTTGTCCCTTATCTTAAGAACATATCATCATAATTTTCAAAATACAAATCTCCTTTTCCTATGCATATCTTGACTAAGGAAGAGGAAGACAAGAACACAAGTTGTTTGTTTTCCAAAAATTCAACAAAGTGTATCCTAATTGTGATAAGGTAGACCCATGATCACGAAAGGTGAATTATTTGGTGGTCTATATAAGAAAACCCACCCTTACAATATTAGAATTTCGTCCAAGTGAGGCAGAGGAAAAATAGAAGCAAGGTAGAGTGAGGAAAGGAGAGGAAGAAAGGAAGAAAGAGGAAGGAGAAGTCTAGGAGACTAAGTGCTCCAGGTACGTTTAACAATATTTCTTTTTGAAGAAAACTTTTGAAACTTATAACATTTATATGAGATTTTGATCTTAGAACTTTTATGATTGGTCATGATATTGCTATATCATGTTACATATTGATCTTGCATGTGATGTATGTTTGAATACTTAGGTTGGTGTAGATATTTCTGCATGGGTATGGCTAAGGGTGGCAGAATTTTAAGCTTCGGTGTTTTAATTTCTGGGAACAATCTATAAGAAATTAAAATAAATGGTTTACATATGAATTATAGCTATGTGTGTCATGGATTTTTAGCCACTAGAATCATTCAATTTGGAGTCCATATGTGGTAGATATGATCCGATTAGTAAGCAAAGGTCAGAAAATGGTTCATCAGGGAAGAATATGTTAGGATAGCTTCTGTATTTTACTTTCTGGGAATTATCTGTATGGAATTAAGATAAATGGTTAAAATAGGAATTCTAGCTATGTGTGTCATAGATTTTTAGCCACTGGAATCATTCAATTTGGAGTCCATATGAGGAATATATTAGCTTATTAGTAGTCAAATGTCAGAAAATGGTTCATCAGGGAAGAATATGTTAGGACAGCTTCTGTATTTTAATTTTTGGGAATTATCTGTATGGAATTAAAATAAATGGTTAACATAAGAATTATAGCTATGTGTGTCATGGATGTTAAGCCACTGAAATCATTCAATTTGGAGTTCATATGAGGAATATATGATCTGATTAGTAGTCAAAGATAAGAAAATGGTTCATCAGGGAAGATTATGTTAGGACAGCTTCTGTATTTTAATTTCTGGGAATTATCTGTATGGAATTAAAATAAATAGTTAACATAAGAATTATATCTATGTGAGTCATATATTTTTAGCCACTGGAATCATTCAATTTGGAGTCCATATGAGGAAGATATGAGCTTATTAGTAGTCAAAGGTCAGAAAAAGGTTCATCAGGGAAGAATATGTTAGGACATCTTCTATATTTTAATTTCTGGGAATTATCTGTATGGAATTAAAATAAATGGTTAAAATAATAATTATAGCTATGTGTGTCATGGATTTTTAGCCACTGGAATCATTCAATTTGGAGTCCATATGAGGAATATATTAGTTGATTAGTAGTCAAAGGTCAGAAAATGGTTCATCAGGGAAGAATATGTTAGGACAACTTCTGTATTTTAATTTCTGGGAATTATCTGTATGGAATTAAAATACATGGTTAACATAAGAATTATAGCTATGTGTGTCATGGATTTTAAGCCACTGGAAGCATTCAATTTGGAGTCCATATGAGGAAGATATAATCTGATTAGTAGTCAAAGGTCAGAAAATGGTTCATCAGGGAAGATTATGTTAGGACAGCTTCTGTATTTTTATTTCGGGGAATTATTTGTATGGAATTAAATAAAATGGTTAACATAAGAATTATAGCTATGTGAGTCGTAGATTTTTAGCCACTGGAATCATTCAATTTGGAGTCCATATGAGGAAGATATGAGCTTATTAGTAGTCAAAGATCAGAAAATGGTTCATCAGGGAAGAATATGTTAGGACAGCTTCTGTATTTTATTTTCTGGGAATTATCTGTATGGTATTAAAATAAATGGTTAACATAAGAATTATAGATATGTGTTTCATGGATTTTTTGCCACTGGAATCACTCAAGTTGGAGTCCAGATGAGGTAGATATGGTCCGATTAGTAGGTAGAGGTCAGAACCTATCCGAGAAGAAATAACCTATACATTTAGGGAGTAATATCACCTTGATTTCTTGATATTGCGCTACAATGTTCAACATAATAGTTTTAGATAATTGCTTTATCTTGAAATTGACACCAAGATCACCTACATCAGAGTTAAATTGAGGGAGTTATGCTCTGATTAGTAAGAGAAGGTTAGATAGGATGAAAACCTGCATCAAGAAAATAAAGAAATAAAATAAGTATTTAAAAAAGAAGATGAATCTTAATAAATGACTAGTATAGCCATAGCCATTGCCATTGTATGAACTTCTTACCCTCTTAAGTGTGAAATTTTGACATGGAAATATTTTATAAAGTGATATTTGAAATGTTTATGTTCATGGCATGATTACCAATGATTTTTGGTAATAATTATATTTTGATGAACATACTTGTTATTGAAAGCATATTTTTGGCTATCATTGTGAAAAGAAAAGAAATGAGCACGGTCACTTGGAAATCCGTGTGGTGCACCAGTAGGGGACACCTACCAACGGTTATGATCAAGTTAATGAGAAAAGAAAGAGAAAGTGGGCCATGTCGGACGGAGCGAGAAAAGCCCGTATCGGAGAGTAGAGGATACTCACCCTGACCGGGGTAGCTTGAAATAAGAATAAGTTGATGGCCATCCTATGATATTCTGAAACTAGTTAATCATGTCATACATATCATTACTGTATGATTCTTATGTGCATAGATATAATGCATTCATGTGACCAAAGATATTTTTTGTAGTTTATACAGCTGAACATGACATGATGAGCTTTATTGATGATGATTTATTGTTGAACTTACTGGGATTCAATTCTCACTATATTTCCATATCATGTTCAGAAAATTAGTTATGCAGATTTTCTATAGCCCTGGCTTTGAGTGCACGTTGGATCGAGTTATTCTATGATGGGCAGATCTTAAATAAAATGTTTGTGAGCACGTTGGCATAGATCCCGGTGACGGTGCAACCACCCGCACCTGTATCTCCGGAATTGGTCAACCAAAATAAACAAGATGTAAATATCTATGTCTTTGATATGTTGCATGTACGTTTTGATTAATGACGTGTATGTGAACTCAATATTGTATAATAATAATAATAAAAAAGAAGGATGTTACAAAATTGGTATCAGAGCTGGTCGATCCTATATGGCCAGTGGGTGGTTGGTTATCTGAATTGATCTTATAGTGTCTTGAGAATGTTGTGGTAGTGTTGTGTAGGGGATCAGTGATTTCATATAGGTAAGAAATTACTAGTGTTTCTTATCTATATGTCGCGGTGGTGTTATGACTGCAGTTAAATATTTTTTTTGAAACTAACTATTGGGCTTGATCACCTCAATAGCAGCATAAATTTACTTTTTTCCCACAGTAGGAAATGGCACCACCAAGGCGGAATCCGGCAAACAATGCGGAGGAAATCTTGCACAACCTTGCCACAGCAATTCGAGAATTTGGTATTGATTTACTCCTTAGAACCCAACTAGTATCTATATCCCTATATAGAATGATATCGATCGAATTTAAAAAAAAAGTTACTAGACTTGTTAGACAAGGTATTTAAATACCTCAGTACTTTTATTCAGAGTGCTCCAGTTCTATCTGTGAAAAAAAAGATGGATCACTATGACTATGCATAGATTATAGATAGTTGAATAAGGTGACAATCTAGAATAGAAACCCATTAGCTCGTATATATTACCTGTTTGACCAGTTATAAGGTGTTCAATATTTTTCCACAAATAGATTTGGGATATGAGTAACATTAATTAAGGATAAGAGAAGAGGATGTAGGACTTGTTATGGGCATTATGAGTTCGTGGTGATGCATTTAAATTGACAAATATTTTAGCTGCATTCATAGATTTAATGAATAGTAATTAGGTCATCCCTGGAACAATTTGTTATTATATATATTGATGATTACTAGAATATTTCAAAATTTCAGAGGATCATAAGCAACATTCAAAGATAGTTTTACCAACTCTAAAGGAGTATGGTTGGTAAATATGGTATCCAAGTAGACTCTAAGAAAGTAAAAGTGGTACAATAATGGCTATGTTTTACTACATTTAAATATTAAGATCCAAATCCAATTTACGCTTCTTGCGATTATCTGTCGTACATTCTATGTGAGTCATAGTTGGATCAGGTACATGAACATAGGCTTGTAAAGCATCAATCAACTCTTCAGCATTTGAAGCCGAGATGAGAATTTGTCGTGCTGAGTGTGGGATAAACCTCTATTCCACAGCTTGATCTAGAAAAGATAGCAGACCATCAAAAAAGTGATTAACATTTAACAAACCTATCGGTTTGTGATGCATATTCAGTTGTGCCCAAGAGACTATTTGGAAAATCTCCTCTAAAGTACCAAAACCACCTGGTAAGGCAATGAAGGCGTCAGCGTTGCTTGTCATTCTAGCCATGCGTTCATGCATGGAAGCTACCCTATATTTTTCCCCAATTGTTTTCCCTATGTTGCTGGATGTAGGTAGAGCAGTAGGAATAATACCTAGAACTTGGCATCCACCAACATGTGCAGCTGTAGCCACACACCCCATTAACCCACAGTTACCTCCACCATACACTAAATGAATTTTTCTCCTAGCGAGCACCATACCTAGATTTTGTGCTGCTTTAACATACTCCTCATGTTTTCCAGGACTGGAACCACAAAAGACACAGATATTTCGAAACTGACGGAATGCGGTTCCGTCCATAATTTCTATCACCTTAACTTTGAGTATAGACAAAGATACTAATGTAAGTATTTATAGAACTCAGAGAAGGGAATATTTGTAATAGCTATGCGAATAGGCCGGGTATTATTAGAACAACTATGTGAGTGATTGGTGGATATCAGCTAAATTAAAGGTAAATAAAAATTTCAAAAATGACGGCAAGCATGTATATGTACAGTAGTTATGACTGTGACCCATATTTAGCACATAAAGAGAATAAGGTTAGGATATCACCAGGAAAGTTTCTTTTTCTTGTTGTCCTTGATGAAGGAGTGATGTCTTGAGGCATGTAGGGAAGTTGTAGATGATAGGCGTCATTGTAAAAAAAAATGAAGATGCAAACCTAATAATTAGTGAAGAGGGACATTTTTCTTGTTTTCTCAATATTTTTGCCAGTAGACTATCGGTATTATGAAATCGACTAACTATTCTAAGAAATTTTAATTTGGACTAGTTATCTTACAGTTGATTGATGACATCTATTTAGAAGCAATCAACTGCATCCTACCAGTTAACTACGTATTCTTTGATTTTCACAGACTTTTATAAGCTCATAAATGTTTCGTTTTCCATGTGATATCTTTCCACCGAATACCAACAGATTTAAAGTAGATTTTGACACATATATTCAAAATTTGCAGCCACCGATTTTTGCTGAAATCGTAGATAGATTTTGTTGACAGATTTTCAAGAATTACGGCCACCGATTTTAATATTTTTCAATGCTTTGTCCAAAATTTTGACTTTCGCTTTTGGCACCATTCTCTATTATGCTTTTCGTATGCTTCACTGCATTCTCCCTCATTAACGGTTGGCATTAAATGCAAGGTCATTTTCCCTCATTGCAATGAAAGAATTTCTTTTCTTTGAAACTCGGTTCTAATGGTGTCTAAGTTGTTAGTAGGTTAAAGTAATGAAAAGTTTGAAAAGAATGGACGGATGATGGTCTTATGGTGTTTTGACGAATGTAATCAAGAGAATTAGTGGTGTTGAAGTTCTTGAGAAATAAAATATAGGAAGTAGGATTTAAGTTAGTCTTTGAACTCTTAATTTGGAAATATAGAGAATATTCTGAGAACCATGTCCGAAAATAATGTAAGTGATCAAGATAATTGTGTTAAAGAATTATAGCTATGTGTGTCATGGATTTTAAGCCACTGGAATCATTTAATTTAGAGTCCATATGAGGAAGATATAATCTGATTAGTAGTCAAAGGTCAGAAAATGGTTCATCAGGGAAGATTATGTTAGGACAGCTTCTATATTTTAATTTCTGGGAATTATCTGTATGGAATTAAAATAAATGGTTAACATAAGAATTATAGCTATGTGAGTCATAGATTTTTAGCCACTGTAATCATTCAATTTGGAGTCCATATGAGGAAGATATGAGCTTATTAGTAGTCAAAGGTCAGAAAATGGTTCATCAGGGAAGAATATGTTAGGACAGCTTCTGTATTTTAATTTTCTGGGAATTATCTGTATGATATTTATTTTGAGATCTATTTTATTTCGATTTTTATGAAGAAAAACCATGATTTAAGAGTTTAACTAAAGGTTTATGAGAATGTAAATTTTTAGAAATTTTTGGAATATTTTAAGATGAAAAATGGAATTTATATGAATTTATATAAAGAAAATCTTATTATTTAATTATTAAATAATAATAATAATTAAATATAATAAAAATAAAAATAAAGGGGAAGGGGAGGCAATAGACGCAGGAGACGGAGGAAACAATTTCGAAGAAATTTTAAAATTGGATGAATAGTAAGTGAATAGTGAGTGAATAGTAACCTTCAATTCTTTCTCTAGATTTGGAGTGTCTGTTGGCTTCCAATCTCAAAACTGAAGGTGTTACTAGATTCAGGACGAAGAATACTACAGTTTTGACCGATTAGTTTTTCAAATCCACCGTTGAATCGCCGTAGATCTGAAGTAGAAAATATCGGTAAAAGGTAAGTTCTGAAAAATCTTACTTAGAGACCTCCAATTGAAATTCTGACACCGTAGATGGATTCAGAAGCTAGATAAACCTTAGGATAGGTATATTTTCGGCCATCTAACAGCCTTTTTGTTCGTCGTGAATAGTATTTTCCAGTGGGTGAATAGTATTTTTCGGCGAGTGAATAGTGCCTAAGCTCCCGGAGTCATTTTCTAAGTCCTTGGACTCTCTGGACACGTTTTTGAGGTCTAATTGGTCAAATTCAGCTTGGAAAAGTACACTTTAGGGCTGTCCAATCTGAAGCCCTTACCAGGTGAGTAGATACTTCTTTCTATGACTTGCCCCATGCTCTTTTTAAATTATAAATTTATTATTGTTTCTGATTATAAATTATTTACTATTATAAGTTTCTGAAATTTGTTCAAATATCTGTTATACTTACGAACTGGCACATAGTTCAAGAAGAGTATGGTTTTAGAAATGGATTTGGAACTCATTGAATATGTGGTTTTAAATGTATTTATCATTATTTGATAAAGTGGATATTATGTGCAGGATGCATTGATTTGTAAACCTATATACTTGTGAAAATAATGCGTGTCATATTATAAATGAGATTTAATGGCAAGCGTAAAGCTCATGGCGAGTTGCTTGATAATTATGGCAAGCGTAAAACTCATGGCGAGTTGCTTGATAATTTTACCTTCTATTTGATGAATATGCATTAATATATATGTATTTATATGTATGGATGAAAATCGACGGGTTGTATGGCTTGTGATGGTACCAAATAGGGGATGCCCTATTAGCCCGAGTGAACCGGGGGAGGGCCGCTCCAACCGGGTGACAGTGGTATTGTGGGGAGGCAGGAGGGTGATGTACTCACATTCCCTGTTTACTTATTGTGACTGTAGTCGAGGTCACTATGCGTATAGCAAATGAGTTATGTTTTCATGGCATTAACCAGATTGCCGAGTGAGGCAGGTACATTAAAAGTGAAGATTTTATCTCCAAATATTAATATTTTACTATAGATTATACAGCTGAGCATAACAACATTTATTTAATAATCATACCGTGCAGCATATAGTTTTGGATATTTGAATATCCTTTGATTTGATAATATTTGAAATACGGGTCCCATATGAATGTACTTCTGAATTGTATTTTCTATGTGACACATTTTAAAATATAAGTACATCCATATGTTGACCTAATAGGTCATAGGAGGAATTATTTGCTTACTGAGTTGTCAAACTCACTACACGATATTTCCACATTTTTCAGATAAGAATATCAGAGTCTGATTTGGCAGATAGGTGATATATTCTCTGGGTGAGTCTACGTTGCTTCCAAGACTCACGGTCTTTGAATTATACTGTATTTGTATTCTAGAGTGCTCTGAACGCTACAGGCAGGATCCCTGTTTCTGCTGTACTCTGATGTTTATAGACTTGGTCTGTATATTGTGTATACATGAGAGATCCTATATGTATTTGTTCCCATGATAAAGAATTGAATTATGTATATTTATGGAGATTATCTTACATTCGAAAAAAAAAATGATTATTTTACGTAACGTAAATTAGGGGCGTTACAAACATTAACGAAATAAAATTTATTAGACAATATTTTAGATATCTAAGGAAAATATAATCCTTAGAAATTCTTCACCTTATGTATATGCATAGAAAATGTTTCTAACATTAAGAAAACAAATAAAGAGGAAAAACCTAATAGGAAAAAAATTAGAAATAACATATTAAAGAGATGAAAAATTCTTGGATAAGGAAGATAAATTTTTAGAAACAAGTAAATGTCTTAAAATTTCAAGAACATTGGATTAGGGTAATTTTTCCTAATTCAAGAACTAGAATTAATAAGTTTAACATCTTCACCCATACATCGGGCTTTTACCAATAGACACTTCATATAGAATTTTTTCACTTCACATAAGTTTCTAGCAAGCCCATTGGATAACCTAAACAAGAAATAAAACATAGACTTGGATTAGGATATAGAAATTGGACCAATAGCCCAAAAAATTATGATAATGTGTTCAAACCCTCCAAGAAAGGTAAAATTTTATTCAAAGCAAAGAAAATGGGTAGGAATAAGCCCATAATGGGTAGGAATAAGCCCAAACCCAAGAGGAAAAATAAACTAAAATAAATTAGGTGACGATATAATAATGTAATAATAATAAAGATTAGGTTACATGGCATTAAGACAAAAAATTTAGTAAGTGGTATGATTCTACATTCATAATTTTACCAAGTGGCATGATAATACAAGGCTTTAGGAATAAAACATCTATATCCTACACTCATAATTTTAGCAAGTGGTATGATAATACTTGGCATTAGCACAAAACATTCCTATCCCACACAAAAAAATATCAACCAAATAATGGAAATTCAAGGGCTAGAAATTTGCCACCTAAAAAGGCAAACCTATCATACTTGTTTAAGACAAAAGAAAATGGAAATGAATCCCTAAATCAAAGGGACCTTGTCCCTTATCTTAAGAACATATAATCATAAATTTCAAATTGCAAATCTCCTTTTCCTATGCATATCTTGACTAAGGAAGAGGAAGACAAGAACATAAGTTGTTTGTTTTCCAAAAATTCAACAAAGTGTATCTTAATTGTGATAAGGTAGATCCATGATCATGAAAGGTGAATTATTTGGTGGTCTATATAAGCAAAACCCACCCCATAACATCTTAATTTTGTCCAAGTGAGGAAGAGAGAGAAATAGAAGCAAGGTAGAGTGAGGAAAGGAGAGAAAGAGAGGAGAAGAAAGGAAGGAAAAAGAAGGAGAAGTTTAGAAGGCTAAATACTCAAGGTAAGTTACCTTAATCCCCACTTGAATCCATTTTTTCTTCTTTATCTTTGAGGATAAAAAACTCACCCTCCTTCTCTTACCTAAGCTACTAGAAAAGCTAAGGGAAGGGAGGAGTCTTGCTACTTCTTTCAAGAGCAAACAAGAAAACCAATTCACTAAGTGAGCTAGGGAGATTTTTAGGTAAGTTTAACAATATTTCTTTTTGAAGAAAAGTTTTGAAATTTGTAATATTTATATGAGATTTTGATCTTAGCACTTTGATTATTGGTCATGAATGTTGCTTCATCATGTTACATATTGATCATGCATGTGATGTATGTTTGAATACTTAGGCTGGTTTAGATAGTTCTGCATAGGTATGGCTATGGGCGATAAAACTTCTAGCTTCTGTTTTTAAGATTCTGGGAAAAATCGGTAAGGAAATAAAAGAAATGGTTAACATGAAAGTTATAGATCTATGTCCCATGGAAATTTAGCCACTGGAATTATGCAATTTGGAGTTCATATGAGGTAGATATGATCCAATTAGTACGCAGAGGTCAGAAAATGTTTATTCAGGGAAGAGTATGTTATTAAACTTTATCATTTGAATTTCTGGGAATATTCTGTAGTGAATTAAAATAGTGCGCTAACATAACAATTATAGATATATGGCTCATGGATTTTTACCAACTGGAATAACTCAATTTGGAGTTCAAATTTGGGCGATATGGTCTAATTAGTCAGTAAAGGTCAGAACCTACACGAGAAGAAATAATATGTTATTAAACTTTAGTTTTTGAATTTCTGGGAATATTCTGTAGGGAATTAAAATAGTGCGTCAACATAACAATTATATATATATGGCTCATGGATTTTTACCAACTAGAATAACTCAATTTGGAGTTCAAATTTGGGAGATATGGTCTAATTCGTCAGTAAAAGTCAGAACCTACACGAGAAGAAATAATATGTTATTAAACTTTAGTTTTTGAATTTCTGGGAATATTCTGTAGGGAATTAAAATAGCGCGCCAACATAACAATTATAGATATATGGCTCATGGATTTTTACCAACTAAAATAACTCAATTTGGAGTTCAAATTTGGGAGATATGGTCTAATTAGTCAGTAAAGGTCAGAACCTACACGAGAAGAAATAATACTAAATTTAAAAGAGCAATAACACCACGATATCTTACTATTTTGTTGGTATGATTAACATAATAGTTTTAGATAATTGTCTTAGCTTTTCATAGACACTAAGATCATCTTAATTGGAGTTAAAATGAGAGAGTTATGCTCTGATTTGTAAGTAAAGGTTGTGTTAAAAGTTAGTAAAACCTATTTTCAATATTTTTTCTACCCTAGATGAATTTTTTAAACTATAGGGTAATAGTAGAAATCAATTTGAGGAAAAATACTCTATAAAATTTGTAAGAACATGTGTTGGAAATGATATAAGTAAAAATAAAATGACTAAATGCCTAGACATAAAGAAAATGAAAAGATGAAAATAATATTCAAGAAACAAGAGGAATTTTATAAATGAAATTAATAAATGCCTAGTGTATGCCCTAGCTATTGCCATTGCATGAACTTACTACCATTTTAAGTGTGTAATTTTTAACATGGAATTTACCCTAGTACTCATATAAAATTTCCAAGAAGTTTTGAAAGTGCCAATTTTATTTGAAAAATCGTAGTATGCTCCGTGGTTGCAGTATTTCCACATCAGAAAAGTATTATTCTAGTTACTGGAAAAAAATTGTGATTTGTGAAAAGTGCATGTCTAAAGAAAGCTCTGGCAAGGAAAGACTTGGTACTTAAGCGTGTCCATTAGTGACCCACCTCTCTTTCCTGGGAACTTTCCTGGTGCGCTGTTTACAGAGTACAATTACTATCTAGTTATCGAGGTATTAGTGTGGAATTTTGACATAGACATATTTTATAAAGTAAAAATTAGAAAATGATTATATTCATGGCATAATTTCAGTTTACCAATGAATTTTGAGAATGATTATGTTTTGATAAATTATGGCATGAGAATATAATGAACATACTTGTTATTGGAATCATATTTTCGGCTATTAATATGAAAAGAAAAGAAATGAGCACGGTCACATGGCAATCCGTGTGGTGCACCAGTAGGGGATGCCCTACCAACGGTTATGATTATGTTCATGAGAAAAGAAAGAGAAAGTGTGCCATGTCGGATGGAGCGAGATAAGCTCGTACCGAAAAGTAGAGAATACTCACCCTGACCGGGGTAGCTGGAAGGAAGAATAAGTTGATGGCCATCATATGAAATTCGAAAAATAGTTATTCATGCCATACATGTCATAACTGTACAATTTTCATGTGCATGATAAAGTGCATTCATGTGACCTAAATATATTTTCTGTAGTTTATACAGCTAAACATGACGTGATGAACTATATTGATGATGAATTATTGTTGAACATACTGGGATTTAATTCTCACTATATTTCCATATCATGTTCAGAAAATTAGCTATGCAGTTGTTTTCAATGAGACTTGTTATTGCCGTACGTATGATTGAGGTGCCCTATCTTGGGCAAATACCTATTATTGCGGACATATCAGTTGTTGAAGTGACTGAGATTCCGACGGAGGTGCCGCCACCCGCACCAGTGGCCCCAGAAATAGTCTATGTGGATGATTAGGGCTTATATGTGTATGTATGTCTTGTACAAATGTTTGTATTAATGATGTGAGTGTAAACTTAGTATTGTATAATTAAATAAATGTTATTGTGAGTTAAGATGAGGTAATAACTTCATGATGTTAAATAAAAAAAAATTGTTATATAAATGGAGCTGTTACATAATTGGTATCAGAGCAGGTCGATCCTAGATGGCCAGTGGGTGGATGGTTATCTGAATCGATCTTATAGTGTCTTGAGTATGTTGTGGTTATGCTTTGTAGGGAATCAGTGATTTCATATAGGTAAGAAATTACTAGTGTTTCCTATCTATATGCCGAGGTGGTGTCATGAATGCTGTTAAATATTTTGAAACTAACTATTGGGTTTGATCACCTCAATAGCAGCATAACTTTGTTTTTGCCACAGTAGGAAATGGCACCACCAAGGAGGAATCTGGCAAACAATGCGGAAGAAACCCTGCATAACCTGGCCACAGCAATTCGAGACCAAGTCTTAACTACCAACCAAATTCTACAACACCTCCAAAATGCTAGTAACTCGAATGGTGCTAACAACCGGATGGCTGGAAATGATAACGGCATATCCGATTTCCTGAAAACCAGACCACCTTGTTTCCAAGGTGGTTATGATCCAACGATAGCCGAAAGGTGGATAAGGGAATTAGAGAAAATCTTTGAAGTGATGGGCTGTACTGAGGAGCAGCAAGTAATCTTCGCTACATATATGGTAAAAGATGAGGTAGAATACTGGTGGCGTGGAGCTAAAGAACTTTTAGCTTACCAGGGAAGACAGATCACCTAGCAAGTGTTCAAAAATATTTTTTTGGAAAAATACTTTCCAAGTACTGTACGAGCGGAGAAGGAGATTGAATTTCTCCAACTCAGGCATGGCAGCATGACCGTGGACCAGTACATCGCAAGGTTCGAAGAATTGTCTAAGTTCTCCTCTTATCTGCGATTTAACCCTGATGAAGTATGGAAGACAGTTAAGTTCGAAGCGGGACTGAACCCAGAGATAAAGAATGCTGTCGTAGCTATGGAGACTAGGGAGTTTGTACCTCTGATAAATAAATGCAGACTCCTGGAAAAGAGCTTGAGGGCAGTGGAGGTTAAGAAACAAAGACGGAACGTCTGGAAAAAGAAGAACGGGCCACAAAACTCTGGCAGAAATGTCAGAGGAAAAAGACAGGCTATTGGCAAGAGGCCATTGACTGCAAGTCCCCAACCTTTCCAACAGGACTTTGCCCTAGTCAAGTGCGCTAAGTGCGGACGCATGCATGGTAATCGGCCATGCTACAGAGGACAGGATGTCTGCTTCAATTACGGACAGAAAGGTCATTTTGCGAGAAACTGCCCACAGAATGTGGGAAAGCAGTCGGATCAGAGGCCTCAGCGGAAAGGAAGGGTTTTCACTCTGAGTGGTCAAGAGGCAGGTCAATCTTCTGAAATGATTCAAGGTACATGTTATATCTATGGATTTGCTCTTATGGTGTTGTTTGACTCTGGTGCTAGTCATTCATTTATATCAGAAGAATGTATTAGGAAGTTTCAGTTTCCTATTTCTAAAACTTCCTATGAGCTATCCGTAGTAACCCCCACAGGGGAAAAGGTATTAACTTCCTCTGTATGTAAGGACTGTCAAGTCACCATCCAGGAGAAAACTTTTTCTGTAGACCTCGTCTGTTTACCTTTAAGAGGTATTGAGGTCATTATGGGGTTAGACTGGATGTCTAGAAACGGGTCTTGCTAAATTGTTGTAACAAGACCGTTGAATTTCTACCTCCTACTCCAAAAGAGGAGATATAGTTATTAATGCTTAATGCCAATCAAGTTAATAGGGAGTTGAAGAATGGAGTACTTGGATACATTCTTTTGTGTTTATCAAACCTAGAAGTCGAATTGAAGCTTGATGAAATCCCAATAGCCAAAGAGTTTCCTGAAGTATTTCCATCAGATATTCCAGGATTACCTCCTAAGAGAGAGATAGACTTCTCTATTGATCTCTTACCTGGGACAGGGCCTATCTTTATTGCACCTTATAGAATGGCCTCGAAGGAACTACAGGAACTTAAGAAACAGTTGGAGGAACTGTTAGACAAGCAATTCATTAGACCGAGTGTATCACCTTGGGGAGCTCCTGTATTGTTTGTTAAGAAGAAAGATGGAAGCTTGAGACTATGCATAGATTACAGACAACTGAATAAGGTGACTATTAAAAACAAGTACCCTCTCCCTAGGATAAATGACTTATTGGATCAACTGAAGGGAGCCTCTATCTTTTCTAAAATTGACTTGAGGTCAGGATATCATCAGATTAGGATCAAGGATGAGGATGTATCAAAAATTGCCTTCAAGACTAAGTATGGGCACTATGAGTTTCTCGTAATGCCCTTTGGGTTGACAAATGCACCTGCAATTTTCATGGATTACATGAATTGCATTTTTTGACCCTACCTAGATCAATTTGTGGTGGTATTCATTGATGACATCTTGATATATTCTAAGAGTGAAAAAGAACATGAACAACATATCCGAATCGTGCTGCAAGTGCTGAAGGAGAAAAAGTTGTATGCCGAATTGGAGAAGTGTGAATTTTGGCAATCAGAGGTAAAGTTTCTTGGACATGTCATCTCTAATAGAGGGGTTGCAGTCGATCCTAGCAAGATAGAAGCAGTGATTCAGTGGGAGAGACCAAAGACGGTTACAGAAATAAGAAGTTTCCTGGGTTTGGCAGGATATTACAGGAGGTTTATACAAAACTTCTCTCGTATAGCCTTGCCATTGACTAAATTAACCAGGAAGGGAAGTCCTTTTAAATGGACTGATCAATGTGAAGCTAGTTTCCAAGAGCTTAAGACCAGATTAACCACTCCTCCTATTTTAGTTATTCCAGACCCCTCAGGATATTTTGCAGTGTGTAGTGACACTTCAAAGAAAGGGCTAGGGTGTGTGTTGATGCAAGACAAGAGAGTAGTTGCTTACGCCTCTAGGCAACTGAGACCCCATGAAGAAAACTACCCAACCCATGATCTTGAATTGGCAGCAGTAGTGTTTGCCCTAAAGATTTGGTGACACTATTTGTACGGGGCAACCTTTGAAGTATATTGTGATCATAAGAGTCTTAAATACCTCTTTGATCAGAAGGAGTTAAACATGAGGCAACGAAGATGGGTAGAATTCTTCAATGACTACAAGTTTGAGATAAAGTATCATCCAGGAAAGGCGAATGTTGTAGCTGATGCCTTGAGTCGAAAATCTCTACACATGGGTTAAATGATGGTGTTTGAGATGCAG
This sequence comes from Gleditsia sinensis, assembly GCA_037074535.1. NCBI lineage: Eukaryota > Viridiplantae > Streptophyta > Magnoliopsida > Fabales > Fabaceae > Gleditsia > Gleditsia sinensis. The sequence goes on along the minus strand of CM073463.1, from coordinate 53,202,014 downwards.
ATGCTAGAGGAGTTTCGAAATTTAAAGCTAGCCACTACTCTTACTCCAAAGAAGTTAATCATCAATGGATTAAGTATAGAGTGTGACCTTAGAGCTCAGATTAAAGTGGCTCAAGGCCACGACCAAAACGTACGGGATCATAATAATCAGGGTGGTTTTTCTAGTTCGGAAGATGGAGTAATCATGTACCAAGGAAGGGTCTGTGTTCCTCAGGACCAAGAGTTGAGGACTAAGATCCTACAGGAAGCGCATCAGAGTAAATACTCAATCCATCCTGGATCCACTAAATTGTACCAGGATTTAAAGAAGATGTATTGGTGGCCAGGGATGAAAAAGAACATTGCTGAGTTCGTGGCAAAATGTTTAACTTGTCAGAAGGTGAAAGTGGAACATCAAAAGGCAGCAGGATTTCTTCAACCTCTGGAGATTCCTGAATGGAAATGGGACAGTATTTCGATGGACTTTGTTGTGGGTTTACCTAAAACTTCAGTTGGACATGACTCTATCTGGGTAATAGTTGACAGATTAACCAAATCTGCTCATTTTCTGCCCATAAAAGATTAACTATTCGCTGGATAAATTGGCCCAATTGTATGTCCGGGAAATAGTTAGACTACATGGGATTCCCTTAAATATCATTTCTGATAGAGATCCAAGGTTTATATCGAAGTTTTGGGAGGCATTACAGGAGGCTTTTGGAACCCAGTTGCGGTTCAGTACTGCCTATCATCCTCAAACTGATGGGCAGACTGAACGGACAATTCAAACCCTAGAAGATATGTTAAGGGCTTGTGTGATAGAGCAAGGGAAAGGATGGGATAAATACCTACCTTTAGTGGAGTTTGCTTATAATAATAGCTATCATTCTAGCATTAAGATGGCCCCCTATGATGCTTTATACGGTAGGAAGTGCCGATCTCCACTATGTTGGTTTGAGGTAGGAGAAAAGAACTTGCTGGGTCCTGATGTAGTTCAACAAACCACTGAACAAATCAGGATGATACGCGATAATATACTTACAGCTCAGAGTCGGCAAAAGAGTTACTATGATAAGAGACATAGACCTTTGGAATTTGAGGAAGGAAATCATGTATTTCTAAAACTTTCCCCGACTACTGGAGTTGGCAGGACTCTCAAGACTAGGAAGCTAAGTCCACGATTTTTGGGACCGTACCAAATTCTGAAGAGAGTAGGGACGTCAGCATATCAAATTGCCCTCCCACCTAATTTGTCCAACCTGCATAATGTTTTTCACGTATCACAGTTGCGGAAGTATCTTCCAGATTCATCACATGTAATACAGGATGAACCAATCCAAATAAAGGAGAACATGACATACCAGCTAGTACCTGCATCCATAATGGACACCGACGTGAAGCAACTGAGAAATAAAACCATTCCCCTGGTTAAAGTGTTATGGGAAGGTTTAACTCCGGAAGAAGCAACTTGGGAGCTGGAAGAAGTCATGAGGAAGAAATATCCGCAATTGTTCTTATCAGGTAATTTTTGAAATTTTGAGGACAGAATTACTTTTAGGGGGAGAGAAATGTAACATCCCTAATTTCGTTAAAAGTACATTAACGAAATAAAATTTATTAGACAATATTTTAGATATCTAAGGAAAATATAATCCTTAGAAATTCTTCACCTTATGTATATGCATAGAAAATGTTTCTAACATTAAGAAAACAAATAAAGAGGAAAAACCTAATAGGAAAAAAATTAGAAATAACATATTAAAGAGATGTAAAATTCTTGGATAAGGAAGATAAATTTTTAGAAACAAGTAAAGGTCTTAAAATTTCAAGAACATTGGATTAGGGTAATTTTTCCTAATTCAAGAACTAGAATTATTAAGTTTAACATCTTCACCCATACATTGGGCTTTTACCTATAGACACTTCATATAGAATTTTTCCACTTCACATAAGTTTCTAGCAAGCCCATTGGATAACCTAAACAAGAAATAAAACATAGACTTGGATTAGGATATAGAAATTGGACCAATAGCCCAAAAAATTATGATAATGTGTTCAAGCCCTCCAAGAAAGGTAAAATTTTATTCAAAGCAAAGAAAATGGGTAGGAATAAGCCCATAATGGGTAGGAATAAGCCCAAACCCAAGAGGAAAAACAAAATAAAATAAATTAGGTGATGATATAATAATGTAATAATAATAAAGATTAGGTTACATGGCATTAAGACAAAAAATTTAGTAAGTGGTATGATTCTACATTCATAATTTTGTCAAGTGGCATGATAATACAAGGCTTTAGGACAAAAACATCTATATCCTACACTCATAAATTTAGCAAGTGGTATGATAATACATGGCATTAGGACAAAATATTCCTATCCCACACAAAAAAATATCAACCAAATAATGGAAATTCAAAGGCTAGAAATTTGCTACCTAAAAAGGAAAACATATCATACTTGTTTAAGACAAAAGAAAATGGAAATGAATCCCTAAATCAAAGGGACCTTGTCCCTTATCTTAAGAACATAGCATCATAAATTTCAAATTGCAAATCTCCTTTTCCTATGCATATCTTGACTAAGGAAGAGGAAGACAAGAACATAAGTTGTTTGTTTTCCAAAAATTCAACAAAGTGTATCTTAATTGTGATAAGGTAGATCCATGATCATGAAAGGTGAATTATTTGGTGGTCTATATAAGCAAAACTCCACCCATAACATCTTAATTTTGTCCAAGTGAGGAAGAGAGAGAAATAGAAGTAAGGTAGAGTGAGGAAAGGAGAGAAAGAGAGGAGAAGAAAGGAAGGAAAAAGAAGGAGAAGTTTAGAAGGCTAAATACTCAAGGTAAGTTACCTTAATCTCCACTTGAATCTATTTTTTCTTCTTTATCTTTGAGGATCAAAAACTCACGCTCCTTCTCTTACCTAAGCTGCTAGAAAAGCTAGGGGAAGGGAGGAGTCTTGCTACTTCTTTCAAGAGCAAACAAGAAAACCAATTCACTAAGTGAGTTAGGGAGATTTTTAGGTAAGTTTAACAATATTTCTTTTTGAAGAAAAGTTTTGAAATTTGGAATATTTATATGGCATTTTGATCTTAGCACTTTGATTATTGGTCATGAATGTTGCTTCATCATGTTACATATTGATCATGCATGTGATGTATGTTTGAATACTTAGGTTGGTTTAGATAGTTCTGCATTGGTATGGCTATGGGCGGTAAAACTTTTAGCTTCTGTTTTTAAGATTCTGGGACAAATCGGTAAGGAATTAAAATAAATGGTTAACATGAAAGTTTTAGATCTATGTCTCATGGAAATTTAGCCACTAGAATTATGCAATTTTGAGTTCATATGAGGTAGATATGATCCGATTAGTACGCAGAGGTCAGAAAATGTTTATTCAGTGAAGAGTATGTTATTAAACTTTAGTTTTTGAATTTCTGAGAATATTCTGTAGGGAATTAAAATAGCGCGCCAACATAACAATTATAGATATATGGCTCATGGATTTTTACCAACTGGAATAACTCAATTTGGAGTTCAAATTTGGGAGATATGGTCTAATTAGTCAGTAAAGGTCAGAACCTACACGAGAAGAAATAATATGTTATTAAACTTTAGTTTTTGAATTTCTGGGAATATTATGTAGGGAATTAAAATAGCGTGCCAACATAACAATTATAGATATATGGCTCATGGATTTTTACCAACGGGAATAACTCAATTTAGAGTTCAAATTTGGGAGATATGGTCTAATTAGTCAGTAAAGGTCAGAACCTACACGAGAAGAAATAATATGTTATTAAACTTTAGTTTTTGAATTTTTGGGAATATTCTGTAGGGAATTAAAATAGTGCGTCAACATAACAATTATAGATATATGGCTCAGGGATTTTTACCAACTGGAATAACTCAATTTGGAGTTCAAATTTGGGAGATATGGTCTAATTAGTCAGTAAAGGTCAGAACCTACACAAGAAGAAATATTACTAAATTTAAAAGAGTAATAACACCACGATATCTTACTATTTTGTTGATATGATTAACATAATAGATTTAGATAATTGTCTTAGCTTTTCATAGACACTAAGATCATCTTAATTGGAGTTAAAAGGAGAGAGTTATGCTCTGATTTGTAAGCAAAGGCTGTGTTAAAAGTTAGTAAAACCTATTTTCAATATTTTTTCTACCCTAGATGAATTTTTTAAACTATAGGGTAATAGTAGAAATCAATTTGAGGAAAAATACTCTATAAAATTTGTAAGAACATGTGTTGGAAATGATATAAGTAAAAATAAAATGACTAAATGCTTAGACATAAAGAAAATGAAAAGATGAAAATAATATTCAAGAAAGAAGAGGAATTTTATAAATGAAAATAATAAATGCCTAGTGTATGCCCTAACTATTGCCATTGCATGAACTTACTACCATTTTAAGTGTGTAATTTTTAACATGGAATTTACCCTAGTACTCATATAAAATTTTCAAGAAGTTTTGAAAGTGTCGGTTTTATTTGAAAAATTTTAGTATGCTCCGTGGTTGCAGTATTTCCACATCAAAAAAGTATTATTCTAGTTACTGGAAAAAAATTGTGATTTGTGAAAAGTGCATGTCTAAAGAAAGCTCTGGCAAGGAAAGACTTGGTACTTAAGCGTGTCCATTAGTGACCCACCTCTCTTTCCTGGGAACTTTCCTGGTGCGCTGTTTACAGAGTACAATTACTATCCAGTTATCGAGGTATTAGTGTGGAATTTTGACATAGACATATTTTATAAAGTAAAAATTAGAAAATGATTATATTCATGGCATAATTTCAGTTTACCAATGAATTTTGAGAATGATTATGTTTTGATAAATTATGGCATGAGAATATAATGAACATACTTGTTATTGGAATCATATTTTCGGCTATTAATATGAAAAGAAAAGAAATGAGCACGGTCACATGGCAATCCGTGTGGTGCACCAGTAGGGGATGCCCTACCAACGGTTATGATTATGTTCATGAGAAAAGAAAGAGAAAGTGTGCCATGTCGGAAGGAGCGAGATAAGCCCGTACCGAAAAGTAGGGAATACTCACCCTGACCGGGGTAGCTGGAAGGAAGAATAAGTTGATAGGCATCATATGAAATTCGAAAAATAGTTATTCATGCCATACATGTCATAACTGTACAATTTTCATGTGCATGATAAAGTGCATTCATGTGACCTAAAGATATTTTCTGTAGTTTATACAGCTGAACTTGACGTGATGAACTATATTGATGATGAATTATTGTTGAACATACTGGGATTTAATTCTCACTATATTTCCATATCATGTTCAGAAAATTAGCTATGCAGTTGTTTTCAATGAGACTTGTTATTGCCGTACGTATGATAGAGGTGCCCTATCTTGGGCAAATACCTATTATTGCAGACATATCAGTTGTTGAAGTGACTGAGATTCCGGCGGAGGTGCCGCCACCCGCACCAGTGGCCCCGAAAATAGTCTATGTGGATGATTAGGGCTTATATGTGTATGTATGTCTTGTACAAATGTTTGTATTAATGATGTGAGTGTAAACTTAGTATTGTATAATTAAATAAATGTTATTGTGAGTTAAGATGAGGTAATAACTTCATGATGTTAAATAAAAAAAATTGTTACATAAATGGAGTTGTTACATAATGGAAGAGCAAAAGTTACTAAGTTTAGTATCTCCACCCGTAATTGGGCTTTAACCTATGGACACTTCATATAGAGTTTTTCTACTTCACATGAATTTTTAGCAAGCCAATAGGATAGCCCAAGGAAGAAATAAAACATAGACATGGACTAGGATATAGAAATTGGACCAGTAGCCTAAAAATCATGAAAATGTGACCAAGCCCATTTTGAAAGGTAGAATTTTAACCAAAGTAAAGAAAATGGGCAAGAATGAGCGCAAACCCAAGAGGAAAAATAAAAATAAAAATAAAATTAAAGTGATGAAGTAATGGTGTAATCAAGATTAGGTGACATGGCATTAAGACAAAAATTTAGCAAGTGGTGTGATTCTACATTCATCATTTTGGCAAGTGGCATAATAATACAAGGCTTTAGGACAAAAACATCTATATCCTACACTCATAATTTTAGCAAGTGGTATGATAAGACATAGCATTAGGATAAAACATCTCTATCCCATATAAATAATTTCAACCAAATAATGGAGATTGAAGGGCTAGAAATTTACCACTTAAAAAGGCAACCTATCATAATTGATTAAGACAAAAGAAAAGGTAAATGAATCCCTAAATCAAAGGGACCTTTTCCCTTATCTTAAGAACATATCATCTTAATTTTCAAAATTGGTATCAGAGCAGGTCGATCCTAGATGGCCAGTGGGTGGTTGGTTATCTGAATTGATCTTATAGTGTCTTGAGAATGTTGTGGTAGTGTTGTGTAGGGGATCAGTGATTTCATATAGGTAAGAAATTACTAGTGTTTCTTAGTTATATGTCGCGGTGGTGTTATGACTGCTGTTAAATATATTTTTTTGAAACTAACTATAGGGCTTGATCACCTCAATAGCAGCATAAATTTACTTTTTTCCCACAGTAGGAAATGGCACCACCAAGGCAGAATCTGGCAAACAATGCGGAGGAAATCTTGCACAACCTTGCCACAGCAATTCGAGAATTTGGTATTGATTTACTCCTTAGAACCCAACTAGTATCTATATCCCTATATAGAATGATATCGATCGAATTTTAAAAAAAAGTTACAAGACTTGTTAGACAAGGTATTTAAATACCCCAGTACTTTTATTCAGAGTGCTCAAGTTCTATCTATGAAAAAGAAAGATGGATCACTATGACTATGCATAGATTATAGATAGTTGAATAAGGTGACAATGTAGAATAGAAACCCATTAGCTCGTATAGATTACCTGTTTGACCAGTTATAAGGTGTTCAATATTTTTCCACAAATAGATTTGGGATATGAGTAACATTAATTAAGGATAAGAGAAGAGGATGTAGGACTTATTATGGGCATTATGAGTTCGTGGTGATGCATTTAAATTGACAAATATTTTTGCTGCATTCATAGATTTAATGAATAGTAATTAGGTCATCCCTGGAACAATTTGTTATTATATATATTGATGATTACTAGAATATTTCAAAAGTTCAGAGGATCATAAGCAACATTCAAAGATAGTTTTACCAACTCTAAAGGAGTATGGTTGGTAAATATGGTATCCAAGTAGACTCTAAGAAAGTAAAAGTAGTACAATAATGGCTACGTTTTACTACATTTAAAGATTAAGATCTAAATCCAATTTACGCTTCTTGCGGTTATCTGTCGTCCATTCTATTTGAATCATAGTTGGATCAGGTACATGAACATAGGCTTGTAAAGCATCAAACAACTCTTCAGCATTTGAAGCTGAGATGAGAATTTGTCGTGCTGAGTGTGGGATAAACCTCTATTCCACAGCTTGATCTAGAAAAGATAGCAGACCATCAACAAAGTGATTAACATTTAACAAACCTATCGGTTTGTGATGCATATTCAGTTGTGCCAAGGAGACTATTTGGAAAATCTCCTCTAAAGTACCAAAACCAGGCTCTGATACCAATTTTGTAACATCCTTTTTTTTTATTATTATTATACAATATTGAGTTCACATACACGTCATTAATCAAAACGTACATGCAACATATCAAAGACATAGATATTTACATCTTGTTTATTTTGGTTGACCAATTCCGGAGATACAGGTGCGGGTGGTTGCATCGTCACCGGGATCTGTGCCAACTTGCTCACAAACATTTTATTTAAGATCTGCTCATCATAGAATAACTCGATCCAACGTGCACTAAAAGCCAGGGCTATAAAAAATCTGCATAACTAATTTTCTGAACATGATATGGAAATATAGTGAGAATTGAATCCCAGTAAGTTCAACAATAAATCATCATCAATAAAGCTCATCACGTCATGTTCAGCTGTATAAACTACAGAAAATATCTTTGGTCACATGAATGCATTATATCTATGCACATAAGAATCATACAGTAATGATATGTATGACATGATTAACTAGTTTCAAAATATCATATGATGGCCATCAACTTATTCTCATTTCAAGCTTCCCCGGTCAGGGTGAGTATCCTCTCCTCTCCGGTACGGGCTTTTCTCGCTCCGTCTGACATGGCCCACTTTCTCTTTCTTTTCTCATTAACTTGATCATAACCGTTGGTAGGGCGTCCCCTATTGGTGCACCACACGGATTTCCATGTGACCGTGCTCATTTCTTTTCTTTTCACAATGATAGCCAAAAATATGCTTTCAACAACAAGTATGTTCATCAAAATATAATTATTACCAAAAATCATTGGTAATCATGCCATGAACATAAACATTTCAAATATCACTTTATAAAATATTTCCATGTCAAAATTTCACACTTAAGATGGTAAGAAGTTCATACAATGGCAATGGCTATGGCTATACTAGTCATTTATTAAGATTCATCTTCTTTTTTAAATACTAATTTTATTTCTTTATTTTCTTGATGCAGGTTTTCATCCTATCTAACCTTCTCTTACTAATCAGAGCATAACTCCCTCAATTTAACTCAGATGTAGGTGATCTTGGTGTCAATTTCAAGATACAACAATTATCTAAAACTATTATGTTGAACATTTTAGCGTAATATTAAGAAATCAAGGTGATATTACTCCCTAAATGTATAGGTTATTTCTTCTCGGATAGGTTCTAACCTGTACCTACTAATCGGACCATATTTACCTCATCTGGACTCCAACTTGAGTGATTCCAGTGGGTAAAAATCCACGAAACACAAATCTATAATTCTTATGTTAACCATTTATTTTACTACCATACAGATAATTCCCAGAAAGTAAAATACAGAAGCTGTCCTAACATGTTCTTCCCTCATGAACCATTTTCTGACCTTTGACTACTAATAAGCTCATATCTTCCTCATTTGGACTCCAAATTGAATGATTCCAGTGGCTAAAAATCTATGACTCACATAGCTATTATTCTTATGTTAACCATTTATTTTAATTCCATACATATAATTCCCAGAAATTAAAATACAGAAGCTGTCCTAACATAATCTTCCCTGATGAACCATTTTCTGACCTTTGACTACTAATCAGATCATATATTCCTCATATGGACTCCAAATTGAATGCTTCCATTGGCTAAAAATCCATGACACACATAGATAGAATTCTTATTTTGACCATTTATTTTAATTCCATACAGATAATTCCCATAAATTAAAATACAGAAGCTATCGTAACATATTCTTCCCTGATGAACCATTTTCTGACCTTTGCTTACTAATCAGACCATATCTACCACATATGGACTCCAAATTGAATGATTCTAGTGGCTAAAAATCCATGACACACATAGCTATAATTCGTATGTTAACCATTTATTTTAATTCCTTATAGATTGTTCCCAGAAAATAAAACACCGAAGCTTAAAATTCTGCCAACCATAGCCATACCCATGCAGAACTATCTACACCAACCTAAGTATTCAAACATACATCACATGCAAGATCAATATGTAACATGATATAGCAACATCATGACCAATCATAAAAGTTTTAAGATCAAAATCTCATATAAATATTATAAGTTTCAAAAGTTTTCTTCAAATAAAAAAAGGATGTTGTACGTATGTTTTGATTAATGACATGTATGTGAACTCTGTATTGTATAAATTAAATAAATGTTATATTGAGTTAAGTTGTAACGAGGTAATAACTTCATGGTATTTTTTTTTTAAAAAGAAAAATTTTGATACTTAAATGGAGTTGTTACATAATTGGTATCAGAGCAGGTCGATCCTAGATGGCCAGTGGTTGGATGGTTATCTGAATCGATCTTATAGTGTCTTGAGTATGTTGTGGTTGTGTTGTGCAGGGGATCAGTGATTCATATAGGTAAGAAATTACTAGTGTTTCCTATCTATATGCCGAGGTGGTGTTATGACTGTTATTAAATATTTTTGAACTAACTATTGGGCTTGATCACCTCAATAGCAGCATAACTTTGTTTTTGCCATAGTTGGAAATGGCACCACCAAGGAGGAATCCAGCAACCAATGCAGAGGAAACCCTGCACAACCTGGCCACGGCAATTCGAGACCAAGTCATGACCACCAACCAAATTTTACAACATCTCTAGAATGCTAATAACACAAATGTTGAGAATGTTGCTAACAACCGGATGGATGGAAAAGATAATTGCATATCCGAGTTCCTGAGGACTAGACCACCTTGTTTCCAAGGTGGCTATGACCCAACGGTAGCCGAAAGGTGGATTAGGGAATTAGAGAAAATCTTTGAAGTGATGGGCTGTACTGAAGAGCAACAAATTATTTTTGCTGCATATATGTTAAAGGATGAAGCAGAATACTGGTGGCGTGGAGCTAGAGAACTTTTAGCTCATCAAGGAAGACAGATCACCTGGCAAGTGTTCAAGGACATTTTTTTTGAAAAGTACTTTCCAAGTACTGTACAGGCAGAGAAAGAGATCAAATTTCTCCAACTCAGGCAAGGCAACATGACCGTGGACCAGTATATCGCAAGGTTCGAGGAGCTATCTAAGTTCTCCTCTTATTTGCGATATAATCCAGATGAAGCATGGAAGGCGGTTAAGTTTAAAGCGGGACTAAATCCGGAGATAAAGAATGTTGTTATAGCTATGGAGATCAGGGAGTTTGTACCGCTAATAAATAAATGCAGACTCCTGGAAAAGAGTTTAAAGGCAGTGGAGGACGAAAAGCAAAGGCGAAACCTATGGAAAAGGAAGAAAAATTTTCCCAACCCTGGAAAGAACGTGAGAAGAAGTGGATATATAGCTGGTAAGAGGCCATTGATTGTGGGTCCTAGGCCTTTTCAACAAGACCTTGCCTCAGTCAAGTGCGCTAAGTGCGGACGCATGCATGGTAACCGGCCATGCTACATAGGACAAGATGTCTACTTCAATTGCGGACAAAAGGGACATTTTGCGAAAAAATGCCCACAGAATGTGGGGAAGCAGCCAGAACAGAGGCCTCAGGTGAAAGGAAGGGTTTTCACCCTGAGCGGCCAAGAGGCAGCCCAATCTTCTGAAATGATTCAAGGTACATGCTATATCTATGGATTTGCTCTTACGGTGTTATTTGACTCTGGTGCTAGTCATTCATTTATATCGAAAGAATGTATTAGGAAGTTTTAGTTCCCTATTTCTGAAACTCCCTATGAGCTATCCGTAGTAACCCCTACAGGAGAACGGGTATTAACTTCCTCTGTATGTAAGGACTGTCAAGTCACCATCCAGGAGAGAACTTTTTCTATAGACCTCGTCTGTTTACCTTTAAGAGGTATTGAGGTCATTCTAGAGTTAGACTGGATGTTTAGAAATCAAGTCTTGTTGAATTGTTGTAACAAGACCATTGAATTTCTACTTTCTACTCTGAAAGAAGAGGTCCAGTTATTGATGATAAATGCCAATCAAGTTAATAGGGAGTTGAAGAATGGAGTACTTGGATACATTCTCTTGTATTTATCAAACCTACAAGTCGAATCGAAACGTGATGAAATCCTAATAGCCAATGAGTTTTCTGAAGTATTTCCATCAAATATTCTAGGCTTACCTCCCAAGAGAGAGATAGAGTTCTCAATTGATCTCCTACCTGGGACAGGGCCTATCTCTATTGCACCATATCGAATGGCCTCGAAGGAACTACAAGAACTAAAGAAGCAGTTGGAGGAACTATTAGACAAGCAATTCATTAGACCAAGTGTATCAACTTGGGGAGCTCCTGTATTGTTTGTTAAGAAGAAAGACGGGAGCATGAAACTATGCATAGATTACAGACAGCTGAATAAGGTGGCTATAAAAAACAAGTACCCTTCCCTTAGGATAGATGACTTATTGGATCAATTGAAGGGTGCCTCCATCTTTTCCAAAATTGACTTGAGGTCAGGATATCATCAGATTAGGATTAAGGAGGAGGACGTACCAAAAACTGCCTTCAGGACTAGGTATGAGCACTATGAGTTTCTCGTAATGCCCTTCGGGTTGACGAATGCACCTGCAATTTTCATGGATGACATGAATCGCATTTTTCGACCCTACCTAGATCAATTTGTTATAGTGTTCATCGATGACATCTTGATATATTCTAAGAGTGAGAAAGAACATGAACAACATATCCGAATCGTGCTGCAAGTGCTGAAAGTGAAAAAGTTATATGCCAAATTGGAGAAATGTGAATTTTGGCTGTCAGAGGTGACATTTCTCGAACATGTCATCTCTAATAGAGGGGTAGCCGTAGATCCTAGCAAGACGGAAGCAGTGAGTAAGTGGGAGCGACCAAAGACGGTTACGGAGATCAGAAGTTTCCTGGGTTTGGCAGGATACTACAGGAGGTTTATACAAAACTTCTCTCGTATAGCCTTTCCATTGACTAAATTGACCAGGAAGGGAAGTCCTTTCAAATGGACTTATCAATGTGAAGCTAGTTTTCAGGAGCTGACGACAAGACTGACCACTCCTCCAGTTTTAATTATTCCAGACCCCACAGGACATTTTGAAGTGTATAGTGATGCTTCAAAGAAAGGGCTAGGGTGTGTGTTAATGCAAGACAAGAGAGTAGTTGCTTACGCCTCTAGACAACTAAAACCCCACGAAGGAAACTATCCAACCCATGATCTTGAATTGGCGGCAGTGGTGTTTGCTTTAAAGATTTGGCGACATTACTTATACGGAGCAACCTTTGAAGTATATTGCGATCACAAGAGTCTTAAATATCTCTTTGATCAAAAGGAGTTAAATATGAGGCAACGAAGATGGGTTGAATTTCTCAATGACTACAAGTTTGAGATAAAGTTTCATCCAGGAAAGGCAAATGTTGTAGCTGATGCCTTAAGTCAAAAATCTCTACAGATGGGCCAGATGATGTTGTATTAGATGCAAATGCTAGAGGAGTTTTGGAATTTGAAGCTGGACACTACTTTTTCCTCAAAGAAGCTAACCATTAATTGTTTAAGTATAGGGTGTGACCTTAGAGCCCTGATCAAAGAGGCTTAAGCTCACGACCAATACTTACAGGATCATAAAGACCAAGGTAATTTTTCTGTCATGGAAGATGGAGCAATCATGTATTAGGAAAGGATTTGTGTCCTTCAAGAACGAGAGTTGAGGACTAAGATCCTACAGGAAGCGCATCAAAGTAAATACACAGTCCATCCTGGATGCACTAAAATGTACCAGGATTTAAAAAGGATGTATTGGTGGCCAGGGATGAAAAATGACATTGCTGAGTTTGTGGATAAATGTCTCATTTGTCAAAAAGTGAAGGTAGAGCATCAAAAGCCAGTGGGATTTCTACAACCTCTTGAGATCCCTAAATGGAAATGGGATAGTATCTCGATGGACTTTGTTGTAGGTTTACCTAAGACTTCAGTGGGACATGACTCTATCTGGGTAATAGTTGACAGATTAACCAAATCTGCTCACTTTTTGCCCATAAAAATTAACTTTTCACTAGATAAATTGGCCCAATTGTACGTTCAGGAAATAGTTAGACTCCATGGGATTCCCTTAAATATTGTTTCTGATAGAGATCCGAGGTTCACGTTGAGGTTGTGGAAGGCGTTGCAAGAAGCTTTTGGTACTCAGTTGCGGTTCAGTACTGCCTACCATCCTCAGACTGACGGGCAGACAGAACGAATCATTCAAACCCTAAAAGATATGTTGAGGGCTTGTGCGATAGAGCAAGGTAAAGGATGGGATAAGTACATACCTTTAGTAGAGTTTGCTTATAATAATAGCTATCACTCTAGTATTAAGATGGCCCCCTATGAAGTTTTATACGGTAGAAAGTGCCAATCTCCACTATGTTGGTTTGAGGTAGGAGAAAAGAACTTGTTGGGTCCTGATCTAATTCAACAAACCACTGAACAAATCAGGATGATACGAAACAAAAAACTTACAGATCAGAGTCGGCAAAAGAGTTACTATGATAAGAGACATAGACCTCTAGAGTTTGAGGAAGGAGACCATGTATTTCTAAAACTTTCCCCGACTACTGGAGTTGGTAGGTCTCTCAAAACAAGAAAGCTAAGTCTGCGATTTTTGGGACCCTACCAAATTTTGAAGAAAGTAGGGACATTAGCATATCAAGTTGCTCTCCCACCTAATTTGTCCAAACTGCATAATGTTTTCCACGTATCACAGCTGCAGAAGTATCTTCTAGATTCATCACATGTAATACAGGATGAACCAATCCAAATAAAGGAGAACATGACATACCAGCTAGTACCTGCATCCATATTGGACACTGACGTGAAGCAACTGAGAAATAAAACCCTTCCCATATAAAACAGCTCCATTTATGTAACAATTTTTTTTTAACATCATGAAGTTATTACCTCATCTTAACTCACAATAACATTTAATTATAGTATTATGTGGAGTTGGACGATATGTTACATGTGGCATTTTAGGTGGAAAAACAACTCAAGCGAAAAGGTACCTTAAGATTAAATTTTAGCTCTAATTCTTCAATGAAATAGAGTTGGAAGAAGGAAGATGATAAAGGGGAAATTTGAGTATTTAGTGGTTATATTTTATCCCCTAATTCATAGTAAACTTGTGGTTATTTCTCTGCTTTTGATTATACTTTGCTTTGGATACTGCTTTGGTTTATTTTATGTTTGTAGGAGAGCAAAAGAGGCCAAGAAGCAAGGGAAAACAATCATGAGAGGAGCCATATGGACTTAGAATATGCTAAGGAGGAAGCAAGGAGGCAACACACCAAAAATTGGCAACAAAGGAGCATGGCAGCCCCCAACACGACCAAGCCGTGCTTGGTGTGCATGAAGCACGGCCAAGCCGTGCTTTGTGTGAAAGATGCAAAAAATTCCTAGAATCCAGCCCGAAGCACGGCCGTGCTTCATGTCCGTACAACAAGTGTTTTCTTAGGGTTTTGGGCAGCCAAGTGATACATATGCATAGGGAAACACAGAGGAACACATTTAGACGGATTCAAACCTTCTTTTACTCATTTTTAGGCTTAGGAAACACCATTAGATTAAGTTTTTACTAGGATCATTGTTTAATTTATGTTCTTAAAGTAGATTTGAGATTGATTTAAGTGTGTACCTCTTATTCTTTACATTCAGCAATTCAGGTTTTATCTTTCTATCTCTACATTCATCTCTACTTCTTCTTCTACTCTTTCTTTTAGTTTGTATTGAACATTGATGATTACTTTAATGAAATTGATTATGTTTTCTCTTTCAATTATGCTTGAGTAGATTCGATCTAGGGTTTTGGTAAACCCACTTATGATGTAATGATACACTATGCACATTGAATCATTGGAAGCCTAATTGTATTATCATTAGTTAATTAGGATTGACTATTATGCATTGATCATATGAGTTGATGAATGTCTGGACAACGTTTTATCACATCTTAGGATATTAATTAATAAACTGAAAGGTGAAAATTAATACCTGAACCTAATAGTAATGAGGCTATCTTAATCACGAAAGTAGTTTAAGGTTCTCTAGGAATGAATCAATTCGTGGACATGAGAAAACCGATTAATTGTATTCCATGATTGGCATAGAACTTAATGAACCAAGGTTAAACTAAGAACCACGAAAGTAGGCAATTGGATTAACCTAGGTACGATTAGCAATGCTTAAAAGAGGTTGCTAATTAATTAAGGCTAAACCATCCCCAATTACATAGATAATTGCAGTTAGAGGTACAAGTTGAATGTTGAATATCATAAGTGTGGTGAAACCTAACCCTAGGCTTTTATTAATTGAATTACTTGTTAGTTTAATTGTGACAAACTTTCTATCGCATTACATCAATTTAGATAGCATATTTCACATCATTCTAGTAATTGACATTGTTCTCTATGGGATACGACCCGTACTCGCCGAACTAATTACAGCTACGCTGTGCGCTTGTGGTTAATTATAAAATAGACACGACAAGATTTTGGCGTCGTTGCCGGGGAACAATAGTCAATATTAGATATTTTGCGAAATAGCTAGACTAGACCACTTTCCTTTTATTTTTCTGCATAATTTTCTTTTGCTAAGTTTGTTCCTTTTGCTTCCTTGATTGGTGTGTAGCTATTTTATGCGAAGAAGCCGCGAACTCTTTGCTGAATTTGACCCAGAGATTGAGTGTGCCCTACGGAGAGGAAGAAGAATACAGTAACAAGAGAATTTTGCACCTACCATGGCGGAGATAAATAACCGATCTCTTAAGGATTTTACTACCCCAGATACTTATGGCCTGAATCTGAGTATCGCCAGACCAGTTGTTGAGGCCAACAACTTTGAGTTGAAGCCTTCTCTTTTGCAGATGGTTTAGTAGAATCAATTTGGAGGGTCACCTACTTAAGACCCAAATCTCCATCTTTTAGTGTTTTTGGAGTATTGTGACATGTTAAAGCTGAATGGAGTATCCTCAGATGCCATTAGACTGAGACTGTTCCTGCTTTCTCTGAGGGACAAGGCCTGTGCATGGTTGAATTTCCTTCTATCAGGGTCCATTACTACATGGCAGTAGCTTTCTCAACCTTTCTTGGTCAAATATTTCCACCAAGCAAGATTGCCTATCTTAGAAATTAGATTACTACCTTTGCTAAAAAAGATGGGGAGTCACTATATGAGGCTTGGGAGAGATTTAAAGAGCTCCTCAGAATATGCCAACACCATGGGTTAGAGAAGTGGCTTATAGTCCATACATTCTACAATGGACTGATTTACAGCACCCGTATGTCTGTGGATACTACAGCTGGAGGAGTCATTATGAACAAAATAGTTGATGAGGCATATGAGTTAATTGAAGATATGGCTCAAAATCACTACTCCTGGTCTAGTGAGAGGCAGCCAAGGAAACCATTAGGTATGTATAAAGTAGATGCTTTTAATCATCTCACTTCTAAAGTTGATGCATTATTTCAAAAGTTTGATAAATTGAGCATCAATGTTGTTGGTTCTTCTTCATCTTCTACATGTGAGATCTGTGGGTGTGTTGGCCATGTGGCTAGTGATTGTCAAATTGGAAATTTTGCACCTCAGGATTGTGAACAGGAGAACTTTGTGAACAATAATTAGAAAAACAATCCCTACAGCAACACCTACAATCTAGGTTGAAGGAACCACCCAAATCTTTCATACAAGCCTAATGTGAATTAGCCTCAGAATAATTTTAAACAACCTCCTGGGTTCCAAAATTAGAGGCCATTCAATCCTCCTCCACAGGCTAAGTCAAATTTGGAGGCTCTGATGGAAAATTTCATCACCACACAGAGTAAACAAAATGATGAATTCAGAGATCAGCACCACTCAATGAATGAGGCCATAAAGGATTTAGCCTCTAAATTTGACTCGCTTGCTACTCATAGCAAGATGCTGGAAACTCAGATAGCACAGCAGGCGAGCCATTCTAATAGGAACTTTGGCAGACTTCCAGGTCAGACTGAGAATTCTAGGAAGAACTGTAATGCTATTACCCTGAGAAGTGGTAAACAATTAGCTGAATTAGAGAGAAGAGGAGAGGTAAAAAAAGATGATCCTCAGGCTGTATATGAGAAGAGAAGAGAAGAGGAACAAATAGAAGAGGAAAAGAAGGAAGAAGAGCCTAAATATGTGGATCCTGCACCTTACAAGCCATTAATCCCTTTTCCTCAAAGATTGGTGAAGGCTAAGTTAGAGAAGCAGTTTGGGAGGTTTCTGGATATTTTGAAGAAGTTAAATATCAATATTCCATTCCTAGAAACCATCTCCCAAATGCCTTCATATGCGAAGTTTCTGAAGGAAATCCTCTCAAACAAGAGGAAAATTGAAGAGCATGCTGTTGTGGCACTGACGGAGGGATCTAATGCTTTAATTCATAATAAACTTCATCAAAAGCTAAAGGATCTTGGAAGCTTTTCCATACCTTGTTCTATTGGAGAAATGAAGATTGACAGAGCTCTATGTGACCTTGGAGCAAGTATAAGTCTAATGCCTCTTTCGGTTTGTAAGAAGCTTCAAATGGGTGACTTGAAGCCTACCACCCTTTCTCTTCATTTGGCTGATCGATCCATCAAGAATCCGGTAGGTATATTAGAGGATGTTCCTCTAAAGGTAGGTAAATTTTTCATACCGATTGATTTTGTTATTTTAGAGATGGAGGAAGATGATAAAATTCCCATCATTCTTGGAAGGCCTTTCCTAGCTACGGCTGGTGCCAATATAAATGTGAGAGATGGAAAGTTTTATTTGCATGTAGGGGATGAAAAATTAGAATTTAATTTGAATGATACAATGAACAAATCATCTCTAAATGAATCTTGTTGTATGATTGGTTTACCTAAACCAAACATGGATGATTATATCATGAATTTTCCTCCTTCTAACCCACTTGAGTTATGCTTTGTGGAAAGTTCTTTTGTTTATGATAAACAGGGGAAACAAAAGCAGGTTGTTGAGGAGGCAATCCAAGCTCCAAAATTAAAACTTAAGCCACCTCCTCTCAACCTCAATAGAGCTAAAGAGGAAAAGAATGAGCCAAGAAGATCCTTGAAAGCAATTGGGCAAAGCCTCAATCAACATACTAAGAGGCAATGGATAGCAAATAGAGTTATTCAAACTCTCTTCAAGCCTTCTTGAGTGGAAAGCATGCCAAAAAGTCAAGCTAATGGCTTTAAACAAGTGCCTTGTGGGAGGCAACCCACATTTTAATTTTTAAAAGTTTCTTTTTATTTTGTTTTCTTGCTTTTGGTTTTATTTTCATGCTTTTAGTTTTGTTTTTATCTTTAATTTTAGTTGATTTCTTAGGATATAGGTTTAATGAGTGTTTCCTTATGTTTTATAGGTAAATTCCCAAGTGCCCAAGGTTGAATTAAAGGATGGAAATCAAAGGAAATAAAATAGAATAAAAAAATGAGGCAACATTCGAAGAATTAAGGGTTCTAGTAAGTAACACGGGTTAGATATGTCCTCCACTACGCCCGTGCTTCAAGCACGGGCCAAATTCTAGAAAATTGGTGAAACCCGTGAGTAACACGGGCTGGCCGTGTCACAAGACACAACCGTGCCCCAGGTCAAGCCCAACACCCCCTCCCCGTGTTAGCTAACACGGGCAACAATCCAAATTTTTTTGGATTTCTAGCGCCCAGCATGGGTGGGCCGTGTTGAGTAACACGGCCTGTCCCAACCCGTGCTCCAGGAAAAAAAATGAAGAAAAAAAGTGAAGAAGCAGAAAACAGAAGACCCGCAGGAAACACGGGCCAACCGTTTCTGGTTGACCAATTCCGAAGATACGGGTGCGGTTGGTTGCACCTTTACCAGAATCTGAGCCAACTCAACCACAAACATTTTATTTAATCTTGGGATGTGCCCAACATAAAGTAACTCGATCGAACGTGCACTAAAAGCCAGAGTCATAGAAAAATATGCATAACTAATTTTTTGAACATGACATGGAAATATAGTGAGAATTAAATCCAAGTAAGTTCAACAATAAATCATCATCAATATAGCTCATCACGTCATGTTCATCTGTATAAACTACAGTAAATATCTTTGGTCACATAAATGCACTATATCTATGCACATGAGAATTGTACAGTAATGACATTTATGACAGGATTAACTATTTTCACAATATCATATGATAACTATCAATTTATTCTCATATCAAGCTACCCCAGTCAAGGTGAGTATTTTTTACTCTCCGGTACGGGCTTTTCTCGCTCCGTCCGACATGGCACACTTTCTCTTTCTTTTCTCATTAGCATAATCATCACCATTGGTAGGGCGTTCCCTGCTAGTGCGCCACACAGATTGCCATGTGACCGTGCTTATTTCTGTTCTTTTCACAATAATAGCCAAAAATATGCTTTCAATAAAAAGTATGTTCATCAAAATATAATCATTACCAAAAATTATTTGTAATCATGCCATGAACATAACCATTTCAAATATCACTTTATAAAATATTTCCATGTCAAAATTTCACACTTAAGATGGTAAGAAGTTCATACAATGACAATGGCTATGACATATACTAGTCATTTATTATTTTCATTTATAAGATTCTTCTTCTTTTTTAAATATTAATTTTATTTCTTTATTTTCTTGATGCAAGTTTTCAACCTATCTAACCTTCTCTTACTAATCAGAGCAGAACTCCCTCAATTTAACTCTGATGTAGGTGATCTTGGTGTCAATTTAAAGATAAAACAATTATTTAAAACTATTATGTTGAATAATTTAGTGAAATATTAAGAAATCAAGTGGCTAAAAATTAAGGGATTCCAGTGGGTAAAAATCCGTGACACATATAGAAATAATTGTTATGTTAATCATTTATTTTAATTTCCTACAGAATATTCCCAGAAATTAAACACACAGAAGCTATCCTAAAATATTCTTCCCTGATTAACCAATTTCTAACCACTACAAACTAATCGGACCATATCTGCCTCATGCAGACTCTAAATGGAGTGATTCTAGTGGATAAAAATCCGTCACACATATATATATAATTCTTATGTTAACCATTTATTTTAATTGTCTACAAAATGTTCCCAAAAAGTAAAACACAAAAGCTATCCTAACTTATTCTTCCCTGATTAACCATTTTCTGACCATTGCCTACTAATTAGACCATATTTACCTCATATGGACTCTAAATTGAGTGATTCCAGTGAATAAAAATCCATGAGACATAGATCTTCATTTTTTATGTTAACCATTTCTTTTAATTCCTCACCGATTCTTCCTTGAATTTTAAAAATAGAAACTTAAAATTTTGCCACCCATAGCCATACCTATGCAGAACTATCTACACCAGCCTAAGTATTCAAACATACATAATATGTAACATGATATAGCAACATCCATGACCAATCATCAAAGTTCTAAGATCAAAATCTCATATAAATATTACAATTTTCAAATCGTTTCCTTAAAAAGAAATAGTGTTAAACTTACCTTGAGCACTTAGTCCTCTAGACTTCTTCCTCTTTCCTCCTTTCTTCCTCTCCTTTCCTCACTCTACCTTGCTTCTATTTTTCCTCTCCCTCACTTGGACAAAAATTCTAATGTTATAAGGGTAGGTTTTGCTTATATAGACTATCAAATAATTCACCTTCCATAATCATGGGTCTACTTTATCACAATTAGGATGCACTTGAATGAATTTTTCGAAAAGAAACAACTTATGTCCTTGTCTTCCTCTTCCTTAGTCAAGATATGCATAGGAAAAGGAGATTTGTGTTTTGAAAATTTTGATAATATGTTCTTAAGATAAGGGACAAGGTCCCTTTGATTTAGGGATTCATTTCCATTTTCTTTTGTCTTAATCAATTATGATAGGTTTGCCTTTTTAGGTGGCAAATTTCTAACCCTTGAATCTCCATTATTTGGTTGAAATTATTTGTGTGGGATAAGAATGTTTTGTCCTAATGCCATTTATTATCATACCACTTGCCAAAATTATGTGTGTAGGATATAGATGTTTTGTTCTAAAGCCTTATATTATCATACCACTTGCTAAAATTATGAATGTATGATTACACCACTTGTTAAATTTTTGTCTTAAAGCCATGTAACCTAATCTTTATTATTATTACACTATTATATTATCACATGATTTATTTTATTTTATTTTTTCTCTTGGATTTGGGTTTATTCCTACCCATTTCCTTTACTTTGGATAAAATTCTACCTTTCTTGGAGGGCTTGGACACATTTTCATAATTTTTGGGCTATCGGTCCAATTTATATATCCTAGTCGAAGTCTATGTTTTTTTTTCTTTTTTAGGTTATCCAATGGGCTTGCTAGAAACTTATGTGAAGTGGAAAAACTCTATATGAAGTGTCCATAGGTGAAAGCCCAATTTATGGGTGGAGATACTAAACTTAGTAACTTTAACTCTTAAATTAGGAAAAATTACCCTAATCCAATCTTCTTAAAATTTTAATACCTTTACTTACTTCACAAAAAATTATCTTTCTCACCCAAGAATTTCACCTTTCTTTAGTATATTTATTTCTAATTTTTCCTTTTAGGTTTTCTCTCTTTACCTATTCCATTAATGTTAGAACATTTCTAGGCATACCCGTAAGGTGAAGCATTTCTAAGGATTATATTTCTTTATATATCTAAAAATTGTCAAATAAATTTTATTTCCTTAATTAAATATTTATGTACCTTTATCAATAAAAGAAACGAAATTAGGGATGTTAATTTGAATACTTTTGTACTTTTATTAATA
This sequence comes from Gleditsia sinensis, assembly GCA_037074535.1. NCBI lineage: Eukaryota > Viridiplantae > Streptophyta > Magnoliopsida > Fabales > Fabaceae > Gleditsia > Gleditsia sinensis. The sequence continues at coordinate 53,179,724 of CM073463.1, read as the reverse complement.
CTTGAAACGAAATTAGGGATGTTACATTTCTCTCCCCCTAAAAGAAATTTTGTCCTCAAAATTTTAGAAATTATCTAGTAAGAACAATTTTGGATATTTCTTCCTCATGACTTCTTCTAGCTCCCAAGTTGCTTCTTCCAAAGTCAAACCTTCCCATAACACCTTAACTAGTGGAATATTTTTGTTCTACAATTGCTTCACGTCAGTGTCCAATATAGATGCTGGTACTAGCAGCTGGTATGTCATGTTCTCCTTTATTTTGATTGGTTCATCTCGTATCACATATGCAGAGTCTGGAAGATACTTCCGGAGCTGTGATACATGGAAAACATTATGCAAGTTGGACAAATTAGGTGGGAGAGCAACTTGATATGCTGACATCCTTACTTTCTTCAAAATTGGGTAGGGTCCCAAAAATCGCGGATTTAGCTTTTTGGTCTTGAGAGACCTACCAACTCCAGTGGTCGGGAAAAGTTTTAGAAATACATGGTCCCCTTCCTCAAACTCCAGAGGTCTATGTCTCTTATCATAGTAACTCTTTTGCTGACTTTGAGCTATAAATATTTTATCTCGTATCATTCTGATTTGTTCAGTGGTTTGTTGAACTAGATTAGGACCCAGCAAGTTCTTTTCTCCTACCTCAAACCATCATAGTGGAGATCAGCACTTCTTACCGTATAAAGCTTCGTAGGGGGCCATCTTAATACTAGAGTGATAGCTATTATTATAAGCAAACTCCACTAAAGGTAGGTATTTATCCTATCATTTACCTTGCTCTATCACACAAGCCCTCAACATATCTTCTAGGGTTTGAATGGTTCATTTTGTCTACCCATCACTCTGAGGATGGTAGGCAGTACTGAACTGCAACTGGGTTCCAAAAGCTTCCTGCAACACCTTCCAAAACCTTGACATGAACCTCGGATCTCTATCTAAAATGATATTTAAGGGAATCCCATGTAGTCTAACTATTTCCTGGATGTACAACTGGGCCAATTTTTCCAGTAAATAGTTAATCTTTATGGGCAAAAAGTGAGCAGATTTGGTTAATCTGTCAACTATTACCCAGATAAAGTCATGTCCAACTGAAGTCTTAGGTAAGCCCATGACAAAGTCCATTGAAATACTATCCCATTTCCATTTAGGGATCTCAAGAGGTTGTAAAAATCCCACTGACTTTTGATGCTCTTCCTTCACCTTTTGACAAATTAGACATTTCGCCACAAACTCAGCAATGTCCTTTTTCATCCCTGGCCACCAATACATCCTCTTTAAGTCCTTGTACATTTTAGTGGATCCAGGATGGATTGAGTATTTAATCTGATGCGCTTCCTGTAGGATCTTAGTCTTCAACTCTCGGTCTTGAGGAACACAGACCCTTCCTTGGTACATGAATACTCTATCTTCCAAAACAGAAAAATCATCCTGATCATTATGATTCCGTAAGTATTGGTCATGGCCTTGAGCCTCTTTAATCTGGGCTCTAAGGTCACACTTTATACTTAACCCATGGATGATTAGCTTCTTCGGAGTAAGAGTAGTGGCTAGCTTCAAATTTCAAAACTCCTCTAGCATCTGCATCTCATACACCATCATCTGACCCATGTGCATAGATTTTCGACTCAAGGCATCTGCTAGAATATTCGCCTTTCCTAGATGATAGTTTATCTCAAACTTGTAATCATTGAGGAATTATAACCATCTTTGTTGCCTCATATTTAACTCCTTCTGATCAAAGAGGTATTTAAGACTCTTATGATCGTAATATACTTCAAAGGTTGCCCCATACAAATAGTGTCGCCAAATTTTTAAGGCAAACACCACCGCCACCAATTCAAGATCATGGGTTGGATAGTTTCCTTTGTGGGGTCTCAGTTGCCTAGAGGCGTAAGCAACTACTCTCTTATCTTGTATCAACACACACCCTAGCCCTTTCTTTGAAGCGTCACTATACACTTCAAAATGTCTTGTAGGGTTTGGAATAATTAAAATAGGAGGAGTGGTTAGTCTTGTCTTAAGCTCCTGGAAACTAGCTTCACATTAATCATTCCATTTAAAAGGACTTCCATTCCTGGTCAATTTAGTCAATGGCAAGGCTATACAAGAGAAGTTTTGTATAAACCTCCTGTAGTATCTTGCCAAACCTAGGAAACTTCTGACTTCCGTAATCGTCTTTGGTATCTCCCATTGATTCACTGCTTTTGTCTTGCTAGGATCTATGGCTACTCCTCTATTAGAGAAGACATGTCCGAGAAACTTTACCTCTGATAGCCAAAATTCACACTTCTCCAATTCGGCATACAACTTTTTCTCTTTCAGCACTAGCAGTATGATTCGGAGATGTTGTTCATGTTCTTTCTCACTCTTAGAATATATCAAGATGTCATTAATGAAAACTTCCACAAATTGTTCTAGGTAGGGTCGAAAAATGCGATTCATGTAATCCATGAAAATTGTAGGTGCATTTATTAAGTCGAAAGGCATTACGAGAAACTCATAGTGCCCATACCTAGTCCTGAAGGTAGTTTTTGGTACATCCTCCTCCTTGATCCTAATCTGATGATATCCCGACCTCAAATCAATCTTAGAAAAGATAGAGGCTCCTTTTAGTTGATCCAATAAGTCATCTATCATAGGGAGATGATACTTGTTTTTGACAGTCACTTTATTTAGCTGTCTATAGTCTATGCATAGTGTAAGGCTTCCATATTTCTTCTTAACAAACAATACAGGAGCTCCCCAAGGTGATACACTTGGTCTAACGAATTGGTTGTCTAACAGTTCCTCCAACTGTTTCTTAAGTTCTTGAAGTTCCTTCGAGGCCATTCTATAAGGTGTAATGGAGATAGGCCCTATCCCAGGTAAGAGATTAATAGAGAATTCTATCTCTCTCTTGGGAGGTAATCCTAGAATATCTGATGGAAATACTTCAGGAAAATCGTTGGCTATTGGGATTTTATCAAGCTTCGATTCGACTTCTAGGTTTAATAAATACAATTGAATGTATCCAAGTACTCCATTCTTCAACTCCCTATTAACTTGATTGGCATTAAGCATCAATAACTGAACCTCCTCTTTTGGAGTATGAGGTAGAAATTCAATGGTCTTGTTATAACAATTCAGCAAGACCCAATTTTTAGACATCCAGTCTAACCTTAGAATGACCTCAATACCTCTTAAAGGTAAACAGACGAGGTCTACAGAAAACGTTTTCTCCTGGATGGTGACTTGACAATCCTTACATACAGAGGAAGTTAATACCCTTTTCCTTGTGGGGGTTACTACAGATAGCTCATAAGAAGTTTCAGAAATAGGAAACTAAAACTTCTTAATACATTATTTCGATATAAATGAATGACTAGCACCAGATTCAAACAACACCATAAGAGCAAATCCATAGATATAGCATGTATCTTGAATCATTTCAGAAGATTGAGCTGCCTCTTTGCCGCTCAGGGTGAAAACCCTTCCTTTCACCTGAAGCCTCTCTTCTGGCTGGTTCCCTACATTTTGTGGGTAGCTCCTTGCAAAATGGCCCTTCTGTCCGCATTTAAAAAAACATCTAGTCTCATGTAGCATGGCCGGTTACCATGCATGCGTCCGCACTAGGGTGAGGTCTTGTTGGAAGGGTCGAGGACTGACAGTCATTGGCCTCTTGCCAGTATGCTATCCTTTTCCTCTAACATTTTTGCCAAAATTTTGTGGCCCGTTCTTCATTTTCCAAAAATTCTGTCTTTGTTTCTCATCCTCCACTGGCCTTAAACTCTTCTCCAGGAGCATGTATTTATTTATCATAGGTACAAACTCCCTGATCTCCATAGCTATAACAGCATTCTTTATCTCTGGGTTCAGTCCCACTTCGAACTTAACAGCCTTCCATGCTTCATCTGGGTTAAATCATAGATAAGAGGAGAACTTAGACAACTCCTCAAATCTTGTGATGTACTAGTCTACGATCATGCTGCCTTGCCTGAGTTGGAGAAATTTGATCTCCTTCTCCGCTTGCAGAAAACTTGGAAAGTACTTTTCCAAAAAGGTATCTTTGAACACCTACCAAGTGATCTTCCTTCCCTGGTGAGCTAAAAGTTCTCTAGCTCCACGCCACCAGTATTATGTTTCATCTTTTAGCATATATGCAGCAAAGATTACTTGCTGCTCCTCAATACAGCCTATCACTTCAAAGATTTTCTCTAACTTCCTTATCCATCTTTTAGCTACAATCGGGTCAAAGCTGCCTTGAAAACAAGTTGGCCTAGTCCTTAGGAACTCGGATATGGCGTTATCATTTCTAGCCATTCGGTTGTTAACACTATTCTCACCATTCGAGTTATTAGCATTCTGGAGGTATTGTAGAATTTGGTTAGTGGTCATGACTTGGTCTTGAATTGTCGTGGCTAGGTTGTGTAGGGTTTCCTCCACATTATTTACCGGATTCCTCCTTGGTGGTGCCATTTCCTACTGTGGCAAAAATAAAGTTATGCTGCTATTGAAGTGATCAAGCCCAATAGTTAGTTCAAAAATATTTAACAGCAGTCATCACACCACCTTGGCATGTAGATAGGAAACACTAGTAATTTCTTAGCTATATGAAATCACTGATCCCCTACACAGCACAACCACAACATACCTAAGACACTATAAGATCGATTCAGAAAACCATCCACCCACTGACCATCTAGGATTGACCTGCTCTGATACCAATTATGTAACAACTTTTTATTATTATTATTATACAATATATAGTTCACATACTCGTCATTAATCAAAACGAACATACAACATATCAAACACATAAATATCTACATCTTATTTATTCTAGTTGACAAATTCTAGAGATACAGGTGCGGGTGGTTGCACCTTCATCGGGATCTGAACCAACTCGACCACAAACATTTTATTTGATTCTGGAATTTGCCCAACATAAAGTAACTCGATCTAACGTGCACTAAAAGCCAGAGCCATAGGAAAATATGCATAACTAATTTTCTGAACATGACATGGAAATATAGTGAGAATTAAATCCAAGTAAGTTCAACAATAAATCATCATCCATATAGTTCATCACGTAATGTTCATCTGTATAAACTACAACAAATACCTTTGGTCACATGAATACACTATATCTATGCACATGAGAATTGTACAGTAATGACATGTATGACAGGATTAACTATTTTCATAATATCATATGATGACTATCAATTTATTCTCATATCAAGCTACCCCGGTCAAGGTAAGTATTTTCTACTCTCCAGTACAGGCTTCTCTCGCTCCATCCGACATGGCACACTTTCTCTTTCTTTTCTCATTAGCATAAACATAACCGTTGGTAGGGCATCCCCTACTGGTGCACCACATGGATTGCCATGTGACCGTGCTCACTTTTCACAATGATAGCCAAAAATAAGCTTTCAATAACAAGTATGTTCATCAAAATATAATCATTACCAAAAATCATTGGTAATGATGCCAAGAACATAACCATTTCAAATATCACTTTATAAAATATTTTCATGTCAAAATTTCACACTTAAGATGGTAAGAAGTTCATATAATAGCAATGGCTATAACATATACTAGTCATTTATTATTTTCATTTATAAGATTCTTTTTCTTTTTTAAATATTAATTTTATTTCTTTATTTTTTTGATGCAGGTTTTCATCCTATCTGGCCTTCTCTTACTAATAAGAGCATAACTCCCTCAATTTAACTCCTATGTAGGTGAACATGGTGTCAATTTAAAGATAAAACAATTATCTAAAACTATTATGTTGAACAATTTAGCGAGATATTAATATATCAAGTTGATATTACTCCCTCAAAGTACATGTTATTTCTTCTCAGGTAGGTTCTGACCTCTACCTACTAATCTGTCCATATCTCCCTCATACGAATTCCAAATTAAGTGATTCCAGTGGGTGAAAATCCATTACACATATAAAAATAATTGTTATGTTAATCATTTATTATAATTCCCTACAGAATGTACCCATAAATTAAACATACAGAAGCTATCCTAAAATATTCTTCCCTGATTAACCAATTTTTAGCCACTGCATACTAATTGGAACCTATATGCCTCATACAGACTCCAAATGGAGTGATTCCAGTGGATAAAAATCTGTGACACATATATCTATAATTCTTATGTCAACCATTTATTTTAATTCTCTACATAATGTTCCCAAAAATTAAAACACAGAAGCTATCCTAACTTATTCTTCCCTTATTAACCATTTTCTGACTACTGCTTACTAATCAAACCATATCGACCTCATATGGACTCTAAATTGAGTGATTTCAGTGGATAAAAATCTGTTAGACGTAGATCTTCATTTTTTATGTTAACCATTTGTTTTAATTCTTTATCAATTCTTCCCAAAAATTTAAAAATAGAATCTTAAAATTTTGTCACCCATAGGCATACCTATGCAGAACTATCTACACCAGCCTAAGTATTCAAACATACATAATATGTAACATGATATAGCAACATCCATGACCATTCATCAAAGTTCTAAGATCAAAATCTCATATAAATATTACAAGTTTCAAATCTTTTCTTCAAAAAGAAATATTGTTAAACTTACCTTGAGCACTTAGTCCTCTAGACTTCTTCCTCTTTCTTCCTTTCTTCCTCTCCTTTCCTCACTCTACCTTGCTTCTATTTTTCCTCTCCCTCACTTGGACAAAAATTATAATGTTATAAGGGTGGGTTTTGCTTATATAGACTATCAAATAATTCACCTTTCTTAATCATAGGTCTACCTTATCACAATTAGGATGCACTTGGTTGAATTTTTTGAAAATAAACAACTCATGTTCTTGTCTTCCTCTTCCTTAGTCAAGATATACATAGGAAAAGGAGATTTGTATTTTGAAAATTATGATAATATGTTCTTAAGATAAGGGACAAGGTCCCTTTGATTTAGGGATTCATTTCCTTTTTCTTTTGTCTTAATCAAGTATGATAGGTTTGCGTTTTTAGGTGACAAATTTCCAACCCTTGAATCTCCCTTGCTTGGCTGAAATTATTTGTGTGGGATAGGAATGTTTTGTCTTAATGCCATGTATTATCGTATCACTTGCTAAAATGATGAGTGTAGAATATAGATGTTTTGTCCTAAAGCCTTATATTATCATACCACTTGCTAAAATTATGAATGTATGATTACACCACTTGTTTTGTCCTAAGGATTATTCCTACCCATTTCCTTTACTTTGGATACACTTCTACCTTTCTTGGAGGGCTTGGACACATTTTCATAATTTTTGGGCTATTGGTCCAATTTCTATATCCTAGTCCAAGTCTATGTTTTATTTCTTGCTTAGGTTATGCAATGGGCTTGCTAGAAACTTATGTGAAGTGGAAAAAACTCTATATGAAGTGTCCATAGGCGAAAGCCTAATTTATGGGTAGAGATACTAAACTTAGTAACTTTAACTCTTAAATTAGGAAAAATTACCCTAATCCAATCTTTTTGAAATTTTAATACCTTTACTTACTTCACAAAAATTTATCTTCCTTACCCAAGAATTTCACCTTTCTTTAATATATTTATTTCTAATTTTTCCTCTTAGGTTTTCTCTCTTTACCTATTCCATTAATGTTAGAACATTTCTATGCATACCCGTAAGGTGAAGAATTTCTAAGGATTATATTTCCTTAGATATATAAAAATTGTCAAATAAATTTTATTTCCTTAATTAAATATTTATGTACTTTTATCAATAAAAGAAACGAAATTAGGGATGTTAATTTGAATAATTTTGTACTTTTATTAATACATGAAAAAAAAATTAGGGATGTTACACGTGTCACATGACACGGCCGTGCCCTGGACCACTCCCTCCCTGTGTTGTGCAACATGGCCAAGCCCTAAAGAATGCAAATTCCTGCTCGAAGCATGGCCGTTCTTCGGGCCCAGGTAAGCGTTCTCCCCCTTATTTTCTTCTCTTTCCTTTCCCGTGTTTCACCTTATTCTCCCATGCCTTAACCCGTGCTATTTTCCCTCCTCCTTCTGCAATTTGAAGCCCCCTCACCATTCTTCCCCAACCTCTTCAAATCTTCATCTTCCCCATTCCCAAACCGTGCCCTAGCCAGAAAACCTATAGCCCTCCATCCTTTTCCCCAATCTTCCTCATCCCTCTCGTTCTCCCCATTCCCGAAATCCCTTCCCCCAACCCATTACCCAAACCCAGCTCACTCTCCCTAATCCCACTCCTTCTCGGCTTATCTGCATCCCACATCCTAGGTTTCCCAACCCAAAATTTTTCCCGTAGCTCACCATCAAGCCCTTACCTCCTCATTACGAAAATCCCCTACCTTATTCTTTTCACCCAAACCCAAAACCCATTCCCCCATTCCCCTGCATTACCTAGTCCTATTTCACACTGCTGGTTACTAGTTCACTACTGCATCTCCATCACACTTCATCCAGGTAACTTCTGAATATCTGCACATATACAAGTTTTTGACTTGGACTTCCTTGATGGTTAACCGATGGATTGGATTAGATTGGTCTATTTATCTGAATTTTCTGCACTTGTGGCTTAATTAGACTGGCTTTAAGAACTTTTTGCAGAATTTAGATTGCATATTTACTGCATTCTCTGGTTGTTGTTTTCCTAAGATTGGTTGAATTTGGATTTACTAGTAGTTGTTACTTGCTAGTTTACTGAACTTGCGATTGATTTGAAACAGAATTTTGAACCAATCATTCCACCCTTGCTGAATTTGGAATTTGAATTGACCTTTAAGTTTCTGGGCTATTTTGTCTAGTTTTAATTCTTTGATAGTAAGACTTTACTAGTGCTTCATTGCCCTACCTAACTAAGAACTGATTTGAACTTACATATGTTACCAGGTTCTTAGTTTTGGTTATCAACATCTGCTCTACAGAGTTTTCTTGAAATTTTCTGACTATTATTAGGCTACTTGATCCTCTCCCTGATTAGTACATTACCTTTAGTTGGTCTGATCCTATATTCAATTTCCTAAACTTGAGTTGGAATTAGTTACTTGAATACTCCTGTTTTGCATTTGATTGCATATCATTTTCCATGGGTACCAAAAGAGCCAGAACTAGCCAATCCTCCTCCCAATCCCGGCAACAACGTAGAGGACGTACTCAACAACCGCCCCAACTTCCTCAGCAAATAAATGAGTATGGTATTATGTTTGTTGATGATAGTAAACAAACACGATACGATACTCTAGTTAAACGGGGAATGCTGAGTACCCGGTACATGGATGAGGAATGTTTGGACCGGTTAGGTCTTTTAAATGATGTCCACTACTTAGTTGATAGGATTGGGTGGAATACATTCATTATACTACGATACCCGACCTATCCTAGGACCACCTTAGAGTTTTTCAACTCCGTTAATGTAGTCTTGCTTCGGGGTCCCGACGTCAATCAGGGCCACATTAATTTTAGACTATTTAACCGTACTTTTAGCTTAACCTTGGCTGAATTTAATGCACTATTTAGACTGCCTCTTAAGGGAACTAGATCAGTATCCTCAAGTTTTTTTGCCCAAACTTTTTGGAATTCAATTTCTATTGAGGGGCAGTATAGTGCTTCAAGTTGGAAAGCCTCTTTCATTTGCAACCCTACTTTTCGATATTTACAGTGTCTTATGGCCTATACTATTTTTGGTAGGGCTAAGAGTGACGGGGTTGCAAATCAAAGGGAGCTTTACTTTATTTATGCTATGGTACACGGTACTAAGGTGGATACTAGAGCCTTTATGGCTCACCAAATGGCCCTGGTAGGTAGTGCAATGAATGGAAAGGTGGTCATAGGGGGCCAGGTTACTGCCATAGCTAGAGGGCTGGGATTTGAGGCCAATCTCCAGGGAATGCAACCAGTAGTTGGTAGCAGCGGGATTGATTTGGAATCCTGCTTGCATATGAAACTTATTGTCAGGAAAAATGCTGACTATTGGTTGTATCTCAGAGGACATACAAGTTTTTGCCTCCCTAACTCTACTAGGACTACAGTTACTAGTAGGGAGAACTGGATATACCCATTAGAGGAGGGTAGAGAGGGTGATGAAATTCCACCAGAGGAGGATGATTTTCCCCTTGAGCCACTTTTGGCTCTCCCACCCCAACCCCCTCCCATTTTACTAAACATGTAGGTACAACATATGCTCCCCGGAGGATCAAGACTCTATCTCTTCGAGGCTCAGCTGCATTGAGGCAAAGCAACTATCTCAAAGAGTTACCCTGCATGTGTAACATCCCTAATTTTGTTTCATATATTAATAAAAGTACAAAAGTATTCAAAGTAACATCCCTAATTTCGTTTCTTTTATTGATAAAGGTATATAAATATTTAATTAAGGAAATAAAATTTATTAGACAATTTTTAGATATCTAAGGAAGTATAATCCTTAGAAATTCTTCACCTTATGTGTATGCATAGAAATGTTCTAATATTAATGGAATAGGTAAAGAGAGAAAACCTAAGAGGAAATATTAGAAATAAATATATTAAAGAAAAGTGAAATTCTTGGGTAAGGAAGATAAATTTTTGTGAAGTAAGTAAAGGTATTAAAATTTCAAGAAGATTGGATTAGGGTAATTTTTCCTAATTCAAGAGTTAAAGTTACTAAGTTTAGTATCTCCACCCATAAATTGGGCTTTCACCTATGGATAATTCATATAGAGTTTTTTCACTTCACATAATTTTTTTAGCAAGCCCATTGGATAACTTAAGCATGAAATAAAACATAGACTTGGACTATGATATAGAAATTGGACCAGTAGCTCAAAAATTATGAAAATGTGACTAAGCCCATTATGAAAGGTAGAATTTTAACTAAAGTAAAGAAAATGGGCAAGAATGAGCCCAAACCCAAGAGGAAAAATAAAAATAAAAATAAAAATAAAAATAAAAATAAAATAAAGTGATGAAATAATGGTGTAAACAAGATTAGGTGACATGGCATTAAGACAAAAATTTAGCAAGTGGTATGATAATACATGGCATTAGGACAAAACATATATATCCTATGCTCATAATTTTAGCAAGTGGGTAATAATACATAGCATTATGACAAAACATTCTTATCCTACACAAATAATTTTAGCTAAACAAGGAAGATTCAAGGGTTGGAAATTTGCCACCTAAAAAGGCAAACCTATCATAATTGATTAAGACAAAAGAAAAAGGAAATAAATCCCTAAATCAAAGGAACCTTGTCCCTTATCTTAAGAACATATTATCATAATTTTCAAAATACAAATCTCCTTTTCCTATGCATATCTTGACTAAGGAAGTGGAAGACAAGAACATGAGTGGTTTGTTTTCCAAAAATTCAACCAAGTGCATCCTAATTGTGATAAGGTAGACCCATGATTATGAAAAGTGAATTATTTGATAGTCTATATAAGCAAAACACACCCTTATAACATTAGAATTTCATCTAAGTGAGGGATAGGAAAAATAGAAGCAAGGTAGAGTGAGGAAATGAGAGGAAGAAAGGAAGAAAGAGGAAGGAGAAGTCTAGAGGACTAAGTGCTCAAGGTAAGTTTAACAATATTTCTTTTTGAAGAAAAGTTTTGAAACTTTTAATATTTATATGGGATTTTGATCTTAGAACTTTAATGATTGGTTATGGATGTTGCTTTATCATGTTACATATTTTGTATGTTTGAATACTTAGGCTGGTGTAGATAGTTCTGCATAGGTATGGCTATGGGTGGTAAAAGTTTAAGCTTCTGTTTTTTAAAATTTTAGGAAGAATCGGTAAGGAATTTAAAGAAATGGTTAACATGAAAAATGTAGATCTATCTCTCACGGATATTTAACTACTGGAATAACTCAATGTGGAATCCATATGAGGTAGATATGGTCTGATTTGTAAGTAGTGGTCAGAAAATTGTTAATCAAGGAAGAATATGTTAGGATAACATCTGTGTTTTAATTTCTGGGAACATTCTGTAGGGAATTAAAATCAATGGGCAACATAAGAATTATTTCTATATGTGTCACAGATTTTTAGCCGCTGGAATCACTTAAATTGGAATTCTTATGAGGGTGATAGGGATAAATTGGTAGGTAGAGGTCAGAACTTAGCTGAGAAGAAATCACCTATACTTTGAGGGAGTCATATCACCATGATTTCTTAATATTTCGCTAAACTGTTCAACATAATGGTTTTAGATAATTGTTTTATCTTTAAATTAACACCAAGATCACCTCAATTGGAGTTAAATTTAGGGATTTATAATCTGATTAGTAAGAGAAGGTCAGATAGGATGAAATCCTGCATAAAGAAAATAAATAAATATAATTAATATTTAAAAAAGAAGAAGAATCTTATAAATGAAAATAACAAATGACTAGTATATGCTATAGCCATTACCATTGCATGAACTTCTTACCATCTTAAGTGTAAAATTTTGACATGGAAATTTTTTATAAAGTGATATTTGAAATGGTTATGTTCATGGCATGATTACCAATGATTTTTGGTAATGATTATATTTTGATGAACATACTTATTATTGAAAGCATATTTTTAACTATTATTGTGATAAGAAAAGAAATGAGCACGGTCACATGGCAATCCGTGTGATGTACCAGTAGAGGACGCCTTACCAACGGTTATGATCATGTTAATGAGAAAAGAAAGAGAAAGTGGGCCATGTCGGACGGAGCGAGAAAAGCCCGTACCGGAGAATAGAAAATAAACACCCTGACTGGGGTAGCTTGATATGAGAATAAATTGATAGTCATCATATGATAGTTAATCCTGTCATACATGTCATTACTGTACGATTTTCGTATGCATAGATAAAGTGCATTCATGTGACAAAAGATATTTGCTATAGTTTATACAGATGAACTTGACTTGATGAGCTATATTGATGATGATTTATTGTTGAACTTATTGGGATTTAATCCTCACTATATTTCCATGTCATGTTTAGAAAATTAGTTATGTAGATTTTTCTATGGCTCTGGCTTTTAGTGTACGTTGGATCGAGTTACTTTATGTTTGGTAGATCTCATAATCAAATAAAATATTTGTGGTCGAGTTGGCTCAGATCCCGGTGAAGGTGCAACCACCCGCACCTGTATCTCCAGAATTTGTTCACTAGAATAACTAAGATGTAGATATTTATGTGTTTGATATGTTGTACGTACGTTTTGATTAATGACGTGTATGTGAACTCTATATTGTATAATAATGAAAAAAAAAGTTGTTACAGCATGCCATTCAAGATTCTATCCAAAGCATGTAGGGCATGATGCAGGCATAGTATACCTAGCATCTGGGTTAGAACCCACCTCCACCTCCTCCAAACAACCAATGAGCAAGTAAGTTACTTCTTCCTTTGCCTGTACTTTTAGTTATTACTGACATTGAGGACAATGTCAAGTTTAAGCATGGGGGAGTAGATTTAGACTTGTGGTTTTCTCTGATTAGTTATTATTGGCTGAATATCTCATGTTGCACTAAAAAATCACATAGTTTACTATTTCAAAGATAGATTGATGTAATATAGGTTGATTTTAGCTCATGAACATGTGATGCACAATAGGATATGAAATAGGTAGTTTAAATTTTAGTGTCTCTCTTTTAGCATTAAACCTCTAATTTTTTGAGAAACATATCTCTCCTATTGTTCTTTGAATTGTATGTCTTTATTGATTTTTAACACTATTAGAGTGTGAAGGCTGGGAGAGGTGGAGCATAAAATGCACTCACGTCATATTTCTATAAAAGAGAAAAAAAATAATGATGGATGAAATAGACAAATGAGATAAAAAAATGATGAGAAATAAAAAAAAATTTGAGTTTGAAAAATAGAAATAAGGGTAAGGCAACAAAGGGAAATCTAAAGGAAGAGGTGGCCTACTTGAGTGTCAAAAAATCAATTAGATGCATACATTCAATGGTACCAATAGAAGCAGATATATAATAGGAGAATTTTGGTTTTGTTTTAGAAGAATAGAGACTATATGATAAATGTCTATTCATATATCTATTGTGTGCATACCGATTGAGTGAAAAATTATTTGTATTGCATTTTTCTATCTTTTGGAATTTGATTGCATATTCCCCCTTCCTTCTGATATGATATGTTATTTGCTTGAAGACAAGCAAAGGTTTAAGCATGGAGGAGTTGATAATGGTGAAATTTGAGTGTTTAGTGGTTATATTTTATCCCCTAATTCATAGTAAACTTGTGGTTATTTCTCTACTTTTGGTTATACTTTGCTCTTAATACTGCTTTGGTTTATTTTATGTTTGTAGGAGAGTAAAAGAAGCCAAGAAGCAAGGGAAAATAATAATGAGAGGAGCCATATGGACTTGGAATATGCTAAGGAGGAAGCAAGGAGGCAACACTCCAAAAATTGGCAAGAAAGGAGCATGGCAGCCCCTAACACGGCTAGGTCGTGCTTAGTGTGCATAAAGCACGGCCAGGCCATGCTCTGTGCAAAAAATGCAGAAAATTCCCAAAATCCAGCCCAAAACACGGCCAGGCCGTGTCATGAAGCACAACCATGCTTCGTGTACATACAACACGTGTTTTCTTAGGGTTTTGGGCAGCCAAGTGATACATATGCATAGGGAAATGCAGAGGAACACATCTAGACGCATTCAGACCTTCTTTTACTCATTTTTAGGCTTAGGAAACACCATTAGATTAGGTTTTTACTAGGATCATTGTTTAATTTATGTTCTTAGAGTAGATTTGAGATTGATTTAAGTGTGTACCTCTTATTCTTTACATTCAGCAATTCAGGTTTTATCTTCTATCTCTACATTCATCTCTACTTCTTCTTCTACTCTTTCTTTTAGTTTGTATTGAACATTGATGATTACTGGTGCGCACTGTTGCAGGTACACCCAAATTAATACCTTACCTCAAAACTAACCTGTAGTAGTGGGAGTAAGGGTCGATCCCACAGAGACTGGAATTACCTTATGTGATTAAGAAAGGGGGTTTGATAATTGTGAATAAAGTAATTAAACAATAATGAAAATAGTGAAAAGAGTAATTAATGAGAAAAGCGTTGGTTTCGGTCGATATTCACCATCAAGGGATTGCATCGATCATTGACAAAATTATCAATCTTAAACCAAATATCTATCATTGGGACTCTATCCCAGTTCCTCCTTAAGCCTAGTGAATTGATAACAATCGTACCAATTAAACTCTAATTGATAAAAAATCCTTTAACACATCGGCAAAGTCTAACTTATCAACTGCATTAAGAACGAGAGAAACTGATAGAGCTAAATGAATATAAGCAAATTGATTATATTTAATTTAGTTGATCATTCATCATAGGGTTAATGATTTATAATCCAAAATCCTTAATCCTATTTGCTTCATGAATCAAGTAATGAAAAATTTGTTCAAAACCTAATTCAGCAGTAGACTTAGACATACAATATACTAGTAGGCCTCCTAGCAATCACATGAAAAATCATTTAGAAAAGAAAAGCAGATGAATAAACAAATACCTAGTTAAGATTGAACTATTGAAAACAATTCCAAATCTCACAATGCATAAGGGTCCCTTGAGGTTTCAATCTACCTCAACCAACTAAAAAGAACTAGCCACGTAGGGCCATAAGAAAATCTAAAGAAGAATTGAAGAACTTGGATGAAGAATTGGATGAATTCTCTACTTGTTTTGCTCCCTTTTTATAGATTCCCCCTCCTAATCGAAGTAAGAATGTATTTAGGTCAAATCCCAGTCCATCGGGCTTCAATTTGAGTGAAAAGACCTAAAATTGCAAAATTCATCATTCTGGTGCGACGGCAGGTGCGGCGGCACTGCGGAGAGACATGGACGGGGCGCCGCGGCGCTCACTTGCTGCGAAGCTGGCTGGGTTGATAAGTGTCGCGGTGCTCACTTGCAAGCACCGTGGCGCCTAGAAATTTCCAGAATTTGCCAAAGTGCCGAACACGAAAGTTGTAGCTATATGTCTCTTCTATCCATATCCACTTCAATAGGATCTAAATTGAAGAAGATATTATACAATTAGTGACCAAAGGTCAGAATTCATCTTGCTGCACTGTGATTTTGATTTACGAGCTCTGTAAGTCTATGAAATCTCCAGAAATTGACCAAGTGTTCAACATAAAGGTTGTAGTTTAATGTGTTATCTTTTCACAGCCACTTGAATCACTTTGATTGGAGTTCATAAGAGGGTGATATGCTTAAAATAGTACTGAAAGGTCTGGAATCGCTGCAATGTAGCATTTTTCCATGAATTTCTTATCTTTTTCTTCCCTTTTCTTCTTCCTTTTTTCCTACAACACAAAACACAAAACTAAGCTAATTCCTAATTATATTTTACTTAAATCAAACAAAAGGTAAGCATAAAGGTATTAAAATCATGCTTAATTAAGATCACATCAATTACTTTAATGAATTTGATTATGTTTTCTCTTTTGATTATGCTTGAGTAGATTCGATATAGGGTTTTGGTAAACCCACTTATGATGTAATGATACACTGTGCACATTGAATCATTAGAACCCTAATTGTATTATCCCTGGTTAATTAGGATTGACTATTATGCATTGATCATATGAGTTGATGAATGTCTAGCCAACGTTTTATCACATCTTAGGATATTAATTGATGAACTAAAAGGTGAAAATTAATACCTGAATATCATAAGTGTGGTAAAACCTAACCCTAGGGTTTTATTAATTGAATTACTTGTTAGTTTAATTGTGACAAACTTTCTATTGCATTACATCGATTTAGATAGCATATTTCACATCATTCTAGTAATTGACATTGCTCTCTATGGGATACGACTCGTACTTGCTAGACTAGCTACAACTATGCCGTGCGCTTGCGGTTAATTATAAAATAGACATGACAGAAGAAAAAGATGTTCCAAAAGAGATTTGTTTAACTAAGGACAAAGGTAAATCTGAACCTCAAACTTCTAGATATAAAGATACAAAATGTTTCAAGTGTTTAGGTACAAGTCATATAGCTTCACAATGCCCCAACAAAAGAGTCATGATTATGAGGGATAATGAAGTGGTGACTGAAAGTGAGAGTGATGATTCCATACCTTCACTTGAAGATGCTAGTGATGATGGGCTTGAGTATGTAGTGGAAGGAGAAGCACTTGTCACTAGGCGTGCCTTAAATGCTCAGGCTAAGGAAGATGATGTGGAGCAAAAAAGGCAAAATATTTTTCACACTCGCTGTCTTATCAACAATAAGGTATGCAACATGATTATTAATGGGGGGAGTTGCACTAATGTTGCTAGCACTACACTAGTTGAGAAATTATATTTGCTAGCCATTCCACACTTTAGACCATACAAGCTACATTGGTTAAATGATTGTGGAGAAATCAAGGTTAATAAGCAAGTTCTGGTTTCATTCTCAATTGGAAAGTATAGTGATAAGGTGCTATGTGATGTTGTTCCTATGCATGCTAGTCGTATACTTCTTGGGAGGCCATGGGAGTTTGATCGTAGGGCTATAAAGGATGGATTTATAAATAGATACTCATTTGTTAAGAATGATCGAATAATTACTCTTGCTCTATTAACACCTAAACAAGTGTATGAAGATCAACTTAAGATGAAAAAGGAGAAAGATTCAAAAAATGAGAAAAAAGAGAGTTCAAAAAAAGAAAAGAGAATGAGAGAAAGGAAAATACAAGAGTGAGCTTTTATGCCAAGGAGAGCGAAGTGAGGAGTGCTTTTCTAGCTAAGCAACCCTTGCTCGTACTTATATATAAGGAGGGTTTTTTAAACACTAATGAACTTAACTCTTCGTTTCCTAGTGTTGTTGGGTATTTGTTGCGGGAATTCGAAGATGTGCTGCCAGAAGAAATTCCTCCATGACTACCACTTATTAGAGGAATTGAGCATCAAATTGACTTCATTCCAGGAGCAACAATTCCTAATCTCCTAGCCTATAGGACAAATCTAGAATAAGCAAATGAGCTTCAAAGACAAGTTGAAGAGCTTATGGCAAAGGGCCATATGAGAGAAAATTTGAGTTCGTGTGTAGTTTCAGTACTTCTAGTGCCAAAGAAAGATGGATCATGGAGGATGTGCATTGCTTGCAGAGTCGTAAACAACATAACGGTAAAATATCGCCATCCCATCCCTAGATTGGATGATATGCTTGATGAATTGCATAGGTCTAGTATCTTTTCTAAAATTGATTTAAAATCTGGATACCATTAAATTAGGATGAGAGAAGGTGATGAGAGGAAAACTACTTTAAAAACAAAGCATGGACTATATGAATGGTGTAACATCCCTAATTTCGTTTCATGTATAAATAAAAGTACAAAAGTATTCAAAGTAACATCTCTAAACATACATAAATATTTAAGGAAATAAAATTTATTAGACAATTTTTAGATATCTAAGAAAATATAATCCTTAGAAAATTTTCAACTTACGTGTATGCATAGAAATGTTCTAACATTAATGGAATAGGTAAAGAGAGAAAACCTAAGAGGAAATATTAGAAATAAACATGCCAAAGAAAGTTGAAATTCTTAGGTAAGGAAGATAATTTTTTGTGAAGTAAGTAAAGCTCTTAAAATTTCAAGAAGATCGGATTAGGGTAATTTTTCTTAATTTAAGAGCAAAAGTTACTAAGTTTAGTATCTCCACCCATAAATTGGGCTTTCACCTATGGACACTTCATATAGAGTTTTTCTACTTCACATAAATTTTTAGCAAGCCAATAGGATAGCCCAATAAAGAAATAAAACATAGACTTGGACTAGGATATAGAAATTGGACCGGTAGCCCAAAAATCATGAAAATGTGACCAAGCCCATTATGAAAGGTAGAATTTTAACCAAAATAAAGAAAATAAGCAAGAATGAGCCCAAACCCAAGAGGAAAAATAAAAATAAAAATAAAATGAAAGTGATGAAATAATGGTGTAATCAAGATTAGGTGACATGGCATTAAGACAAAAATTTAGCAAGTGGTATGATAATACAAGGCTTTAGGACAAAACATCTATATTCTACACTAATAATTTTAGCAAGTGGTATGATAATACATAGCATTAGGACAAAACATTTCTATCCCACACAAATAATTTCAACCAAATAATAGAGATTGAAGGGCTAGAAATTTTCCACTTAAAAAGGCAAATCTATCATAATTGATTAAGACAAAAGAAAAAGTAAATAAATCCCTAAATTAAAGGGACATTGTCCTATATCTTAAGAACATATTATCATAATTTTCAAAATATAAATCTCATATTCCTATGCATATCTTGACTAAGGAAGAGGAAGACAAGAACATAAGTTGTTTGTTTTCCAAAAATTCAACCAAGTGTAATCTAATTATGATAAGGTAGATCCATGATCATGAAAGGTGAATTATTTGGTGATCTATATAAGAAAATCCACCCTTACAACATTATAATTTCATCCAAGTGAGGGAGAAGAAAAATAGAAGCAAGGTAGAGTGAGGAAAGGAGAGGAAGAAAGGAAGAAAGAGGAAGGAGAAGTCTAGGGGACTAAGTGCTCCAAGTAAGTTTAACAATATTTCTTTTTGAAGAAAAGTTTTGAAATTTGTAACATTTATATGGGATTTTGATCTTAAGAACTTTGATGATTGGTCATGGATATTGCTTTATCATGTTACATATTATTCTTGCATGTGATGTATGTTTGAATACTTAGGCTGGTGTAGATAGTTCTGCATAGGTATGGCTATGGTGGCAAAATTCTAAGCTTCTATTTTTGAATTTCTGGGACCATTCTGTAAGGAATTAAAATACCTTGTTAACATAACAATTATAGATGTATGTCTCACGGATGTTTAGCAACTGGAATCATTCAATTTGGAGTCCATATGAGGTAGATATGGTCCGATTAGTAAGCAAAGGTCAGAAAAGGGTTAATCAGGGAAGAATATGTTAGGATAGCTTCTGTGTTTTAATTTTTGGGAACATTCTATAAGGAATTAAAATAAATGTTTAACATATGAATTATAGATATATGTGTCACAGATTTTTATACACTAGAATAAATCAATTTGGAGTCCATATGAGGAAGATATGAGCCGATTACTAGTCAAAGGTCAGAAAATGGTTTATCAGGGAAGAATATGTTAAGATAGCTTCTGTGTTTTAATTTCTGAGAATTATCTATAGGGAATTCAAATAAATGGTTAACATAAGAATTAAAGATATATGTGTCACGGATTTTTAGCCACTAGAATCAATCAATTTGGAGTCTATATGAGGAAGATATGAGCCGATTACTAGTCAATGGTCAGAAAATGGTTAATCAGAGAAGAATATGTTAGGATAGCTTCTGTATTTTCATTTCTGGGAACATTCTATAAGGAATTAAAATAACTGTTTAACATATGAATTATAAATATATGTGTCACGGATTTTTATCCACTAGAATCAATCAATTTGGAGTCCATATGAGGAAGATATGAGCCGATTATTAGTCAAAGGTCAAAAAATGGTTTATCAGGGAAGAATATGTTAAGATAGCTTCTGTGTTTTAATTTCTGAGAATTATCTGTAGGGAATTAAAATAAATGGTTAACATAAGAATTAAAGATATATATGTCACGGATTTTTACCTACTAGAATCATTCAATTTAGAGTTCATATGAGGTAGATATGTTCTAATTAGTAAACAAAGGTCAAAAAATGGTTAATTAGGGAAGAATATGTTAGGATAGCTTCGGTGTTTTAATTTCTGGGAACATTCTATATGGAATTAAAATAAATGGTTACATATGAATTATAGATATATCTATCGCAGATATTTAGCCACTGGAATCACTTAATGTGGAATTCTTATGAGGGAGCTATGGACCAATTAGTAGGTACAGACCAGAACATATCCGAGAAGAAATAACCTGTACATTGAGGGAGTAATATCACCTTGATTTATTAATATTTCGCTACAATGTTCAACATAATAGTTTTAGATAATTGTTTTATCTTGAAATTGACACCATGATCACCTAAATGGGAGTTAAATTAAGTGAGTTATGTTCTAATTAGTAAGAGAAGGTTAGATATGATGAAAACCTGCATCAAGAAACTAAAGAAATAAAATTAATATTTAAAAAAGAAGATGAATCCTATAAATGAAAATAATAAATGACTAGTATATGCCCTAGCCATTGCCATTGTATGAACTTCTTACCATCTTAAGTGTGAAATTTTGACATGGAAATATTTTATAAAGTGATATTTGAAATGGTTATGTTCATGGAATGATTACCAATGATTTTTGGTAAGTTATATTTTGTTGAACATACTTGTTATTAAAAGCATATTTTTGGCTATCATTGTGAAAAGAAAAGAAATGAGCACGGTCACATGGCAATCCATGTGGTGCACTAGTAGGGGACGCCCTACCAACGGTTATGATTATGATTATGAGAAAAGAAAGAGAAAGTGTGCCATGTCGGATGGAGCGAGAAAAGCCCGTACCGTAGAGTAGAGAATACTCACCCTGACTGGGGTAGCTTGAAATGAGAATAAGTTGATAGCCATCATATGATATTTTGAAAATAGTTAATCATGTCATACATATCATTACTGTATGATTCTTATGTGCATAGATATAATGCATTCATGTGACCAAAGTTATTTACTGTAGTTTATACAGCTGAACATGATGTGATGAGCTATATTGATAATGATTTATTGTTGAACTTACTGAGATTTAATTCTCACTATATTTCCATATCATGTTCAAAAAAATTAGTTATGAAAATTTTTCTATAGCTCTAGCTTTTAGTGCACGTTGGATCGAGTTATTCTATGATTCGCGGATCCTAAATAAAATGTTTGTGGGCGAGTTGGCACAAATCCCGGTGAATGTGCAACCACCCACACCCAAATCTCCGGAATTGGTCAACCAGAATAAATAAGATGTAGATATTTATGTGTTTGAAATGTTGTACGTACATTTTGATTAATGATGTCTATGTGAACTTTATATTGTATAATAATAAAAAAAGAAAAAAAAAGTTGTTACAAATGGTTAGTCATGCCATTTGGATTAACTAATGCACCTAGCACTTTCATGAGATTAATGAATCATGTTTTGCATGCATACATTGGAAAATTTGTTGTGGTTTATTTTGATTATATTCTGATTTAAAACAAAGGTTTAAATAAACATTTGAATCATCTGCATTGTGTGCTTGGTGTGTTGAGAAAGGAAAGATTGTACGCTAATCTACAGAAGTGTAGTTTTTGCATAGACAAAGTTGTGTTTCTTGGTTTTGTTATAAGTGCACAGGGAATAAAAGTTGATGAAGAAAAGGTCAAGGCTATCAAAGAATGGCCAACACCTAGATCAATTTCCGAGGTAAGAAGTTTGGTTTAGCTAGTTTTTACCATCGTTTTGTGAAAGATTTTAGCACACTTGCTGCACCACTCACTGAAGTGGTAAATAAATCTATTGGATTTAAGTGGGAAAAAGCACAAGATGATGGATTCAATGTTTTAAAGGAAAGATTATGTTCTGCACCTGTTTTGACATTACCTAATTTTTCTATAACCTTTGAGATTGAATGTGATGCATCCGGAGTTGGTATAGAGGTTGTTTTAATGTAGGAAAGGAGGCCAATTGCTTATTTTAGTGAGAAACTAAATGGTGCTGCCTTGAATTATCCAACTTATGAAAAAGAGCTTTATGCATTTGTAAGAGCACTAAAGACATGCAACACTACCTCTGGCCTAAAGAGTTTGCCATTCACACAGATCATTTATCTCTGAAACATCTCAAAGGCCAAGGTAAGTTAAATAAGAGTCATGCAAGGTGGCTGGAATTCATTGAGACATTTCCATATGTCATCAAATACAAATAAGGTAAAGAGAACGTGGTTGTAGATGCATTATCTAGGAGATATGTTCTTCTTACTTCTCTAAATGCCAGATTGCTTGGCTTTGAGTATATCAAGGATTTGTATGCAAATGATGATGAATTTGCTGAAGTCTTTCTTGCATGTGAAAAAATAGCATTCGATAAGTTTTATAGAGTTGATGGTTATCTATTTAAGGAAAGTTGATGGTTATCTATTTAAGGAGAATAAGTTATGTTTGCCTCAATGCTCTTTGTGTGAATTGCTTATGAGGGAAGCTCATGGTGGAGGCGTAATAGGACATTTTGGTGTATGAAAGACTTTAGATGTATTACATGAGCATTTCTTTTGGCCTAGAATGAAACGTGATGTTAAACAAATTTATGAAAGATGCATTACATGTAAGAAAGCTAAATCTCGAGTTTTACCACACGGTTTGTACACACCTTTACCAGTGCCTACTGAACCTTGGGTGGACATCTCCATGGAATTTGTTTTGGGATTACCTAGGTCAAAGAGGGGTTCAGACTCAATATTTGTGGTCGTTGACAGATTTTCCAAAATGGCACATTTCATTTCATGCAATAAAACTGATGATGCTCTCACATCGCCGATTTATTCTTTAAGGAAATTATGAGACTTCATGGTGTTCCTAAAAGCATTGTTTTGGATAGGGATACAAAATTCCTTAGTCACTTTTGGAGGGTTTTGTGGGGAAGGCTTGGTACTAAATTATTGTTCTCTATAGCTTATAATCCATAAACAGATGGTCAAACTGAAGTTGTTAATAGAGTTTTAACTCAATTGCTTCGAACTGCCATTGAAAAGAATTTGAAAAATTGGGAAAATTGTTTGCCATTCATTGAATTTGCATATAATAGGAGTGTATATCCAACTACTAAATATTCTCCTTTTGAAATTGTTTACGGTTTTAATCTGTTAACTCTTTTGGATTTAATCCCTTTGCTGATTCATGAAAGAGCTAGCCTCGATGGCCACAAGAAAGTTGAGCTGGTGAAGCAAATTCATGAATGTGTCAAGCAGAAAATTGAGAAGAAAAATGAGCAATATGCAAACAAGGCCAACAAAGGAAGAAGGTGTGTTACTTTTGAACTTGGAGACTGGGTATGGGTGTATATGAGGAAGGAAAGGTTTTTAGCCCAAAGGAAATCAAAGCTGGTGATGAGTGAGTTTTATACTCATAAATTAAATATTTTCATCTTATCTTTTTGCCATAATTAAGCATAAATCTCCCTTACTTGTCTTTAGTTTGTGTATTTCTTATAGATGGAGAGAAGAGTAGAAAATGGACTTAATTGGAGGAATCAGAGCTAAATTGTGGTTTTTTGGGAATGATGTCTATAAATCAAGCAGATAAAACAAATTCATTAAGGATGGCTGAGTAAGGAGCATTATCATATTGACTCTTGAGACGCATCCTAATGAAGATATGCACAAATTTATTCTTGATTTATGATCACATTTCTAAAAGAACTAAAACATAAAGATTCATGGCAAAGCACTCAATGTTGAGAATATGTTTGCTGTTTGTAGTCCAGTCCAACCTTGTTGTAGTACTTGGGCCATATCTCCGAAAATACATATCCAATATGTATGCAATTTGGTAGGTGTGTAGCTGACACAATTGGGTACAACGTTTATGTTCAAGTGGTTAGAAAATTTGGATATTAAAAGGGCCAAAAGTGGGCTAGAAGAGAATCTGACTACTGCTGCAGTCCAGCCCGAATTTGCTCTAGTATTTTGACCATAAGTCACACATTACGTATCCAATTTGTCAATAATTTGTCTTGACAGAAAGCTAATGAAATTTTCGACAACTTTTGTGTTGATGAAGTCAGCAAATTCGGCTGATTTCAAGACGATATTCAAGGATCAATTTCAGTGCACATGATGGAATCCAAATTGTCAACTTTGTACAACTTCCTACCTAACAATTTTGACAATTATCACACCTACCACACCTAATTGTATCTATAAATAGAGGGCTTGAGGGGCAAGTGAGGGGAACTTTTGGAGGAGTTTTGGAGAGAGCTTGGGAAAGCTTTGTTAGAATTCTACGTACTTGTAATGTTATTCTCTCTTTAGACATTTTGTATTCTTCATTTTCTTTTGTAATATTATCATGTTCCTTCATATATCATTTTACTTTCTCGCTTTAATTATGGAGAACTAATCTCCTAATGCTAAGGTGAAAGGGTGAAACTCTTGATATGAGAATACTAATTTATCTAACTCTTAATCTTATTGTTTATCTTTGATATTGTATTTACCTTCTTATTTCTTTTCTCATGATTATTTCTTAATGGCTGGTTTTATCTTACCGCCGATTTCTTGTTATTTTATTGGTTGGTTTTATCATACCGCCTATCTCTTATTATTTTTATGGTTGGTTTCGCCACCTATCTCTTGTTATGTTTCTTTTTCTTACCTCTTTTCATTCTAATCTTATAAACTTGGAATCTTGATACATCGTAGACAATCTTTAGCACAATGAATGCTTGAATCAATCTTGATTTATTGTAGACAATATAATGATTGGCACAATGTACGCTCGACTTTAAGTACAAGTTGTAACATCCTTAATTTCGTTTCTTTTAATTATAAAGGTACATAAAAAATTTAATTAAGGAAATAAAATTTATTAGACAATATTTTAGATATCTAAGGAAATATAATCCTTAGAAATTCTTCACCTTAGGTATATGCATAGAAAATGTTTCTAACATTAAGAGAACAAATAAAGAAGGAAAATCTAATAGGAAAGAAATTAGAAATAACATACTAAAGAGATGCAAAATTCTTGGATAAGGAAGATAAATTTTTAGAAACAAGTAAAGGTCTTAAAATTTCAAAGAACATTGAATTAGGGTAATTTATCCTAATTCAAGAACTATAGTTACTAAGTTTAAAATCTTTACCCATACATTGGGCTTTTACCTATGGACACTTCATATAGAGTTTTTTCACTTCACATAAGTTTCTATCAAGCCCATTGGATAACCTAAACAAGAAATTAAACATAGACTTGGACTAGGATATAGTAATTTCACAAATAGCCCAAAAATTATGAAAATGTGACCAAGCCCACCAAGAAAGGAAGAATTTTATCCAAAGCAAAGAAAATGGGTAGGACAAGCCCATAATGGGTAGGAATAAGCCCAAATCCAAGAGGAAAACTAAAATAAAATAAATTAGATGATGATATAATAATAAGAATAAAGATTAGGTTACATGGCATTAAGACAAAAAATTTAGCAAGTGGTGTGATTCTACATTCATCACTTAAGCAAGTGGCATGATAATACAAGGCTTTAGGACAAAAACATCTATATCCTACACTCATAATTTTAGCAAGTGGTATGATAATACATGGTATTAGGACAAAACATTCATAGCCCACACAAATAATATCAACCAAATAATGAAGATTCAAGGGCTAGAAATTTGCCACCTAAAAAGGCAAACCTATCATACTTGTTTAAGACAAAAGAAAATGGAAATGAATCCCTAAATCAAAGGGACCTTGTCCCATATCTTAAGAACATATTATCATAATTTTCAAAATACAAATCTCCTTTTCCTATGCATATCTTGACTAAGGAAGAGGAAGACAAGAACATAAGTTGTTTATTTTCCAAAAATTCAACAAAGTGTATCCTAATTGTGATAAGGTAGACCCATGATCATGAAAGGTGAATTATTTGGTGGTCTATATAAGAAAACCCACCCTTACAACATTAGAATTTCGTCCAAGTGAGGGAGAGAAAAAAATAGAAGCAAGGTAGAGTGAGGAAAGGAGAGGAAGAAAGGAAGAAAGAGGAAGGAGAAGTCTAGAAGACTAAGTGCTCCAAGTAAGTTTAACAATATTTCTTTTTGAAGAAAACTTTTGAAACTTATAATATTTGTATGAGATTTTGATCTTAGAACTTTTATGATTGGTCATGATGTTGCTATATCATGTTACATATTGATCTTGCATGTGATGTATGTTTGAATACTTAGGTTGGTGTAGATAGTTCTGCATGGTTATGGCTGGTGGCAGAATTTTAAGCTTCGGTATTTTAATTTCTGGGAACAATCTATAAGGAATTAAAATAAATGGTTAACATAAGAATTAAAGATAAATGTGTCATGGATTTTTAGCCACTGGAATCATTCCATTTGGAGTCCATATGAGGTAGCTATGGTCTGATTAGTAGTCAAAGGTCAGAAAATGAATCATCAGGGAAGAATATGTTAGGATAGCTTCGGTAATTTAATTTCTGGGAATTATTGGTAGGGACTTAAAATAAATGGTTAACATAAGAATTAAAGATAAATGTGTCATGGATTTTTAGCCACTGGAATCATTCCATTTGGAGTCCATATGAGGTAGATATGGTCTGATTAGTAGTCAAAGGTCAGAAAATGAATCATCAGGGAAGAATATGTTAGGATAGCTTCGGTAATTTAATTTCTGGGAATTATTGGTAGGGAATTAAAATAAATGGTTAACATAAGAATTAAAGATATGTATGTCATGGATTTTTAGCCACTGGAATCATTCAATTTGAAGTCCATTTGAGGTAGATATAAGCTGATTAGTAAGCAGAGGTCAGAAAATGTTTATTCAGAATATGTTATTAAAGCTTTAGTATTTGAATTTTTGGGAAATATTCTGTAGGGAGTTAAAATCATACGCCAAGATAACAATTATAGATATAGGGCTCATGGATTTTTACCAACTGGAATAACTCAATTTGGAGTTCAAATTTGGGAGATATGGTCTAATTAGTCCGTAAAGGTCAGAACCTACACGAGAAGAAATAATCTGTACATTTAGGGAGTAATATCACCTTGATTTCTTAATATTTCGCTACAATGTTCAACATAATAGTTTTAGATAATTGTTTTATCTTGAAATTGACACTAAGATCACCTACATCAGAGTTAAATTGAGGGAGTTATGCTCTGATTAGTAAGAGAATGTTAGATAGGATGAAAACCTGCATCAAGAAAATAAAGAAATAAAATTAGTATTTTAAAAAGAAGATGAATCTTAACAAATGACTAGTATAGCCATAGCCATTGCCATTGCATGAACTTACTACCATTTTAAGTGTGTAATTTTTAACATGGAATTTACCCTAGTACTCATATAAATTTACAAGAAGTTTTGAAAGTGCCGGTTTTATTTGAAAAATCTTAGTATGCTCCGTGGTTGCAGTATTTTCACATCATAAAAGAATTATTCTAGTTACTGGAAAACAAAATTGTGATTTGTGAAAAGTGCATGTCTAAGGAAAGCTCTGGCAAGGAAAGACATGGTATTTAAGCGTGTCCATTAGTGACCCACCTCTCTTTCCTGGGAACTTTTCTGGTGCGCTGTTTACAGACTACAATTACTATCCAGTTACCAAGGTATTAGTATGGAATTTTGACATGGAAATGTTTTATAAAGTGATATTTTAAATGGTTATGTTCATGGCATGATTACCAATGATATATGGTAATAGTTATATTTTGATGAACATACTTGTTATTGAAAGCATATTTTTGGCTATCATTGTGAAAAGAAAAGAAATGAGCACGGTCACATGGCAATCCATGTGGTGCACCAGTAGGGGACGCCCTACCAACGGTTATGATCATGTTAATAAGAAAAGAAAGAGAAAGTGTGCCATGTCGGACGGAGCGAGATAAGCCCGTACCGAAAAGTAGAGAATACTCACCTTGACCGGGGTAGCTTGAAGTAAGAATAAGTGGATAGCCATCATATGAAATTCGAAAAATAGTTATTCATGCCATACATGTCATAACTGTATAATTTTCATGTGCATGATAAAGTGCATTCATGTGACCTAAAGATATTTTCTGTAGTTTATACAGCTGAACATGACGTGATGAACTATATTGATGGTAAATTATGATTTATTGTTGAACTTACTGGGATTTAATTCTCACTATATTTCCATATCATGTTCAGAAGAATAAATATGCAGATATTCTCTATGACACTTATTATCTCTGTACGTTGGATCGAGGTGCCCTACCTTGGGCAACTTCCAGTTATTTCTGATGTAACTGTCGTAGATGTAACTGAGATTCCGGTGGACGTGCCACCCAAACCAGTGTCCCCGGAAGTAGTCGATATAGATGATTAGAACTAATATGTATCTTTGTACAAATGTTTGTAAAATAATGGTGTGTAGTTCGTAAAATAATAGTGTGTATGGAAACTCAGTATTGTATAAATTAAATAAATGTTATATTGAGTTAAGTTGTAACGAGGTAATAACTTCATGGTATTTTAAAAAAAAAAAAATTTACATAAATGGAGTTGTTACACAAGTTATCTTTTGCATCTTTGTATTTTTAATCTTACGAAGTGTGAATCTTGATATATTGTAGACAACATGAAAATTGGCACAATATATACTTGAATCCATTTTACAAGAATGTTTTAATTATTAGTGAGGAGGTAAATATAATTCATGTATAAAAAAAGTTGAGCTTAAATTAACATATCATCCGATTAGAACTTCATTCGTGTAAGGATTCTAATTGAGTAACAAAAGAGTTAAATTTATCTTTATTTGATATACCAAGAGCGGATCCCCTAACCTTAGCATGCTTCTTTACTTTGAATACACCTTCATTTAATTTCAGTATATTAGTTCTTTGTGTAATTTGTTTAATATTCCTCTCACAAAACAAGACATCGGGAACTAGGTTAGAAGTATTTATTTCGGATCTATATTATAACTTTCTCTCAATTGGCAATCTCTGTGGGATCGACCTTGCATACCACTAAATCTATACTCCAATAGATTCGTGCACTTGCGTGTTTTAATTAAAACAACAACAGCTGGCTCCAAGAGGAGATGGTCTATTCCAAGTTCTTGAGCGAATCAATGATAATGCATACAAAATTGATCTACCAGGTGAGTATAGTATTAGTGCCACTTTTAATGTTGCTGATCTCTCTCCATTTGATTCAAGTGAAGATTTGAGGACAAATCCTTTTGAGGAAGGAGGAGATGATGAGAACCATCATAATGATCAAGTTAACTCAAAATGTTTAAGTGATCCATTTCAAATTCCAAGTGGGCCAATACTAGAGCTCAAGCTAAAAGGATTAAAGAAACTTTTAATGGACTCATTCAAGACATCTTAGCTAAGTAAATGACTTATGAACCTGAGCTAAAAACTTGTGAGGGCATACTGAACATTATCCAGGATGAATATGGGATTATATAGAGCTTTTGGGGCCAAAGTACAATTAAATGAAGAGCTAGGTCTATAGAGCATACAATAATTGACTCATTGGGCCTTAATTATGCTGATTGGAGAAAAATATGTTGATTTAGTATCTCATAATGTACATGAGCGAAATTTTAGACATTATAGACTCCTTAGTCAAATTTGTCCATGTGTATTAATTGCATTTTTTTCAAACTTTGAAATTTTAGGCTTAAGAGGCTCTTGAGTCAATCCATTACATGTGCATTAGTTGCTTTTATCATTGTTGGTTTTCATGACTAGAAATCAGACTTTCCTATATATTGTAATCTTTCATTGTTGTAAGGAACTTTTTTGGTCATGGAAATCAAATCATATTTTTCTAGAAATACCAGATTGGAGAAGAGAGTTCTTCTATAGGGTTTTTCATAGAACTAACAGATTTATCAAGGCTTGATTAACCTTGTGGTGTCTTCAATACTAGGGGTCCTTGTTCTCTTTTGTTCAAGGGTTCTTAGTAGATCAATAAGACCTATTGGGGCTTTCTTGGGGTTTATATATCATTGCATTGGTTATGGGTTCTAATGTATAGATCCTCTTGGGTTTACATTACCGTGTTTCGATGCGGGTTCTACGATCTTTCGTTGTGGGTTCGCACCAATCCGCTCCCCAAGCATACACCTAGTATCATCCAGCTGAAGACACGCCTAACATAATTTGGTTTACAGCCCTTTTGTCCTGAGATGCATACAGGATTGTTGTAGCATCCCTTGTCTTGCAATGCACGCTAAATTTTTCAATCAAGCGGGATGGGTGTTCTTATATTTAGGAGATGCAATCACAATATCAAATCATGGAGAATTAATACTAAACTAGCCAAAATTCAGAGTAACAAGCATGAAAAAAGCATACAATAACTCAACTAAATTAGAGCTAACAACGATCAGAATGATCCTCTATGAAGTAGGATGGCTTAGCAACAGGTGTCATCCTTGTTGTATTAAGGAGATTGACAAGTCCAGGATGACCCTTACCCAACTAAGGTGACCTGGAGAAATGCGGCTCCTTATGAAGGTAAGGTAATTGAAGGGTCGTGGCTATTATATGGTACAGGGATAGGGGACACCCTATAGCCTAGAGTGGTCAATATGGGAAGGACCGCTCCAACCAATGCACTCAGTGGTGGGTGAGTTGCTGTAGGGGTAAGGCTCACGCCACAATGAGGTTTGAAAATTAAGAAATTATCAGATGATGAGACACTGTGAGCAATGTACAGGTTCCTTGTTAATACATGATTTGTTATAACTGTGTGATATTGATGCATAACCTTTAAAAAGCTATCATATGTATATTGTACTTTTATTGTACAAAAGAGAACATATTTTCTATAGTTTATATAGCTGGACATAACACGTAAGTTTTTAAATATTCCTTCATCTCTCCTGGATGTTGATCTTGTTGGGATTTTATATCTCAATATGTTTGTGGTGTTATGTTCAGATTAGTAGCATGTCATTCGTAGTGCTGACTATCTTGCTGAAACTTAAGACGGTGGATGTTCCCTACCTGGAATAGTTCACTGTAGTGGTGAACCTTCTAGTCATCAACATGGTAGAGGTTTCTGCACCTGGGTTACCTCCTCCACCAGTAGTACCCCAAGGGTGATGGCCACGGGAGAGGTGCAGTAGGATAGTAGTCATGTATATATATTTTGATATGTAAATGGGCTAACCCCATTATTTTGGTATAATCACACGGTACTTCGCCTTTTGGATGTATGCTTAGTACTTAGGGTTACACATGTAGATACCTGCTAATCTCTGATGTTATGTAAACTCTTGTATATATATAAGATGCATATCTTTTGGTTGGTTATTATCTGATGTGTAACTACCTAAAAGAAAACACTCGTTACATTACGGCCATGCAGTTTTGATGCATTGGCCATGCAGTAGTTGAAGAATTAGCGGTCCCGCTCGTTCTTCTAGTTTAGGTCAAACACTTCGAAGAAAGAGAGAATTGTAACACCTTGAATTTTTGTTAATTATATTCACAAAAATGGAATATTAAGAAAGGATTAAAAAGGATAATTAAAATGAAATAATTATGAATATTTAATAAGGGAATTCTCATTTTTAAAGGAAATAATTAAGGATGAGATAGTAATTTCTCTGACAGGCCAAAAATGGCCAACAATAATAAAGATAAGGAGATATGAAGAGAGTTGCACCAAAAGCCATTGGAAGATGTCTCAAGAAGGAATTAAACATTTGGTGGAATTTCCTACAACCAATCAAAGCCTTATCTAATGGCATGGTTCTAAATTAATGGGATGGAAAAGTTGCAATACTTGAGGTTTTGGAGGAGGATTGTTAACGAGGAGAAACATCTTAGGGAAGCTAGCATTTTTTAATTATTTTCCCCTTGACTTGGTGACAAAGTCACCAAGCATCCAACCTAAGGAAGAGAAGCACACCTATGGCAAGGAGGAAAAGAGAGAAGGAAAAGGGAAGAAAGAAATAGAAGGAGAAAGAAGAAGAAGTGGAGTGAGAAAGTGAAGGAGAAGAAGGAAAGAGGTAAGTAATCTCCCTTAAACTTATGTTTGAGTCATGGAAATCCCATGGGTCTCATGATGATGGGGAAAAATCTGCAGCTTGGTGATGGGTCTTAGAGAGAGGAATCATCCAAAGCTAGTGAGAGAAACATCTTGGTGTTGAAAAAGTAAGATCAACATCTAATATTTATTGCTCTTGACTAAATGACTTTGTGTATGCATTTATTGCAGTATCATAGTAGAGTAGATGAATGCTTTGATGAAGTTTCAATGACAATGGAGGTTGGTTGCCAAAAATAGGAGTGAGAGAAGTATGTTTATTACTCTTTATGAATGATTTTGAAGGGTATGTTTCATGTTTTAGTGGATAAATGTGGTCGTTAACTTGGATTTTATATGCCTAGAAATATTTGTTTAATGGTTTTTCTGGTTGGTGGTTGTTTTGGGAGAAGAAACATGAGTTTTGAGGTTACAGCATACTAAGCAGAGCCGTGCTTTGCGCTAGGAAAACACGGGTAATTAAAATAAGAGCACAGGCACAAGCACGGGCATGAAGCACAGCCGTGCTTGGTGCGGGTTTAAGAGAAACATGGCCATGTTGTGAGGGAAGCACGGGGAGGAAGCACATACATGAAGCAAGGTCGTGCTTGGTGACACGGTCAGGCTGTGCTTCATGTTGCCTCACCTTTTTTCATTGATTTTTGTTTCCTTTTTAAATTTTAATTAATTATCAATGTTTATGAAGTGACAATGAGTTTTATGAGTCATTTATGTTAAAGAAATATGTTAATATTTAATTAGTTATGTAATGTTTATTGAATTAATTATGAAAGCACGAAGGAATGATGCATGAATGCTATATTTGAATGATATAGATCACTTGTATGTGCAGCCATAAGTGAGTAAATGATGTGTGAATATTATGGAAGGATGCAAGAGCATGTATGTTTATGATGAGTTGTTATGGCATGCATGAGAATGAATGTAGTTATGCTCATGATGATTATATATATATATATATATATATATGTATATATATATACACTTTTGTCGAGACAAGTGGCTGGAAAACATGTAAAAGACATGAGCATGGTCAAGAGGACCCTCTCTGAAGCAAGGTGACATGGCGACAGTTGTCACCCTTGCTATATTGAGGCGACTAAAGGTCAAAATGATGCTCTCTGAAGTAGGGTGGCTTGGCAACATGTGTCTCCCTTGCTGTATTGAGGAGACTGACAAGTCCAAGATAACCCTTACCTACTAAGGTGACCTAGCGGCATGCGGCACCTTATGGAGGTAAGGCGTCTAAAGGGTCGTGGCTGTGATATGGTACCAGGATAGGGGACGCCCTATAGCTTAGAGTGGTCAATGTGGGAAGGACTGCTCCGACCAAGGCACTCAGTGGGTAAGTAGCAAGAGGGGTAAGGGCTCACGCCACACTAAGGTTTGGAAAATTGAGAAATTATTAGATAATGAGCCACTATGAGCAATGTACAAGTACTTTATTAACACATCATGGTTTGTTATATTTGCTTCATATTGATGCATAACCTATAAAAAGCCTGCATGTATTTACTGTACCTTTATTGTACGAAAGAGAAAATATTTTCTATAGTTTATACAACTGAACATGACACGTGAATTTCTCATTATGCTTGTATTTATTGGATCTTGACCTTGTTGGGATTTTATATCTCACTATGTTTTATGGTGTTATGTTCATATCAGTAAAATGTCATTCAATGTGCTGACCATTTTACTAGAGCTTCAGACAGTGGACGTCCCTTACTTGGGATAGTTCACTATTATAGTGAACTTGCTAGTCATTAGTATGGTAGAGGTTCCTGCTCTCGGCCTGCCTTCTCCACCAGTAGTACCCCATTGGTGATGGTCAGGGGAAGGATAGTAGGATAGTACTATGTGTATAATCTGATGTAAATGGACTAACCTCATTGTTTTTAAGTAACCCCACAGTACTTTGTCTTTTTGGATGTATGTTTAGTACCTCAGGTTACATGTGTATATACGCTGTTAATCTTTCATGTATGTAAACTTCTACATGTATGTGTATATATATATAAGATGCATATCTTTTGGATGAATGTTAGTATAAGGTGTATTAAAAAAAACTAGTCGTTACAAGAATGGCCTCGATGGAGGGGAGTGGCTGTAGAGAGTCCATTCCATGCTATTTTGTCATGCTAGCCACCGGATGCCATCGTCTGACACCCTTATGGTCCTGTTCTCACTTTCAGGTCGAGTCAAATGCCTCGAAACAAGAAGAAAGGGTCTTGATGGAGGGAAGGAAGCTTCAGTGAGCTTTCGGGATGCACATTTCATAGGGTTCTGTTAAGCTGCGCCCTTGATAGAGGAGAGAAGTTAGGGTGAGAAACAGGAGTTGTATTTCGTAAGATTCAAGCACGTGGACGGCCGTCGGAGACCTTACAACTACATCTATGCTTTCAAGTCAGGGAAGATGCTCTGTAACTGGGTAAGAATATCTCGATAAGGAGGGGAAGCTAGGAAAATCTGTTTTATGTCGTTTGCTATCGGATCCCCTGTTGGAGGTTTACGGGAATGTACAGCATGGTTAAATGCCTCAAAAAGGGGAATAGTGAACTGAACGAAGTTAAGAAGATGTCACGAGAAATAAGACATCAATTTCATGTGATTCTGATGAGTTACGGCCACACCAGTTGTCTAGGGTTACTTTATCTACTTTGAATGATGAAAATAGGTCTCAATAGGGGGAGAAGCCACAACGAATGCTAGGATGTACGTTATTATGATTACGACGCACTAGTTATTGGATTCTGTAGTTAGAGAACTAGTGATCATGTTTGTGCTTTTAGCTTAGGGAGAGGGCAAGCACTAGGGAGTCCATTTCACACCATCATATTGCACCAATGCTTTCCTTACCTTTAGGCCAGGCCAAATGCCTCGAAATTGGAAGAAAGTGTTTTGATGGAGGGGGCAATCCACAGCGAGCTCCAGGAGGCATATTTCATAGGATTTCGGTGAGCTGTAGTTGTGATGGAGGGGAAAAGCTATAGAAAGCACCAAAAGTTTTGTGTTGCACGATACAAGTGTGTCGATGGGCGTGGGAGCTGGGTCTATGCTTTTGAGTCAGGCAAAATACACTGAAACAGGGTAAAATTATCTTAACGGGGAGGTGAAGCTAGGGAAATCCATTTCATACTGTTTTAGAGCGTCGGCTACTGAATCCCGTAGTCTGAGGTCTTACAGGCATGTCTGGTGGGGTTGAATGCCCTAAAACAGGGAAAAGGGTGCCTCAACAATGACGGGAGGCTGTCACGAGCAACAAGATGCATGTTTCTTATTATTCGAATGAGTTACGACCACATTGGTTCTCTAGGGCTGCGTTATCCTATTCGAATGGGGAAAATAATTCTTGCGGGAGGCAAAAAAGCCGCATTGAGCGTTAAGACGTCCATTTTCTGCAGTTTTGATGCATTGGCCATTAGATCTCGTAGTTGGACAATTAGAGGTCATTCTCGTGCTTCTAGTTTAGGTTAAACACTTCGAAGTAAGAGAGAATGGCCTCAATGGAGGGGACTGGCCATAGGGTGTCCATTCCTTGCCATTCTATCATGCTGGCTGCCGAATAACTGTTGTCCAACAACCTTATAGTCTTGTTCTCACCTTTGCGTCGGGTCAAATGCCTCGAAACAAGAAGAAAGGGTTGTTACAGAGGCAGGGAATCCGCGGCGAGCTTTTGGGATGCACATTTTGTAGGGTTTTGGTGAGCTACGCCCCTAATAGGGGAAAGAAGCTATAGCGAGAAACAAGAATTGTATTTTGCAAGATTGAAGCACGTGGATGACCGTTGGAGATTTTACAGCTGTGTATATTCTTTCAATTCAGGGCAGATGCTCCGTAACTGGGTAAGAATATCTCGATAGGGAGGGGAAGCCAGGGAAATCTGTTTCATTTCATTTTCTATCAGATCCTTTGTCGGAGGTTTACGGGAATGTACAGCATGGTTAAATACCTCAAAACTGGGAAAAGTAGGCTGAACGGAGATGAGACGACGTCGCGAGCACTAGGACATCAGTTTAACGTGATTATAGCAAGTTATGGTCGTGCTAATTGTCTAGGGTTACTTTATCTGCTTTGAACAGTGAAAATGGTTCTCTGTAGGGGGAGATGGCACGACGAATGCTAAGACATCGTTATCGTGGTTATGACGCACTGGTTATTGGATTATGCAGTCAGAGAACTAGCGATCATGCTTATGCTTCTAGCTTATGTCAAACACTCCAGAGTAGGAGGAAACAGTCTCGATGGGGGAAGACAAGCAACAGGGAGTCCATTTCACGCCATTCTATCGCCTTGGTGGTTTTCGCACATTCAAACTGGGCCACTCTATGGAAGGGGAGAAGCCATAGTGAGTTATAGGTGGTACATTTAGTAGGATTTTAGTGAGCTATAGTCATTATGGAGGGGGGAAGCCACGGAGAACAATAAAGGTTCTATGTCGCACGATTCAAGCATGTCGGCGGCTATAGGAGATCTTACGACCGGGTCTGTGCTTTTGAGTTGGGAAAAATACTCTGAAATAGGGTAAAATTATCTTGTCGGGGAGGTAAATCTAGGGACATCCATTTCACATTATTCTGGAGTGCCGGCTACCGAATCCCGCTGTTAGAGATCTTATAAGCATGTTCTGTGGGGTCAAATTCCCAGAAATAGGGAAAAGGGGGTGTCGACAACTACGAGAGGACGTCATAAGCAACAAGATGTCTATTTCTTATTTTTCAAACGAGTTACAACCACAACAGTTCCCTAGGGCTGTGTTATACTATTCGAATGGGGAAAATAAGTCTGGAGGAAGGGGAAAAGCCGTGTTGAGCGTTAAGATGTCTGTTTTGTGCAGTTTTGATGCATTGGCCATTGGATCCTGCAGTTGGAGACTTAGCGGTTGTTCTCATGCTTCTAGTTCAAGTCAAACGCTCCGAAGCAGGAGAGAATGGCCTCAATGAAGGGGAGTAGTCGTAGGGAGTCCATTCCATGGCATTCTGTCATACTCTCTGTTGGATCCCATCGTCTGACACCCTTACAGTCTTGTTCTCACCTTTGGGCTGGGTCAAATGCCTTGAAATAGGAAGAAAGGGTCTCAACAGAAGGAGGGAAGCCATGGTGAACTTTGGGGAAGCACGTTTTGCAGGGTTTCAGTGAAGATGGAGCAAGCAACAGGACTTTTATTTGGCAAGATTCAAGCGCGTGGACGGTGTCTATGCTTTCAAGTTGGGGAAGATGCTCTATAATTGGGTAAGAATGTCTCGATAGGGAAGGGAAGTTACGTTATCTGCTTTGAACGATGAAAATGGTTCTCTACGGGGGAAGATGGCACGGTGAATGCTAGGACATGCATTATCGTGGTTATGACGCACTAGTTATTGGATTATGTAGTCAGAGAACTAGCGATCATGTTTGTGCTTCTTGTAACAACTCCAATTATGTAATAAAATGTTTTTTCTATCTTTGTAAAATTCCATGAAGTTATTACCTCGTTACAACTTAACTATAAATAACATTTATTTAATTTATACAATACTGAGTTTACATACACATCATTAATTTACAAACATCTGTACAAAAGTCTAACATATACATATTAGCTCTAATCGTTCATGTAGACTACTTTCGGGGACACTGGTGCAGGTGGCAGCACCTCCACCGGAATCTCAGTCATGTGTATTACAGATATATTCGATATAATCGATAGTTGCCCAAGGTAGGGCAACTCGATCCAACGTATAGTAATAATAAGTGTCATAAAGAATAGCTGCATAATTAATCTTCTGCACATGATATGGAAAAATAGTGAGAATTAAATCCCAGTAGGTTAAACAATAAATCATAATCATCATCAATATATCTCATCACATCATGTTCATCTGTATAAGTTACAGCAAAAAACTTTGGTCACATGAATGCACTTTATCTATACCCATGAAAATTGTACAGTAATGAGATGTATAGAAGGATTAATTATTTTTAGAATATCATATGTTGGCTATCAATTTATTCTAATATCAAGCTACCCCGGTCAGGGTGAGTATTTTCTACTCTCTGAAACGGATTTTTCTCACTTCGTTTGATATGGCATACTTTCTCTTTCTTTTCTCATTAACATAATCATAACCGTTGGTAGGATGTTCCCTACTGGTGCACCACACGAATTGCCATGTGACCGTGCTCATTTCATTTTTTTCACAATATGAGCCAAAAATATAATTTCAATAACAAGTATGTTCATTAAACTCACATCAAAATATAATTATTACTAAAAATCATTGGTAATCATGCCATGAACATAACCGTTTCAAATATCACTTTATAAAATATTTCTATGTCAAAAATACACACTTAAGATGGTAAGAAGTTCATGCAATGGCAATGACTATGGCATATACTATCTAACCTACCATTACTAATCAGAGCATAACTCTCTCATTTTAACTCCGATTAACATGATCTTAGTGTTAATGTAAGTAAAAAATAATTATCTAAAACTATTATGTTGAACAGTTTAGCCATATATTAAAGTTTCTTGGTGATATTACTCCCTCAAGTGACAGGTTATTCCTTCTCGAGTAGGTTCTGACCTCTACTTACTAATCTGTCCATATCTCTCTCATAAGAATTCTAAATTGAGTGATTCCAGTGGCTAAAATTCTATGACACATATATCTATAATTTTTATGTTAACCAGTTATTTTAATTCCCTATAGAATGTTCCCCAAATTTTAAAAATAGAAGCGTAAAAGTTTGCCACCCATAGCCATACCTATGCAGAATTATCTACACCATCCTAAGTATTCAAACATACATCACATGGAAGATTAATATGTAACATGATATAGCAACATCCATGACCAATCATCAAAGTTCTAAGATTAAAATCCCATATAAATGTTACAAATTTCAAAACTTTTCAAAAATATATATTATTAAACCTACCTTGAGTACTTCGTCTTTTAGACTTCTCCTTCATCTTTCTTCCTCTCTTCCTCTCCTTTCCTCACTCTACCTTTCTTATATTTTTCCTCTCCTTCACTTGGATGAAATTCTAATGTTATAAGGGTGGGTTTTGCTTAAATAGACTATCAAATAATTTAACTTTCATGATCATGGGTCTACGTTATCACAATTAGGATGCACTTGGTTGATTTTTAGAAAACAAACAACTGATGTTCTTGTCTTCCTCTTCCTTAGTCAAGATATGCATAGGAAAAGGAGATTTGTATTTTAAAAATTACGATAATATGTTCTTAAGATAAGGGACAAGGTCCCTTTGATTTAGGGATTCATTTCCTTTTTCTTTTGTCTTAATCAAGTATGATAGGTTTGCCTTTTTAGTTGGCAAATTTCCAACCCTTGAATCTTCCTTGCTTAGCTGAAATTATTTGTGTAGGTTAAGGATGTTTTCTCATAATGCTATATATTATTACCCACTTGCTAAAATTATGAGTGTAGGATATAGATGTTTTGTCCTAATGCCTTGTATTATGATACCACTTACTAAAATTATGAATATAGGATATAGATATTATCACACCACTTGCTAAATTTTTGTCTTAATGTCATGTAACCTAATCTTTATTATTATTACACTATTATTTCATCACATGATTTATCTTATTTTATTTTTTCTCTTGGATTTGGGCTCATTCCTACCCATTTCCTTTGCTTTCAATAAAATTCTAGCTTTTCTTGGAGTGCTTGGTCACATTTTCATAATTTTTGGGATATCGGTTCAACTTCTATATCCTAGTCCAAGTTTATGTTTTATTTCTTGCTTAGGTTATCTAATGAGCTTGCTAGAAACTTATGTGAAGTGGAAAAACTCTATATGAAATGTCCATAGTTGAAAGCCCAATTTATGGGTGGAGATGTTAAACTTAGAAATTTTTAACTTTTGAATTAGGAAAAATTACCCTAATCCATTCTTCTTAAAATTGTAAGACCTTTACTTTTCACAAAAATTTATCTTCCTTACCAAAGAATTTCGCCTATCTTTAGTATGTTATTTATAATTTTTCCTATTAGGTTTTCTCTCTTTACTTGTTCCCATAATGTTAGAAGCATTTTCTATTCTTACACATAAGGTGAAGAATTTCTAAAGATTATATTTAGTCAGATATCTAAAAATTGTCTAATAAATTTGATTTCCTTAATTAAATATTTATGTATCTTTAAAGTAAAAAAATTAGGGATGTTACATTAAATATTTATGTACCTTTATTAATAAAAGAAACAAAATTAAGGATGTTACATTTCTAGCTTAGCTCAAACACTCCAGAGCAGGAGAAAATGGTCCTGACGGGGGAGGACAAGCACTAAGGAGTCTATTTCACGCTATGTTATCACGCTGTGCCTTCCTCACCTTCAGGTCAGGTCAAATGCCTCGAAATTTGAAGAAAGAGTTTTGATGGAAGGGGACAAGACACGGTGAGCTCCAAAAGGCGCGTTTTGTAGGATTTTGGTGAGATGTAGTCATGATGGAGGGTGGAAGCCACGAAGAGCAACAAGGGTTCTATGCTGTACAATACAAGTGCGTCGGTAGCCATAAGAGATCTTATGGCTGGGTTTGTGCTTTTGAGTCAGGAAAATTACTCCAAAACAGGGTAAAATTATCTTGACGGGGAGGTAAAGCCAAGGACATCTGCTTCACACTGTTCTGGAGCACCGGCTATAGAATCCCATTATTGGAGTTCTTACAGGTATGTTCGGTGCGGATGAATGCTCTAAAACAGGGAAAAAATAGCCTCAATGACGGCGAGAGTCCATCAAGAGAAACAAGATGTCTGTTTTTTATTATTCGAATGAGTTATGACCACACTGGTTCCCTAGGGTTGCATTATCCTATTCAAATGGTGAAAAAAAATCTCGAGGAAGGAGAGAAGCTATGTTTAGCGTTAAAATGTCCATTTTGTGCAGTTTCGATGCATTGGCCATTGGATCTTGCAGTTGGAGAATTAGCGATCGTGCTCGTGCTTCTAGTTCAGCTCAAACACTCCGAAGTGGGGGAGAATGTCCTTGATGGAGGGGAGTGGCTGTAAGGAGTCCATTCTATGCCATTTTGTCACGTCGGCCCTTGGATCCCCGTTGTCTAACACCCTTACGGTCTTGTTCTCACCTTCAGGTCGGGTCAAATGCCTCAAAATAGGAAGAAAGGGTTTCGAGGGAGGGAGGGAATACGTGGTGAGCTTTCGGGATGCACGTTTCATAGGGTTCCGTTGAGATGCCCTCTGATAGAGGAGAGATGCTGGGGTGAGCAACATGACTTGTCAAAGGTTTAAAGGAAGCTAGGGAAATTTGTTTCATGTCGTTTGTTATCAGATCCTCTGTCAAAGGTTTACAGGAATGTACATAATGATTAAATGCCACAAAACGGGGAATAATTGGCTCAATGGAGACGAGAGGATGTCCCGAGCATTAGGACATATGTTTCACGTGATTCTGAGAAGTTATGGCCACGCTAGTTGTCTAGGGTTACTTTATCTGCATTCAACGTTGAAAATGGGTCTCTACGCGGGGGAGAAGGCACAACGAATGCTAGGACCTACATTATCGTGGTTATGATGCACAGGTTATTGGATTTCGCAGTCTTAGAATTAGCGATCATGCTTGTGCTTGTAACTTAGGTGAAACACTTCAGAGTGGGAGAAAACGTTCCCGACGAGGGAGGGAGAGCACCAAGGAGTCCATTTCACGCCATCCTATCGAACAGGTGCTTTCCTTACCTTTAGGTCAAGCAAAATGGCTTGAAATTGGAAGAAAAAGTTTCGATGGATGGAGACAAGCCACGACGAGCTCTAGGAGGCGTGTTTTATAGGATTTCGGTAAGCTGTAGTCGTAATGGAGGGGGAAAGCCGCGGAGAGCAACAAGGGTTATGTGTCGCATGATTCAAATTCATCGGGGGCTGGGGGAGATCTTACGGTCGGGTCTATGCTTTTGAGTCAGGCAAAATACTTCGAAACAAGGTAAAATTATCTTGACGGGGAGGTGAAGCCAAGGACATCCATTTCACAGTGTTCTGGAGCTCCAGCTACCGAATCCCACTGTTAGAAGTCTTACAGTCGTGTCTGATGTGTAACGACTGGTTTTTTTTTTATGGTGATTACACATCAAACAACATCCATTCAAAAGATATGTATCTTATATATATATATATGTAGTAGTTTACATACATAAGAGATTAGCAGCATATACACACATATAACTCGAGGTACTAAGCGTACATCCCAAAAGGCAAAGTAACATGTGGTTACATCAAAATAATGGGATTAGCCCATTTACATAATCAGAATATATATAACTATGGTCCTACGGTCCCTTTCCACTGGTCATCACCCCTAGGATACTACTGGTGTTAGAGGTGTCCCAAGTGCAAGAACCTCTACCATGTTAATGACCAGGAGGTTCATTATCATTGTGAACTATCCCAAGTACTGGATGTCCACCATCTGGAGCTCTAACAAAATAGTCAGAACAATGAATGACATTTTACTGATCTAAACATAACACTGCAAAATATAGTGAGATATAAAATCCCAGCAAGATCAACATCTAGCATAATACAAGCGTAATAGGAAACTTACGTGTTATGTTCAGCTATATAAACTACAGAAAATATTTTCTCTTTTGTACAATTAAAGTACAGTAAATACATGTAGGCTTTTTACTAGTTATCCATCAATATCATGCAATTATAACAAACTATTAACAAGATACCTGTACATTGCTCATAGTGGCTCATCATATGATAATTTCTCAATTTTCAAACCTCAATGTGGCATAAGCCATACCCCTATAACTACTCACCCACTACTGAGTGCCTTGGTCGGAGTGGTCCTTCCTACATTTACCACTCTAGGCTATAAGGT
This sequence comes from Gleditsia sinensis, assembly GCA_037074535.1. Classification (NCBI taxonomy): domain Eukaryota; kingdom Viridiplantae; phylum Streptophyta; class Magnoliopsida; order Fabales; family Fabaceae; genus Gleditsia; species Gleditsia sinensis. The sequence continues at coordinate 53,136,163 of CM073463.1, read as the reverse complement.
ATCCCCTATCTCGATACCGTATCATAGCTACGACCCTTTAGTCACCTTATGTAACAACTCAAATTTTCTTTTTATATTTGTAAAATACCATGTAGTTATTACCTTTTTACTACTTAACTCATAATAATATTTATTTAATTTAACCAAGCATAATTAAGGTTTAAAATCTATCATTATTATTGATACAATACTGAGTTCACATACACATCATTATTTTACAAACATCCATACAAAAGTTTAACATATACATGTACATATGAGACCTAATCATCCACATAGACTACTTCCGGGAACACAGGTGTGGGTGGCGGCACCTCCACCAGAATCTTAGTCACGTCTACTACTGATACATCCGATATAATCGGTATTTGCCTAAGGTAAGGCACCTCGATTCAACGTACAACAATAATAAGAGTCATGGAAAATAGCTGCATATTTAATCTTTTGAACATGATAAGAAAAAATAGTGAGAATTAAATCTCACTAGGTTCAACAATAAATCATAATCATAATCAATATAGCTTATCACATCATGTTCATCTATATAAGCTACAACAAAAACCTTTGGCCACATGAATGCACTTTATCTATGCCTATGAAAATCGTACAGTAATGACATGTATGCCACGATTAACTATTTTCAGAATATCATTTGATAGCTATCAATTTATTCTCAAATCAAGCTACTTCGATCATGGTAAGTATTTTCTACTATCCAGTACGAGCTTTTCTCACTCCGTCCGACATGGCACACTTTCTCTTTTTTTTCTCATTAACATAATCATAATTGTTGGTAGGGCGTCCCTACTAGTGCACCACACGTATTACCATGTGACCGTGCTCATTTCTTTTCTTTCATAATAATAGCCAAAAATATGATTTCAATAACAAGTATGTTCATTAAACTCACATCAAAATATAATTATTATTAAAAATCATTGGTAATCATGCCATAAACGTAACCGTTTCAAATATCACTTTATAAAATATTTCCATGTCAAAAATATACACTTAAGATGGTAAGAAGTTCATGCAATGGCAATGACTATGGCATATACTAGTAATTTATTATTTTCATTTATAAGATTCTTCTTCTTTTTTAAATATTATTTTTATCTCTTTATTTTCTTGATGCAGGTTTTCATCCTATCTGACATTCTCTTACAGAGCATAACTCCCTCATTTTAACTCCGATCTAGATGATCTTTATGTCAATTTAAAGATAAAACAATTATATAAAAATATTGTGTTGAACACTTTAGCCAAATATTAAAGAGTCTTGGTGATATTACTCCCTCAATTGATAGGTTATTCCTTCTCGGGTAGGTTCTGACCTCTACTTACTAATTTGTCCATATCTTTCTCATAAGAATTCCAAATTGAGTGATGCTAATGGGTAAACTTCTGTGACACATATATCTATAAGTTTTATGTTAACTAGTTATTTTAATTCCCTATAGAATGTTCCCATAATTTTAAAAGCAGAAGCGTAAAAGTTTGCCACCCATAGCCATACCTATGCATAACTATGTACACCAGCCTAAGTATTCAAATATACATCACATGTAAGATTAATATGTAACATGATATAGCAACATCCATGACCAATCATCAAAATTCTAAGATTAAAATCCCATATAAATGTTACAAATTTCAAAACTTTTCAAAAAAATATATTATTAAACCTACCGTGAGCACTTAGTCCTCTAGACTTCTCCTTCATCTTTCTTCCTCTCTTCCTCTCCTTTCCTCACTCCACCTTTCTTATATTTTTCCTCTCCCTTATTTGGACGAAATTCTAATGTTATAAGGGTGGGTTTTGCTTAAATAGACTATCAAATAATTCACCTTTCATGATCTTGGGTCTACCTTATCACAATTAGAATGCACTTGGTTGATTTTTAGAAAACAAACAACTCATGTTCTTATCTTCTTCTTCCTTAGTCAAGATATGCATAGGAAAAAAAGATTTGTATTTTGAAAATTATGATAATATGTTCTTAAGACAAGGGACAAGTTCCGTTTGATTTAGGGATTCATTTCCTTTTTCTTTTGTCTTAATCAAGTATGATAGGTTTGCCTTTTTAGGTGGCAAATTTTCAACCCTTGAATCTTCCTTGCTTAGTTGAAATTATATGTGTAGGATAAGGATGTTTTGTCATAATGCTATGTATTATTACCTACTTGCTAAATTTATGAGTGCAGGATATAGATGTTTTATCCTAATGCCATGTATTATCATACCACTTGCTAAAATTATGAATGTAGGATATCACACCACTTGCTGAATTTTTGTCTTAATGCCATGTAACCTAATCTTTATTATTATTACACTATTATTTCATCACATGATTTATTTTATTTTAATTTTCCTCTTAGATTTGGGCTCATTCCTACCCATTTCCTTTACTTTGGATAAAATTCTACCTTTCTTGGAGGGCTTGGTCACATTTTCATAATTTTTGGGCTATTGGTCTAACTTATATATCCTAGTCCAAATCTATATTTTAGTTCTTGCTTAGGTTATCTAATGGGCTTACTAGAAACTTATGTGAAGTGGAAAAACCCTATATGAAGTTTCCATAAATGAAAGACCAATTTATGGGTGGAGATGTTAAACTTAGAAATTTCTAACTCTTGAATTAAGAAAAATTACCTTAATCTAATCTTCTTAAAATTGTAAGACCTTTACTTACTTCACAAAAAATTATCTTTCTTACCAAAGAATTTTGCCTATCTTTAGTATGTTATTTCTAATTTTCTCTGTTAGGTTTTCTCTCTTTACTTGCTCCCTTAATATTAGAAACATTTTCTATGCATACACATAAGGTGAAGAATTTCTAAGGATTATATTTCCTTAGATATCTAAAAATTGTCTAATAAATTTTATTTCCTTAATTAAATATTTATGTAACTTTAAAGAAACAAAATTAGTGATGTTACCTTAAATATTTATGTACCTTTATTAATAAAAGAAACAAAATTAAAGTATTACACCTTACCTCCATAAGGTGTCGCATGTCACCGGGTCTCCTTAGTAGGGTAAGGGTCATCCTAGACTTGTCATTCTCCTCAATATAGCAAGGAAGACACTTGTTGCCAGGTTACTCTTTTTCAAAGAGGATCATTCTGACCGTTAGTCGCCTCAATACAATAAGGGTGACACTTGTTGCCAAGCCACCCTGCTTCAGAGAGGGTTCTCTTGACCATGCTCATGTCTTTTACATGTTTTTCCAGCCACTTGTCTCAACAAAGAGCATACATAACAATAAACATCATGAGCGTAGTCCACATTTATTCTCATGCATGCCATGACAACTCATCATATAACATAAATAAACATACATGCTCTTGCATCCTTCCATAATTTTCACCCATAATTTTCACACATCACTTACCCACTTATGGTTGCACATAAAGTGATCTATAGCTTTCAAATATAGCATTCACACATCATTCCTTCATGCTTTCTTATTTAATTCAATAAACATTACATAACCAATTAAGTACTAACATATTTCTTTAACATATATGACTCATAAACTTCAATTATCATTTCATAAATATTGATGATTAGTTAGGATTTAAAAAAGAAACAAAAATAAATGAAAAGGGTGAGGCAGCATGAAGCACAGCCTGGCTATGTCACCAAGCACGACCGTGTTTCCTTCACAGCATTGCCGTGTTTCTTAAAAACCCACACCAAGCACAGCTGTGTTCTGCATTATTTGCACACCCAACCCAAAGCATGGCCTGGCCGTGTCTCCAAGCACCGGCGTGCTCTGAGGTTGAAACTCAAAAATTTCTCTCTTTTTCTCCCAAAACCAGCCAAAAATCCAGCAAACAACCATACCAAAATTTTAAGCATAAAAAATCTAATTTATCCATAACATATAACCTTTAAAAACATGGATGAAACTTCAAAATCTAGCTACCATAATTTCTTACAAATAAACACATCTTGCATATACATGAAAAACAACCATCACCACCATAAAAAACTCATCAATGGTTCTATCTACCCCACCATCCCACTTCAATAAATGCAATCAATACACCCATCAAGCCACTCAACCAAGAAAATCATAAATAAGGTGTTGATCTTAACTTTTTATTCCTCCAAAGATGTTTCTCTCACTAAGTTTAGCTGGTTTCTCTCTCTAGAATCCTCCACCAAAACTGCAGGTTTTCCTCCAACCATTAGATTCCATGGAAACTCATTAGCACACAAAAGATTGGAGAAGATCAAGAGTCCCAAAACTTACCTTTCCTCTTGAGATTTCAGCTTTCTCTCTCTCTTCTTCTATCCCATTTTTCCTTCTCTCTTTTCTTACTTCTCATTTTTTCCTTTTTGCTATGGGAATTGCTGCAGCTTCGTTGGTCTGGCTAGCGATTTGCTTTGGCAAGTCAATAAGAAACATATAAAAAATGCTACCTTCTCCAAGAAGCTTCTCCTCCCTTAACTATTGGCCTTCCCATCCCTAATTATTACAAAATTGCCATGCCATTACTTTGTGACTAACCATTGGCTAAGGCATTGTTTGGGTGAGTTGGAATTTACCAATTGTTTAATCTCCACTTGAGGTGTATTCCAATGGCTTTTTGTATAATTCTCTTCATGGCTCCTTATCCTTCTTCTTATTGCACAATTTTGGCCCTACAAATGAATAAAGTACTATTCAATCCTTAATTATCTCCTTCAAAAATAAGAAATCCCTTATTCATATTCATAGTTATTTCCTTATAATTACCCTATTGTATCCTTTTTAATCCTTTCTTAATATTCCATTTTGTGAATATACTTAACAGAAATCTAGGGTGTTACACTTCTCTCACCTTAAAAGGAATTTTGTCCTCAAAATTCAAGAATTTACGTGTCCTCAAACAGTTATGGATAAGAGTGCATCATATCTTCCTCTCTTTCCCATGTAGCCTTTTCCTCAGACAATCCTTTCCACAACACCTTCACCAGTGAAACAAATTTATTACGTAGTTTCTTTACACTTCTGTCTAGAATCTTAATTGGGTCTGGTTGAAAAGTTAAGTTTTCTTTTACTATTACTTCTTCCTCTTGAATCACATGCGATGGATCCGACAAATATTTCTAAAGTTGAGAAACATGAAACACATTGTACAAGTTTGATAGTCTCGGGGGTAAGGATATTTGATATGCCGATGGCCTAACTTTCTTGAGTATCTAGTAAGGTCCTATATAACGTGGGCTTAATTTCTTAACCTTCATTGCTTGACTAATTCCAATAGTCGGAAAGATCTTTAAAAATATGTGTTCCCCTTCCTAAAAATGCAAGGGCTTCCTCCTCTGGTCATAATAACTTTTTTGTTAGCTATGGGAAGTTCACATCCTATCTTGTATCTTTCATATTTGTGTTGTAGTATGCTGAACTAACTCAGGACCTAACAACATCCTCTCTCCCACTTCATACCAACATAAAGGTGATGTGCACCTTCTACCATACAAAGCTTTATACGATGCCATCCTAATACTCGCGTGATAACTATTATTATAAGTAAACTCCACTAAAGGGAAATACTTATCCTATTCTTTTCCTTAATCTAAGGTGCATGCTTGTAACATATCTTCCATTGTCTGTATTGTTCTTTCAGTTTGACCGTTTGTCTGTGGGTGATATGCAGTACTAAATCATAATTTAGTACCGAAGGCCTCTTGTAAAGCCTTCCAAAATCTGAAAGTTAATCTAAGGTCTCGATCTAAAATGATGCTGCTCGGAATTCCATGTAATCAGACAACCTCCTTCACATAAAGGTGTGCCAATTTATCCAGTGAGTAGTTAATCCTTATAGGTAAAAAGTGTGCAGATTTTGTCAATTTATCCATTATTACCCATATGGCAACATAACCAACCCGAGTCCTTGACAAACCAGCAACAACGTCCATGGAAATGCCATCCCATTTCTGCTCGGGAATCTCTAAGGATTGTAGTGTTCTAGAAGGCCTCTGATGTTCGATCTTGACTTTCTGACAAGTTAAACATCTTGCTACATATTCCACTACATCTTACTTTATCCCTGGCCACCAAAAGGATCTCTTTAAATCTTGATACATCTTTGTGGCTCCCTAATGGATAGCATATTTGCTCTAATGTCCTTCATCCAAAATTTTTATCTTTAGGTCCTTTCCTTGTGGCACAGACAATCATCCTCAATAAAGGATGATTCCTTCTTTTGATTTCATGAAGTTTGGTGAATTATGCTGACTTTGAAGGAAAGGATCTTGTGCTTGTGCTTCTTTAATTTGCATCTTCAAATCACATTCCATCCGAAGCTCACAAATAAGCAAACTTCTAGGAGCAGTTGCCACCGATAACCTTAAATTCTTGAATTCTTCAATTAAGCTCATCTCCTTTATTAACATGTAACTCAAATGTAGGGATTTTTGACTTAACGCATCTGCCACCACATTCGCTTTCCCTAGGTAATATTTTAGTTCAAATTTATAATCATAAATGAATTTCATCCATCTCTTCTATTTCATATTCAATTCCTTTTGATCGAAAAGATATTTCAGACTTTGTGATCACTGTATACTTTAAACACTGTGTCGTATAGATAATGTCACCAAATCTTCAAGGAAAAACTATAGCAGTGAACTCCAGATTGTGAGTGGGATAATTTTCTTCTTGCAACCTTGGTTGTCTGGAGGCATAGGAAACTACCTTGCCTTCTTGCATCAAAACACACCTCAGTTCCTTCTTGGAAGCATCTGTATAGACTTCAGAACTTCCTAAAGGGTTCAGGAGAATCAAGACCGGAGATGTAGTAAGCCGAGTCTTAAGCTCCATAAAACTATTTTCACATTCTAAAGTCCATTTGATTAAACTTCTTTTTCGAGTCAATCTGGTCAAGGGTAACGCTATTTGCGAAAAACCCTGTATGAATCTTCTGTAATACCCAGCCAAACCAAGAAAGCTTCTGATTTTAGTTACTATCTTTGGTCTTTTCCACTTGAGTATGGCTTCTGTTTTGCTAGGATCCAATGATACACCATCCTTTGACACCATGTGTGCTAGAAACTTTACCTCTTGCATCCAGAACTTGCATTTCTCCAATTTAGCAAAAAGTTTCTTTTCCTTCAGGAATTGAAGAACTAATCGAAGATGACATTCGTGCTCCTCTATATTCTAAGTAAATTAGAATGTCGTCGATAAAGAAGACTACAAACTGATCTAGATAGGGTCGAAAGATTTGATTCATATAATCCATAAAGACTGTGGGTGCATTAGTAACTCCAAACAGCATGACTAGGAACTCGTAATGCCCGTTTCTAGATCTAAAGGCTATCTTGGGAATATCTTCTTCCTTTACTTGAATATGATGATATCTTGATCGCAGTTTCCCCCTTAAAATGATCCAACAAGTCATCTATCCTTAGCAGTGAGTACTTATTCTTGATAGTCACCTTGTTGAGTTGTCTATAATCAATATATAATCATAAACTCCTATCTTTCTTCTTTACAAATAGCACCGGAGCTCCCGAAGGTGAAACACTGGGCCAAATAAAATTCTTTTTTAAAACATCTTCAATCTGTTTCCTAAGCTCTTTTAACTCCCCAGGAACCATCCTATATGGTGTAATAGAAATAGATTTCGCTCTTGGCACTAAATCACTGGAAAATTTTACTTCCGGATTAGGCAATTGTTCAGTAATCTCTGAAGGATAGACTTCCAGGAAATTGTGAACCACTGGAAACTTGACCAATTCTTGCTCTGTCCCTATGTTGAGAGCACATAAAAGAGTACAACCTGAATCCTCATCAATTAACTCCTTTTGGCGTTCATTAGTCCAATCATCTTTACTTTTTGGTTCTTCATCAGATTCCGAAGGAAAAACTAGAGTCTTCACATAATAGTCCAAAAGAATCTGGTTATGACTGAGTCAGTTGATCTCCAGAATTACATCTACATCCTCTAAGGGTAAACAAACCAGATCCATGGTAAAGGATATGTGAAAAACTTTAACTAGGCAGTCTTTATAGACTGAAAATGTGCTCACTTTTTCTCCCGCAGGGGTTAATACTATCAACTCAAATGTCAATTTAGACACGAGACAAAGCAGTTTCTCCATACAAGAAGATAATATAAAAGAATGACTAGCACCTAAATTGAATAGCACAATCAGAGGATAGCCATGAAGATAACATGTAGCTAGAATCAAATTGGGAGCTTGTTTTGCTTCGGCCCCGCTCAGAGTAAAAACTCTTCCTTTAACTAGTTGAGTCTGCTCGACCTTCTTCCCATCCTCCAAAGGACATCGGTGAGCTATATGCCCTTTATGTCCACAACGGAAGTAAGTGACCGAGTTATGGAGACAAGGTCTATTCCCACAATGTCGCCTATATATCTTGCATTCACTTTTGATAGCAATTGCCACTGAAGGTCTAGCCCCCATGGCCAAGAGTTTCTTGCCTGCTGCCATATTTCTTCCCCTAACAAAACGATTCGGAGCTGAGAATTCTCTCTTTCTCTTCTAAGGCGCTCGTCTGTCCTTCTCTTCCTCCACTGCTTTCAAACTCTTTTTCCACCAGCCAACACTTATTAATCAAGGGAACAAACTCACAAATCTCCAAGACCACTACTACATTACAGATTTCGGATTCAAACCAACTTCAAACTTGACTGCTTTCAAGATTCATTCGAATTGTATTTCAAATAAGATGAGAACTTGGCTAACTCCTCAAATCTTGCAATATACTAGTTGATCGATCGTCCCCCTTGTCTGAGCTGGAGGAATTCTATTTCCTTCTTGACCCTGACACTTCTAGGAAAATACTTGTCCAAGAAGGTCTCTCGAAAGACAAACCAGGTAACCTACTGACCCTGGTAAGCTAACAATTCACCAGCTCCTCTCCACTAGAACTCTACTTCTTCTTTTAGCATGTACACAACAAAATTTACTTTCTGCTAATCTGAACACTCTAAAACCCTAAAAACTTTCTCCATCTCAATCAGCCATCTATCTGTAACCATAGGATCGTAATCTCCAACAAAAGATAGAGGCTGGGTTCTCATGAAATTTGGCCATCCATTTCCTGTGTTCTTTGGGTTCTCTCCCATCTCCCCGTTAGCATTGCTATTGTTCTAAATATGTCGCAAAATTTGATTCGTGACAAAAACTTGATTTTGAATAACAGTGGCTAGATTTTGCATAGTAGCTTTCGCGTTTGGCGTTGAATTTCTCCTTGATGATGCCATTTCCTACTGTATAAATCAAAAGAATTAGGCACTATTTATGTGATCAATCTCAATAGTAATTAAAAAAAATTATAATACAATAGTGATAACATCATCAAGCATACAAATTAGGAAAAACACTAGCAATTTTCCCTTAACAGTTTCAATAAACTACTCTGCTCCATATATCCACATCTTATTCAAGATGCTCTTAGATCAATCTAGGTAACCATCCACTCCCATGACCACTTAGGATCGACTTGCTCTGATACCAACTTGTATTGACTAATTTTTGTGTGTGTGATTACGCATCAAAAAACATCCATTCAAAAGATATGCATCTTATATATATATATATATACATATATATATATATATACATGATTTACATACATTAGAGATTAGTAGCATATAGACACATGTAACCTGAGGTACTAAGAATACATCCCAAAAGGCGAAGCATAATGTGTTTCCTTAAGCCAAGAAACAGAGTGTTTAGCGGAAGCAAGGATCGTCTTGAAAATTCAATGGATGTTTGATCGCCAAGAGTTGTCTTGATAAGATCAGATTCAGTTCTTTGCCGAAGAACCAAGGGAAGCTCTCACTTTAGGAGAAAACTCAATATTTATTAATTATAATAAATCTCCCCCTTACATGAACATAAAGGACCCTTATATAGTCAAACAATCCTAAACCTAATAGAAAACCCTAAAACTCCTAATTGAACTTTGAAAAAAATATGGCCCAAACAACACTAGTTATTTGGCCCAACTAAATTAACAAAAAAACCCATAATTAAACTAATATTTGTCCAGCATAAAGAATGGGCCCAAATACTAATAATATCTAAAAGAAAGTATATAACATAAAGCCCATAATACATCTTTAGACAAGCAAATTTGGACTAGTTGTCTTTAAGATCTAACAAACTCTATTAATGCCATCCTCAAGGCTACAAAGTGTGACCCACTTAATATCTTGACTTGACCCAATAACTTCCTCTTTAGCTTGCACATCCAAGATCAAGCCCAATAAAGCTTTTTTGTCTCTCTTTAATTTGCTTCTAGTCATTGGACCACCTATCCCTTGCAAAAGATATTGGGAACGGTTTGGAATAGGTTTGACAACACTTTGATCTCCATCATTCCCTCCCTCCTCGAAAGGATTCGTCCTCGAATCAAAGGTATCACCAACATCAAATAAAGACAAGTCAGCAACATTGAATGTAGCACTAATATTGCCATACTCACTAGGTAAATCAATCTTGTAGACATTGTCATTGATTCGCTCCAAGACTTGAAAAGGTTCATCTCCCCTAGGATGCAACTTAGACTTCCTTTGAGCTGGAATCGCTCTTTGCACATATGTACCCAAACCCAATCTCCAGGTTCAAATACAATTTTAGTTCGGCTCTTATTGGCTTATGTTGCATATTGCTTATTCTTCCTCTCAATGTTAGCTTGAACCTTAGCATACAAATCCTTTACATATTTAGCCTTGTTCTTACCATCCAAGTTAACAAACTCATTAGTAGACAAAGGTAGAATATCCAAAGGTGTTAGAGGATTAAAGCCATAGACAATCTCAAAGGGACTATAAGCAGTAGTAGAATGCATAGATCTATTGTAAGCAAACTCAACATGTGGCAAAGCTCTTTCCTAATGTTTCAAGTTTTTAGACATAATAGCACGTAAAAGTGTAGTAAGTATCCTATTAATTGCCTCTGTTTGCCCATTTGTTTAAGGTTGTGCATTAGTAGAAAATAGAAGTTTAGTCCCTAATCTTTTCCATAAAGTACACCAAAAATGACTTAAGAACTTAACATATCTATCACTTACTATTGTTTTAGGCAACCCATGCAAACACACTATTTCTTTAAACAACAGATTAGCTATGTGTGTTGCATCATTGGTTTTAGAACATGCAATAAAATGAGCCATTTTGCTAAACCTATCAACAACCACAAAAATACTATCTTTACCATTTTGAGACCTCGGTAACCCTATCACAAAATTCATAAAAATATCATGCCATGGTTGTGTAGGTACAAGTAATGGAGTATAAAGACCATGTGGCATAACCTTAGACTTAGCTTGTTTACATGCCACGTACTTAGCACAAAATGAAATGACATCATGTTTTATGCGAGGCCAATAAAAATGTTCATGCATAATTTCTAAGGTTTTAATCACTCCAAAATGTCCTATTAAACCTCCACCATGACTCACCTTAATTAACAAGTCACGCATAGAACACTTAGGCACAAAAAGTTTATTCTTTTTAAACAAGTAACCTTCATGTCTATAGAAACCATCAATAACACGCTTATCACAAGAATTCCACGTGGATCCAAAATCAACATCATTAGCATACAAGTCTTTAATGTATTCAAAACCAAGCAACTTAGCATGCAAGAATGTCAATAGCGCATATCTTTTAGACAATGCATCAACTACCACATTTTCCTTTCCATTTTTATATTTAATCACATAAGGAAATGTCTCAATAAATTCTAACCACTTAGCATGCCTCTAATGCAACTTACCTTGGGACTTCAAGAATTACAAGCTCTCATGATCTGAATGGATAATGAACTCCCTTGGCCATAGATAATGTTTCCAAGTCCTCACCAATGCATATAACTTCTTATCATAAGTAGGATAGTTTAGCGCTGCCCTATTTAGCTTTTCATTGAAGTATGCAATTGGTTTAGAATCCTGTATTAAAACAACACCTATACCAACTGTAGAAGCATTACATTCAATTTCAAAAGCTTTATCAAAGTTAGGTAATGATAGCAAGGGTGCATTAGTCAAAAGATCCTTTAAAGTTTTAAATGACTTCTCATGCATATCATCTCATTTAAAGACAACATTCTTTTTAACAAGTTCACTTAGGGGTACAGCAATAGTACTGAAATTCTTTACAAACAACCTATAGAAACTTGCTAAACCATGGAAACTTCTAACATCATTAGCATTCCTCGGTGTAGGCCAATCTTGGATTACCTTAACCTTGTCCTTATCCACACTAATTCTATGAGAATTAACAACAAAACTAAGGAACACCACAGAATTAGAACAGAATGTACACTTTTTCATGTTAGCATACAATTTATGCTCCCTAAGCACATAAAAAACAGCACACAAATGCAATACATGTTCACCAGGATTTAGACTATATACTAAAATATCATCAAAGTAAACTACCACAAATTTTTCAATGAAAGAACGTAAGACATGGTTCATTAATCTCATAAAAGTACTGGGTGCAATGGTCAACCCGATGGGCATCACTAACCACTCATATAAACCATACTTAGTCTTAAAAGTAGTTTTCCACTTATCTCCCTCATTCATGCAAATTTAATAGTAGCCATTCTTTAAATCAATTTTAGTAAAAACACTAGAACCATACAACTCATCAAGCATGTCATCTAATTTAGGAATTGGATGCATATACTTTATAGTAATTTTGTTGATGGCTCTACAATCTACGCACATTCACCAAGTTCTATCCTTCTTAGGCACAAGAATAACAGGTACTTAACAGGGACTAAGACTCTCCCTTACGAATCCCTTCTAGACAAGCTCATTTACTTGCCTCTGAATTTCCTTCATCTCCTCAGGATTAGCTAAGTAGACAGCTTAGTTAGGGATGGATGATTGTTACGTGTATGTTTTACTAATTACCGCAAGCGCACGGCATAGCTGTAGCTAGTTCGGCGAGTATAGGTCGTATCCCACAGAGAATAATGTCAACTACTAGAATTTCACAAAATATGCTATCTAAATCGATGTAATTCGATCAGAGAGTGTCACAATTAAATAGATGCAAATAACCAATTAAACAAAGCCTAGGGTTACGGTTCACCACACTTATGATATTCAACATCCAATTTATACCTCTAATTGCAATTATCTAGGTTATTGGGGATGGTTTAGCCTTAATTAACTAGCAACCTCTTTCAAGCGTTACTAATCGTACCTAGGTTAATCCAATTGCCTACTTTCGTGGTTCTTAGTTCAACCTAGGTCCATTAAGTTCTATGCCAACCATGGAATACAATTAATTGATTTTCTCGTGCCTATTAATTGATTCATTCCTAGAGAATCTTAAACTACTTTCGTGATTAAGAAATCCCTAATTAACTATTAGGTTCAGGTATTAGTTTTTACCTTTCAGTCCATCAACTAATATCCTAAGACGTGATAAATATTGGCCAAACATTCATCAACTCATATAACCAATGCTTAATAGCTAATCCTAATTAACCATGTATAACACAATTAGGGTTCCATTAATTCAATTCAACATAGTATCATCATATCATAATTGGGTTTACCGAAACCCTAGATCAAAACTACTCAAGCATAATAGAAAGATAAATCAAAAGCACAATCATTAAGTAAATCATCAATATCTAATACAAACCAAGAGAAAAAGTTGGAATAGAGATGAGTGCAGAGATAGAAAGATAAAACCTGGATGGAGAATGAAATACAATGCTGAATTGCTGTCAAATCTAAGCTAAGAACATAAAAGTAAACTCTAATCCTACTCTAAACTTAATCCTAAGGTGTTTCCTTAGCCTAAAACTGAGTAAAAATGATCCCCAATGCGTCTCTCCCCTTTTGGCTGCGTATCCCCTTTGATATATATCAGTTTGGGCAGCAAAAACCCTAAAAAATATGGTGTTCGCAGACCCACAGCACGACCGTGCTTCGGGCGGGTTTCTGAGATTTTCTGTAGCTTCTTGCACAGAACACGGCCTGGCCGTGTTGCATGCCACCAAGCACGGCCTGGCCATGTTGGGGGCTGCCATTCTTGCTAATTTTTGGTGGGCTTCCTCCTTACTTCCTCCTCACCTTGTTCCAAGTCCATATGGCACTTCTCATGGGTGTTTTCCCTTACTTCTTGGCATCTTTTGCTCTCCTAAAAACATAAAACAAACCAAAGCAGTATCCAGAGCAAAGCATAACCAAATGCAGGGAAATAATCACAAGTTTACTACTAATTAGGGGATAAAATGTAACCATTAAACACTCAAATTTCCCCTTTATCAACTCCCCCATGCTTAAACCTTTGCTTGTCCTCAAGCAAATAACAAGTCATATCAAAAGGAAGGAAGATGATGCATATAAATTTTAAATAACAGATAAATGCAATACAGGGAATTCTTCACTCGATCAATGTGCACGCAATAGATATATGAATAGACATTTATCATATAGTCTTTGTTCTTCTAAGACTAAACCAAAATTTCCCTATTTTATATCTGCTTCTATTGATACCATTGAATGTATGCATTTAATTGACTTTCAAGCACTCAAGTAGGCTACCTCATCCTTTAGATCTCCCTATGCTGCCTTACCCTTATTTCTATTTTTCTCACACAATTTCTTTTATTTCTCATCCTCATCATTCATTTTATTTCAATCATCATTCATTTTTTTTATAGAAATATGTCGTGAGTGCATTTTATGCTCCGTCTCACTAGGGTAAGGGCAGCTAGGTACTCATACTAGGGCCTTTTTGGTGCCTTGAAGGGGTACTCAGAGTGAAAACCTTTTTGGGTGTTAAATTCCCTCATTTTTCACCTCTCCCAGCCTTCACATTCTCATAGTGTTAAAAATCAATAAAGGCATACAATTCAAAGCACAATAGGAGAGATATTTTTCAAAAAATTAGAGGTTTAATGCTAGAAGAGAGAGACTAAAATTTAAATTACCTATTTCATACTCTATTGTGCATCACATGTTCATAAGTTAAAATCAACCTATATTACATCAATCTATCTTTGAAATAGTAAACTAAGAGATTTTGCAATGCAACATGAGATATTCAGCCAAAAGTAACTAATCAGAGAAAACCACAAGCCTAAATCTACTCCCCCATGCTTAAACTTGACATTGTCCTCAATTTTAATATAGATGAAAGTACAGGAAAAGGGTGAAGTAACTTACTTGCTTAATGGTCTTCTGAAAGAGGTGGAGGTAGGTTCTTGCCGAAGTGTCAATTGTACCATGCTTTCATCAGCAATAGGTAAGTCAGATTTAAGTAATGTAGCATTTTGGAATTAGAGCTCAAACCACGGTCAATAAGTCTAAAATTAAGGAGCATGAGTAATGCAGCATTTTGAAATTAGAGCTCAAACCACGGTCAATAAGTCTAAAATTAAGGAGCATGAGATTTTCAATTCAATTTAAGGAAAATGGAAAATACAAGGTAGGATGATCTAGGTTAATAACCAAGCCATAAATTTCATCAAGAAACGTATTGCAGAGGCATAATCCAATCCAACCATCAGGGAAATTCAATCCAGATAAAAGAAATTGAGCATAAAGAAAGGGTTAAAATTATACCTGGAGGGGAGCTATAATGGTGATGCCAATAGTAGATGGCTCTTTTCCTTCTTTTTTTTACCTAAGGCACGGCCGTGCTTCACAATATGGCCTACCCGTGCTTGGAGCTGGAATTTCAAAAACCCTGGATTTTTCCCGTGCTGAGCAACACGGGTGAGAGTTGCCTGGGTTGTGCTTGGGGCACGGCCGTGTCCTGGGACACGGCCTACCCGTGTTTGAGGCTGGATCCTCCAATTCTTCAAAATTTCCTACATTTCTCAACCCTGCTTAGCTTCCCTTGATTTCCACCCTTTATTTCAACTCTGGGCACATGTGAATAGACCTAATAATCAAATCAAAACACTCATTAAACTATAACCTAAGAAATCAACTAAAATTAAAGATAAAAACTAGAACAAAAGGCAAGAAAACAAAACAAAAAGAAACTGAAAAATTAAAGGGTGGGTTGCCTCCCACAAAGCGCTTGTTTATAGTCATTAGCTCGACTCCCTTTTCATGCAGTCTACTCAAGGAGGCTTGAAGAGAGTTTGGATAACCCTCTTTGTAATCCATTGCCTCTTAGTATTGTGCATGAGGCTTTTCCTAATGGCCTTCAAAGATGTTCTTGGCTCATTCTTTTCTTCATTTGCTCCATTCAAGCTTTGAGGAGGCAGTTTGGGTTCTAACTTTGTGTCTTTCACTTCCTCCTCAATGTCTTGCTTTTCTTCCCCCTGTTTGACATAAACACAAGAGCTTTCCACAGAGTATAACTCAAGTGGGTCAAAAGGAGAAAAATTCATGGCATTATCATTCACATTAGGTTCAGTTAAGCCAATCATATAGCAAGATTTACTTAGAGATGGAGGGTTCATAGTATCATTTAAATTAAATTCTACTCTTTCATCCCCTACATTCAAAGAAAGCTTTCCATCTTTTACATTTATATTTGCACTAGCCGTAGCTAGGAAAGGCCTTCCAAGAATGATGGGGATTTTGTCATCTTCCTCCATCTCTAAAATAACAAAATCAACCGGTATATAAAATTTACCTACCTCTAGAGGAACATCCTTTAATATACTTACCGGATGCTTGATAGATTGGTCAGCCAAATGAAGGGAAAGGGTGGTAGGCTTCAAGTCACCCATCTAAAGCTTTTTGCACACCGAGAGAGGCATGAGGCTGACACTTGCTCCAAGGTCACATAAGGCTCTATCAATCTTCATATCTCCAATGGAGCAAGGAATAAAGAAGCTTCTGGGATCCTTAAGCTTTTGAGGAAGCTTATTCTGAATTAAAGCACTAGATCCCTCTGTCAGTGCCACCACAACATACTCATCAATTTTCCTCTTGTTTGAGAGTATCTCTTTCAGGAACTTTGCATAGGATGGTATTTGGGAGATGGCTTCTAGGAATGGGATATTGATATTAAGCTTCGTCACCACATCTAGAAATCTCCCAAACTGCTTCTCTAACTTGGCCCTAACCAACCTTTGAGGAAAAGGAATTGGTGGCTTGTATGGTTCAGGAGTCATATATTTTGGCTCTTCTTCCTTCTTTTCCTCTTCTTCTAGTTCCTCTTCTATTTTCTGCTCAGATGCAGCCTGAGGTTCATTTTTCTGTATCTCCCCACTTCTCTCAAATTCAGCCAACTGCTTACCACTTCTCAAGGTAATGGCATTGCAATGCTCTTTGGGGTTCTCAGCCTGGCCTAGAAGTCTGTCAAAGTTCCTGTTAGATAGACTAGCCTGCTGTGCTATATGAGTTTCCAACATCTTACTATGAGTAGCAAGCGAGTCTACCTTGGAGGCTAAATCTTTAATAGCCTCATTCATGGAATGGTTCTGGGCTCTAAATTCATCATTCTACTTACTTTGTGTGGCGATGAAGTTCTCCATCAGAGCCTCCAAATTTGACTTTGGCTGAGGATGAGGGTTGAATGGCCTCTGATTTTGAAACCCAGGGGGTTGTCTAAAGTTATTTTGAGGCTGCTGATTTGCATTCAGCTTGTAAGAGAGATTCGGGTGGTTCCTCCAACTTGGATTGTAGGTGTTGCTATATGGATTGCTTTTCTGATTATCGTTCACAAAGTTCATCTGTTCACAATCTTGAGGTGCAAAATTTCCAAGTTGACAATTACTGGCCATATGACCTATGCAACCACAGATCTCACAAGTAGAAGATGATGAAGATGAACCAACATTGTTGATGATTAACTTATCCAACTTCTGAAATAAAGCATCAACCTTAGAAGTTAGATGATTGAAAGCATCTACTTCATACATATCTGCCGGCTTTCTGGTCTGCCTCTCACTAGACCAGGAGTAGTGCTTCTAAGCCATGTCTTCAATCAACTCATAGGCTTCATCAACCGTTGTGTTCATTAGTGCTCCTCCAGCTGCAGCATCCACAGACATCCGAGTGCTGTAAACTAGTCCATTGTAGAATATATGGACTATCAACCATTTTTCTAGCCCATGATGTGGGCATACCCTGAGGAGCTCCTTGAATCTCTCCCAAGCCTCATATAAGGATTCTCCATCCTTCTGAGCAAATGTAGTAATCTGGTTCCTCAGATGGGCCGTCTTACTTGGCGAAAAATACTTGGCCAGGAAAGCTTGAGAAAGCTGCTGCGAAGTGGTTATAGACCTCGATAGGAGAAAGTGCAACCAAGCCCGGGCTTTGTCCCTTAATGAGAAAGGGAACAACCTCAACCTGATTGCATCTGAGGAGACACCATTCAGCTTCAGGGTGTCGCAGTTCTCCAAAAATACAAAGAGGTGGAGATTAGGGTCCTCAGTAGGCGACCCTCCAAACTGGTTCTGCTGAACCATCTGCAAGAGAGATGGCCTCAGCTCAAAGTTATTACCTTCTACCACTGGCCTGACTATGCTGGGGTTCAGGCCATGTGTGTCTAGGGCAGTGAAGTCCTTCAGTGATCGATTATCTCTTTCCCCCATTGTAGCTGCAAAATTCTCTTGCTACTGTCTTCTTCTTATCCTTCACAGAGTGCGTTCAATTTCTGGGTCAAATTCAGCAATAATTTCACGCTCTCTTCGCATAAAAGAGAAACACACCTATGAAGGAAGAAAAGAAGCAAAATCAGCGAAAGAAAATTGTGCAAAAAAATAAAGAAGAAAAATAAAAGGAAATTGATCTAGTCTAGCTATTTTGTAAAATATCTAATATTGGCTTTGTTCCCTGGCAACGGCGCCAAAAAATTGTTATGTGTATGTTTTACTAATTACCACAAGCGCATGGCGTAGCTGTAGCTAGTCCGGCGAGTACGGGTCGTATCCTACAGAGAACAATGTCAACTACTAGAATTTCACAAAATATGCTATCTAAATCTATGTAATTCGATTAGAGAGTGTCACAATTAAATAGATGCAAATAACCAATTAAACAAAGCCTAGGGTTACGGTTCACCACACTTATGATATTCAACATCCAATGTATACCTCTAATTGCAATTATCTAGGTTATTGGGGATAGTTTAGCCTTAATTAACTAGCAACCTCTTTCAAGCGTTACTAATCGTACCTAGGTTAATCCAATTGCCTACTTTCATGGTTCTTAGTTCAACCTAGGTCCATTAAGTTCTATGCCAACCATGGAATACAATTAATCGGTTTTCTTGTGCCCATTAATTGATTCATTCCTAGAGAATCTTAAACTACTTTCATGATTAAGATATCCCTAATTAACTATTAGGTTCAGGTATTAGTTTTCACCTTTCAGTCCATCAACTAATATCCAAAGACGTGATAAATATTGGCCAAATATTGATCAACTCATATAACCAATGATTAATAGCTAATTGTAACAACTTTTTATTTATTTATTTATTATTATACAATATAAAGTTCACATACACATCATTAATCAAAATGTACGTACAACATTTCAAACACATAAATATCTACATCTTATTGATTCTGATTGACCAATTCCAGAGATTCGGGTGCGGGTGGTTGCACCTTCACCGGGATCTGTGCCAACTCGCCCACAAACATTTTATTTAGGATCCGCCCATCATAGAATAACTCGATCCAACGTGCACTAAAAGCCAGAGCTATAGAAAATCTGTATAACTAATTTTCTGAACATGATATGAAAATATAATGAGAATTAAATCCCAATAAGTTCAACAATAAATCATCATCAATATAGCTCATCACGTCATGTTCATCTGTATAAACTATAGAAAATATCTTTAGTCACATGAATGCATTATATCTATGCACATAAGAATCATACAGTAATGATATGTATGACAGGATTAACTATTTTCAGAATATCATATGATGGCCATCAACTTATTCTCATTTCAAGCTACCTCGGTCAGGGTGAGTATCCTCTACTCTTCGGTACGGGCTTTTCTCACTCCGTCCGACATGGCCCACCTTCTCTTTCTTTTCTCATTAACATGATCATAACTGTTGGTAGGGCGTCCCCTACTAGTGCACCACACGGATTGCCATGTGACTGTGCTCATTTCATTTCTTTTCACAATGATAGCCAAAAATATGCTTTCAATAACAAGTATGTTCATCAAAATATAACTATTACCATAAATCATTGGTTCATGCCATGAACATAACCATTTCAAATATCACTTTATAAAATATTTTCATGTCAAAATTTCACACTTAAGATGGTAAGAAGTTCATACAATGGCAATGACTATAGCATATACTAGTAATTTATTATTTTCATTTATAAGATTCGTCTTCTTTTTTAAATATTAATTTCATCTCTTCATTTTCTTTATGCTTGGCCTTTAGTCAATTTCTTCTTATTTATATTATTTCTAACACATGTTCTTACAAATTTATAGAGCATTTTCCTCCAATTTGATTTCTACTATTACTCTATAGTTAAAGAGGTTTATCTAGGGTAGAAAAATGTTGAAAATAGGCTTTACCAGCTTCCAACACAGTTTGGCCATGTTCCAGGACACGGCCATGCTTTAAAAATATTTCAAATGTACTTAAAAACAGCCCCAAACACGGCTAACCCGTGCTTGAAGCAACCAGAACACGGCCTGGCCGTGTTCTGTGACCTTTGGTCAATACGTAGAGCATAACTCCTTCATTTTAACTCCGATTGAGGTGATCTTGGTGTCTATGGAAAGATAAGACAATTATCTAAAACTATTATGTTAATCATATCAGCAAAATAGTAATAAATCTTGGTGTTATTACTCCCTTAAATTCAATATTATTTCTTCTCGAGTAGGTTCTAACCTTTACTTACTAATCTGACTATATCTCCCACATACAAATTCCAAATTAAGTGATTCCAGTGGCTAAATATCCGTGACACATAAATATATAATTCATATGTTAACCATTTATTTTAATTCCTTATAGAATTTTCCCAAAAATTAAAACACCAAAGCTATCCTAACATATTCTTCCCTGATTAACCATTTTCTGACCTTTGTTTACTAATCAGAACATATTTACCTCATATGAACTCTAAATTGAATGATTCTAGTGGCTAAAAATCCGTCACACATATATCTTTAATTCTTATGTTAACCAGTTATTTTAATTCCCTACAGATAATTCCTAGAAATTAAAACACATAAGCTATCCTAACATATTCTTCCCTGATGAACCATTTTCTGACCTTTGATTACTAATCGGACCATATCTACCTCATATAGACTCCAAATTGAATGATTCCAGTGGCTAAAAATTCGTGACACATATATATTTAATTCTTATGTTAACAATTTATTTTAATTCCTTGTAGATTGTTCCCAGAAATTAATACACCGAAGCTTAAAAGTCTGTCACCCATAGCCATATCCATGCAGAACTATCTACACCAACCTAAGTATTCAAACATACATCACATGCAAGATCAATATGTAGCATGATATAGCAACATCCATGACCAATCATCAAAGTTCTTAGATCAAAATCTCATATAAATATTATAAGTTTCAAAAGTTTTCTTCAAAAAGAAATATTGTTAAACTTACCTAAGAATCTCCCTGACTTACTTAGTGAATTGGTTTTCTTGTTTCCTCTTGAAAGAAGTAGCAAGATTCCTCCCTTCCCTTAGCTTTTCTAGCAGCTTAGGTAAGAGAAGGATGGTGAATTTTTGAACCTCAAGGATGAAGAAGAAAAAATGGACTCAAGTGGAGATTAAGGTAACTTACCTTGAGTACTTAGCCTTCTAAACTTCTCCTTCTTCTTCCTTCCTTTCTTCTCCTCTCTTTCTCTCATTTCCTCACTCTACCTTGCTTCTATTTCTCTCTCTTCCTCACTTGGACGAAATTAAAATGTTGTAGGGGTGGGTTTTGCTTAAATAGACCACCAAATAATACACCTTTCATGATCATGGGTATACCTTATCACAATTAGGATACACTTTGTTGAATTTTTGGAAAACAAACAACTTATGTTCTTGTCTTCCTCTTCCTTAGTCAAGATATGCATAGGAAAAGGAGATTTGTATTTTGAAAATTATGATGATATGTTCTTAAGATAAGGGACAAGGTCCCTTTGATTTAGGGATTTATTTCCATTTTCTTTTGTCTTAAACAAGTATGATAGGTTTGCCTTTTTTGGTGGCAAATTTCTAGCCCTTGAATCTCCATTATTTGGTTGATATTATTTGTGTGGGATAGGAATGTTTTGTCCTAAAGCCTTGTATTATCATGCCACTTTCCAAAATGATGAATGTAGAATCACACCACTTGCTAAATTTTTGTCTTAATGCCATGTAATCTAATCTTTATTATTATTACATTATTATATCATCACCTAATTTATTTTATTTTATTTTTCCTCTTGGATTTGGGCTTATTCCTACCCATTTTCTTTGTTTTGGATAAAATTCTACCTTTCTTGGAGGGCTTGGTCACATTTTCATAATTTTTGGGCTGTTGGTACAATTACTATATCCTAATCCAAGTCTATGTTTTATTTCTTGCTTAGGTTATCCAATGGGTTTGCTAGAAACTTATGTGAAGTGGAAAAACTCTATATGAAGTGTCCATAGGTAAAAGCCCAATGTATGGGTAAAGATTTTAAACTTAGTAACTCTAGTTCTTGAATTAGGAAAAATTACCCTAATCCAATGTTCTTGAAATTTTAAGACCTTTACTTGTTTCTAAAAATTTATCTTCCTTATGCAAGAATTTTGCATCTCTTTAGTATGTTGTTTCTAATTTCTTTCCTATTAGATTTTCCCTCTTTATTTGTTCTCTTAATGTTAGAAAAATTTTCTATGCATATACATAAGGTGAAGAATATCTAAGGATTATATTTCCTTAGATATCTGAAATATTGTCTAATAAATTTTATTTCCTTAATTAAATATTTTTGTACTTTTATCAATAAAAGAAACGAAATTAGGGATGTTACACTAATCCTAATTAACCATGTATAACACAATTAGGGTTCCATTAATTTAATTCAACATAGTATCATCATATTATAATTGGGTTTACCGAAACCCTAGATCAAAACTACTCAAGCATAATAGAAAGATAAATCAAACGCATAATCATTAAGTAAATCATCAATATCCAATAAAAAAACAAGAGAAAAAGTTGGAATAGAGATGAGTGCAGAGATAGAAAGATAACACCTAGATGGAGAATGAAATACAATGCTGAATTACTGTCAAATCTAAGCTAAGAACATGAAAGTAAACTATAATCCTACTCTAAACTTAATCCTAAGGTGTTTCCTTAACTTAAAATTGAGTAATAATGAGCCCCAATGCGTCTCTCCCCTTTCGGCTGCGTATCCCCATCGATATATATCAGTTTGGGCAGTCAAAACCCTAAAAAATACAGTGTTCGCAGACCCGCAGCACGGCCGTGCTTCAGGCGGGTGTCTAGGATTTTCTGCAGCTTCTTGCACAGAACATGGCCTGGCCGTGTTGCATGCCACCAAGCACGACCTGGCCGTGTTGGGGGCTGCCATGCTCCTTTCTTGTTGATTTTTGGTGGGCTTCCTCCTTGCTTCCTCCTCATCTTGTTCCAAGTCCATATGGCACATCTCATGGGTGTTTTCCCTTGCTTATTGGCCTCTTTTGCTCTCCTAAAAACATAAAACAAACCAAAGCAGTATCCAGAGCAAAGCATAACCAAATACGGGAAAATAATCACAAGTTTACTACTAATTAGGGGATAAAATATAACCATTAAACACTCAAATTTCTCCTTTATCAATGATTCGGGAACAAAGTATATTTGGTGCTCAATACCTCTTAAAGGTAGGCATCTCCTCAAGAAAAACATCAATGAATTTCTGTATTAAAGACACAACCATACTAGGCAAAGAAAGGTTAGGAGTGTTAGTGAAATAAATAGCATTGTACATGAGCACAAGGAGGTTGGGTTTGCACACCAAAGCACTCTTCACCTCACTTTTTAGTGCAAAAGCACTCACTCTTTTACTTTAGAAGATGTTCTAACCTTTAACTGCTTCTCAACTTTAATTGCTTTATGCAGTAAATCCTCCATCTTTACATAATGGTGCATATCCACTACATCTGCAATTTCTTTCCTCAAACTGCCTATAAACCTTGCCATTATTGCCTCCCTATCCTCCTCAATATTAGCTTTCATCATGGCCATCTCTATCTCATTGTAGTAATCCTCTACACTCATAGATCCTTGATACAAATTTTGTAATTTTCTGAACAAGTCTCTATAGTAATGGCTAGAAACAAACCGTTTTCTCATCACAACCTTCATCTCTTCCTATAACCGAATAGGTCTCTCACCACTTCTCCGCCTATTAATTGCTAACTGATCCCACCAAATACTAGCATAGTCAGTAAACTCCACAACAGCTAGCTTCACCTTTTTCTCCTTAGAATAAGCATGACACTCAAACACTATAATTCATTGTGCCCTTTCCTTTCCTTTCTATATTCCTTAATTTTTTTTAAATCTTAACTTAAATTCCTACCTATCTAGTCATTTTAAGTGTTTCCTTTAACCAATTCTTGCATGCTTAAAATATGTTGTCAACTCTATAATTCATTGTGCCCTTTCCTCCTATTTCAATCCAAGCATAATGCCACTTCTTAATTTTATTTTGTATGTCTTTAATCCTCTTAATAGTCATCCTTTTTAGCGACATATATGTAATTTATCAATTATTTTAAGTCATCAAGGTATTTACCAAAGTCCCAGCTATACTTTACAAAAACACCCAAAAACAAAATTTATTTCTCATAAGTTTAAAGAACAAAAATTTAGAGTCCATAGGATTTATTTCTTCTAAAAATAGTTATTCATGCCATATATGTCATTACTGCATGATTTTCATGTGCATAGATAAAATGCATTCATGTAACCTAAGACATTTGCTGTAGCTTATATAAATCAACATGATATGAAGAGCAAAATTGATGATGATTATGATTTATTGTTGAACCTACTGGGATTTAATTCTCACTATATTTCAATATCATGTTCAAAAAACTAGATATGCAGATTTTCTTTATGGCTCTAGCTTTTAGTGCACATTGGATCGAGTTACTCTATTTTGGGTAGATCCCAGTAATTAATTAGGTGTTTGTGTTCGAGTTGGCTAAGATCCTGGTGAAGGTGCAACCACCCACACCCGTATCTCCAGAATTTTTCAACATGGATGAATGAAATGTAGATATATATGTGTTTGACTTTTGTACGGATGTTTTGATTAATGATGTGTATGTGAACTCAGAATTGTATCAGTATTAATCGTAGACCCTAAACCTTAATTATGCTTGGTTAAATTAATTGAATGTTATTATGAGTTAAGAAGTTATAAGTAAAGAGGTAATGACTACATAGGACTTTACAAATATAAAAAAATGGAGTTTTATAGTTTATATATCCCAAAATTTTGAGTGCGGATCTCTAATTAGTTTAAGATTTCCATAGGCTTATTTTTTATGTTACAATCCACTAATGTAGGCCAAAACTACCTCTAGGATCAATAGGGTTTTATTTAGCTTGTAATGTGGTCAAGGTATAAGGTATGATAAAGGATACAAATTTAGGCTCAATCATCCATCACCATATGATTAATTTTGATATCTTGAGCTTTTTCAAACTAGATGATGTTATGAATACTGATGTGAGCATGGCTAGTGAATGGAAATGGAATACAGACCAGCTTCAAGTCCTAATTGAATCTATCACAAGAGTTTGGGCTAAAATATTCAAAGAAGCACTTAATGGTCTAATTCTAGAGGCCCACTAAGGAGATACTTGCATTACTACAAAAGAAGAGCTAAAACTGGTCTATTTCATTAAAACCCACTTAAATATGGTTCAAGACTAGTTAATCTATAAATGGACCTAAAGTACAAGAAGATTCAAGGCAAAAGATTGAATATAGGCCCAAAATCAATAAGTTATTTTATGGCCCAATTTAAGCTACGTTTTCTTATTTATTTAATTTTACTTTTACTTAGTTTGACTAGGAAAATTTCCTATTTTGTGGTTTTCTTGTCTGACTATAATAGTTTCCTATTTTTAATTTTCCTTGTTTTGTAGGAGTTTCCTATTTCTAATTTTCTTTGCCTTATAGGAGTTTCCTATGCAGTTTTTCTTGTTTGTTTAGGTAATTGGCCTATAAATAGGCATGTATGCTCTTGAGAATATACAGATTATCATTAATAATATTGAGAGTGTTTTCTCTTTGGTTCTTCAAAGAACTTTTCTGAACTTATCAAGATTTTCTTGTGGCTTTCAAACAAGACTTATAACTCATAATCTTCTTCCTCTTTCTTGATTGTGGTATCTACAATATTTCTTATACCTTCGATTCTTATCTCTTTATAGATAACGGGTCAATATCACTTTTCTTTTTATTTATTATGTTATAAATTTGAATTAGAACACGATCCTTCCAATTAGATCCCATATTGATTTCAGGTCTTACTACTCTTGGTGAGGTTAATATCAGGGGTCCACATTGTCATGCCCCTAATTTAGAGCACGTGAAACACATAATTTACGATAATATATTTTCTGTAACATGTATAATACACTCTTTTATAGATATGTATTTCCATATATATACCAAATCAATAAACATCAAAGTACAATAGAAGAAGGGATCCTGCCTGTGGCGTTCAGAGCATACTCTAAAGTACAAATACAATATAAATCAATATCTATGAGCCATGGAAACAAAGTAGGCTCACCCAGAGATCATGTCATCTAGCTGGTCAACTATCTGAAGGGGAAGGACCAAACTCTATAACCTTATCTGAGAAACATATAAATATCGTATAGTGTGTTTGACAACTCAGTGAACAGATAATACCTCCTATGACCTCCTAAGTCAACATATGGATGTACTCATATTTTAAAATTTGTCACAGAAAATACAGTTCAGAAGTACATCATATGGGACCCACATTTCAAATATTCTCAGTTCATATCACATTCAGATATTCAAAAT
The DNA here is from genome assembly GCA_037074535.1 of Gleditsia sinensis. NCBI lineage: Eukaryota > Viridiplantae > Streptophyta > Magnoliopsida > Fabales > Fabaceae > Gleditsia > Gleditsia sinensis. The sequence continues at coordinate 53,109,174 of CM073463.1, read as the reverse complement.
CATATGCAATACGAAATGATCATTATTCAAATATTGTAATGAATCAAAACCTTTCACATGAAAACATTAAGAGGATCCCATATTAGAATTACCATATCAGAGTTCAAGCCCTTTCGTACTTTGTTGGTGTAGGATTTGGTTAAACTTAGCATCCCACTAAGGTTTGCCCTACCACCATTCAAGAGGACACACGAAGGGACTCTAATATGGGTATTTCCAAAGCACACAGCAAAGGAAGACAAATCACATCTCATATAGTTGGCATCTCGCCCATATAGGAGGCATCCCGATGTCCTTCACATATTATATCCTGTGTGTTGGCCAACACACGAGGCTAGCACCACCCCCTGCTAGCTGGGTTATCAAGGTGCACCAGGGCTAACATCACCTGTTGTTAGCAGACAGTGTTTCCAATAGGATTCCTCTACAGAAAATACCATATATGTAACGCCTCCAATTTTATAGCATGTGAAACAAACATTTATTTTTTCAATCAGATATTTTTCTTAACATGCATAACACTATTCTTTGTCATAAAAATAGATATATATATATATATATATATATGTTCTCTCATGTATATACATTATAATTATCTTGTAGGACTCATTATGGGCATTATGAGTTCTTGGTGATGTCATTTAGTTTGACAAATGCCTTAGCTAAAATGACCTGCCTCATTCGCCAATCTGGTCAACCCATACACATTTTCTATAAGCATAGTGACCGATGACTACAGTCACAATAGTGATAAGGGAATATGAGTCCATCACCCATCTGCCTCCTCATATTACCAATGTCACCCAGTTGGTGCGGCCCTCACTTGACTCACTCAGGCTAATAGGACGTCCCTTATTCGGTGCCGTCACAAGCTATACAACCCGTCGATATTCATCCATATATATAAATACATACATATATATATATATATATATATATATATATGCATATATATATATATATATATATATATATATATACATATATATATATATATATAAATGCATATTCATCAAATGCAATGCATAATTATCAAGCAACTCGCCATGAGCTTTACGCTTGCCATTCAATCATAATCAATAACTTTATAGTTTTACAAATCATTTCTTCATGCACATAATATTCACTTTGCCAAATAATGATAAATACATTTAGAATCACATATACATGCCCTCAACATTTTTTTAATGATTATATTGTGCTGAATATGGTTTGGATATCTGAATATCCTTTTATTTGAAAATATTTGAAATATAGATCCCATATGGATGTACTTCTAAACTGTATTTTCTAAGTGACAAATTTTAAAACATGAGTACATCCATATGCTGACCTAAGAGGTCATAGGAGGTATTATCTACTCACTGAATTGTCAAACTCACTACACGATATTTTCACATTTTTCATATAAGAATATAGAGTCTGATTCTATAGATAAGTGATCAGTTAGCTGGCATATTTTCTGGGTGAGTCTATGTTGTTTTCAAGGCTCACAATTTTGAATTATATTGTGTTTGTATTCTAGAGTGTGCTCTGAATGCTACAAGTAGGATCCCTACTTTTGTTGTTACTTTGACATTTATAACTTGGTCTGTATAATGTATATACATGAGAAAACCTATATGTATCTATTTTTATGACAAAGAATAGTGTTATGCATGTTATGAAAAATATCTGATTGCAGAAAATAAAAAAGAATGTTTGTTTCACCTGCTCGTAAATTGGGGGCATTACAAGTTGGCCCAGAGAATTTAAAGAATTGAGACAAATGTCAAATATGATCATTTCTGAATATAATATCCGTTTTACCTAAATGTCTAGATATGGTAGACTTTGATGTGATATTAGAAATGGATTGGTTGGCAATATGTCAGACCATTTTAGAATGTTATCCGAAGATAATTAAATTCAATATTCTTAGAGAATCTTCTTTCTTGATACAAGGAGACTTTCTTGATACAAGGAGACTATAGTGAGGTATCTAAAAATCTAATATCTGTTTTAGTAGCCTATAAGTTATTACAAAAAGGTGCCAAGGATATTTGGCAGTAGTGGGAGATGTTGATATAAAGTATACTAGTGTAAATCAAGTTTCAGTGGTTAGAAAATTTTTTGATGTAATTCCTGAGAAATTGTCAGGTTTACCTAGAAACGTAAAATAGAATTTGGTATTGATTGACTTCCTGAAACCCAACCAGTGTATATACCCCCATATAGAATGGCAATGACTGAACTCAAGGGATTGAAGAATTAGTTGTAAGACTTATCAGACAAGAGATTTATACGCCCTAGTACTCTCCTTGAGGTACTCTAGACCTATTTGTGAAAAAGAATGATGGATCATTATAACTATGCATAGATTATAGATAGTTAAATAAGGATGGATCATCTTTACTTTATAAATCAATATCACGTGCATAAATATTCATTTCACCATTTAATGAGAAATACATGTGAAATAAGATATACCATGAGTTCAGAAATTCATTTCTCAAAACTATACTATTTTTCAACTATAATCAAAATTGTAAGCAATTTAGATAATTTTAATGCATTTTAAAAACATATAAAAGTGTAAATATCTTATAAACATAATCAAATACACATTTAAAGATCAAGAAGAGTATAGGACAAGTCATAGAAAGAATTATATACTCACAAGGTAAGAGCTCTAGATTGGATAGCCCCAAGATACACTTTTCCAATCCACATTTGACTAAACAGACTTCAAAAACGTGTTTGGAGGGTCCAAAAATCAAGGAAATGACTCCGGGAACTTGGTCACTATTCATGGCCGAAAAACAATATCCACCACTGAAAAACACTATTCATCACCGAAAAATACTATTCACCAAGAACAAAAAGTTGTCAGATAGCTGAAAAATTTCATATCCTAAAGTTTATTTAACTCCTGAATTCATCTACGATGTGAGATTTCCAATTTGAGGTCTCTAAGTAAGAGTTTCAGAGTTTACCTTTTTCTAAGATTTTCTACTTCCGATCTACTGCAATTCTATGGTTGATTTGAGAAATTGTTCGGTCAAAATTATAGTATTCTCCATCTTGAATCTAGTGGTACTCTTAGTTTTGAGATAAGAAGCAAATAGGCACTTCAGATCTAAAGAGAAAATATGGATATACTATTGATATAAATACCATTTTTCATCCTAAAACATCCTAAAAATTTCAAAAAATTTACATTTTCATAAACCTTTAGTTAAACTCTTAAATCATGATTTTTCTTGATAAACATCTTAATAAAACAAATCACAAAATAAATATCTTTGTACATGATAAAAGAAAGAATATTTCTAAAAATACAACAAAAATTTATTAAAGGCCAATATAATTATTTTAAGCAAAACAATAATTACTTTAATTAAAAGTATACTTGCTTTTAGCAGAACATAATCATTTTTAAACAAATAAAAATATATTTTTTTATAGCAAAACATTATTATTTAAAAATAAAAATTACAAGATGTTACAATATGTACATATGCCATATAATCCTGTATAAATTTTTTAATATAATGCAAACTTTCAGTCTTAGTACAGATTCACCTGTCATAAATTTTTCAATCCACATTTGACTAAATAAACTACTCACAAGGTAAATATCTTATAAACATAATCAAATACATATTGAAAGATCAAGAAGAGTATATGTTAAGTCATAGAAAGAATAATCTACTCACAGGGTAAAGACACTAGATTGGACAGCCCAAAAATGCACTTTTCCAATCCCCATTTGACTAAATAGACTTCAAAAATGTGTCAGGAGAGTTCAAAAATCAAGGAAATGACTCGGGGAACTTGGTCACTATTCATGGCCGAAAACACTATTCACGCCGATGAAATCACTATTCACCACAGGAAATCACTATTCTTCACTAAAAAATACTATTCATCAAGAACAAAAAGTTGTCAGATAGCTGAAAAATTTCATATCCTAAGGTTTATTTAGCTCCTGAATCCATCTAGGGTGTCGTATTTCCAATTTAAGGTCTCTAAGTAAGAGTTTCAAAACTTACATTTTTCTAAGATTTTCTACTTCTAATTTGTGGTAATTCAACGACTAATTTTAAAAATTGTTTGGTCAAAATGGCAGTATTCTCTGTCCTGAATCCAGTGGTACCCTTAAATTTGAGATCGGAAGCCAATAGACACTCCAAATCTAGAGAGAAAATATGGAGGGACTATTCATACTATTCATACTTTCATCTAAGTTTGCAGAACTCTCAGTTTTCTGTCTTCCCTCCCTGTGCTCTTTTCTCTTTTTTATTTTTTTTATAATAATAATTATTATTATTTAATAATTGAATAATAGGATTTTATTTTATATATATTCATATAAATTTCGTTTTTCATCCTAAAAGATCCCAAAATTTTTTAAAAATTTACATTATTGCAAAACTTTAGTTGCAATATCAAATTATGATTTTTCTCGATAAAATTTTAATAAAAAAAATCACAAAATAAATATCTTTATGTATAATAAAACAAAAAATATTTCTAAAAAAAAATTATTAGAGGTCAATATAATTATTTTAAGCAAAACAATAATTATTTTAATTAAAAGTATACTTGCTTTTAGCAAAACATAATCATTTTTAAACAAATAAAAATATATTTTTTTATAGCAAAATACTATCATTTAAAAATAAAAATTACGGGATATTACATTCTTCTCCCCTTAAAAAATTTGGTCCCCGAATTTCAACCCATCCTACCACATGTAGAGAATGAAATCATGGTATTATTCGGAGTTACCAACCATATTACTCAAATAATTGAGGATATCTTTTCTGTAAATCATCTTTACTTTTTAATATGTCTCTTCACTTGAGTGATTTTTCCATATAACTTAACCATAGGAATTTTGTTTATTCATAAGTTCTTCACTTGTCGATCAACAATAAATATCACTTTTTTACTCATAATTAAGCCAAATTCTTGTCCAATTGAATTCTTTGGAATTAGGTAACATAAGAAAAATCTAATAAGTACTTCCTTAGCATTGATGCAAGAAAGTCTGTATCCACGTTACTTAATCTTGATGGCAAGGCTAGCAAAGTACTACTATGGCTACTTTGTTCAAGTTTTCAAAAGAGTCTATATACTAGAGCTTAACTTTTTCCTTCTTTCCAACCTCATTACCTCTTTCATTGGTGAGTCCTTCAAGAATATGTGGCCACCAACTGATAATTTCTTGTGCTCAACATTCATGGTCCTTATAGACTTTTGGCCTATATTGATTTGTTTGTATTCATTTTCTAACCAATTTCACTTTATACAAAGTACTCAACAGATTATATATATACATGTAAGAAACTCTTAAACTATTGTATATCTCATTCCTTTATATCCTCAAGCTCGCATGCATATATCTATAAGTCGATATTAGGAAACACACACATAAAAGAACATATTCACATCCATATTGTGTAACTATCTTGTCTTATTCCAGACTTCTATCAAGTCATCTTTGATTCTCACATGTCAACATCATCCCATGAATATCATCATCTAAATCAATCATATATTTTTATCCTAAAATCCATTAATCAATATGTTAAACATACGTAGCAATAAATCCACCAAACCTTTTATAACGTTTATGTACCATTGGCACATGCCTAACAATTCCAACTTACCTCATCACAGTAACTCTATACCCTTTTATTAACACCAATAAATTCATTATCAATTTGAAGCCTTTCTTCTATCATATCTAAAAGCACCTCATTCTAGCTTATATCAATCCCATTTAATTCATCCAATCATTTCAAAAAGATTTTTCCCAAATTCATACATGAATTTCCAATTTCAACATAATTCACATCCGAGATACTAGACTCAATTTAGCATGGTATAAACCTAAACCTTTAACGCAAATATCTTGATCACTTCCATTATTTTTGGACATAATTCTCAGAATATTCTCCATATTTCCAAATTAAGAGTTCAAAGATTAATTTAAATTCTAGTTCCCATATTTTATTTCTCAAGAACTTCAATACCACTAATTCTCTTGATTACATTCGTCATAACACCATAAGGCTATCATTCGTCTATTCCTTTCAAACTTTTCATTACTTTAACCTACTAACCACTTGGACACCATAATAACTGAGTTTCGAAGAAAATAAATTAACTTTTCTTGTAGTGAGGAAAAAGAACTTTGCATTTAATGCTAAACACTAATAAGGGAGAATGCAATAGAACAGACGAAAAGCATAATAGAGAACGGTGTCAAAATAGAAAATCAAAAATTTGGACAAGGCATTGAAAGAAAATTAAAATTAGTTACCATAATTCTTGAAAATCTGTGAACAAAATTTAGCTATTATTTCGGAAAAAATTGGTGGCCACAAGTTTTGAATATATGTGCTAAAATCTACTTTAAAGATGTTGGTGTTGGGTGGAAAAATAGCACATGGAAAAAGAAACATTTCTGAGCATATAAAAGTTTGTAAAAATCAAAGAATACATAGTTAACTGATAGGATGCAATTGATTGCTTCAAAATAGATGTAATCAATCAACTGTAAAATAATCAGTTCAAATTAAAATTTCTCAAAATAGCTAGTCGACTTAATAATACTGATAGTCGACTGGCAAGAACATTGGAAAAATAAGAAAAATCATTTAATTGTCCCTCTTTAATAATCATCTAGTGATATCTTATCTTTATTCTCTTTATATGCTTAATATGAGCGTCTATCACAACTACTGTACATATACATGCTTACTATCATTTTTTTTGAAAAGTTCACCTTCAATTTAGCTGATATCCATCAATCACTCACATAGTTATTTTGATTATACTCATTCTATTTGCATATCTATCATAAGTATGCCATTCTCTGAGTTCTTTAAATACACATATTAGTATCTTTACCTTCTTATACTCAAAATTAGGGTGTGTGCAGTTATAAAGGGAATCATATTCCATCAACTTCGAAATATTTGTGTCTTTTGTGGTTCTAGTCCTGGAAAAGATGGAGAGTATGTGAAAGTTGCACAAAACCTGGGTATGGTACTGGCCAAAAGAAAAATTTATTTAGTCTATGGTGGAGGTAACCATGGGTTAATATAGTGTATGTTTATAGCTACACATATAGGAGGATGTCAAGTTCTAGGTATTATTCCTATAGCTTTAACTGCATCCAACACCACAGGGAAGACAATTGGGGAAGAATGTAGGGTTGCTTCCATGCATGAGCGCATAACTAGAATGATGAGCAATGCTGATGCCTTCATTGCCTTACCAGGGGGTTTTGGTACTTTAGAGGAGGATTTTCAAATAGTATCTTGGGCACAACTGAATATGCATCATAAACTGATAGGTTTGTTAAATGTTAACCATTTCTTTGATGGCATGTTGTTTTTTCTTGATCATACTGTGGAACAAAGGTTTATCCCACACTTAACACGTCGAATTTTCATCTCAGCTTCAAATGCTGAGGAGTTGATTGATGCTTTATAAGCATATGTTCATGTACCTGATCCAATTACAACTCAAATAGAATGGACAACAAACAACAACATAAAGTGCAAATTGGACTTAGATCTTCATCTGTAACTGTAGCAAGATGTGGACATTGTTATACCACTTTTACTTTCTCAGGGTCAACTTGGATACCATCTTGCTAGCCACATACCTTAAGAAAGTACTACTACTAAGTCAAAATTCATATTTTGAAAACTTAGCATATAGCTGATACTCCCTTGGAGTTTGTAAAACTATCTTTAAATATTTCTTTATGATACTCTGAACTCTTGGAATATTCTAGTATATCATCAATAAATATAATAACAAATTGATTCAGGGATGACTTAATTATTATTCATTAAATCTATGAATGCAGCTGGGGCATTTTTCAATCCAAATGACATCACTAAAAACTCATAGTGTCCATGTCGAATCCTAAAAGAATTTTTTTTTGAAATATCCTTTTCCCTTATCCTTAATTGATGATATTTAGATCTCAAATCAATTCAATTTTTTTTTTTTTTTGAAAAATGTTGAGCACCCTGTAGCTGGTCAAACAAATCATCCATATGAGGTAATGAGTATTTATTTCACACTATCACCTTATTCAACTGTCTATAATCTATGCACAATCACAACGATACATCTTTCTTTTTTATAGATAAAATTAGGGCACTCCAAGAAAAAGTACTAGGGCATTTGAATCTCTTGTCTTACACGTCTTGTAACTAATTCTTTTTCAGTTCCTTAAGTTCAGTGGGTGCCATTCTATATGGGAATATAGACATTGGTTAGGTTTCAGGAAGTAA